>OY728129.1:966326980-967609063 GCA_963277665.1 Viscum album
CTAGACACCCCCTAACCCCTTGGACATCCCCCCACCTTCTAGATATCCCCCCACCCCATTGGGTAGCCCCCTCACCCCCTAGACACCACCCCCCAACCCCCCCCCCCCCCCCGGACACCCCCTACCCCCTTGAACAACCCCATCACCCCTTAGACACCACCCCCCCCCCCACCCACCCACCCACACCCTTGGACGCCCCCACCCTCATGGATAGCCCCCCCACCCCCCCTATACACCCCCCCCCCCCCACCCCCCTGGACACCTCTTACCCCCTTGGACAGCCCCCTCACCCACCCTAGACACCCCCCCAACCCCCCTGGACACCCCCTACCCCCTTGGACAGCCCCCTCACCCCCCTGGACACCACCCCCACACACCCCCTGGACACCACCACCCCCTTGAACACCCCCCCCCAGACACCCCCCCCCCCCCCCCCGCCACACACACACACATGAAATTACATGCACACACACATGATAGAACACACACGGTAGCAACAAAAATCAAAGAACTTGCATGATATCACTCCCATGGTTTATTTTACTAGAAAAGAATTTAGCATGGTATAAAATAACACTATGAGACTTACCATGATAGCAAGAATAAAGATAGAAAAATAACATCTTAAAACATAAGTTTAGGGCATCGCGAAAAATAAAAAATTAAACTGAGGCGTGTGCAGATTACTTGAGTGTTGTGAGTCGACCTAATAGATCTGGTGATGATAAAGATGATGAATGATGTTGAAAAAATGAGTTTGGAGGGAACAACTTCAAAGAATCCTTTCTAGGTTTTCTGTGTGAGAGAGATGAGTCGCAGGTTGCCCGATCGAAGAAAATAGAATGACACAATACGGGGCATGATATATCATTTAATTGCTTTATCATGTCGGTTATTTAATAACCGACCTGATAAAATGTTTTTTTATGTTTATAACGTCAGTTATTTAATAAACGATATAGAAAATACTTTATCACATCAGTTATTTTATAACTGATGTGATAGATGGCATTTTATCACATCAGTTATTTTATAACCGATGTGATAAGTCGCTGAGATTTAATTTATCACATTGGTTATAAAATAACCGACATGATAAAGCAACCAGATTTGATCTGTCATGTCAGTTATTTTATAACCGACGTGATAAATCTTATCTCGGTATTTTTTATGTCGGTTATACCGTCAGTTATTTTATATCCGACGTAAAAAATCTAATCTTCGATTTATCACATCGGTTATTTTATAACCGACGTGATAAACCAATTTTTCCAGCTTTGCACATCGGTTATATAGAACCAAAATGAAAAAAACTGACATGTTAAACGTTTTTTTTCACTATTGAAATGATCTTTATTGTTATATATCATGATTCAGGATTTTATGAAGATTGAAGAAGTCTGGATAAGGGAGGGACGGGAAAGGAATGCCATGGCCTTTGTGTAGTGCATGTTAGAGAATCCAGGTAAGGCCACACCCATGGTGGAAAACATTTTTATGTACATGGTGTAAAGAACATAAAACATTTAATACACATAGTTAAAAATGTCCAAAACTGGTAGTAAAAATGGTTTGGTGAATCCATACCATATGTCATAGTGAAGGATTGGTCTCCCTATGCGAAACAGGAAAGTCACTACATATATGGTGGTATTAGAACAAGCAATCATAGATAGGTGGATGTATATTTCAAAATGGAAAAATATAGAGGACCATAATCATGGTAGAACAAGCCATGGTCAAAAGGTAAAGCTGCATGACAAATGATCCAATAGAAGGGGACAATTCCATGGTGTTCAACATTTTAGAGGTAAATCGACTTATAGTTTTACACCATGACATTTTTCAAGGAATTTTGATACAAGACACACTAATTTCACATTAAATCAATCAGGTGATTCTTGAATGGTTCTTTAATGATTCATAATCATGTGTCTCCGTTTTTATACCATGATTTAATCCAATGGTTGAAGTAACTTATAGCATTACTCATGTTGATTAATTAAGTATTAATTCTAAGATATAAGTTGTAGAATAAAGTCATGGTAAAGTGTTTCTATAACTTATTGTATGAATAAATATTAATTAATGAGGTTATCATGGTGAAAAGAGGTTGAAAAGTTTGAGTAAGGATAATCTATAACCTATTACATTCATTTTATAGGAAGTTATATCAACCACTTACAGTGAATTTGAAATGCATGGAAACATGGAATTTAAATTTCAATCTGGAATGGAGGAATATGTATCCAAGATTAAATGTTTAGTTATATATATATATATATACTCACACACACACAATAGTAATAGTCGAGAAAGAATATAGAACCAATGCTAATTTCTTAACTGGAGAAATCTCTTGGTATTGAAGATGATAAAATCTGGTATGGGGGTAGTGAACTAAAGGAGAAGAGGAATAGATAAAAGAACCAATGTGGTTTAAATGTGAATTGTAGTAGAAGAAAAATAAAAATAAAAGAGGTTTTGTGTAAATTTGTTGCATGGGAAGAAAAAGAGGAAAGAAGAGGAATAAATAATTCTTTCTTCAAATCAAGAAAGTTATAACTCAAATATTTATATTATGAAAAATAATGAAGGATTTTGTATGCATTTATGTTTGAATACAAAATAATTCAAGTCATTTCATGTTTTTGTTCAAGTGAAATAATAGAAGAAGAAGAATAAGAAGGGAATTGGTGAATCAAAAACCATGAGGCAGTTTTGGTTGTTTTATCTAAAAATGTGAAACTGCTGGGATGGTTGTATAAACTTGTAGAGGGATTTTGTAGAGTGAATGATACACTAAACATGGTTACAATTATATACCTCTACCAATTGTATTTGTAGGTTGATACTAGTGGATAGTGTGATCATGGCGGAATCCAGATCATACTAAGGACTTGCCTTTTGTTTTGAAATATAAACCTTGTAAATCATTAAGTCTCTTGTGTGTGTGTGTTTTCAGTGGTTTTTCTTGAAAGAATAAAGAACAAGAGAAAGAGAAAGATAACTATAGGTTCATAACCTATCAGTGAAAGTGGTAAAAGTATTAAGGGATTGAAAAATATATAAATTGTAAACCTATCCTAATTATTCCCCACCCTCTTAGTGTATAACATATCCCCAACCAATCCTCATTCTATTACATGGAGGTAGTTAACTACTTTTAGATTATCAATTGGTTTCAGAGAACCAGGATCACCATTGATTTGATTCTCAAATTAAAAATTTTCCCTTTTAAGATTTTATATTTCTTTCATATAATATTTATGAAGTTTAGTTTTGGAGAAGTTATTTTTATGCCAAATCATAACTTAGTTTCTTACAAGATTTTGATGAACAAAAAAAAGGAAAGAGAGTAAGATGACGAGGAATATTTCCCTCTTGATAAAAGGGGAAGAAGATTCAGTCCCTTCAAGCAATGATGGAGATAGATATAAAAAATATATATGAAAAAAGGTTTGTTTCAATAGCCAAGGGTATGGATATATTTACTACTATAGTGGGGTCAATGGATTCAAGTGATCCTATACTACATGAAGAGTCGTGATTAAATTTTCAATAAGAATAAGAATCAAGTGGTTGTTATCTTACGTAAATAGATTTATCTGTTGATTTATTAAAGGATATGATGCATGACTTACCCAACGAAATAGTTTCTAAAATTTTTGGCATTTTTGAAAGTCATTAGTAATAGATCACTCATAATTAAGGTGAAACGGATAACTTGGAAGAGGCTTTGAGACAAAGATCCCTTACTTTCATTAAGATATCAAAATAGTTACTATCAAACAAGATGAGCATGATGATATTATGGTGATATGATCTAAATTTTAATAATAGTGGATCAAAAAAATACAAGAAAAGGATATGGTGATAAAATAATTTGAGAAGAATATCCATGCACTGGAAGAAAATATGAAAAGTAGCATTTATGTCAAGAATGCACAATTGGATATTAAATCCAAGTGGATCAAGGAGATTGGCTATTTGTTAAATGTGAAGATAAAATACATGATGAAGATATTAGGAATATGATGAAGGAATTTAATGATAGATTTTAATTTAATAAGTATCAAAATAATTCTCTCAATATGTAGTGTCTTAATTTGGAAATCAAGTTGGCTAATTTGTAAATGACACGTATTGTGTCTTCGTAATAAACAAAAATTGATCTACTACCATATACAATTATAAGGAGGATTTTAGTATCAAAAGGATATATTTTATGAAAATAATATAATGAAATAATTTGATGTTATTTATAAATAAATCTCAAAGGAAGAGGTAAAATTCATATCTCAAGGAAATGATTTGTCAAAAAAATTCTAAAAAAAGTATATGTTTAAATAAAAACAAGAAAAAATATAGATGAGTATAAATGGTGATAATATTCCCACCATGAATATAGTTTATATAATAATTTGTGAGGAATCAAGTTCTCAAATATCCACCCAAAAATTTTTATAGAAGACTAAAAAAACTTGGTCACAATTCTAGAAATTTCATATAGGAAGTTGTTTTGAAAAGAATAACAAGTAATGTTGGAAATTTTTTGTGAGGAAATAGGTTTTTAAATTTTTTATTATATTTTTCATAAAATCCTTGGAAATATAAATATTATAAGAAACCTGTTTCATAGGGGACCAACTTAGTGAAGATTCAATAACCATATATTAAGAAAAATATGTCTGATTCAAACAAATTTGATGTTCTTGATTATAT
Organism: Viscum album; assembly: GCA_963277665.1. Lineage (NCBI taxonomy): Eukaryota > Viridiplantae > Streptophyta > Magnoliopsida > Santalales > Viscaceae > Viscum > Viscum album. Next base: position 966,331,706 of record OY728129.1, read on the forward strand.
CTATGATGTTTTCAATAATGGTGGTCATAAAATTTATTAATATTCTATACAAAATATATATAATGTAAATTAGGTGATAAGGCCAAAATATCTGGTGATGAAAAAGGAAAAGTTGGCCTTGGGTAGAAATTTGAGGAAGGCCTCAAAACAATTTATACCCATGAAGTTTCAAATGAAGTTATCCTTAGACACAATGAAAAAGAATTATCATATTTAAAATAGTTCCAAGAATATTATCAAATGGAGTTATAAATATCATAAGAAATATGTGAAGAAAGTTACTCATGTGAATCCATGTAAAAACTCCAAATAATTTTTCACATTCCTAAAGACGTCTTAGTAATTTGGATAATATATTTGGAAAGGAAATGAATATGAATGCTATTAAAAGAAAAAGAAATTTTGAAAAGATAATAATAAATCTCACATGAAGATCTTTAATTTCATTAGAAGTTTTCAATAAATTATAACCCTTGTGTTATAAAATTTTTATATGATAGATGTAATAAAGCTGGAAAAAATCCAAGAGGATGTTTAAACACATTTCTAATGCAAGAAGAATCCCTGAATAAAATAAATATCTCTTCAAGAGGTGCATATGATTTTATGAATAATAAAAGAAGAATCATCTTAAATAATGAAATAGAAGGTGTAATGGGATCTAGGATTCCAAAGGGAAAATTATATCTAAAGAATAGATGTGAAGGCTTGAAGGGTGGAGCAACTTAGTTGAGAAAACCCTCTTAAACTTTTTGTTTGCATTTAAGGAGATATTAGATCCACCTTATTCCCTTATATATTTTATGAATTTTATTTTCACTTATAATTTAGGGAATTTAAGGTGATACATGGTCTTAGGGGGAGTTACCTGGGAATGAGTATTTTTATATCTTGAAAAATATAAAAATGGTATTTTATCCTAGATGCAATTACTAAAATTTTTGATCAAAAAATATGATGTAGAATTATCCTTGATGAATTTTAATAAATTGGTTTCAATATTTTACAACAATAATATGAAAGTTCTATCCTTTATTGATCTATTTATTCTCAAGGGAATGAATTAAATAAAGCTTATCCTTGGTGAAGATGTGGAGTTATAAAATATGGAAATCCATAAAAATAATTCCATTTTGGTGTATTCTTTATATTGAAACATCATTAAATTCATTATTTAAGATATTAACCATTTGGAAGATGTTGAGGAGTGTTTCCCTTGAGTGGGAGACAAATGAAGAATGATGAAGAAGCAGGAAAAAAATATTATCTCGTGAAAATATGAATTTTTCTAGAATATACTTGAAGGTCATATCATTGAAAAATATATGTGATAATAATATATAATCCTTCATAATAATAATAAATTTTAACATAAATTTGGATACATTTAATCAATTAAAAAAGTGGAAATTTGAAGAAGTTCTAAGGATTTTATCAAATCATGATATGTTTAAGATGATATAATTTATGTATTCAAGTGATATAGGAAATTTTGGATTTAAATATATTATTATAATGTATATATTAATTGATATCTATCACTTGTATCAACATACTTCACATTGATCTACTCTTGAAGATATATTATAAGTGGTTTCATTTCAAATTTATATCAAGTTCAATTGATTAGGGACAGCTTATTTTTTTAATCATACAATATTTTTTCTACATTATTCATGGATTAGTAGACTTTGAGTGGAAAGGTTAGTGGAACTTTTCTAATTATGAATTCATACCCTTTCCCAAATACTTTTAGTTTCTTGTCAATAAGAGGTATAGAATGAAAAATGAAATGATTGATGAGAATGGGGTAGATAAATGAAATGTAAGTTTATTAGGAGATTTTATGAGTACATAATGACATATCACATATTAATATATCATTATATGATGATATTTTAATAGGGTATTGAAAATAAATACAAATGGGGGGTTTTATGCCAATTTGGTGTGTTTTATTTATTATCAATGAGATTTTAAATGAGTATTGATGATTTTCAATGATGGAGGAGAAATATGTTGATGGAGGAATTGAGGTGAAGAATAATTTTAGTGATTATGTTTCATTGATTATGCTTGAAGTATTCAAGATTATTGATGTAGATAATATGTTCCCATGAAGGAGCCTATACATCTTGTATAATTGGAAGAAAAACCTTTGGAATATTGGTATAGTTGATGTTCAAGTTCCTTCCATAAAAGCACTTAATATATTAAATAAAAATGTGATTTGATTATTTGTAATTCCTTAGAGATGATCTAAATATCACTAAGATAGAGAATTTATCATAAGGTTTAGTCTTAAATGTTTGGATCAAGCTGAGTCATTAAATGCCATGTGAAATGATATTCATTGTTATATATCATGATTGGTTTATCATGATTCTGGATTTTTATGAAGACTAAATAAGGCTAGAGAAGTAAGGACCAATCTAGGAAGACCACACCAATGGTGGAGGGAATGTTGGAGAATATAGGCAAGAACATACCCATAGTGGAAGGTATTTTGATAGTTTTGGTTTGATGAATGTATATCATTAATGATCCACAGCTTTAAACTTTTAAAATGGGTAGTAAAAAAGTTTGATAAAGCCATTCCAAATGTCATGGCGATGGATTGGTCACCCAGTACAAAACAGGCAATTCGCTACACCCATGGTGGTTTTAATACAAACCATGTTTGATAGGTGGATCTACAATTAAAAACATATAGAGACAGAGGACCATGATGATGGTAGAACAAGTTAGGGTCAACAAATAAAGTTGTATGAAAAAAATAGAAAATAGAAGAGGACTACACCATGGTGTTTGGTATTTTGGAGGCAAAAATGATTAAGGTATAAAAGTAGGTTGTTGTGAAAGATTTTTTTATGTGGGATGCAATAATTTCAAGTAAAATCAATCATCTGATTCATGAAAGTTTCTTTAATGATTCATAATCATGTGACTCGTTTTCTAGACTATGATTTAAGCCAAATATTTAATGTACTTGTATAATTACTCATGTGGATTAATTAAGTATTAATTATACTATCTATGTTTAATCATATTTTCATGATTCATTTTAATAACTTATAGAATGTATAAATATTAATGTATGAGTATATAATTGTGATAAGAGGATGACAAGATCGAAGGAATAAAGCTCATGGCTGTTAAATTCAGTTTACAGGAAGTTGCATAAAGAAATTATAGTGAATCTAAAATTCCAAAAAAAATGAAGTTCAAATTCAAGTTGGAATAGAGGAATAATAATCCAATGATTCATAAGTTGTTTGAATATATATATATATATATATATATATATAATTGTGCAGGTGGATGAGAGAGTTTTAGAATAACTCTCAACATTGTAAGAATTATAAAAAAGAAAAAAATCTGAGAAATAAGATATAAACAATACTTATTCCATAACTGGAGACATATTTTGGTGTTTAAGATGACATGATAAAGTGTTTCAATAGTTCACCAAAGAATAAGTATAGGAGAGAAAGTAACCAGTGCAGCCCAAATGTGCACTATAGAAGAAGAAAAATAAGATGAAAATAGGTGTTGTGTAAGGTTGTTTCATAGGAAGAAGAAGAATAATGGATATGAAGAATGAAGTATTTATTCTAAGCAAGAAAGGTAGAAATAATATATTTCTACTACAAAAAATAAAGAATGAATTTTTGTGCATTCTTATTTTCATATAAAATAAGTGTAGAAGTTCATGCATGCTACCATTCAAGTAAAAGGATAGAAGAAGAATAGTGGAAGTATCACATCAATAACCTTTTATTAGTTCTTAGGTACACTCTTTGGTTGTTTTCTCTAAAAAATTGAAACTATCGACATGGTAGAATAAACATGAAAAGGGATTATGTAGAGTTCGGGATGCACCAAACTTGAGTACAAGGATAAACCATACCCAATTGTATTCACGGGTTGATACTAGTGGATAGTATGATCTCAATGGAATCTATATAATTCCAAGGAATAACCTTTTATTTTGATAGGTGGACCTTTTAAATCATTATATATATTGTGTGTTTGTGTTAAACTATGTTTCTTGAAATAATAATGAATGGGAGATAGAGAAAGAGAGTAATAGGATCATCACCTAATAATGAAAGAGGTAAAAGTGTGAAGGTATTGAAAATGAGATAAATTGGACACATACACTAATTCACACCCCTCTTATTGTATAACATATCCCTAATTAATAATCCTTTTCAACAACAAACAAAAATGAATGAATGATCCCCAAAAGAACCACTCCTCAAAATGGGAAACCAAAGAGGCCCTAATAAAACAACTGTAAGGTTTTTCTAAATACATAATTTCTCTAAACCTAAGGAGAATAAATCAAAAAATGATTTGTCACCCAAAAGAGACACAACTGAGTACCCAAAGGATATAACAAATGATTACAACTCATTTATTAATTTCAAAAGTCTCCAAACCCAATCAAAAAAATGTAGCAAACTAGATCTCACATTAAGAGCCTCCAAGAAAACCCTCTTCTCACTAGTCTAACCATAAAACCAACTCTCACAACCTAAAATAACTCTAGGTATCACCAATAAGAGGATAGAAACACAGGCCAATCCATTCAGATCTTGGGAAGTGTTAACACTAGAGGGAGGGAAAGACCCCTGATACGAACACTATACTTCCACACTAGACCTTTCTAGGAATCTTACATTAAATAACTCAAGACATGATCTCCACCTAGTCGTGTTTCCTAAAGCATAACAATTAGTAACAAAAATAGACAAGGGAAAAATCAAATAAATTATTTGATAAGATAGGCACAACAATCCTTTAAAACCATGGACCCATAAAAAGATCTTTAAAATCTCATTTTGAAAATGAATTCACCATTAAAATCGTGCCTACTATCACTAAAAATCCAAACATATCCCTCTCCCAAATTGGTTAATTTAAAATGTTTCTAAAATAAATTTTAAAACAACACCAATAACTTTTTAAAATCAAAAAACCAATTTGGGTCTCAAAATAAAACACACACTCATGTTTTGAAATCACTTCAATTCACTTACCATTTTTAAAACACACCAAAGGTAAAAATAAAAACATGACACAAAATCAAATTTGGAAATAATTGTTTCCTTTAATATAGGAAAACTATCTTTAAAAACACCATGTTAACTTTATTAGAAAAATAAATCACACATAAAAAAATTTACAAACTTCAAAATGAAATCAACTATTTCAAAAAAAATATAAACTAAACCCATTTAATAAAAAAACCTTAATTACTTACTTTAAAACAAACACCATTTTTCTTGTGAAATTCACTTTTCACACACACACACAAAGAATTTTACATAAAATAAAAAATTTCATAACCAATGACATAACATAGGACCTAATCAAAAATTCAATTCAATGATAAAATCATATCTCAAGAACCATCATGAATTTTCCCATTTTTCTAACATGCTCAAAAATCCAAGGGTTAAGGGGTCAAAATAGAAAAAATATATCAGGATTCAAAATCAAGATCAACTAGGAAACATAGTTAATGGCCACATTCGAATCATTCTTTGGTATCTATAACATGTCTAGAATCAAGTTTTTGGTTGTCGTGTGATTTTTTAGGCTCTACAAGACAACCACATGATTTATTTATCTTTTAATTCTCCATCCCAAACATTAAACATGATACCCAAAGGAAACTCAATCCAACCCATTAAGGATCAAATAATCACTACTATATTCATAAAACTATAATCCAACAATTCCATAAAATGGAAAACCATAATCAATAAAAAATTAAAAAATTATCATGAAAACATAAGGTTTAGGGTATAAAAGAGATCATGAAACTTCTTCTCACACCAACCTCCCAATTCCCAAAAACCATATCCATAAACTATAAACACCCCAAATAACAATAGGTCCTTCAAAAATCTACATCCCACTAAGAAACTCGGCTATGATGCCACTTTTTAATGAACTGACCTGGGGTTTAATCTAACCCAAATCTTGAACTATTCTTCCACATGGATCAAAGTGCATTCCTGATACCCACTGGTTGGTAACAAGTTCTGGGGAATCATATAACATACCAAAGGAATGAATTCACCCACATGTAATAATAAAAAATCACAAGTGGAAATAAAAGTAATAAACATCTAATTGGGGATAAACATAACTAAACTTCCAAACTGGACATATAATCGACACATAATGGGACAACAGAAACAAACACACATAATCCAAAGGATAAAACATACCAGGCCAAATGTCTGATACAATAAATCAAAGATGATGAAAACTTGAACCAACTCCCAAAATCTCCAAGTGACCCACGATCTCCATACAACCACACATATCCCCTAAAAGATCAAATAATAAAATCATATTGGAATGAAACTGGAGCTATAAAATATAGGTGTAAACTAACAACCCACTAATTCACCACCCACTGAATCAGAGTGGTTTCTTTCGTATTGAATCCTACAAATTCTAATTTAAAATAAAAAATAAAAATAAATATTTTTTATAAGGCTTTAAAATGGAAATAAAAACTCATCAAAAGTGTGTTAAAACTCTTTTTCCATTCGATTAAATGAAAAGAAATCACTTAGAAAAAATTTCTCACTTGACTGAAACCCTTTTGGGAAAGCATAATTTTAAAGTCCCAATTCACAATCAATACATAAAAACTTGTTTTATAAAAATAAAATTAAAAATAGGTTTCTAATTTCCAAAAAAATCAAAAGAAACTTTGAAAAAAAACATTACATAAAACAAGGCATGTTAGCCAAAAACTGTGTTTTCAAAACCCACACACACTTAGTGTTTTAAAAAAAAGTCATATATGCTTTTCCTTTAAAACTATTCCCAAAATATTTAGAAAATAACATTGTAAATTTTAAAGGACACTCCCTTTAAAATTAATTTTCAATATAGTTTGAAATCACTTTAAGATTATAATTTTTCTTACTTCCTTTAAAATCATTCACAATTCCTTTTCAAACATTTTAAAATTAAATCACACAAAGAAAGAAAAAACACACAATCAAGAACCATCGTGTCTAGTCATATAATAAAGATAAAAAAAAGAACATGAGTTTAAAAAAAATAATTAAATAAATAGGGTATACAATCGATACACAAATATAAATCCACTAAGAATACTCTTAACAGGATCCTAGTGTTATAGATCAAACCAATTTTCTCTAAAAAAATTGCACTAGCATGACTTAGGATGACCCTAGGTTCTCAAAGCACTCAGCATGCCTACAAAATTTGGAAGCTCACTCAGTCCTCCCTAGGCTCTCTCGATCCCCATTTTTTCTCTCTTGATCCCTAATTGGTCTTTCTTGGTCCCCATTCCCCATGATTTTACTCAGTCTTAAGGGGAAACGTCCAATCTATGGGCTCCATTAGTCATGAGGTAATGTTTTTAAGCCAACATCAACCAAGGTTAAGCCATCAACCACCTAATCCACCTACCTCATCCCCTAAAGTCCACCATGAAAAGTCAAAATAGGTGAGAAAAATAAATCTTTACATATATAAAATATAAAAAAGTTAAAATCACACACAACTCACATCCCATGACCTCACAAATAAGAATCTCCATCAAACAAAAGAAAAATATAAAAATTTATTAGTAATAAATTCCCTTCATGGGATCACAATGCACCATAGGTATATAATATTAATAAGGGGATCAAGAGGGTATCACACCTTTTATAAAAACTCATTCTTTATACGATTAAAAACAGGCCTTCTCTTTTCAAAAACAAGCTTAGAATTAAAATACAACTTAATTTTTTTAAAAGTAGACTCAATCTTATCTTGATACCAATTTCATCAAATAATCTTTGAAACTCAACGGTAACTCAAATTTGTCACGACCCATCATCGGGGCCCATGTCGTGACTACCCCAAGCCCGCCTTCCATAGGCCAGGGGCTGGAAACTAGCACCAAAGGCGTAAATCCCAATAAAAAGGGAAGACATTGCCTTTATAAAAGTAAACAATCACCACAGAGTATAAGCGGAAGCAAAACTAAGTACAAAAGAAAGTGCTGAAAAGTAAAGGGGCCAGAATACAAACCCAACTGAAAAGTAAAGATACAACTGAACAAAATTACAACAGTTGGAAGGTGTCGAGCTGCTCCTATATCGTCATTTGGGTTCCTACCTGAAGGGTAGGTACATATGGCCACCTCATCTCTCCATGTCCATATGTCACCTTCGGGTACTGTCTCGCCGTGAAGTCCACCTCTGGGTACTAACTCTCGTGAGGTCCACCTCCCGGTACTGACTCGTCGTGAGTTCCACCTCCATGTACTAACTCGTCGTAAGGTCCACCTCCAGGTACTGACTCGTCGTGAGGTCCACCTCCAGGTACTGACTCTTCGTGAGGTCCACCTCCAGGTACTGACTCGTCGTGAGGTCTACCTCCGGGTACCGTCCAATCCTCGTACTCTCGGTCTATGACAGCGTTGTCTATCGTTTGCATCCAACATAACGAGGTGCGGGCATAGCCCGTGAAGGGGTGAGTATAACGATACTCAGTAGGGACCCCGAGACCCTTAAGGTCTCACTAAATCCAACAAGGATAACCACAAAGAAGGATCTCAACAGATAACCCTTACTTAGGTATAAGCCCATACTTATACCTAAGTTATCAAGTAACCCATATCAATAATGAGGGAACACAATGGTTATGAAATCAATGGATAACCACTACTTAGGTATATACCCATACATATACCTAAGTTATCGAGTAACCCATCTCAATCATGAGGTAAACACAAAGGTCATTGACTCAACTCTAACCAAGATTTTTATTCATGATGTCGAAACCACAGCTGCTGGACAACTCATCCTATGTCGAGCAGAGTAGTCCTGTCACGACTCTGAGGCGCTACTCTCTAACCATAGACTGCTGAGGTACTCCTCCTGTCGAGTACCTCGGGTTTTCCACCCAAACACAGTAGTGCAGCCCGCCAAGGGTCTGTCGCCCAAACACAGTAGTGGTTCCCCTAATAGACTATATAGGTACTCCTCCTGCCGAGTAACGCGGGTCTGCTGCCAATTACTAGGCGCTCCATCCTCCGTGGGTCTGCCGCTAAATACCGGGCGCTCCATCCACTGGGCTAGTCGACTCACTCCAAGTCGAATCGGTCAAGCAGTCGTCAAGTCTACAGCTACTAGGTCTCCGCACTCCGTACACTCATCTCCGGGAGGGTCCGCTTCACGAGCTACTGGTCGATACTCCAAGTATCACAAATTCCCACGAAAAAGTATCCAAAAGGGATAACCTCGTCACAGGGGTCTCAACGCAATAGACGGCGCGTCGATTGGACGCCCGGTCTGTGAGTTATTAGCCTGTTCGTCCCGGGGGGCCAGTTGGTTTTGTGTACGAACCAACCCGACTATATCTCAAATGTACCCCGAACTCTCCTAGGGTATACTCATAGGGTCTGTTTCTCTACGAGATAACCAACGCCGCTGACGGTTTGTCAAACGGGCGTCTGGTCTGAAAGTTATCAGTTTTTCCGTTCTAGGGGCCCGATTGGATTTCGGGTACAATCCAACCTGGCCAAACTCCAAATATATACAAACCTCAGGTGAAGTATTCCAAAAGATCTTCATCATTAAAAGTAATCCAACAAAGTTGATGGCACGTCAATCGGACGTTCGGAGCTCAAGATATAATTGTTTCCGCTCCGAGGGCCCGGTTGGTTTCCTGTTCGAACCAACCCGGCCATACCCAAACTTCGTCGAAATATTTATTGTAATATACCAAAACGACCGTCTCGATCCGAGGAATCCTACGCAACTGACGGTGCATCAATCGAAGTTCCACAGATCAAGTTATGGGCGTTTAACTGAAGATTGTCCGAAAATAGGGGGTTTGGGCCCGGTCCGACCCGGCCCAATACCCCCTAGGTCGGCCTGAACTGGGTCGACCCGACCTAGGTTCGGGTCCAACCCACTTGGGTGCGGCCCGCCCGGCTGGCGCAGCCCGGGCCGGCGCTGGCGGTCCGGCCCGACGCGGGTGGGCCGGCCCGGCGCGGGTGGCCCGTCCCGGCCGCGACTCGACTCTCGGTCGAGCGGGGTGCGAAGGGGGCATTGCCCCCTGTTTGCAGAAACATCCAGGCATAATGGTCGGCCTTGGTTTTGACCACAGGACCCCCGCGGGTCCCACCTTTAGGCGGCGCCGGCGGCCGACTGGCTGGCCGCCCCTTTTTGAAGACTGTCGCGGCCTTAGGCCGCGGCTCCTGTCCGATAGGCACGGCGCGACGGCGCCGCGGCCCCTTTGGTGCTTCGGCGCGGCTTGACGGCGCCGCGGCCCGCTCCTGTCTGCGGCCTCCTTCGGCCTCACCGGCACCGCGCAACGGTGCCATGCTCCACCATCGCGGCCCGCTCCGGTCGCAGTCCTCTTCGTTCCCGTACGGTGCAACAGCACCGCGCCGCCTTCGTAACAAATATCAACGACGATCAACAAAAAGGGGAGGAGGATCGGCCGTATTTGTGCGGTCCGATCTCCTCTCATTATGATGATATCAAGCGGCCAAAATAATCAACGAAGAACGTTAATTTAAACTTGAACGAATAATTAACCCCTATCTCGATAAACGATGATGTTTGTCGGCGACGCGGAAGATGGCGTCGCGGGGTGAGGTTTCAAAGATGGTGTTGGCGTGCGTCCAAGGAGGGGACGGCGCCTCACACTAGCTGCGGAGAAGAAGGAACGGCATGTCATCTCTCCTTGTGGTGATGGCGTTCTTCATCGAAGGGTGTCGTTCTTCGCGGAAGGACGAAGTTCTTCCAAATCTAGAGCTCTCTCCTCCCTTTTCTCAACACAACCAAACTAACCCCAAAATTAAAATAAGCTCCTATTATTTTATTATAACATGCCACGGGTTCAAATTACAAAATTCAAATACTTAATTCAATTAATTGAATAAGTGTTGGCATGATTTAATAAGGGGAATTGGGGATAGGATAAGTCACCCACTTAATTACAAGGGAGGTTTAATGGGGAGTTTAAGGGGTTATATGGAATGTGAAGGGGTGGGGCTCGTGTGGGACCCACCTCACAAATATCCTAACATGGGTAGTTAGGGTATTGTGGGTCCCACCCCAACTACCCCATGTAGGATATAACCATCCTAAGTTAAGAATAAAATTTGTACCACAAATTTTATTCACTTTTTATTTAATCCTCTATTTTTAAACAACTCTTCCCGAGAAAACACACCTTCGGGAAAGGTCCTCTTAAGTAATTACTGGCGCTGCAGTTCTATCGGTGCCCTCAGATTTCAATTCCGAGTACCGATTCAAAAGATAGAAAAACCCGCTCGTTTGTTCACTGAACGTACCCGAGCTAAACTTCAGAAAATTATTATCAGCCACCCTCGACCCGCACCAGTCGAGGTTAGGCTCTGCCTAAGTAAAACACTCCCCAACGAACCCATCGATACTCTCGTATTTTCAATCCGAGTTACCGTTTAGAAGTTATAAATTTTACAATAAAATAATTGTCACTTAATTATTTTATTTTCGGCCAAAAACTAACTTTTTCTGGTGGCCCATGCCGGAAAAAGTTAGTATCTTCTTAAATAAATCATGGCCTCATGAGTTCAGCGGTGGTATCGGATTTTTAATCCAAGCTAATGTTTGTGAGTTATAACCATTTGAAAAATAAAATAATTTATTTAATTATTTATTTACGGTTATGTCATTTTTGGAATTTCTCACAGGAGGCCCGCGCCGACTAAAATTAAGTCGCACCTAGGGTAAACCCGCCATCCTAAGCGCAACAGTGCCCTCGTATTTCTGATCTGAATAACCGTTTAAGAGTTATTCCACCTTTTTAGTAAAATTTCTTACGCGCGTTAATTTAAGCTTAACAAAACTTTGGAAAATTATTTCGAGCACACCGGGCTTCAGAATCAGGTGCCATTAGAAACTGCGGACTCGTAAAATTCTAAAGAATTTAAGAAAAAAAATTCCTTGAAATTTACAGGTCTTTACATTACCCCCACCTCAGGACTTTACGTCCACATAAAGATACAACATAAACCAGGGTAACAAATGAGGATACTAAGCACGCATCTGATCCTTTTGCTCCCATGTGCTCTACTGGAGGTTCTCGTGCTGCCAACGAATGCGCACCAGAGGAATCGACCGTCCACATAGGTCCCGCTCCTGTCGATCCTCGATCTCCGCCAGAACCTCTGAGAATGTCACCCCGATATCGATGTCCATCTCCCCGTTGTCGATGATATGCGTCGGGTCGTGCATGTATCTTCTCAACTGTGATACGTGGAAGATGTCATGCACCTAGTTCAACTAAGGTGGAAGGTCCAGGCGGTAATCCACCTTGCCTACACCGATGAGGACCTGGAAAGGTCCAATGAATCCCGGCGATAACTTGTCACCCTGGCCAAATCTCCTTAGACCTCGTCGAGGTGAGACCCGTAAGAATACATGGTCGCCATCCTCAAACACAAGTGGTCTCTGTCTTCTATCCACATAGGACTTATATCTGCTCTATGCAGTCTCAACTGCCGTGAACCATCTATGTCTCATCTCCAGAAATCTCTGCTAGCATCTAACTGGCCACACGAAGGGTTTCCCTTTCTTTGTCATTGCTGGAAGTGGTGCTGCAACTCTGGATAATTCTGGCACAAAGGTAATTCTGGTCGACTCTTGAGTGATCGACTACACCCTCTTATGTATGAGTCTATCCTGTGCTTCATGGGTTTTCCTTTTCGCCGACCAAGGAAAACCATATCCCAACGTTGTAGATAAACCAGAACCATTTTGCCTAATACTGTCAATTTTTGTATGAACTGTGGTTGCCCAATCCATACTCAAACTAATGTCGTAAGGCCTCGACGCTACCACCAAGAGGTTCCAACCGAAACTCTCACCTCAAGGGTCAGATCACACCATCGGCGTAAGCGTGATTATCGAGTCTCCTCCCAAAGGTATCTCCAGACATGAGGATCAAGTCAACGGATTAACCGGAAACTCTAGGTCTGGGACAAGATTTGTGGAAGAAATGAATGATTGGTATCTATGTCTATTGATAAGGCAGCTCATAGTAGACATAGACTATACCTCGAATCATTCCTAGAGCCCCTGGGTCACATTCCTTGACCGCATGTAGCTACTCTCCTCCCCTGCCCTCCTGCTCCCTGATCCTAGTGGGAACTACAAAGGCAGGTGGTTGCAACATGTCAAAATGTTCACCACCCCATGCTGATCTCCTAGCTCTACTTCCACATCTGTTTCCCTACAGATTCATCTGTCCTTTTCACTTCCTCTTCTTGAAACATTTTACACGCCCAAGTCTCCGAGACAGGCGCCAGTTTCCTGCTTTCCCACTGCTAACCTTAATTGGCTGCATCCACTCATCCAAACAATTATCAACCACAAAGGTTCTCTCTAGCACCCTAGTATAAGTAGGAATTCATAAAGAAAGAATTGTTGGCTCGGATGTCCTTTAGACACACCTCACTCAAAAGTCCGATCCCTGAAGCACTAATCGCATTGTATTCATCGAGTACCGGGAATGGTTTGGTACGCCCCAATGAATTCTCATCTACCGACATGTAGTTCTGTCGTAGCTGTATAAGCTCTAGAAAAACTCTCACCCACCTCCTCAAGCCAGTCCTCAGTCTCCTGAGAGTCGGGCTCTCCTCGAAACCTGAGGGGTATCTAATGCTGAAACATGTGTAAGGCAGTAAGCCAACATGTGTCCTCTACCGGTTCCACCGGTAGTGTCTGCTGACCAAAAGATAGTGATGTAGCTGGCACACTACCCGAAGATACTATCCCAGGCATTGGTCCATGTACCTAAGCCTCATCACTATACGGACCAACCTTATGGTCACTCACTGGAAAACACTAGTAGCCAAGTCCACCATCCACTCTACTGGTGTCTCAACTAGGCGGAAAACTCTAGCAATTGCCTCCAGCTAGTCCTCTGTTGTCTGGGAATCTGCCTCACCTCATAACCTCGGAGGCCTCTACTGCTGGGACTCATGCAACGCACTCTGTCGGCGTGCATAGTTTGCTAGTATGGCTAGTGGCATCCACTTCCCAACAGGTGGTGGTGGTGCTGGTACACCACCGGAGGGTGCCAATATAGTAAAAAGGGCCCTATACCGGAGCCTCATCACTCGGTGGTCGTCATCATGTACTATCTCGAAACTCCAACTGACTGTCTACGTGGAGGCATCCTGATCAGATATGACACGGTCAAACGATTTATACCTAGTGATCTGACCTGGTTTGAGCTGACTTAAAATCTTTTGGAAACACACATGCAATCAGTGTTTTCATGCACTAACTCGGAAATCATTAGTCAGGGTCCTGGTGTATGGATACGTCGGCCGCCGCACCAACACTGGATTCCCTGAACTGAAGACCACACTCGGTACCCTTAACACTATTACTTCACAGAAAAAAATTATCAGAGTTCTGAGTTTTGCGGTAGAACCAACCCCTCTGATACCAATTTGTCACGACACGTCCTCGGGGCTCGTGCCGTGACTACCCCAAGCCCACCTTCCATAGGCCAGGGGCTGGCGACTAGCACCAAAGGCATAAATCCCGATAAAAAGGGAAGTCATTTCCTTTATAAAAGTAAACAAACACCACAGAGTATAAGTTGAAGCAACACTAAGTACAAAAGAAAGTGCTGAAAAGTAAATGGGCCAGAATACAAATCCAACTGAAGAGTAAAGCTACAACTAAATGAAAGTACAACAGTTGGAAGGTGTCGAGCTACTCCTAGATCATCCTTCGGGTTCCTACCTGAAGGGTAGGTACATATGGACACCTCATCTCTCCACGTCCGTCTGTCACCTCCGGGTACTGTCTCATCGTGAAGTCCACCTCCGGGTACTGACTCGTCGTGAGGTCCACCTCCTGGTACTGACTCATCGTGAGGTCCAACTCCAGGTACTGACTCGTCGTGAGGTCCACCTCCAAGTACTGACTCATTGTGAGGTCCACCTCCAGGTACTCACTCTTCGTGAGGTCCACCTCCAGGTACTGACTCGTCGTGAGGTCTACCTCCAGGTATCGTCCAGTCCTCGTACTCACGGTCTCTGACAGCGTTGTTCGTCATCTGCATCCAACACAACGAGGTGCGGGCATAGCCCGTGCAGGGGTGAGTATAATGATACTCAGTAGGGACCCCGATACCCTCAAGGTATCACTAAATCCAACAAGGATAACCATAAATAAGGATCTCAACAGATAACCCTTACTTAGGTATAAGCCCATACTTATACCTAAGTTAGAAAATAACTCATCTCAATCATGAGGGAACACAAAGTTTATGAAATAAATGGATAACCACTACTTAGGTATATGCCCATACATATACCTAAGTTATCAAGTAACCCATCTCAATCATGAGGTAAACACAAAGGTCGTTGACTCAGCTCTAACCAGGATTTTTATTCATGATATCGAAACCACAACGGCTGGACAACTCCTCCTATGTCGAGCACAGTAGTCCTATCACGACTCTGAGGCACTACTCTCTAACCATAGACTGCTGAGGTACTCCTCCTGTCGAGTACCAAGGGTCTGCCACCCAAACACAGTAGTGCAGCCCGCCAAGGGTCTGTCGCCCAAACACAGTAGTGGTTCCCCTAATAGCCTACAGAGGTACTCCTCTGGATGATTACCATGGGTCTGCTGCCAACTACCAGGTGCTCCGTCCGTCATGGGTCTACCACCAAATACTAGGCACTCCGTCCACTGGGCTAGTCGACTCACTCCAAGTCGAATCGGTCAAGCAGTCGTCAAGTCTACAGCTACTAGGTCTCTGCACTCCATACACTCATCTCAGGGAGAGTCCGCTTCACGAGCTACTGGTCGATACTCCAAGTATCACAAAGTCCCACGAAAAATTATACAAAAGGGATAGCCTCGTCATAGGGGTCTCAACGCAACAGACGGTGCGTCGATCAGACGCCCGGTCTGTGAGTTATTAGCCTTTTCGTCCCGGGGACCCGGTTGGTTTCGTGTACGAACCAAACTGACTGTATCTCAACTATACCCCGAACTCTAATAGGGTATACTCATAGGGTCTGTTTCTCTACGAGATAACCAATGCCGCTGACAGTTCGTCAAACGGACGTCTGGTCTGAAAGTTATCTGCTTTTCCGTTCCAGGGGCCCGGTTGGATTTCAGGTACAATCCAACCCGCCCAAACTCTAACTGTATCCAAACCTCAGGTGAAGTATTTCAAAAGATCCTCCTCATCAAAAGGAATCCGACAAAGTCAATGGTACATTAATCGGACATCCAGAGCTCAAGTTATAACTGTTTCCGCTTTGAGGCCCCGGTTGGTTTTTGTTCGAACCAACTCAGACGTACCCAAACTTCGCCGAAACATTGCATGTAATATACCTAAATTACCGTCTTGATCCGAGGAATCCTACGCAACTGACATTGTGTCGATCGGAGGTCCACAGCTCAAGTTATGGTTGTTTAACTGAAGATTATCCGAAAATAGGGGGTTTGGGCCCGGTCCGACCCGGACCAATACCCCCTAGGTCGGCCCGAACTGGGTCGACCCGACCCAGATCCGGGTACAGACCACTTGGGAGTGTCCCGGCCCGGCCCGGTTCTGGCGGCCCGGCCCGACGTGGGTGGCCCGGCCCGGCGCGGCTGACCCGGCCCGGCGCTGGCGGCCCGGCTGCGGCTTGGCTCTCGGCCGAGCGGGGTGTGAAGGGGGCACCGCCCCCTGTTTGCGGAAATGTCTGGTTGTGGCCTCCTTCGGCCTCACCAGCGCGGCGTGACGGCGCCGCGCTCCACCACCGCGGCCCGCTCCGGCCGCGGTCCTCTTCATTCCCGCACGGTGCAACGGCACCGCGCCGCCTTCGTCACAAATATCAACGACGATCAACAAAAAGGGGAGGAGGATCGACCGTGTTTGTGCAGTCTGATCTCCTCCCGTTATGACGATATCAAGTGTCCAAAATAATCAACGAAGAACGTTAATTTAAACTTGAACGAAGAATTAACCCCTGCCTTGATAAACGATGATGTTTGTCGGCGATGCGGAAGATGGCGTCGCGGGGTGAGGTTTTCAAGACGGTGTTGGCGTGCATCCAAGGAGGGGACGAAACCTCACACTAGCTGCGGAGAAGAAGGAACGGCACTTCGTCTCTCCTTGTGGTGATGTTGTTCTTCGTCGAAGGGTGTCGTTCTTCGCGGAAGGACGAAGTTCTTCGCAGAAGGACGAAGTTCTTCCAAAGCTAGAACTCTCTCCTCCCTTTTCTCAACACAACCAAACTAACCCCAAAAATAAAATAAGCTCCTCTTATTTGATTATAACATGCCATGGGTTCAAATTACAAAATTCAAATACTTAATTCAATTAATTGAATAAGTGTTGGCATGATTTAATGAGGGGAAGTGGGGAGAGGAGAAGTCACCCACTTAATTACATGGGAGGTTTAATGGGGAGTTTAAGGGGTTATGGGGAATGTGAAGGGGTGAGGCTCGTGTGGGCCCCACATCAAAAATATCCTAACACGGGTAGTTAGGGTCTTTTGGGTCCCACCCCAACTACCCCATGTAGGATATAACCATCCTAAGTTAAGAATAAAATATGTACCACAAATTTTATTCACTTTTTATTTAATCCCCTATTTTTAAACAACTCCTTCTGAGAAAACGCACCTTCGGGAAAGGTCCTTTTAAGCAATTACCGGAGATGTGGTTCCATCGGTGCCCTCGGATTTCAATTCTGAGTACCAGTTCAAAAGATAGAAAAACCCGCTCGTTCGTTCACTGAACGTACCCGAGCTAAACTTTGGAAAATTATTATCAGTCACCCTCGACCCACTCCGGTCGAGGTTAGGCTTTTCCTAAGTAAAACACACCCCAATGAACCCATCGATAGTCTCGGATTTTCAATCTAAGTTACCGTTTAGAAGTTATGGATTTTACAATAAAATAATTGTCACTTAATTATTTTGTTTGCGGCCAAAAACTAACTTTTTCTGGTGGCCCATGCTGACAAAAGTTAGTATCTTCTTAAATAAAGCATGCCCTCACGAGTTCAGTGGTGGTCTCAGATTTTTAGTCCGAGATACCTTTTGTGAGTTATAACCAATTGAAAAATAAAATAATTTATTTAATTATTTATTTATGGTTATGTCATTTTTGGAATTTCTCACAGGAGGCCCACACTAACTAAACTTAAGTCGCGCCTAGGGTAAAACTGTCATCCTAAGCGTAACGGTGCCCTCAGATTTCTGATCTGAATAACCTTTTAAGAGTTATTTCACTTTTTTAGTAAAACTGCTTACGCGCGTTAATTTAATCTTAACAAAACTTTGGAAAATTATTCCGGGCACACCGGGCCTCAGAATCAGGTGCCGTCAGAAATTGAGGACTCGTAAAATTCCAAAGAATTTAAGAAAAAAAATTCCTTGAAATTTACGGGTCTTTACAAAATTTCCCATTAAACCACATTTGAAAAACATTTAAATACACTAACATGTTTTTAAATATAATCCACATGGGATAACTCACCCCTTTGAATCTAAAAAATCCTTTATAATGGTATGAAATGTTTTAAAAACCATAATACTTTGATTCAGAAATCAAATAAGGTTGTAAGAAGGTTTTAGTTATAGGGAACAAGGGTTAACACATTACTTTTTAATTCAAATAGCCTATGTTAAACATTGTAAACACTTTCAAAAAATCAAACACCAGGTTTAAAAATCAATTAATACAAGAACACTTTTAAAAACCTCATGTTGTTTAACACCAATGATTTTAAAACCAAAATTATTATTTAAAATCCATTTAGGCCTTTCACAAAAACTTTTCATGCATTTCCATTCCATTCCAAGGTCTAAAATCACTTTAAATCAACTTTCCCCCTCATGGGTCATACATATTGGTTTAATTTAAAAGAAAACCCATTCTTAAACCAAAAACAACTAAAATCCTATAATAGATTGTGTAGGAAAATAATCAACTACCTTGAATCGATAAAAATCAATCCATAAGTTATTGTTTATGATGGAGAACACTCTCATAAGCCAAGACATACCCTCTATGGGCCTTACATGATAAAATATCAATGATTTGGACCAAATTCAACCCTAAATTCAGCCAATATAGAGATTAGGTTTTATGATATAAGATAAATAAATAGGGAAAATAGTAAATAGATGAGAGGAAGATATTTAAAGAGACTTGACATGGAAGAACCCACTTGAATCTAAGGTGAAATTCCATAAAAATAGAATGTGGAAGGAGTAGAATCCCCAGGGGGAGGTGCCTGGTCCATTTGAGTGGGAGGGGGAAAGAAATGAGGGATAGAGTCTTTAATTATAGTAGGGGAAAATAATAAATTCACATTTTAATGAAGATGGGAGGGACGTATGGTTTGGACGCATGGTTTTTCAAACTATGCACCAAAAATTCTCAAGCCACTGCCTAGCCAAACCCCAATTGCATGGATTACCCTAGGATGTTGTATGGTTAGAATAAATGTGCTCCAACTATTATATATAGAACTTTTAAATTATAGAGGTGACTCATGCACTTTTTTTCATAGCTGACCAAACCATGGGAAAGCCATGTGCTACAACCTAGACTTACCAGAGGTCCCACATGGTTTCTCCTAGGAACCACATGATTTGGATTAAACCATACACCACCCTTACTGACATGTTGTTATCAAAATAAGATGAAATGAAAATTACAATTTATGGAATCTATATGATTTCCTCTAAACTATGCATTTAAACCATTAATAATAAGTAAAACTCCAAAAATTTTATGTTCTATTAAAAAATACATGGAAAATTAAAATGAGCCTCAAAATCTTAAAACTAGCTAAAATAAGCTCTATAGTGACATGGCAGTTATCATAGAGATTTTATAGAACTTGGATGTAAACCTTGAATATTTCTCATATACAATCAATAGTGGTTATCAATAAATCACCACCACTTCTCTATTAAAATTTTATCAAGCAATAATTCCTATCATATTTCAATGATGTGAGAAGTCTATGTAATATGGTCTACTACAACCCATATGGAATTATTACCTTAGAATTTCTTTAGAATACCAATGATAATATCCATTTTTATGTTTTTTGATTTACATATAGGTTTGTTTAATGGTTTCATAATCCCCTTGGACTTTCTCTATTCAACCATAACTTTTTTTCATACCAGACACTTTGATGTATATTTTATGATCTCATTCTTTATATTGTCTCGCCAATTATGATCTTAGAGATATTGATACATATTCACGCACCATGGGTGGATGGAGAATGTTGAATTTTTTGTATCATTCAACAAACCCTTCTTTATCTCAAGCTTTGATGGTACACATATCCATGATCCAAATCTTATAAATCCTTTGTCATCAATTTTTGAACTCTAATGATTTCTATTCTATTATAGCTTCCACCTTGTTATGTATATCACAACATCACTCTGATCATATTTTATCTTCTCTATAATGGATGTTTGAGAAATCATTTGAGCTAAATAGAATGTTGGTTCTTCCTTTATGGCTTCCATGTCCATCCTTTGTAAGTAAATTAAGATTGGATCCTTCTCAATTTTCATCACAGATTAGGTAGCATGATCCTTTCTACTTTGATAATATTCCACGTTATTTTCCTTCCCATTATGGTAATAGATTAAGCATTCATAATCCTTGATCAACTCTAACCATCGTTTATAAATCATATTATGACCCTTCTATGTGAATATATAATGAGGCTCTTCTGATCTATATTTATTTAAATCTTCCCCCTTGTGAGATAATGCTACCAAATATTCAATGTGAAGATCACTACCTCCAACTTCATATCATGTGTTGTATAGATCTACTTATGAACATTCAATATCCTTGATTCATAAGATATCATTTTATCTTTTTTCATCAGTAAAAAACCCAAAATATTCTTTAAATCATTTCTATATATAGAAAAAAGATACCCAGATGAGGGTAGTATGAAAAATGGTGCAGTGATAAGCCTATTTTTTAATTCCCTGAAGCTCTCTTTTCATTCATTAGTCTAGAAAAAAATCTCTACCTTTGAAGTTATATTGTTCAGTATGGTTGAAATCATGATTATTTTCTCAAAAATCATGTATAGTAGTCAACTAGTCCAAGGGAACTATGGATCTCCATCAAAGATATTGGTCAGGTCCACTTCCCAATCTTATTTATCTAAGAAGGGTTGGTAGATATCCTTGTGCTAGTGATATTTTTTCCTAAGAATGACACGTCTTCCTTCCAAAACTGACATTTATTTTAATTTTCATATAACTTATCCATCTCTATAGTCTTTAGTGGATTATTAAAATTCTCCAAATTCTCCTCCTTACTTTTGGAGTATATTTTAATACCATATATAAAGAATACCATAAATGTTTTGAGGTAATCACTGATGTATCTACTCATCATGTCCATAAATATTATTGGAGAATTATTAAGTTTTATGGGAATCACTATGAACTCATATTCTCTATAACTTATTAGAATGTTACTCTTGGAAATATCTTCCTTCTTTAACTTTAATTAGGGATATCCCAATTGAAGGTTAGCCATGTAGAAGTATTGTTCCCCATGCAGTTCATCAAACAAGTCATCAATCCATGGAATGTAATACTTGTGATTTATCATGTTTTTTTGAGTTC
The DNA here is from genome assembly GCA_963277665.1 of Viscum album. NCBI lineage: Eukaryota > Viridiplantae > Streptophyta > Magnoliopsida > Santalales > Viscaceae > Viscum > Viscum album. Next base: position 966,353,409 of record OY728129.1, read on the forward strand.
AATATAATAATTGCATAAAAGAATTGACACATCACTATTCTTGATGAAGATCAATAGCACACCCCATGGTGAAGCACTCAGGTGTATAAAACTATTTTTCAGATTCTGTTATAACTCTTTATTCAGTTCTTCCAACTCAATGGTGGTGATTTTTTAGGTAGTTTAGGATATGGGTAGAGATTTAGGTATAATTTCAATCGATAACTCGTCCTATTGGATCAAAGGAGGACTATATAACTCTTCAGGTAATACATCAATATAGTCCCTAATATTGTGCATGTTTTCAAGCATGATTATTTTATTTATCTCATTTATTTTAGCTTTATATGGTTTCTCATGAGACAATAATATCCATGATTTATAAAAATATTCCAAATGAGATTTATCCTCCACCTTACACTTGTATAGAATCATAGTATGAATATGGATGTGAAGAGTGATCTCCCTCTCCTGGCAGTTGATGTTGTCTTTATATAGCGAAAATTAATACATGCCCAATGTAAAATAAAATTTCACTAAATGAATTATAAAAAAAATTATGGGAGGTTTATTTCACAAACATTGAATTTGGAGGAGTTATACCCATGATATGAAATGATTTCCCTATTTTTTGTTCTCATAGATAACTCAACCTCCATGTTTTGAGGTAGTTTTTGAATATTTATAATAAACATGTGTGATATAAAAGAGTGTGTAGAACTATAATAAAATAACATATTTTAATATCATGAATGTATATAAATTGTACTTATCTATATTTTATTAGGGTTATGATCACTTACTATAACCAAAATATGGTTTGGGATGATGATACTCAAATTAAGTAGAATATAAAAAATAAAACTATGAACTTAGAAGGGATAACCCATAAATTACAAGTATATTATAACTTATTATTCTTTAGTTTTCAATATAGGTTAAACATAGTAATTTTACATTTAGGTTTTATAATATAACAATCAATTTAATTTCTTCATAATGGTTTATAAATAGTTTTTTAATATACCAAAGCATATCCCTTGGGAGTTTCAAACTAGGTGTGCAGCAAGGACACTATTTTGTCCACCAAGTATAGGTCATGTTAATACCCAGTGATCCCTTTCATGGTTATTAGCCCTAGGTACAACTGTGCTAGATCCACACCCATTTATATTATCCATAAAGTGATTCCATTTCTTATAAACCGCTCACTTTATATTTTACCATAAATTTAGGATTTTTTCCTATACATAGAATTATCCTTAGGGTTTTTACTATTGTATTCTTTTCATAATCCCCCAAAATTACTTAACCTCTCTCTAATAACAACTATATCAAATCAATCCTCTTAAAAATATTATAAAATTATTTCTAACTTAAATATCTAATAATCACAACCCAAGGATCCAGAGGCCTAGTGTCTTTGGAAGACAAGGTATATAAAACTTTGACAAGATATAACCTATCATGGATTTCCCTATTCTACCCCTTTGTTCCTTATAATTTTGTAATTCTTCAGTTAGGGTTTTGTTTAATATTTCACTAGATTAGTGTGGAATCATATATTTTCCATGGTGATTTTGGTCAACTTGCGTAGAGGAGATTCTGAGATGGATCTTGTAAATTGTTGCATAAAATTTCATTAAGGTATGTGTTCTTGGTTAATTTTCTTAGGTATTCCCAGTTAAATATTTTTATTTAATTTGTGTAATGGTATCCCCTCTTAGGTATTTATCCTGAAATGTGGTCGGGATTATATTTTGGGCCTTTAGTGAGTGGTTGGATTTAGTTTCGGTGTGGCATAATGACCTTGTGAGTTTTATGGCATTATGCCAAGTTGGGATTTGGTTAATTAATTAATTATAATTATTATAATTAATAAATTGTTGTTATTTAAATTGATACTAGAGATTGTGTGATCTTGGTGAGCTCGATTGGGTGTGAGGGTTTTGGATGATGCTTGGATGGGCCTTGGGAAGGCCTCCATGCTTTGGTAATGTTTTTAAAAGCTTCACTGATAAGGTAGGTGGTTTAAGAGATTTAACCATGATCTTGTTAATTATTTTCATGTATATGTAGTATGTTCCTTAAACCTGATGTTGTGTGCTTTCTTTCTTATCTTAATTAATTTTGTTTTGGGCCTTGTATTAACACTTTAGAACTACAATTAATCATGTTGTGTCCATGGGTGTTCGTGAGACCGAACCCATGGACATCCACGGGGTGAGCCATTTTGTGAAAAGGGTATGGTGGGTTTTAAAGGAATGTTTTGGAATGATTTTGTATGTTAAGATTTTATGAAAATACCTATGATGCTTTTGAAATGGTTTTAAGTATGTGTTTTGTACTTTGACCCAATTTGGGTCTAAATGGGAAAAAACTATGTTTTTAAAACTTCCATGTTTTGAAATGAGATGTTAACCTCCAAGTGGTTTATATATAAGGAGTTTTAAATGGATTTAAAAACTTTATTTGGAATGGGTATATGGGTGATGTCTTTGTTAAAAATGCCTTAATGGATCTTATGATGGTTTTAATGAAAATGTAGACCTTGGGATTTGTTTGGTTTTCAAAGGGAAATAAATGTGTTTTAAAAAGGGTGATTTTTAAATTTTTGATGAGGGTGTTTGGTTTAGTCTCTTCTAGCATGTGAAAAGGGTTTGGATTTTTTGAGTCGTGTTTTGGTTTGAAGTTCATAGGGACCATAGTAAGTATTAATGGTTTAAAAAGGGTTATTTTTCTTCTTGAATGTTTTATATAGTCATAATGATGAGCTTTTTATTAGAGAAATGATGGAATGGTTTTTTTATGGAAAGATGCTTCGGGAATAGGTAGTATACTATAGATATAGTTTCAGACCATATCTCTAGACACTAATAGTATACTTCATGGTTAGTTTCAGACTAATGTTTTGGGTGATAATGGCATGCCATGTGAAAAATGATGTTGGAATGATGCTCTTTATCCTTGGGATGGGCTAGACCGATGCTCTGGCCACCACTAATGTTATGTATATATGGTTTATAGACGGATTTTACAGGAACTCCAAGTATGTTTTGTGATGGGTTTGATAGACCCAATGTCCAGTATCGATACCAATTGTTTGGTATATGTTTGGGTGCTATAAGGAGGTTCCAAACACGATTGATATTAAGATTGATATTTATTTTAGATGCCTAACTAATATTATTAACTCTGATGACTTGGGTATATTAGATAGGTACCATGGATATAGGTCTTATACTTCCCTGATTTGAATAAAAAGTGAACACCCTTCCTGAACTATTATAGTTTGTACCTCCTATGTTGCATTTTAGGGAACTGGTTTAGGTAATTATATGTTTAGTAGGACTAGTTATCACCTTAGAACCTTGGTATGGTGAGTATTAGATGAGATAACATGTTTCTTAGCTTGTATTTCTTTCTTTTACTGTTTATTTGTTTCACTGTTTACTTGCATACATTGTTTTTCTGGCCGGTATTTGCTTTAGACATTGTTGGTGGTGACCTATTGAGTTTTAATCACACTCTTCTTAGGACGCCATTGCACTTGGGTACTCAAGAAGCTCTCACGTGTTTATTGCAGGCACATGTTAGGGTTGAGGCCCTCTTGAGTATTGTTTGGTCGAGAATGACTACTCAAGTGGTGTCAAATGACTGGATGAGTTTGGCTTGGTGACGTAGAGGATCCTATTTGTATTTTCTTTCATTTTGGTATGTTATGTAACCGGCTCAGTGTGTAGTTGGTTATATGTATGACATGGTCATTCGGGTCTTTATTTCACTTAATTTTATCATAGTATGTTCCATTTACTTATTCCTTATGTATACTTTGATGTGTGTGATATTTGGTTATTAATTTTGGTTGTGAACTCTGATATGGGGGTAAAGTCTCCTTACAGTTCCACTTAGACCACTGCTGTTAGTCGGTAGCCTCTGGCATATAAGGAGGTACACTTGAAGTCTTGTGGAGAACTAGCTCTGGGCACCAATTTAGTGGCATCCAAGTTGGTATGTTACAAAGTGGTATCAGATTTGTTACTTTACTGTTATTTTACTATTTGGGGTTTGGTAGACTGGAGTTATAGGAATGTGTTAGAGCTTGAGATAGATACTAGTATGGTTCATTGTGAACACCTATTCTGGTAGAAATTACAGGTTACCAGGGGCTGGGATTGATGTTTTGGATTTGTGATGTTATGATTATATAGGATTTTCTCTTCAAGTGACACACATGTTATTTGGATTTTATGGTTTGTAATAGATTTTAGGCTCTTGGCCTATCAAAAATGAGCTTGTGACTTGGTTCTATTGATCTAAATATGCAAGATTCATATCATTCATCATTTTATCTGCATAGTATCCACATTATATAGTCTTTATAGTTTATGATTTTATAGATTTCCTTTTGATGACAGGTTTGTGGAATCACGGTGAGATGCTCAATGATGAGGACTCTAGTTTGGTCCTTGTGTATAGTTAGTACAGTGACCCTGGTAGGTCAGTATGGTATAGGTGTAGGACTGTTGGACCCCCCCCCCCCATCTGGGTCCTCCAAGGAGTGGTCTAATGTACATATTCTCATAGAGGAAGAACTCCCTAGTTATGGGTAGTTTGTTAGTATATGATGATTTTTTGGTATGAGACCCCATAGGGAGGTGTTTGACTTAGTAATGTCATGTGATGATGAGACGAGTTCATGTTTGGTTCCCCATGAGTTGTGGCCTTCTGTGATATGGCATAGACCTTAGGTGAGTGGACCTAGTGATCCTTGTAAGTGACTCCAGTTTTGGGAGTTGATGTTGTGTGGCTTTTGAGGGTGACTCGTGGGTAGGGTCAACTGAGTAGTGTGTTCTCTTGGATGTGTAAAGTAAGGATGGATGTTTTTTACTTTTGACATCAATGAATTAAGGGTACATACCATCATGGATTTTTGGCACGTAGGATGCCTTTGGTTGGGAAAAAAGCACCGGGGTGCTAGTGTTTCGACCTTATGGTTGGATTATAAAGGGGTGGGTTTGTTTGGGTGCCTTGTTTGGTTGACAGTTGTGCGGGAAGGATTTTCCTGGTAGGTTTTTTCTAGATAAAAATTGAAAGTTTTCTTTGGGTGGCGACCTCACATGTGAGTTTGTTTTGGTATGAGGCACATGAAGGTGTCTGGTTTTCTTGATATGGGAAATACTTGGAGTTTTGGTGCGACGGTGGTACATGTTGTTTTGAGGGAAGGGATGGTTTGGTTCTTGGCTCAGTTAACTCTGGATGCATTTTCAGGAATGCGATTTTGGTTTGGTTAGTTGATTTTGGTTTTAGAAAGCACCAATTATGCTCTTCTTTGGGTGAGATAGGCATGGATGGTGGATCAGGATTGTGAACTAAGTTTTCTTGAGATGTGACTTGTTGAGGTTGTAAATGGATTTTGTGGTTGGGTTACACAAGGATGTGTAATGGTTAAGTGTTGATGGGATCTTGGAGGCATGATTGGATGATGACGCATTGTGTTTTTTGGGTTTGTGGATCAAGGGTTACAAGAGTGTATGCCTGAGGTTCTTGAGTAGGACAGGTAATCATAAGTAGGTTGAGAACTGAACTGGATGTGATGAGATGCTTATAGGAAGAGAAAAACAGAGCCTTTATGGTTTTTTATATCCCTATATATATATGTGACTTTGGAAAGGGGTTTTTAGTGATGGTTTTCATAGACGACATCTTAGCATACTCTTGGTTAGTGATGATCATTCCCAATACCTTGACATCATCCTGAATACATTGGGAGGGGTATGGATATACTCTTAGCTACCTTGGTGACTTTTGGTTGGACATGGGGCCTCTTGGAGGTTATTCTCATGGAGTGGTGAGTGTGGAGTCATACATCTGGGAGTGCACTATTGACCATTTGCGGGTGGGTCCTCAGGATGGACCGAACACCAGTGAATACCATGGGTTCCATTTTCGAATGTCGGGAATGGGTGGTAGTTGATGTTTTATTCGGTTGCTCGGGTGAGGGTGAGATGGAAACATATGATTCTTGGGATATTAGTGGTTGGGGCATGGGACAAAGTGGTTGAGGTTTGTTGGGAGAGTCAGTGATGATGACACCCCTATAGCGGGGAGTGATCTTTTGATTACAAAGATTTGATCCTTGTATTGGATGGGTTACGGGTGTGTGGACCTGGCCATGGGTCGGTCGTAGTGGCATGGTGATGCTAGTGAAAAATCATTATGGTGTGTTCTTATATTCCATAGTGAATACTAATGTGAGTTCAATGGTGATAGATGATCAATTTGAGCATTAGATTTAGGCTCTAGGTGGTTCTAGAAAAAATTTCGGGTATGAAATTCAGTGGATATGTGGGTGATTGTGAAATGCCTCTGAGTATGAGGGCATCATGATCAAATGAGATGGTGACAGACTGGCAGTTGGATTCAATAATTTTTGGGGAAATTTGGTTTAGGATAGTCCTATTAAGGTAAGCGTACAATGTGGGTGCATAAGGTTGCAAGCTACATTTGGTGCATCATTTAGGAATGACGGTTATGTTTCGATTTTAAGTTGTACTTTAGAGGAAAAGATGGTGTGTTCTTATTGTGTTCATGGATGATGGGTATGTGTATGCTTCAGTTGGATTCGATAACAAGTTTGGGTGCTAATGATGATTATCAATCTTGTGGGTGTTGTAGTGTGATGAGTTGAGGGTCATGTAGGGCTCTTTGTAGAAGAACGAGTTTGGGTTTGGTTGATATTTATCGATGGAAAGGGTGTGAAGTATTGGAAGTTAGTGGATATAAGCTAAAGCTTATGGTGGGGAGCACCATGGATCAGTGACTAATCAGGTGATATTGCAATCGATGTTTTAGATGGATGGGGTTCAGGTAAGTTCCATTGTGGTATTTTAGTTTTGGTAATGGGTGTTAACTCAAAGTTTTGGTTGGTTGAGGGCCATGAGTTGGAGGCAGTGCCTTGGTAGTGTTTCAGGATAGCAGAATTTGAATGAGGTTGTTGGAAAAATGTGGTAATCGATATAGGTTGGGTGGTGCAGATAGATAACCACTGGGACTTCTTGGGGACAAGAAGTGTTATGGTGGGAAGTTTGTAAGATCCCACATCCATATTTATCGAAAAATTCTGAAGTAATTTTAATTTTCATTGTTGGATGGGTCAAATCTTGAATCAAGACTCAAAATGATTTTATAAGAGTTAGAATGCCTCAAAGTTTTTTTTAGGCAAATAATGATGCTTGGGAGGTATACCGGGTGTTTGGATGGTCTTTGGAGGCTTTGGGTTGAGTTTCAATATCCTTGGAGTTTTCTAGAAAGGGTGTGTGGTTTGGTGTGTAATGTTAAGGAGAAATTGTGAGACGCCTTGATGCTCAAGAGGTTTTCAGTACATTTTTAATTGAGCATGGTTGAGTTTCATTATTAGAGAACAGTTTGGGGTAAACCGTGTGAGGTAAAAAGATAAATTGTGTGAGGTTGAGGTGGACCTAAGGCTTAGCGCATGAGCTATGTAAGATTTCAGATAAACTATGTGTCTTGCTGTATAAGGAAGGCATTGCTGACATCACAGCTGGTGCATGGTTTTTCAAACCATGTGGTCTAACCGTGCGGGGTTTGGGTGTTGGATGGTAGGGGTATGCACAATTTGGTTAACTGGGTGGACAAACTATGCGAGTGGGTTGGCTTGGATAGAGCCAACCACATGGTCGGTTCACGATTTGGCACAATGTGCATCCAAACCATGTGCCTTCCCAAAATTAGATTAAAATGGTATTTTTAAGATTTTACTAATCTAGGATTTTAAGTTACCCTATCCCTTTCTCTCACTCTTTCACACACAAACTAGGGGAGTCTCCTCCTCCCTTCCTCCTTTCTTCAAGCTTCACCAAATAGTTTATTTGGTGGTGTTTCCTTGGAATTTTGAGGTAAGATCTAACCTCTTATGGCTTCCCCTCTTCTCCCCCTTCATTACTTCTAATTTTGGAGTTATTATATTAGGGTTTTGTTGAATATTCCACCATATCATGGTAGAATCGTCCATTTTCTATGAGTCTTTTGTTCAGCTTTCATAGAGGAGATCCCGAGATGGATTGTGCACATTGTTGCGTGGCGTTTCATTAAGGTATGCATTCTTGGTGAATTTTCTTAGGTTCTCCCAATTATTTTTATTTAATTATTGTAATGGTATAACCTCTTAAGTATTTGGACCAAAATATGGTTGGGGTTATTTCACGGGTCTTCGGTGAGTGGTTGGCTTCAGTTTTAGTGAGGCACGATGACCTGGTCAGTTTTCTGGCATTATTCCAAGTTGGTTTTTGGTTAAATAATTAATTATAATTGTTATAATTAATAAATTTTTGTTTTTTGGTGTAAAACTAGAGATTGTGTGATTGTGAAAATCCTATTTGGGTGTTGAAGGGTTTGGATGATTCTTGGATGGTCCTTGTCAAGGCCTCCATGCTTTGGTAATGTTTTGAAAATCTTCACTGATGAGGTAGGTGGTCTAAGATCTTTACCCATATTCTTATTAATTGTTTGAATGTGTATGTAGTATGTGCCTTAATCCTTATGTTGTGTGCTTGATTTCTTAGCTTAAGTGATTTTGTTTTGGGCATTGTATTAACACTTTAGACCTACCATGGATCCCATTGGATCCATGGGTGTCCGTGAGACCGAACCCATGGTCACCCATGGGGTGATTCATTTCATGAAAAGGGTATAGGGGTAGTTATAAAGGAATGTTTTGGAATGATTTTGTATGTTAAGATTTTATGAAAATTTCTATGAGGATTTTGAAATGGTTTTAAGAATGTGATTTGTACTTTGACCCGCTTTGGGTGAAAAATGAGGAAAAACTATATTTTGAAAAGTTCTATGTTTTGAAATGAGGTGTTGACCTCCAAGTGGTTTATATATAAGGGGTTTGAAATGGATTTTAAAAACTTGATTTTTAATGGGTATATGGGTGATGTATTTTTGTAAAAATTTCTTAATGTATCTTATGATGGTTTTAATGGAAATGTGGGTCTTAGGCCTTTTTTGGTTTTCAAAGGGAAAATGCCATGTTTCAAAAGGGGTGATTTTGAAATGTTTGATGAGGGTGTTTGGTTTAGTCTACTCTAGCATGTGAAAATGGTTGGGTTTTGTTGAGTAATGTTTTGGTTTGAAGTTTTTAGGGACCTTATTAATTATTAATGGTTTAAAAAGGGTTGTTGTTTTTCTTGAATGTTTTGTATAGTCATAGTGATGAGCTCTGTATTAAAGAAATAATGGGATGATTTTGGTGCTAGACAGATGCTTCAGGCATAGGGATTATATTATGGATATGGTGTTGGACCGAGGCTCTAAACACTAATAGTATACTTCATTGTTAGTTCTAGGATGATGCTTTGGGTGATAATAGCATGCCATGTGAAAAAGGGTGTTGGACTGATGCTCCTTCTCCTTGGGTTGGGCCAGACTGATTCTTTGGGAACCACTAGTGTTATGTATAGATGATTGTTGGAATGAGTTTTCGGGAACTCCTTGTATGCTTTTTTATGGGTTTAATAGACCCTATGTCTAGTATTGGTACCAATATTTTGGTATATGGTTGGGTGCTAGATGAAGGTTCCAGCCATGATTGATATTGAGATTGATATTTGTTTTACATTCCTGACTGATATTATTAGCTCTAATGACTTGAGTACATTAGGTAGGTACCATGGATTTAGGTCTTATGATTTCCTAATTTAAATAAAAATTGAACACCCTTCATGTACTATTATAGTATGTACCTTTTATGTTGTGTTTTAGGGGGACTGTTTTAGGTCGCTGCGTGTTTGGTAGGCCTGGGTGTCACCTTAGAACCTTGGGTCAGTGAGCACTAGATGAGATGACATGTTCCTTGGATTTTATTTCTTTCATGTAATGTTTCTTTATTTCACCATTTAACTGCATACACTTTTTTTTACTATTATTTTCTTTAGACATCATTGGTGGTGCCCTACTAAATTTTACTCACACCCTTCTCGGGTTATCATTGCACTTGGGTACCCGAGCAACTCTCATGTGTTTATTGTAGGCTTAGGTTAGGGATGAGACTGACTTGAGTATTGTTTGGTTGAGAAGGATTTCTTGAGTGGTTTCAGATAACTGGATGAGTTTGGCTTGGTGACACAGAGGAGCCTATTTGTATTTTCTTTCATTTTGGTATGTTATGTAACTGGCCTAGTGGGCAGTTGGTTGTATGTATGACATGGTCATTCAGGCATTTATTGTACTTCATTTTATCATAGTATGTTCTAATTGCTTATTCTTTCTACATACTCTGATGTGTATGATATTTGGTTATTACTTCTGGTTGTGCACTTGATAAGTGTATTTCATGAATACGGTTTAGAATATTTTAATGTATTAATTTGTGTATTTAAATGAATATTCTTGACAAATATTAGAAAATTTTAACTTTTTTTCTATTTTGTGGTAGGATACAATGAATTTTCATAAAAGTTATGAAAATGGGTGAAAATATGATAAAAAGGACCCTTTGCACCATGAGTGAAGTGAAGCGGCGCTATGCTAGATTTTTTAGGAAAAGTGAAGCTGGAAATTCTGGAAAAACACTATTACACATTGTGTACCACGAATGCACATAGTGAATTCATTGGAGAAGTATGTCACTTCTAGAACAAGTCATAATGAGTGAACACACTATGAATGACCAGTACACATCGTGTACCTTCAATACATGACGTGACATTTTTAGAGGTCTGATTTTTGTGGAGATTTTGCTGAGATTCACAGGATATCAAGACCAAGAAACAACACATCTTGTACCACAAGTACACGTCATGATGAGAGTCCAAATTCAAAATTAATGTATGTGATATGTGGAAGATTCATGCGGATGCGGAGGCAACACGTATTGGGGTACATGATGTGTACCACAAGTACATGTTGTGATGGAGTTCAGACAGAGCCAATTCGAAGCCTATAAATAGAGACCCTTCCTATAGTTGTTGGAGACACCAATTCGGCCAGAAATCAAATCTTAGAGTGAAGCTGCGACATCTCTCAAATTATTTATTTATTTCATTCATGTTTTTATTTTCTTTACTTCTTCCCTCTTATTCTCTCATCATTAGGATGAGGGGGTAAACCCACATGTGATAGGGTGATGTAATCAAAGGGGGAAGGTGCGTTGGATTTATTTATTTTAATTATTCATGTGTTTGGTTTGTGAAATTTCTTCAATCAACTTCCAATACCTTTCTTTTTTCTTTTATCATGACCATCGATATTTTAATAAAAAAATAACATTAAAATTACACAATTGATAACCCTAAAGGAGGCATGACAACTATCAACATTAGTGGAAATCAGGTTTAAATATGGTATCGAGACAAACTTAATTCGGTGAAATATTAAACTACTAGACCAAGGGAAATAGGGTATTGTTGTGTTAAGGAGGAGATACCATGACCATTGTATCTACCTCATATTGAATCTAACACCAAATCATGAATCAATCCATTTTGTTAAATCCAATTTCACCTGAACCCGGAAATTACATTACCCCGGCACGCTTTTAAAATCTGTTTTCACAAACCAATCAATATGTTACTTTGTTTTCACTTTTATTTATTCAAATAAATTAAACAAGTGTTTTATCACCTCTTTCTACAACACTACTATAAAAATTACCTATATCCACATACCTATAGCCACAGTTTAATTGGTTCGTGGCTATAGGTTAAAATATAGCCACATATAATTGAAAATCATGGCTTTAGAATAGATAAACTCACAGATAAACCTTGTCACATGGCAACAGCTCCTCAATTAGTTTCACTCCATTGAAAATAATATCCCACCCACATATCCTCCATCTTCGTGACTTATCTCCCACCCACGAAACCCTTCTCCCTCGTCACTGACTAATCGATTCTCCCTCGAGCGATCCTCACCAGATTCTCCACTTGGTTCACCCCTCCCTCGAATGATCCCTCCCATCCCCTTCATCGCACGTTCCTCTCTTCCTCTTCCCCCTTCTTCATGAATTCCTCCTCCAATCGGTGCATCGACCAAATCAAGACCTTCCATGAGTGGGATCTGCGTGAGCTGACCCCTATACTTTCTGCAAAGATTTCTACGGTTACTCCTTCACGATAGCTTCTCTCCCAAGCAATCCATACCCATCTCTAGTGACTGTTCAGCCATACCTATGCAATCGATGGTAATTTTAAAGTTTCTCCCCCTTATTACAAATTTTTCAATTTCAAAAAAAATACTAAAAAAAACTAGGGATTTTTTTTGTTCCTACTCATGTTCGGTTTCATCTTTGTTGTTTACTACCCACCATGTTCCCGATTTCTTTTCCTGACACCAAATTGGGTAATGTATTAAAGAATAGTTGATGATATGTTGTTAAACCTAAACTAGGTTTGATGGAAAATTATGAGTTTCCAATGATTAAAAATAGGTTAAGAAGGGGAAATTAAACACCACTGAGGGTCCATGAGGTTAACATCTTTTCTTCTACCATGTTTAGAGAAACTTGGTTATGGTGATTCTTTCTTTCCAATTATGTGAAGCACATAAAAATATCAGTGTCCTTTTTATGATTTCTTTACTGTTTTATATTGATTTTTTTTGTTGGTGATCACTTCTATTTGATCTTTTTTTTCATACTAATCATTATTTTTTATTTGGTGTTAATCAAAATGGTTGTTTTAGTTTCTGTTCAGCATGTTAAGCTGATATAATTTTTAAATCAATCTATTACTTGTATTCTCTTATTCTTTTGAGTCTATTTTTTTAAATCAATATTTATAGATTTCATTTTATTGTAATTCATTTTGGGATTGGTATTATTCAAGTATTCATGATTCTATCTTCTATTTACAGAATAATACATGTGTTGAACTGTTGTTTTGAAAATTTTAGATGAAAAATTAAATCCACGCATATCCTTTAGTTATTGATCACATTATATAAATTGGTCACTTCATTAGTTATATACTTTTTAGGGATGGGGAGGTTAATGATAAATTATTAATACACTACTACATAAATAAGGATAAAAAGAGATCAATATTATAAATCCTTTTAATTAAAATAGATAAATGAATACTTTTATTAGTGCTATAGATGATCACTAATAAAAGTAAACATTTATAAATGTTATTATGAAAATTGATAAAATCATACCTTTATTTATTCTTGTTTTATTGATTATAAAAGTAAATATTTATCAGTGATAAATCTAGAGCTAATAAAACATTTACCTTATAAAATTTTCAATTAATGTGTCGTTATGGCCTCCTCCCATTGGGACTCCAACTCGGTTTGTTGTGAAGACAAGTGTAACCCATGAAGCCCACCTCAAATGATACATGGGTTAGAAACTAGCACCAAGGGTATAAAACATGCATATATGATAGGAATTAACCTTATAATTCATACAAATATAAAATAACCTCCAATCAACAACATAATTTAATGGAAAATCCATCCCAACATGCATGCAATGTTAGAATAATCACATCCAAATTTTCATAATCATAACCACATCACTGTCACATTCACATTATCATAGAACACAACCAAGAATAATTACATCCCTCACACACTAATTGCACCATGATTTACTGTTTCATTTTCACCCTTACACTGTTGTATTAAACTGAATTTGTATTGTAAATTTAAAATATAATAACAAAATTCACTTCATATTTGATTCAATTATTTTTTTTATCACTATTAAAAAGGTTAATGTTACTTTTTTTGATAATTTCATTGAAGGTGGAGGTGATTTGAAGGACCCATGATGAAGTCCAAGAAAAATGGGCCAAACTACGTAGGATCCAAGCACACCAGTGGATTAATATGCACACTTCTACTATACCATGAATCCAAATGGGGTAAAATTTTGTTGTCTGGTCCAAATTTTAATAGGCTACATTTCATCTCAAGTAACCCAATCCAAATTCGGCTTATAACGGGCTCATCTAAACTGATATGTCCAAACCACCGAATTTGCACAAAGTCAAAAGTGGCATTCTGTAATATGTCCATATCTTGAGTTTTGATTGTCTAAATGATTCCAAACTTTTAGTGGTGATATTAAGGAAGTGAGGATAAAACTTTCTAGTTTTTTCAAAAGGGATATTCGACTTTCTAGTAGCCTAAAACTATCCTCCAAGTGGTTTATCAAAATCTAGGTGCTCAAAACCATGTCCCATTTTGGCTATAAAAAGGCACCATGGGAACCTCATTTGGAGGTTTAAACTAGAAGTGAAGCTCAGCCATTTTGGAGTCCTAAATAAGTATCCTCCTCATCCTTGAAATTTTGGAGGCCCCTATCCTCATAGGGGGATCAATAATGAAGGATTTCCACCTGAGCTTCCTCCTCCTCCTGATGTCGAGCTAAACAGTGGGTGATCATTGCGAGGGAGTTGCACACTTGAAGAGGGAGTTACAGCACCTTATATTCTACCAGTTTTGTGTAATCTGTGTGTGAAGTATTTCACTTATATTTAATATTTATATTCTTCTTCTATGAAAGCATTTATTTGGTTTAATTAAGTGAAACATTTCTCATTTCAGTACCGATTGGGTTGATATTCAAGTGAGAATCTTGGGTTGTTCCGATTGGACAACACAATCATCCTCTTTATCTCACACATACATGATATTTCAATATGATTTGGTAGAACTCACTCTATTCTTGAGGTAAAAACCTTGACAACACGGTTTTTGTGTCAAGGGGTGGTTCTTTGTGCGTCATTTTAAGAGGAAATAGGGGAACCAAGATCTTGGTCATCCCTCAACCAAAGGATTACAACAAAACCTAATAACCAATTAAAAACAAGGAACTATTAAATTGTTGTACTAACTTAGAAAATATCACTTATTTATCTCATATTTTTCAAATTCCACTTTGTCTTTCAACTTTACAACTCTTTACGTTAAGTTAATTTCTTAAAATTGTTTACAAAATCACCCCCTTTTAAGTAATTTTTATTAAAAACTCATACTATAAACCTATTAAAGCTCCTTGAGAGATGAAATAGGGTCTTATCTATACTTCAAATAAACCTTAAAATCACAATCAATTTGATGTGTCATGAAAAAGCATTCAAATGCAAGGCAAGGAACCCAATTTTGAATTAAAATCTGGTCTAATTCAGTTGTTACCTAGATTTTATGGACTCACAGAAGAAGACCCACATAAACATTTAAAAGAAATTCATACATTGTGTTCGACATTAAAACCTGAAAATGTTGATGAGGAATAATTAAAACTTAGAGCATTTCCCTTTTCATTAGAAGTCACTGTAAAGGATTGGCTTTACTATGTTAATTCACCAATAAGAGGCTGGGCGAACATGAAATTCCTTTTTCTTGAAAAATATTTCTCAACCTATCAAACTACAACAATAAGGAAAGAAATTTGTAGGATAATACAATCTTAAGGGGAAACACTTCATGAATATTGGGAAAGATTTAAAAGGTTATGTTTAACTTTTCCACACCACCAAATAAGTGACCAACTTTTAATACAATATTTTTAGGAAGGTTTAATCCCTATTGATAGAAACATGATCGATGTTGTTGCAGGTGGTGCACTAGTGGATAAAACCTCAATCGCTGCAAGTACCTTAATTGAGAACATGGATTAGAACACTCAATAATTTGGTTCAAGGTCCAATGTACCCATTCGAGGTGTCCATGAGGTGAAAAGTATTGAATTTGAGAAGAAGGTGGACACAAAGTTTAAAGAGGTAAGTACCCTTCTAAGACAAATTGCTCTTTCCCAAGGGAAATACCAATCTCATCATTCCATCCATTGTGGTATATGATCTTCTGACACCCACTACTCTGACCAATTCTCCCAATTGAGAGAAATTTTTGAGAGTTATGAGGCAATATTTCTAGGCCATCCCTATAACCAACCCTTTAGGCAAGAACCTTACTATCCATCCAAATTTGGGTGGAAATAAAACCAAGCTTATAGGTAATGGGGGTATTCAAACCAACCTAAACAACAATAGAACCAACCGAGGCAGAGTAGTCACCCACCACCACCACCCATAAATACCCAACCACCACAAAGGCCTTTCCAAAAACCCCCTCAAAAAGACGAGCCTAACCTAGAAGATATGATGAAACAAATGGCTGCCAATAATATCCAATTCCAACAAACCACACAAGCATCCATACAAGACCTTAAAACCTAATTGAGCCAACTGGCTAACTCGGTGGGAGAAATTCAAAGTCATGGGTTGAGTAAACTACCTTCCCAACCATTAGTTAACCCTAGGGATAAAGAAAATGTTAGTTCTATCACCCTTAGGAGTGGAAAAAAACTTAAAATCCAAATGAATCCTCCATTAGATTCATCCCCTCCTAAGGAAACCTCCATCCCAACCATTAAAAATTTTCCAAATATTGAAAAACCATGTCTTGAGAGAAGCCCTTCCAAAAGAAAGAGTGTGTATGTCGATGAGTCTCCTAGCCAACCCATTCCTCTTACATTTCCCAAAAATTCCACCCAACCTAGAAAATAAAAAGAAACTAAACTCGATAAGGAAATTTTGGAGACTTCAAAAAAGTGCAGTTAAACATCCCCTTGATTGATGTTGTGAAACAAATTCCAAGATATGCAAAGTTTTTAAAGGAGATGTATACACATCAAAGGATACTTCATGGTGATGAGAAGGTAAGATTGGGGAGGAATGTCTCAGCATTGATATAACCATCACTACCTACCAAATTCAATAATCATATAACCTTCTAAATTCCATGCACCATAGGGGAGTATTAATTTTCAAATTCTATGATTGATTTAGGTGATTCTATAAATGTGATACCTCACTCCATTTACTCTTCATTGTAGGTTGGAGAATTGAAACCAACTGGTATAGTCATTTAGCTAGAAAATTGGAGTACAGCACACCCTTCTGGTGTGTTAGAGGATGTTCTTGTGAGGGTTAAAAATTTAGTTTTTCCTGCTGATTTTTATGTGCTTAAAATGGAATATGATAGGATGAATGGAAATTCCCCAATTATATTGGGGAGAGATTTCTTGAAAACAACCAAAACCATAATTAATGTCCATAATGGAACATTATATATGGAGTTTGGTGGTGACATTGTCCACTTCAATATCCTTGATTCCATGAAGAACCCCTCAGAAGAACATTCTTATCTCTCTATTAATTCAATTTATGTACACTCAACTCCTCAAAAAAACTTCCTTTAATTCCCCTGATCCCCTTTATAATTTTTCATCTTTGATTGAAATTTTAGGTAAATGAATCATGCAATTAATGTTGTACCAATCTAGAAAAATGTCATGCATGTTTATTAATTGAGGATTTCTTGAACACTGAGGATTGCATGACCATCGATAATACTGCTAATCTTGTAAAAGCTCATTCCTCATCTGAGGATGATACCATTGAGCAGTTAGATGGGATTAGTGACCTCTCACTTTTATACACACTTCCATCAATCTAGAATCAACCTGAATTGGAACTGAAACAACTACCTCAAGATTTAAAATATTCATATCTTGAGAATGGAAACAACTTGCCCGTCATCATGGCTAGTTCACTCCCTCTTGAGCATGAATTGATACTAATTGAACTTTTGAGGTAGAATAAACATGATTTGGGATGGACACTTGCTAACATTCCTAGTATTAGCCCATAAATTTTCACACGTCATATTTTATTAAATGATGAGGCTAAACCAATGAGTCAGGTACAATGTCAACTGAACCCAAACCTCCTAGAAGTTGTAAAAAAGGAGGTAACAAAATTATTGGCTGCTGGAATCATTTACCCCATCTCTGACAGCCAATGGGTCAGTCCCATTCAAGTAGTTCCTAAAAAAAATTCCTTATAGTAATCAAAAGTGAAAATAATGAATTGGTTCCAACTCGTGTGCAGAATAGTTGGTGTGTCTGCATAGACTATTTTTAACTAAACCAACACACTAGGAAGGACCATTTCCATTTTCCATTCATTGACCAAATGCTAGAGGATAGTGGGTAAGTCCCACCACTGTTTCCTTGATGGGTATTCTGGATACTTTCATATCCATATTACCCCCGAGGATCAGGAAAAGTCAACCTTAACTTTACCCTTTAGAACATTTTCATATAAGAGGATGTCATTTGGTATGTGCAATGCTCCAGGTAATTTCTAGTGATGCATGGTTAGTATTTTTTCAGATTACCTAGAAAATTACATGGAAGTTTTCATGGATGATTTCACTATGTATGGATCCTCTTTTGATGAAAGTTTAAGTATTTTAGGTTCAGTACTACATCACTGTATTTAAAAGAATCTCATATTAAATTATGAGAAATTCCATTTCATGGTGAGACAAGGTATAGTTTTGGGGCATGTCATTTCTGGGGATGGTATCCAAGTAGATAAATCAAAATTGGATGCCATTTCTTATTTACCATTCCCCAAAAATATATTAAATGTGCGGTCTTTCCTAGGTCATGCTGGATTTTATCATCATTTCATTTGTGAATTTAGTAAAATTTCACTCCCCCTCTCCTGATTACTACAAAAAGAAAAAGAATTTGTTTTGATTAAGAATGTGAATAACATTTTAATAAGTTAAAATGGAGTCTCACATCGCCCCTAGTAATCTAACCACCTCGGTGGGATTTACCATTTGATCTCATGTGTGATGCCTCTAACTGTGCAGTTGGGGAAATCTTATCACAAAGGGTCAATCGAGATCCATATTTCATTGTATATGCTTTACGTACACTGGAACCTACCCAAGAAAATTACACTATAACTGAAAAAGAATTCATTTCCATTGTTTTTTCCTTGGATAAATTCAGGTTGTATCTTTTAGGTTCTAAAGTCATTGTGTTCTCAGACCATGAAACCCTATGGAATCTCCTTAAGAAACCAAAAGCCAAACCATGTCGCATTCATTGGATGCTCCTCCTTTAAGAATTCAATCTAGAAATTAGAGATAAAAAAGGAGAATATAATGCAGTGGCGAACCATATCAATAGGATTCCCCCAACCTCAGACATTGACTCATCCCCCTGTATTCCTATAAATGATATGTTTCCCGATGAGAAATTGTACTGAGTACAAGATACTATTCCTTGGTATGATGAAATTGTAAATTATTTGGTAGCATCTTGCATTCCTACTGATTTCAACAAAAACCAATCCAGTCCTCTAAAACACGAGTCTCATTGGTACATTTGGGATGATCCGTACCTCTGATTCACATGTAGTGATCAAGTCCTTAGGCTTCGTGTTCCCGATAGCGAGTTTCAGTCTATCCTTAGATTCTTCCACACTCTTGCTTGTGGGGTCCACTTTAGTCCCTAATGGACTACTCTCAAATTCCTTAATTCTGGTCTCTTTTGGCCAGCACTTTTTTAGGATGCCCATGATTTTTGTAAATCTTGTCCTCATTTTCAAAGAATTGGTGATGTCTCTAAAATAAATGAAATGTCATAACAACCATTTCTTTTTCATGACATTTTTGATGTTTGGGGTATTGACTTTATGGGGTTGTTTCCCAATTCCTTTGGCAACTTGTACATTCTTTTGGCATCTGATTACGTGTCAAAATGGGTAGAGGCATGAGCTACAAGGACTGATGATTCTAAGACAGTTGTAAAATTGTTGAGAACCCAAATCTTTTGTAGGTTTGGCTTACCTAGGTTCATCATCAGTGATAAGGTTCTCATTTTTGAAACTGAATAATACAATCACTTTTGTGTCGGTATGGGGTCGGCCATAGAGTATCTACTGCATATCACCTACAGACCAATGGTCAATCTGAGGTGTCAAATAGAGAGGTAAAACAGATTCTTGAAAAAATAGTTCAACCCAATATAAAAGATTGGAGTCTTCGACTTGATGATTCATTATGGGTGTATCATACTTCTTTCAAAACTCCCATTGGCATGTCACCATATCGGCTAGTGTTTGGAAAGAGTTTTCACCTCCCTGTTGAGATTGAGCATCGAGCCTACTAGGCTATCAAACAATGCAATTCTAATCTTTCCGGTGCATGTGCTCAAAGGAAGTTGTAAATTCAGGAGTTGGAATAAATGAGAAGAGATGAATATGAAAATTATAGGATTTATAAGGGGAAAACCAAGGCTACCCATGACTGTATTATCCTCCATCATCAGTTCCACATTGGGAAAAAGGTCCTCCATTACAATGCAAGGCTGAAGTTGCATCCATGTAAGCTTTGTTCCCGCTAGTTTGTCCCATACACAGTTACTAATGTATCTTTATTTGGTGTTGTTCAGTTTCAAAATGAAGAAACCAAGCAAACCTTCACTGTTAATGGACAGCGGCTAAAGCACTTCATGAAGTCCTTTCGAAGTTCCCGATGGAGGAACTCCATGTTGAAGAAGTAATCTTTGAATGAAACTCACCAGTTTTTATCCTTCCTTCCCACAATCTTTTTTATTACAGTGAGGAAACTACACACTTTAGGTGTGGTGGTGGGAATATTCCTAGGTCATTTAGGAATTTTCATCATATTTCTTATTTTTTCTCTTTTTAGATTGCTGAATTGTATTGTTACTTTCCCCCCTTCCTTCCCCCTCACCTTTGTGCTATAATATTACCTTTTTTCACTTTATCATGGAAAATAATGCCTGTTTAAGCATGGAAGTTGTTGAAAATGCATGTGGAATATCTATATTTCATGTTGTTTTAACATTCAAAAAAATTATGATTAAATGTAAATTTTAGAAAGAATTAAATATTGTGGTGTGACTTTCTTTTGAAATTTGGTTCTTTGTTGATGATATAAATTTTTATATCATTTTGAAACCTTTGAGAAGAATGGTGTCCTTTTTGTGAATAATTTAAGGGAAAATTGTTTCACTTAACCTCTCTACACATTTTTGCACCCAACCATGATGTGTGAAAATTTCTTACTTAACAGAAGGTAAATATAAGTTAGGTTGATCTTTCTATACTTTCCAAAATAATTTTTTCATATATTCATTCCTTATTCGATCTATTTCATTACTGTACCATATTAACCTATGCGTGTGTACCTATTATATGACTATTGTACGCCCTAAAAAATAAAAATAAAAAAGTTTTGTATATTGGTCAGGTCAAAAACCACCCTTCATCGACCTTTGATCTTGTTAAAACTATTACAATTAGTGTCATGAGGATATCAAATATGGGTTGGGATAAGAGTGTGAGATTTGTTCTAAGTGAAACTTTTGAAAAAAATGAGAGGAGTGATGAAATGTGAAACATATGGGTATATCTTGGTTGGGAGCTTATGGTTTGACTTTTGGGAATGCTTAAGTTAGTGGGTCTTGAAATTTGATTGCAAAGGGTGTGGGTCAATTTCGGTGGAAACGATCTTGTAAGTAGAAAATTATTAAAATAACTTATATTTACTCAATAAAAAGTGGAAATAATAGCATGAAATGGTTTTCACACACACACACGTGGAGAATTAGTGACATGATTAAATTTTGAATTATTTTCTTTGATTGGTATCATGCATCTCTTAGAATTTTATTTGGATACAATTTTTGAGATGTCTTTTTCAATGATCATTGAGAAGAACTCCTTGGTGTGATTTTTGCTTTGATCACATTTCTATCAGGAATTAAATTTTTATTGAATGTTAAATCTTTATGAAGTTTTAAATATCTACATGCATAATTTTTGGAAATATGACTTTTCCCAGGAGTGAAAATGTTTAGGTGTGGGGGTGTGATCATACCACGATTCATTATTTCATTTTCACTCATACACCATTGTATTAAACTGAATTTGTATTGTAAATTTAAAATATAATAACAAAATGAACTTCATGTTTGATTAAATTATTTTGTTTTTATCAGTTTTAAAAAGGGAAATGTTACTTGTGTTGATAATTTCATTGAATTTGGAGGTGATTTGGAGGACCCATGATGAAGTCCAAGAAAAATGGGCCAAACTACGTAGGATCCAAGCACACCAGTGGATTAATCTGCACACTGCTACTAGACCATGCATCCAAATGGTCTAAATTTTTTTTCTCATTCCAAAATTTAATAGGCTAAATTTCATCTCAAGTAACCCAATCCAGATTCGGCTTTTAAGAGGTTCATCTAAACTGATCTGTCCAAACCATCGAATCTGCACAAAGTCAAAAGTGGCGTTCTGTAATATGTCCATATCTAGAGATGTTATTTTCCAAATGATTCCAAACTTTCGGTGGTTGTAGTAAGGAAGTGGGGATACAAATTTTTAGTTTTGACAAAAGGTAGATTCAATTGTCTAGTAGCTGAAAACCATCCTCCAAGTGGTTTATCAAAATATGGGTGCTCAAAACCATGTCCCATTTTGGCTATAAAAAGGCACCATGGGCACCTCATTTGGTGGTTTGAACCAGAAGTGAAGCTCTTCCATTTTGGATTCATAAAGGAGTCTCCTACTCATCCTTGAAATTATGAAGGCCCATATCCTCATAGGGGGATCAATAATGAAGAAGGAGTTCCACCCGAGCTTCCTCCTCCTCTCGATGTCGAGCTAAACAGTGGGTGATCATTTCAAGGGAGATTCACACTTGAAGAGGGAGTTTCAACACCTTATATTCTACTAGTTTTGTGTAATTTTTGTTTGAATTGTTTCACTTAGGTTTAATCTTTATATTATTCTTCTCTGAATGCATTGATTTGGTTTAATTAAGTGAAACATTTCTCATTTCAATACAGATTGGGTTGAGATTCAAGTGGGAATCTTAGGTTGTTCTGATCAGAAAACACAAGAATCCTATTTATCTCACACATACATGATATTCCAGTATGCTTTGGTAGACCTCACTATATGCTTGAGGTCCAAACCTTGAAAACACGATTGTTGTGTCAAGGGTTGGTTCTTTGTGCATCATTTTAAGAGGAAAGAGGGGAACCAAGATCTTGGTCATCCCTCAACCAAAGGATTACAACAAACCTAATAAGCAATTCAGAATAAGGAACTCTTCAAGTGTTGTAGTAACTTAGCAATGATCACTTATTTATCTCATATTTTTCAAATTCCACTTTGTCTTTGAACTTTACAACTCTTTACATTAAGTTACTTTCTTAAAATTGTTTACAAAATCACCCTTTTTTAGTACTTTTTATTAAAAACACATACTCTAAACCTATTAATTATCCTTGAGAGAATACTTAGGGTCTTACCTATACTTCAAATAAATGTTAAAATCACAATCAATTTGATGTGTCATGAGAATGCGTTCACACACACACACACTAAACCTTAATCCATCAGGTATATATATATATGCACATGTAAAACTATAAGACATTTCACCATATACATAAATATGTAGCCTAAACTTATGAAATTACATCCCCACTTAATCATGTGTCATAACCGTATGATGTTATAGCTTGAATGTTAACAAAAACCATAAACCTAATCCATCATAACCCAAACGTTTATATATACCATACTATGGAATCATAGAAGGGGTGTTTCCTTTTACTTTTCTTTGTGTTCCTATGTTTTGGGTAAGACATTGTGATTTCCATTTCACTCACATTTTGGTTTGGGTGGGTGGTGTTGGGGGATGGTTACGGGGGAGGCTGGTGCAGGGGGAGGGGTTCTGGTGTAGGGAGGTTGGGGGGCTTGTGCAGGCTAGGGGTGGTGCAGGGGGGAGGGGGGTTTGGGGATGGTTGTGGGGGAGGGGACTAGCTTGGGGGATGGTTTGTGGGGAGGCTAGTACAAGGGGAAGGAGTGGTGCAGGGGGTTGGGGTGGTGTAGGGTGGGGGTTGGGGGTGCAGGGGGAGGGGATGGTTAGGGGGGCTAGTGTAGGGGGAGGGGGCTGGTGTCAGGGGTTGGGGAACTGGTGCAGGGGGGTTAGGGGGACTGGTGTAGGGGAGCTGGTGTGGTCTAGGGAATGGGGGTGGTGCGGGGGGGAGGGGTTAGGGGATGGTTGTGGGAGAGGGGACTAGTTTTGGGGGGGCATTGGTTTGGGGGGGAGGCTAGTACAGGGGGAAGGGGGTGGTGCATGGGGGGTTAGGGGGGCTGGTGCAGGGGTGAAGGGGTGGGGGATGGTATAGGGGGATGGGTTAGGGGATGGTTGTGGGGGAGGGGACTGGTTTGGGGGGAGGGGTTGGCTTGGGGGGAGGCTAGTACAGGGGAAGGGGGATTATACTTCATGTTTTACTCCTTATGTATTATTTTTATTAGACATGTATGATAAAATGAACAAAATGTTGTCATGTTTACTTCCATTATAGGAACTCTATCTCTTTAATTTCAATATTTTTCTTCCCAAATAGTCTTCTGAATTTTTTAAATCTTTCCAAGTCCTATGGTTTTCATGTCATCAATATGATGCATGTCATTCATGTGAAATCATATTATAATGTGTTTAAATATATTTCCCAATTTATTTAATTCATATTCATAAGAACACAAACATCATATTGATTCATCTTCAGAGGTTTTCATATTTGGATTGCACCTTCCTTATGGAGGTTGGTTTCTAACCTATTAACCTGTTAGAAAGCTTGAAAATCTATTATTTAAAATTATTTAACAGGTTCAATGGTTGGAGGAAGCTAGCTTGGAGTAAAATAAACCATTAATGGGGTACTTAACATTTTGGCTAGTGAAATCATTATTTAATATCTCTTGGATGAAGGTTTTATATTGATGAAGTGAAGACTATAAATTCAAGGATAGTGGATCTCGTTGAAATACTCTAATTGAGTATTTACATGTTGCTAAGGGACTTAAAAAAATTCTAAAGGATTTTTAATTTTTTTTATAATTCTCTTAATTATTTAGAGCAGTTATAAGATGATTCTAAAGCTTTGAGAATGAGCAAGGTTGATTTGAAGAAGTTCTAGAGTTATTTGAAGAAGTCTAGAATTTCTGGAAGAAAAGTAGAAAAATGAAGAAGGAATGAAGTCTACTGTGAGCATAAGACTTTTCAAGTTCTAAAATGAGACTTTGAGCTAGTGTATGACTTGAGAAGTCTAATCATATGACTTCATGGCTAGTTCATGACATAGTGAGGTAGTGTGTGTGACTTTCCTAACAAGTGTATGAATTTGGAAGTCCTGTTTTATACCTCTATAAGTCCCCATATAAGACTTTTATCATGTTTTTTATAACTTTGAAGTACCATAAAACTTATACTATGTGAATTTGATTCATTAAGTATGACTTTAAACTATAATTTATGACCTTGATAGATCCCATGTAATACTTTCTGGTCTATGCACATAACTTCTACTAATTCTATGTAAGACATCTATTCTGTATAAGACTTCAACACTTGGTAGAATTTTGAGGATTATACTATATGAAAATAATGTTTTTCGAATTTATATTCTTAAGAGTAAATCATATAATATGATTCTTATGATGTTCGATCGATTTTAAAACATCATGAAGCTATGATTAGTAATGACAATAGCTTGATTTGGAATAAGATCAAGTGAAAGATCTTCTTTATAAAAAATAAAAAAAACGTCATGAGTTTTTAAGAATAATATAGATGAAGTTGACTCAATGCTTGGGTTATTCATCATAGATTAAATCATTATGATTTGAGCTGAATGGGTGAATTATAATTTGATCATCATAATTGATTAAAATAATATCAAATCTAACTGATATGCAAGGATAGAAATTTACTCAAGCCTGAGATGAAAATTCCATATTTCATAAAATATAGAAATATATTGTGTCGATGCAAGTTCTATGCTTCATGGTTGGAAGCATCACAAAATATTTGTGAATCAAGTTGGAAATGTGATAAAATATGGGATAAGTTGTTATTTTTTTACAATATCATTTTGATATCTATATGTGTTTTTATGGGAAGCACTCAAGAAATGAATAAGAAGATCCTCACTGCAAGGTGTTTTTATATTTTTATACAACCTATGAAGAGTGTTTTATGTGAAGCTACTATAGATGTATTTTTGGAAGAGAAGAAAACTCAAGCCTATTGGAGTAAAAGTGAGATTTATTCATCCATGATAATTGATAAGAAAAATAAAAAGGAATTTTTTTATAAATAAACTAGAGGCATGTAGTTTGTGAGATAGTGAAGAAAAACCCATGTGTTGCCCTTGATAAGTGATATGTATGATCGTGGTGTGATTTTTTTATTTTCATGTATGTCCTAAGATATATCTATTTATGGGAATATGAAAATGGAACCTGTAAAATTTGTGAGGCAGATGAATAAGAATATCATGTGAGCCTCTCAAGACAACCGGAGTTTTCTAGAATAATATACACTGGTCGAGAAAAGAAGTGAGTTTAGATATAGAAGTTAGTGATCCAAGAGAACCTGTAAGAATTTATGACATAGATTCCATAACAATAAGAATTGTTGAAATATAAAAGGAAAGAACCAATGATCGCATGTTTGGAAATAGTTTCTACAAATAAGGAATACATAATCAAGAAGAAGTAAGATCGTGCACCAAAAGATTGTCTAATCATATTATCAAACTAGTTTAAAAAAATCCAAGTGGATTGAGTAATAATAAAAGAAGGAAAATTCTCTACTTTATAAAATTTATAAACCTATATAAACTAAAAATAAAGGTGAATTCCAGAAAAATAATATGCTAAAAATGAGGTTTCAATCTAGAAAATCAAGAAGGATATAGGCATGAAGAGTTTTAGTCATTTTATACATTCAATGAATGGATTTTCTAGGTTAATAACAATGCATAATCCCTATTTATCGCATTTAAGTGCTGGTGGAAGTTTACTTTATTCCCATATTTTGGTGATTTTTTATTTTTGAATAGGCAATTGAAGGTGATGTTTGAAAAATAAAGAGCTTTATTAATGATCATGTTATTTAGTATTGGGATGTACATATCAATCTGAATATTATTTGTTCATTGTTGGTTATAGATTTATGTATCATTTATCATGTACAGTTGACACAATAATCACATATATATAAGAAGTCATTATATCTCATTTCTTTTCCCACTATTTTCTTATAGGTGGTTTCTTATGATGAGGTCAGTTCTATCCACCACCATCTAAGATAGTGAGTTCAATGTCGGATTTGGGTAAGGTTTATTTTGTTTTTATTCTTTGTCCCAATTTTAATTAGGGCTTTTTTGATTTTTGGGTTCCGTATATTTTTGTAGTGCGTTTTGGATTTTGTTGAGGTGGATTTGAGTTACTATTGATGAAGTCTTACATGTGTATGCATAGGTAGTAATATACATATATAAGTTCTCCCTTTATATATATTCACTCATGGTAGTATGAATATATATATTGGAGCTAGGTGTGCTTATATATAGATATGAAAAATGTATACATGTGTAATGTCAAGTGGTATATGAAAGTATAAGCATATATCTAAGGACCCCCTTGTGCATATTTGGCCATGAAAATATGTACATAGGGTCTAGGTGTCCTTATATATATGTGAAGTTTCATATGCATTCAAGCAGAAAAAAGGAAGATTCGAGTTGTTTTCATCAAAAGTAATGTACCTTGAGGTTGAGGTTGGTTCCCTCTGCCTAAACCTTTAATTTGAATTCTATAATTTCCTGATTGTTTAAAAAACTTGTTTCTATAATTACTTTATTGTTTTAAAAAATGGTTTTCTAATAACCACTAGCTTTGTCAAGGAATAATATGAATATAACCCTTGAAGTTATTTATAAGCCTTATTCAAAGATGTTAACAAATTCTAGTAGTTTCTAAATACTAGAATAAGAGATCTAAAAACCATAAATTGATCATCCTTAGATACATTCATGATATCATTCAACTTCCCATTAAATTCATCATAAAATATCACTACTTAATTTAAGGATATATTAGTTCCAATACCAAGCTTCATGAAATCTTCTCTAGTGTCATGGAACTCACCCATAATATTCCTCTTGAAATGTTGCATAAGGAATGGTGTGAACATATCACACTATAGGGACTGAATCTATAAGGATACATAATTCAATTTTGAGATAAATTGATCAACTCTACTCTAAAAAACTGGAACAACTAAAGGTTCTGAGGAGGAAGTTATATCATATTGAAACATTTTTATGAACTCAAACTATCTTAATACAACACTTTATAAAGTTTGTAGGATTCCCTTAATTTTATTCCTGAAAGACTTAACCTCATCAATAACATCTTGAGGCATGTCTAATTGCACCATTGGAAGATTTTGGAACATGTACCTTTGAGATACAACCATAACACCAAGATCATTGAACTCAGACTTGGTAGTATAAACATCCTTCAAATATCTAAATAGACCATTCACATCCTTAATCTATTTGAAAATTACTTCATAAAAAAAATTGAATAGGAGGGAAGGATTGGAGATTCCTAATCAACTTTTTTTAGGTATTCATTAACCCAACCAACTTGTCAAAATCAACCTTGGGAATATAGGACTTCTTAAGTTATTTAATCTCATCATTAGTATATTTTAACTCATGTTTCAACTCATTTTAATCTCCTCAAATATTATCAAACTCATTTATAATATCAGAGGAAAAAGATTACATTTTATAACTTTATGAGATCTTACTAATAGAGGGTGATTCCTCATGCATAATAGGAGGTGGTGATGGTATAGGTGGTGTATGAGAATGTTCAATAGTTTCCATAACAACATCATTAGTTTAGTATCCATCAACAAGTGATCCAAGTATAATTAGATCCATTGACTAATGGTCCACCTCTAGTTTAGCTCTTCCTTCTGTAGTTTAAACACTAGGCATAGTCATAATTATCCTTTCTTCATGAATAAGAACAGTTGTCTCAATAATTTTTTCTTCATGTTGAACTCATTTAGTAGCTTCAACCACTCTTGATACTTATCTTTGAATGGATTATACCACTTCTGGACTAACAACTAGAAATTATGGCTCTACTCTAGTATCTTGATACTCTTATACCTCCCTAGAAAACACCATCTCAGTAGGTGATGCATCTCTATGTGGTGAGGTTTGAGAGGGATCCTCCTGAGCCATTATTTCCCAACTAACTATCTTCAATGAATTTGAGTTGGTATCCTAGAATTACACAATGGTATTAAAAATAATTGAAGATAGTTTATTACTCTTATGGAATCTCATTACCTCTCCCTCATTCAAATCAACTTCTATCTTCTTTAAAACTAGTGAGATCAGCCTATCATAAGGATAGTGATTCAGATTAGATTTCCCATTGCAGTAGTGATCTATGAAACAAATCATTTACCTTGGCGGGTTGAACTTCATATTATTAATCAGAATATATAAAATATACATATCCTGAAAAAGGACTTTATCCATTTCTCATACTCTTTTGGCTATCCTAGTTTGAAAAAACATACAAACACTACCACAAAACAGGGAAAGGGAAGTGCTGCCCTTTATCAGTACTAAACAGAAAGTGCTGATAAATGGGTATGCCTTTATCAGCACTAGCTAAAAGTGTTGATAAATCTAACCTTTATCAGCGCTAAAATAAGTGTTGATAAAGGTATACCCTTTATCAGTGCCTTTTTTAGTGCTGATAAAAGGGTACATTTATCAGTGCTTATTTTAGCGCTGATAAAAGTTGTTATTCTTAATTTATATAAAATTATAATATTTATCACCGCTAAAATAAAAGAATTGATAAAACATACCTTTATCAGCACTTTCAACGAGTTTTAATAAAGGTTCCAGTGGTTTCTATTTAATAACCCCAATAGGCCCTCCTCTCTTGCACGTGGTAAAGATTTCGCGGAAGCTGAACTAGGACCCTCTTCTGCCGCAAATTTTCCTCCTCGTTCTCCTCCTCTTCCACGTCCTCGTCTTCCTCCTCCTCCTCCTCCTCATCCTCCTCTTCCTCCTCCTCCTCTACCACCACCATTGTATTTTTCTCCTCCGTCGCTGCCTCTGCGCCATTGGGTTTTGCTACTCTGTCGCGACCGCCGCTGCCTCCACCGCCGCGACTGCCGCTGCCTCTGCCGCCGCCGCCTCCACCGCCGCTGCCTCCGCCGCCACTGCCTCCACTGCCACTAGTCAGTGTAGGAGAATTTTTCCTTCTCTTGGGTTAATATAACTGAGAAATGATGATCCTTGAATGATTATGATGACTTATAGTTTTTTTATAAGTGAGTTGAACCTATGTATGGGTAGTTGGGGCAAGAGTGAGAGCCTAGGTGGTGAGACCCTTGTATTATAGGTTGTTTTAGATAGCGGGTGTGTGAGAACCTGTAGTAAGTGGTTGGTTTGGTTCACTAGATGATGTGTGTTTTGAGGTGGGGATAAGAGTGGCACCCATGGGCTGAGGATTGTGTCAGAATTGATGTAAGGGGTTTGTGTGAGATCCCAGTGGTCGTTAGCATGTGACTCGGTATGGTAGCGAGTTAGTGAGTTTTGGTGGTTGGGGGAGACTAATGAGTGGGGTTATCTTGGTGTTATTAATACCTTAGATACATAAATCTAGGGTAGATTCTTTGACATGAGGGATTGATGCATATTAGGTGTTATCAAGTTGATATCGAAGGAATGGTCATGTCTTGGATTTATATAAGGTAAGCACTCTCTAATCTTGAGTTTTGGTGTTATGAATGGGTTGAGGGACATGATAATTTGGATTCCTAACCCTATTGATTTATAGCATGGTTTTAATGTGACCATCACTATTGAACCTGTATGGATGGGTTTAGGGTAATGAAGCATGGGTATATTCCTTTGGTTTTGGAATAATGTTGGGCAACTGGTGATCGTGTGGTGAGTTTTGGCATGGTGTGATGTTAAGATTGGAAAAGAGTACCAGGGGTGTCCCATTGGAAATATGTGAAATCCCCCTAATTTTTGTCAATATGTACGGGTAGGCTCATTGAGTTTGAATAGGTATATGATCCTACAAACTAGATACCACGTGTTGTGTTGAAAAGATTGTGCCATGAAGTTTAAAGTCATGTGATTAGGATGTATGTGTCGTGAAAGGTGTGATAACAGAGGATTGATCAGGGCTTAATCATTTGGTATATGCTATCTAGAATAAACTTTGGGATTATACCTAGTAAGGAGGACCTATTGGTTAGGGATTACCCATTGTATGTTCATCTTTTATATTTTAAAAAGTCTAATGAACTCATTCTATCGAAGGTGGGTTCTATAATTTCTTGTTATCTTAAGGTTTGTTTAACCATGGTGTGGGTTGATTTCGGTTTTAGTGGGTTATTGGGGTTTGTGGGATGTGGAAAATGGTGTACTCGGTTTTTGATTAGTTTATTCTCATGAGTTTCCCATATTTTATGTTTTCTTTTTAGTTGGAAATCTCCTCTGTTGTGTGCCTCTCCTCTACCACGAACGCACCTCTGTCATGTACTTAACGACACCTTCGCGGTGAGTTTTCTCCTGTTACTCATTGGTTTCCTCTTGTTCTCATGTTATTACTATTTGATATTGATGGTTATAATGTGAAATGTACGGGCTAAACGCCCCGCTGAAAATCGTGACCGTTAGTGGTCCTTGTTTGTGCACTAAATGAATTGCATGTTGGTTGGTTCTTGTTGAACATTTGAATATAAAAATTGGTAATTTACGTATACTTGACTTATGAATGAACTCCCCAGGATGATAAAACTTCTATGATAACCCCTGAATTAACAAACAAAATTGAATAAGGGGTGCTTTGTAAAATCTAAAATTGTGATTGTTTGGTTTGTATGGTGTTGCGATTGTGAGCACGATTATGTTTTTGTATGGTGTTTCGGTTGTTGGCATGATTGATATGCCATTTGTTTTCCATTTTGTAGTTCTTCCACCATTTAATATCAATCCAAACTTTACCCATTTCAATGGAACCACCACTTTGTTACTAGTGCAATTCCACTGAATCCTAAAAACCCACTTCTAGAGGACTCTATGAGACACTTTATGGTCTGAAGATGATGTTTTTCAGATTCTATATATTTTTAAAATACATGGTATGTAGTCTTTTTAAATGTAACATGATTCACCATACATGGATTTCATATAGATTTTAATGACAGACAACAATTATCTCCAAAATTTACACCACATGACTCATCTTCTGACTCAAACTTGGAATAATTTTTATTTTAAATGTTACATTTCATTTAAATGTAGGTCACACACATCTCCAAGACATATAATTCAGCATGAAACCATGTACATGCCATGAAATAATGGTAGAACCATATGATATGTGTATTTTCAAAGGAATCATGCAGTCTTTGTAAGACTAACTTGAAATTAATTTGATATATGTCAGATTAAATCAGGTATCTTATCCATAGATGATGTTCACCCTATTGGACACACCATGTATATGGATTTTATATGAGTTTAGAAATGGTAGTATACAATCAACCTTGACTGAGAATGTTGTGCATTGTGTATCCATTGAACAAATTGTGTGTTATGTTAATTTCATTATTATTATTTATTTTTCACTTAGATGATAATATTTCATGTATGAGTAGCCCATTATAAATATCTTCTCATGTAGATCACAATATTATGATTCCCTCATTCATTGGAAATTGCACACGATGTGGTTTGGATATTTTAATTATCTTCACTCTGCTTGAGAGTTGACAAGTGACAAGTGAGATGTTTAGAGAAAATATGGAGTATGGTACTCCCCCATGTTTCGGTGAAGTGTCCTCCGTGTATAGGTTTTAGGAACTCCATGGAGATATACAAAAGTCAGGGCACAGTCCCCCGTATATAGATAGAGTTCAAGTACTTTCACATGTTTTTGGGTAGGTTCCTCTATTTCATTGTAGAGGCATTTGTACCATGATTTTTTTATAAAACCCAAACAATGCTACTTGATTAATTAAAACATAATATTAGGCAAGTTTGAGA
This sequence comes from Viscum album, assembly GCA_963277665.1. Classification (NCBI taxonomy): domain Eukaryota; kingdom Viridiplantae; phylum Streptophyta; class Magnoliopsida; order Santalales; family Viscaceae; genus Viscum; species Viscum album. Next base: position 966,386,239 of record OY728129.1, read on the forward strand.
TTGAACCCATAAAGATGATAAATATGAATAAAGAATGGATGAATGCCAATCAGTTGACAAAAGAGTATGAAGATGGCATGAAAGAGTTTATCAAGTTTGCAGGATATCATGCATATGACCCTTCTCAAATCCTTTGTTCGTGTTTACATTGTTATTATTCAAGACAAATTAGTCCAGAGGAGTTGGAAGAACACCTGATCTGTCACAGAATAGATCTAAGTTATACATGTTGGAATAAATATGGGGAAAAACGAATGTAGGTAGTGGCTCGGATAACACGACATTTTATGGAAGATCTGATATGATTACAAGCATGAATAGTGAAGACGATCGTATGGAGGATGTGATTACAGATGTGAATGATGATGAAGATCGTATTGAGGAAATGACAAGGAAAGTTGAAGATGAACTTTGTGATTACCCAAAATTGTTTGAGAAGTTAAATAGTTGTGCAAAAACGTCATTGTATGCTGGTTTCACTAAATATACAGCATTGTCAGTCGTACTGAAGCTGTATAATTTGAAAGCAGGTAACGGGTGGAGTGACGCCAGTTTTACGGAACTACTTTCTCTCCTGAATGACATGCTCCCAGAAGATAATGAACTCCCAAGCCGAACATATGATGTCAAACGAATGCTATGATCAATGGGTATGATCTATGAAAGAATACACGCCTGCCTGAATGACTTTATATTGTTTCGAAAGGACCACAAATCACTTAAAGAATGACCAAAGTGTGGTGATTCTCGATACAAGAAAGATGATTCTAGTCCTACAAAAGTTGTATGGTACTTTCCAATCATTCCAAGGTTTAGGAGACTATATGGAAGTGAGGAGACTATAGGACAATTAACATGGCATGCAAATACAATAATTAAAGATGGGAAACTACATTACCCGGCAGACTCTCCTTAGTGGAATAGAATTGATCATGAGTATCCTGAATTTGAAAACGAGCTGAGAAACCTTCGTCTGGCGTTATCTACAGATGGGGTGAATCTTTTTGGTTTTCAAAGCAGCAGTCACAGTACATGGCTGGTTATGTTGGTAAATTATAACTTACCACTGTGTTTATGCATGAAACGAAAATACATCATGTTATTTATGCTTATATCAGGACCAAAACAACCGGGTAATGATATTGATGTTTATTTGGCTCCATTGATCAAGGATTTGAAAATATTGTGGGATTCAGGTGTTACGTTATATGATACTTACAAAAAAGAAGATTACACTTTGAAATCCATGTTGTACGAGACGATAAATGACTTTCCTGCTTATGGAAATTTTTCAGGATATAGCATTAAAGGAACTCAAGGGTTTCCTGTTTGCGAACAAGGTACACAGTCAATTAGGTTGAGATATTCATCGAAAACCATGTTTTTAGGACATCGCAGATTTCTACCCCAACGGCATAAGTACCGATCTTGGAAGATACCATTCAACGGAAGTTTAAAAGAACGTACAACACCATCTCCACTAACAGGTGATCAATTGTTTGATAAGGTAAAATATTTGAACACTACTTTTGGTAAACCATTTTCGAAAAACCTTATGAAAACTAGTTGGAAAAAGAGATCAGTGTTTTTTGAATTACCATACTGGAATTGTCTGTATGTTAGACATTTTCTTGATGTTATGCATATTGAAAAAAATGTATGTGATAGTGTCATCGACATGTTTCTAAATGCACCCAGAAAAATAAAGGATGGAATTAAGGCTAGATTGGACATGGTTGAGATGGGAATACGAGAAGAGTTGGCACCAGTGAAGGGTGAAAAACGAACATTTCTTCCTCCTACTGCTTACACTCTTTCCAGGCAGGAGAGATATCATTTTTGCAACTTCTTGAATGGAATAAAGGTTCCAGAGGGGTATTCATCAAATATCAAGAACACCGTGTCAATGAGCGGTTTAAAATTAAAGGGTCTGAAATCACATGACTGCCATGTTTTGATACAAGATCTAATTCCTATAGCTTTACGTTGCATTTTTTCCAAGAATGTCTGTCATACATTAACAAAGCTTTGTTTCTTCTTTAAAGCTATATGTAGAAAATTTATAGACCCGGCGAAATTGCTAACTATGGAAAGAGAAATTGTCGTCATATTATGCGAATTGGAAATGTTCTTCCCACCGACATTTTTTGATATAATGGTTCCTTTGATGGTTCATTTGGTGAGAGAGATTCGACTATGTGGTCCTGTACATTATAGATGGATGTACCCCATTGAACGGTATATGAAGATTTTGAAAGGGTATATCAAAAATTGAAGTCGACCAGAGGGTTGTATTGCGGAGCAATATATTGTTGAGGAAGCCGTTGAATTTTGTACCGAATACTTGTCTGGTGTGGAAAACATTGGCCTACCAAAATCTCGTCACACTGAGCGGCTTGAGGGTGAAGGAATTTCTGGAAGAGAGGTTGTCACAATCAATATTACAGATCAGGAGCAGGCTCACCTTTACGTTTTGCATAACGGTTTCGATGTTTACCCATATGTTCAAACCCACAAAGAAATTATTAGGCGTTTGAATCCATCTAGGGCTGAAAAATGGATATCAGATACACATAATCAACAGTTTATAGGATGGTTTCAGGACCATATTTTGAAGAAGTTAGATGAAAATCCAGACTTAATTTCAGAACGACTTTGATGGCTAGCCGGAGGAGAAAGTGTGTATAAATTATCTTATAATGCTTATGCAGTTAATGGTTATACATTCTATACTAATAAAAATGATGAAGACAGTACCGTGAAGAATAGTGGGGTTACACTTATGGCTGAGGCGATGCATGTTTCCGGTGCTAAGGACAAAAATCCAATTTATGCGAATATGTTATACTTTGGCATCATCAAACGAATATGGGAGTTGGATTATACAAAATTCAAAGTGCCTATTTTTCAATGCAAGTGGGTTGATAACAAGAGTGGTATTAAAATAGATGAATTAGGATTCGTGAAAGTTGATTTTAGTAAGTAAGGGGAGAAATAAGAACCATTTATAATGGTATCACAGGCAGTACAAGTATTTTATGTTCTAGACCCCGCAAACCGAAATCTCCTCTTTATGCACACTTGATATCCCATGGAGCGTGGGATGCGTTTATCAACCATCGTGGGGAGCAGACTTTTCAGGTACATTGTGTGGGGTAATACATTGTTTGACGTTGCTTGTATTCATCACTTTTATTGATAGTTTTTTATTTATGAAACAACAAATGAGTGCTAAAAATAAAAAATGCACAGTAGAACCAGTGTACCCTTACCGTAAAGCAAGGATGGGGTACGCTTCACTTGACCAAAAATCGGTACGTCTTTTAAATCTACCGTACTACTTATATGTGACATAAAACAACACCATAACCATGTTTCTCTATTTATATGTAGATTGATGAATCGAAATTGAAAGCCAAATCCATCCCACACCATGTGCTATGGAAGGAGGCTCATGTAAATAAAGAGGGGATACTGATAGATGAAAACACACAAAAAGTGTGGGAAACATGTGTAAGTATGACATAATATAAATTTGATTTGTTTTAAATCACTATTACATTACAATGACTACTTATTTTTCTATATTTTCTATCTGTCATAGTCACAGGAATCAACAACACCTACACCAGATGCAGACATACTTTCAGCAGCCTTGAAGCGGCCAGACCAGTATGGCTGCGTCAGAGGTGCGGGTTTTGGGGTGACACCCCGAACATATTTTCAAAAACAAAAACAAGCGGAGGATGAAAATGAAAAAATGGAAAAGCTGCAAGAAAAATTAGCTATTTTTCAAGAATAATTACAATACCAGAAAGAGATGATAGCAACATTTATGGGGGAGAGGCAAAGAAAAGAAAAAACTCAACAACAACTTGTGTGTGACGATCTTGCCCCACCTCCCACCAGCTTTGAGGCAAGCCATTCCCCTAAAAAACCTGACTTAGCTGAGGTAATCAATGTTTTAATAATTGTTTCTGTAAAATGTGATTCACATAGACACTGATACCTTTACTGTACTAATATTATACATGGTGAAAATTACTGTGATTTATATCTATCAACTCTCACCTATCGCCTTGTATCGAGGGCTACGGTGTTCAATACGTAGAACGACATGCTACACAACAGAAAGCTTCCAACAGATCATTCCAGAGTGTCAATTAATGTATCTAATAAGCCAAGTGTCGAGCTACGTATTCCAAATGATGATGACGACATTCATATGGTTGAACAAGTTGTTGGAACATTCATCGCATGGCCGTCAGTTCTTGTAAAAAACATGTCGACAAGGAGGTATCCATTTCCAAATTATTTTTCAAGCTGGACCTTTAACATTTAATGAAAAAAGGTCTGAACCAATGAATGTTATTACAGAACGACAAAGAGAATGGGGTGAAATGAAATATTAGCTCAAAACTATCTCAAGGATCAACCAACCGATTGAAACAGTCTACTGAGAGCACCTTCACCCCGCTCGTTCTATATCCACAGTTAATATCATTACAGGCTCATGTGGATACAAAGTTGATAGACAACAATTCTCACATAGTTGATTTTGAAAAAAATATGTATGGAGAGGAAACATCAGATTTCATTAGTGCTGAAAATATAAATGAAATCCTCAAGTATGAATGACTAGGCGCCTCAGTTGTAAATGTATACATGAGGTATGTTTTCATGATTTGATTTTACAAAAGTTGATATACTCTGATAATTATGAATAAATACATTTTATATTTTTCACAGGCATATATATGAAAAACAATTAAAGGTATTTCCCCATGAACAAAAATTTGGACTCGTTAGTCCTCACACCACCTCTTCAAAATAAGAAATAGATTCTGATAAAGAGGCTGCAATAATGCCATCCCTGCTCAAATCGTTTAAAAACAAAATTATAGATGACAGACACTTTTTAATACCAATGATGCAGGGTTAAAACTCTAAAATTTAATCATATCAACTATATTTTCATTTCTTTCTTTACTTATTCCTTTTTGTATTTTTAGGGAGCATTGGATGCTGATTGCAGTCAATTTGGATACTCTAAAGATTTATTTTCTGGATTCAATTCATGAATATCCAATAAATTGACCACGCATGATGGCGTTTGTTAATTTGTAATACACTAGATCCAACATTTTAAAACTAAACATCTAGTTATATAATTTATGTTATCTTTTAATTAGGATTCTGTTATTATAGGGTGGTGCATCAATATCGTCTAATGCATGGAATAAATCCAGGGCATAAGGATGAGCAAGCCTACAAGATCTACAACTAGAAAAGTATCCGGGTATATATAATAACATTGCACTATCCAAACACATATCAAAACAAATTACTTATTGTTGTCGATGTTTCTACAGTGTCTAAAACAAAAAAATGGAAAGGATTGTGGTTATTATGTTTGTAAATTTATGAAATAGATCATATTTCATCAACAAACTAGCATCCCTAATGAGGTGTTTTCGAAAATAATTACGAGTTCATTTAAAATATTTTTTAATCCTTTGTGTGTTTATATTTTTTCAATACTACCATGACTGTCACAAAAACTCATATTCAAAAGATGATATAGATGTGTTTCGAAATGAATGGGAAACATACCTGATGGAAGGTTGTACAAAAATAGGATGAAGGTGAATTCCTACTAATGTTATCCATATATGATCATTGATATCTCCTTTGTTTACACTTATTGAGCATATATGATCACCCTTTATTATGTTTTATATCCTTAGGTTATGAAGAATGGTTTTAGATATGATTTGTCTTTCTAGTAAAGCATAACTCATTGGACTACACTGGTCGATAGTGTGGAATTCGACCAATGCATAGTCATTCAGTCCACTCACGAGCATCTTAAAATCTTGATGGGAACCAATATCTTGGATTTTCAATTTTCTAATTTTAGTTTCCCTTATATGTGGGTGGGGGTTTCCAGGAGGGAGGGGGTTTCCAGGAGTGGGGGGTGTCTAGGAGGGGGTGTGTCTAAGAGGGAGGGGGTGTCCAGGTGTGAGGGTGTCCAGGAGGGGAGGGAGGAGGTGTGTCTATGGCTAAAAGTGTTTGATATCAGTTTGAAATTGATATAAACTTTAGAAAACAACACAAGTGACATAAGTAAAACTGATCAAACGCGTTCGGATTATTTTGATACTTTAGGAAAATAATACATGAGTAATTTTTGAGGTTTATGAATAAATTGCACCTCAATCTGACGCATGGTGTGACTGGTATGGCTAAAAGTGTCTGATATCAGTTTGAAATTGACATTAACTTTAGAAAACAACACAAGTGACATAAGAAAAACCGATCAAACACATTCGGATTGTTTTGATAATTTAGGAAAATGATCCATGAGTCATTTTTTAGGTGTAAGAATAGACCTCACCTCAATATGACATACGGTGTGACTGGTATGGCTAAAAGTGTCTGATATCAGTTTGAAATTAACATTAACTTTAGAAAACAACACTACTGACATACGGAATACCAAGAAAACGCGTTTATATTGTTTTGATACTTTAGTAAAACGATTCATGAGTCATTTTTGAGGTGTACGAATCGACGGCACCTCAATCTGATGCACGGTGTGACCGGTATGGCTAAAAGTGTCTGATATCAGTTTGAAATTGACATTAACTTTAGAAAACAACACTACTAACATACAAAATAATGAGAAAACACATTCGGATTATTTTGATACTTTAGGAAAATGATCCATGAGTCATTTTTGACGTGTAAGAATCGACCAAACCTCAATCCGATGCACGGTGTGACCGGTATGGCTAAAAGTGTCTGATATCAGTTCGAGATTGACATAAACTTTAGAAAAAAATACAAGTGACATACAGAAAACCAAGCAAATGCATTTGGATTGTTTTAATACTTTAGGAAAACAATCCATGATTCATTTTTGAGGTGTATGAATCGACCACACCTCAATACGACTCATGGTGTGATCGGTATGGCTAAAAGTGTCTGATATCAGTTTGAAATTGACATTAACTTTAGAAAACAACACAAGTGACATATGGAAAACTGAGAAAATGTGTTAGGATTGTTTTGATACTTTAGTAAAATGATCCATGAGTCATTTTTGAGGTGTAATAATTTACCGCACCTCAATCCGACTCACAGTGTGACTTGTATGTCTAAAAGTGTCTGATATCAGTTTGAAATTAACATAAACTTTAGAAAACAACACAAGTGGCATACAGAAAACTGAGAAAACACATTCAGATTGTTTTGATACTTTAGGAAAACAATCCACGAGTCATTTTTGAGGTGTACAAATCAACCTCACCTCAATCTGACGCATGGTGTGACCGGTATGACTAAAAGTGTCTGATATCAGTTTGAAATTGACATTAATTTTAGAAAACAACACTACTAACATACGGAAAACTGATAAAACGTGTTCGGATTGTTTTGATACTTTAGAAAAATGATCCATGAGTCGTTTTTGACGTGTAAGAATTGACCTCACCTCAATCCGACACACGGTGTGATCGGTATGGCTAAACGTGTCTGATATCAGTTTGAAATTGACATTAACTTTAGAAAACAACACTACTAATATAAAGAATACTGAGAAAATGCGTTTGGATTGTTTTGATACTTTAAGAAAATGATCCATGAGTCATTTTTGACATGTATGAATCAACCACACCTTAATCTGATGCACGGTGTGATTGGTATGTCTAAAAGTGTCTGATATCAGTTTGAAATTGACATTAACTTTAGAAAACAACACTACTGACATACAGAATACTGAGCAAACACGTTCGGATTGTTTTTATATTTTAGTAAAAATATCCATGAGTCATTTTTGATATGTATGAATCAACCGCACCTCAATCCGACACACGGTGTGACCGTTATGGATAAAAGTGTCTGATATCAGTTTGAAATTGGCATAAACTTTAGAAAACAACACAAGTGACATACGGAAAACCGAGCAAACTCATTCGGATTGTTTTTATATTTTAGGAAAACAATCCATGAGTCATTTTTGAGGTATAAGAATCAACTTCACCTCAATCTGACACACAGTGTGACCGATAAGGCTTTTCATTAGATAAAGAATCAGTATTTATTAAATGAGATAAATCATCCAAAAATATATTGATTTTACATTATTCTATTTCATTGTTATCAGAATGAAAACATTTGAGTTTATAATTTCCATATTTTAGTTTCACATTCCCATATTAATGTATTATTTCACATTAATGTTTTAATTTATTTCATTATTGTATTACTAACATAATATTTGTTTTCTTATATAGGTGATTTTTTTTCCTTGAGTTCGGATGCTTTGTTCGGCAACAAATACCGTGGATGAAATTTTTTGAGATAGGATCATGGATATCAAAGGATGAAACATTAATGTTTATAACTGTTGTTGGATAATTGTAATTGTAACCATGTAAAACATTGTTTGAAATGTATATAGCAGTGTGTTTTTTTTATTCATGATGTTAAGTAAATGTATATAGCATTGTTTGTAAAAATATTGTGTGCGGGTGCTGTTTTGTACAGGTGTGTAGGTGTTGTTTTGTACAGGTGTGCAGGTGCTGGTTTGTGCATGTGTTGGTTCTGCAGGTGCAGGGGAAGGTGCCTTTATCAGTTCTATCTTGAGCGCTGATAATAGGGCCCTTTATCAGCGCTCAAGATAGCGCTGATAAAGTCACCCCTTTATCAGCACTAAAAAAGCACTGTAAATACCGGCGAAGATAAAGGGGGGTCCCCTTTATCTTCTCCGGAATTTACAGTGCTTTTCTAGCGCTGTTAATGTCGGTTTTTAGCGCTGATAAAAGGCCAATTTATAGTAGTGAAAGAACCTTCCACTTAGGTTCTAAGTCCTTCACTAGTGTGTTGGGTTCTTTTGCAAGGGTGGGGGGAGGGTTTGTAGGGTGTGTAGGGTGTGTAGGGGGTGTGAAGGGGGTAAAGGGGGGTGTGGAGGGGGTTCATGGGGTGTGCAGGGGCAAGGGGTGTGCAGGGAAGGGGGCAGGGTGGTGTGTTGGGTTCTTTTTCAAGGAGAAGGGGGGTGTTGGTGTGTGTAGGGGGTGCATGGGGTGTGCAGGGGGTGAGCAGGGGGTGCATGGGGTGGACAGGGGGAGGGGGTGTGCTGGGGGTAGGGGGTGTGCTGGTCGGGGGAGGGGGTAGAGATGCTAGGGGCAGGGGTAGTGGGTAGGGGGTGTGCTGGGGGGAAGTGGGTAGGGGGTGCTGGGGGCAAGGGGCAGGGGGAAGGGGGAAGTGGTAGGGGTGTGCTGGGGGAAGGGGCAGGGGAAGGTGGTAGGGGAAGGGGGTGTGAATAGATACATCGGCCATTAAACCATTATTGGATCCTCTGGTCTGATAAACCAATAATTAACCCCTTAACACCATTGCCTTCAATTTCCCAAACCAATCCTAATATAAACATAAACTCTAAATTACATACCTAGGACTCATACTGCATTGATATCATTCTAACATAACATAAACCACTAGGACCCAACTTGGGTAGGTGGTGATTTGGTTTCTCCACCCTAAGAATTCCTCTCATTTCTACAGAAACTTTTTTTATGGAAAGGGAGGATTTGAATATGCAGGCAACCTATTTTTTTTCTAGAATGCATAGGTTGTTTCCACAGTTTTCAACTGTGGATATAGGTATTTCATGACTTAGGATTCTACCACGGTTTCAAACTGTGGCTATAGGTTTTGCCTTATATCCACGCCAATACCAGCCACGGTTTATGAAACCGTGGCTATAACCTATAACTATAGTTTTTGGGCCTATAGCCACACTTTTAAACCATGGTTGTAGCCTTATTTTGTAGTAGTGCAATTTGATAAAATTGAATCTTTTCGAAATCCTAATCAAACTAATTCACCATATCTATGGGTTCGACCCCGAACTTACATTATACTACATTTTTAATTGAGTATCATAGTTTAGGTTTCATAAATTTGTTTTTTCATAGAACCGTAGGGAAGTAATGACGCCCTGCGGAGCTATCAGCACTCTGATATGGGGGTATAGTCTCCTCACATTTCCACTTAGACCTCTACTGCTAGTCGACAGCCACTGGATTATGAGGAGGTGCGCTTGAGGTATTATGGTGAATCGGCTTAGAGCTCTAATTAAGTGGAATCTATGCTAGAATATTACAATAACTTGTCCAAAAAATATTACTTTTGATATTTTTAAAATCATTTACTTTGATTTTTTGTACTGCTTACACAAGCATTGCATCAACAATGTATTAATACTTAAGGTAATTATACCATCACTAAAAATTAAAAATAAACTACCATCATAAAAATAAATTAAGTTCAAAATAAACTTTTATATTCATTCAATATTTATATTTACCCACATCTATATCATGACAACTTATTTAATATGTTATTTTGACTTTTTCTCGCCTTACGTAAGCACTCCACAAGCATTTGGATAGGTTTCTTATTATATAACTCCAAAATTCATAAATATCAGCCTATAGCATCAATTTCACATCATTATAATCAATAAATTCAGGAAAATACTTCTTCCTTCTCAAATATTATCTTTAAGACACCAAATTTGACTTTTTCAATGTTGCGCAAGCACTACGTCGGCACTGAAAATGATTTTCATATTTATCATGAAATAAATTCTAGTTTATATGTTTTGAATTATTTTTTATATAATATTTGTATCATATTATCATACATGATTTGATTTATAAGTTTAAAAAAATTATATCATATTTTTGTCTTGGCGATATCATAAAAGATATCGTATTTCATAAAAACTATATTTTTTACTACTCAAAAAAAATGTAACTTCTTTAGAAAAATATCAAAAATTCATCCTAGGAAAATTTTGACTTTATAAATCCAAAAATTAATTTTATTTCATCAATTTCAATTCCTATAAGTGGCATAAATTACTTTTAAAATAAATCTGCAAAAAACAATAAAAAATGATTTTCTAGAAAAATGTATTTTTAAGTTTAAAAATGTTTTATATCAAAATTAAGCATAATGTCAATTCTAATGAAATTAATTGGATTATTTTTAATGAAAATTTACTAATTAAATTTTAAAATAAATTCAAAAAAATAGAACTTTGTAAATACTTGAATGGAAAAAAATAGTTTTCTATAAAATCAGTATTTTTTCACTATTCACTAAAAAATTAATCTTTTCAGAAAATGTCCAAAATTTCACTTTAAGATAATTTTGATATGATGATTTCAAAAATGATATCATTTTATAAAATATAATTTTTAAAAGTTATAGAAATTTATTATAATATTCACTCACAAAAAACAATAAAACCATTTTTTGAAGAGAACGTATTTTTGAAGCATGAAATGACTTTACTAAAAATTGAGTACTTATTTATTATAAATTAATAAATATATTTACATTATAAAAACCTTTATACATATTTTTCATAATTTGGTTATTCTTATTCATGCCATTAATTTAACTGATAGGTTATAATGTTCACATAATAATATTTTTATAGTATATCATAACTCGCTTAAAGATTAGTGTTGTGTATTAAGAAAGCTATTAAGCATGATATTCTTTTAAAATAAATTTTCAGAGTGTTACATTAAGAGTTTTTAGAAATTATCTCTATTGAAAGTGGTATTCTATTAGATTTGTTTCCCTAGAACTAATCAGCTTTGTACTTTTAATTACCGGTGTATATATATGTATATATCTTATCACATAATGATTATTCTTCTATGTGAAATTAATGTGATAATGTCCTTGGAATATTTATCTCATCAAAGGGTTATATAATTTCCCTACTATAATGATAATATAGATATTTTATGATAATACTCTTAAATCAATATGTCTTATGGTCTAGATACATCAATTTTGTAACATCCTAGGTTTTTGAGCGAGTCAAAATTCCTCAACCTTTTTGAATTTGTGTGTTTGGTGGGCGTACCAACTTTTCTATTGATCTTTGGAACCTAATTTTGAGAGTTTTATTGACCCAAGTCCTTGTTTTTATATGGGTTTTAAGGCTTGGTAAGTGCCTTGGGGTTTCAGATGAATCTCGGGCACATCGGGCCCTAGAAACTCAATTTCGAGAAAGCACAGACAGAGGTGCATAGTTTGATCAAATCGTGTGGTCTGTAAGGGGAAATCATGTTTCCCACCTTTTTAACTTGACACAAATTGTCAAACCATGTAGGTGGGGGCACACAGTCGTGTGTGATCTCTGCAACTTTTAACAAAGGGCATACACACAAGTTGCACACGGTTTGGAAAACTGCGTGCCTACCCATGCGAGGTGTGGTGCTTGGGTAGTGAGCACCGCACGGTTATCCAAACCATGTGGTAAAACCATTTGGGTCATTTAAAAGTGTAAAATGGCCATATTTACCCTCCATACTTATTTTATTTCTCCTCCTTTCTCTTCATTTTCACACGCAGTAGTGGGGAGCTCCCATTTCCTTACTCCCCTAGGCATTGGCCTCTCTTCTCCATCAGAGCATCGAATTGAATGTCATAAATCTTATTGGAAGCATATCATTAAGTCTTTTAATATTATTGCTTCTCTTTCTTGTTTATCTCTCCATACATAATGTTAAATCTGTGCGAAATCGTTTTCCCTATTTTCAGGGTGTTTGTCTAAAACTCTGATTTATCTCATTTCAACTTGAGTTGGAGGTTGATATCAGATGAGTGAGATCCTACAAGTATAATGTAGGTGATTCTAATATTTCTACTTGATTTTATAGAGTTTTTTTTGGTGCGTACCTAATTGTGCACAATGGGTTGACCGAGCGAGACCCCTAATTAATTAGTGCTTGTCTTAAAATTGTTAAATTGATATTATGGGATGTCGTTGGGAATGACCTAGACTATTTATAAATGTTGAGTTGGGTAAGGAGATTTTGACTAACTGGATGGGATAGGAATATTGTGTAATTTAAATTAATTACATTGTTATATGATTGAAATATTTCCATAAGAATGTGATGAGCATGGACCAAGGCTTGAGGTGATGTTGATCATCAAGTTTGAGATGACACAGTTTGTCGGGTTGGGTTTGGCTTGAGATACATGGGGTGGTGATGATCACCATGTTGAGGTGACATGGTCATCGGGTTGAGGTGACGAGGTCGTTAGGATGAGGGCATGACCAGTAGGACTTGAGATGGCATTGACCATCAGAACTCAGTGATATGGTCGCAAGGTCATGAGGTGTCGAATGGTGTGGCTTAGGATATGTTGGTGATTGCCACTCACTGTGTTGGTCGACACACTATTGGAGTCATGTGCACATAGATAGGACTTAGTTGAAGTGGTGTGAACCACTCGTTATGGGTGGATGCCTCTATAAATATTGTGGTTTAGGGGATGGTGTTGACCATTAGATATGTTGGTGGTGCTCGCCATAGAAAGTCACGTGGATGGTGATGGACCATCGGGAGATGGTGTTGAGACCATCGATTGGGGGCTGAGGCTTTCCATTATACTTGAGGCCAATGGACTGGTATTATTAAAGGGTGGGTATCATCGTGCCTCAAGATGTCAAGTTGTTGATGTCATAAACCAAGTCGGAGTGCCATCTAACCCGACACCCGACCCAGTCTGCGACATGGCCCGAAGGGAATTCCTGATCCCCACGGGCTAGAAACTAGTGTCTGGGTATCAATAACATGCTTTGGGAACGATTTCACCCATTTTCATAAGCATAAATAACCAACAAAAATAAACAAGGTGTAGCTGAATAACCAAAACCAAACATGGTACAATAATTTTCAGATTAAAAGTTTTACAAATTTAACCAAGACCAAAAGAGTAACAATGGAAAGGCAACTAAAAAAATAACCCAAGAACCTCCATGCGACATGAGGGACGTCTCCCTCAAGCCACCACCACCAACACTTGCACGCAAGTAACTCTAGCAACCAGATCCACCACAACACATCTTGCCTTTACCTGGGTCATACATAACAAAGTTTACATACACCCAAAGTGTATGTAGGGTGTGAGCCAAATCCCAGCAGGATACCACCCAAGAGAAAGGATTCCATGCTATAACATTTAAAAGACAAATTGACATTCACTTCTATACCAAGCTTTTGAAACATTTTCAAGAAAACATTTTAAGTAAAACAATTTTTAAGGATCCATTTTCAAAAATATACTTTTAGAGGGAACACTTCAAGGAAAACTATTTCTCAACAAACTTACTTAAAAATAAAATACACTCAAGGTTTACCATATATCGATGGATGGCACCACACCACGTAGGCCATATGTTATGAGTGAGCACCATGGGTAAATCCCTAAGGGAAATCTAGCTCGAGTGAGACACTAGAACCTCATACCTTGGTGGAAGGTGGTATAGTAACCACAATCGGCAGTGTCCTCATGAACGAGCCACTAGAGAGGATAAGCATCCAAAATTCTAGTGGTGATCAATCATCATCGTAATTTAGTTAGTGTTGTAATCATCAATCCAGCTAAGTGAAACTGGGATAAGCCACTTCGGAATCACTAGCATACTAGATCTAGTTAGCCCACCTAGATACTTGAGATTCTCTTGTGCCCAATCCCTCATTTCACATGTTGTACGAATCACCCTTTTCACATACACATGTCGAGCATTATAAATACATTAGAAAGTCACCATTTTCCACAAACCAAACCACTTTCCATTTTACACACACCAAAACCACTTTCAAATACGTTTACCACCACTTATGCAATTCATAAATCCCCATTTGGAAAAACACAAGAAAAACACACAATTGATCAACTAATTCTATGGGCCAAGCCCCTTTCAAATCCACACATAAACCATGTTTGTTTTTAAAACATGCTTCCCATCATTTAAATAGTTTACAATTCATACTAAAGGTGCACAATAAGGAAACATATATGCAACAATTCTCATTTTGTTTAGAAAACTCATTCACACCCTTAAATCCCTTTAAAATCTCATTTAACACTTTCCACACAAAGCATATAACCCTTTTTAAGAAACATCACAATAAAACCTACACCCACACAACCTTTCCCTTTAGAAAATCCACTTTCATCACAAACGCGTACCAAAAACACTTCCAAAATATATTTTTCACCACACAATTCAACCATATAACATGTTTAAACACACAAACAAGCATATTAAAACTATCTAAAAATGTTAGGGCATGGAACCGCCTACCTCAAGCTAGAAAGCATCTAGAAATTGGTGTGAAACTGCAACCGCACCACCAGACCCTATAAAGGCAATATCGAACACTAAACATCAAGATTGAACCCTAAAGAACAAGATTCAACCCTAAGAAGACTACCCAACCTGCTGGAGAAATGAAACCCCAAAGAAGAAGGGGAAAATCCTAGAGAAGAGGGCACTTACTTGAGGGATCTTGGAGAAACCGCACCAAATTCACCAAAGGAAGGGAGCCCAAGGGAGCCAAGAGGAGGAGAGAGGGGCACCAAGGGATGGGGAGGCTGAAAGGGTTGAGTAAGGGGGGTTTGGGGGCTAAATCCTGAGAGGACGCAAAGGGGAATTTAAAATTTTTAATGACTTGGATATCGCGCATGGTTTGCCCGAACGGTTTAACAAATTGTGTTGCAACTGTGTGCCCCTCTCTGTCTAAGAGGCACATGCCTCATGGTTAGCCCGCACGGTTTACAAACCTTGCGCTAACCGTATGGTTAACCACTGCCCAAAAAATGGCCACAGGCCGCATGATTTCCAGGAGAAGGGCGCACGGTTTAACAAATCATGCGCCGACCGTGCACCTCATGCTGTAAGGTCAAAAGTTCCCATTTTTCTCCAAAAACACCAAGAAAACCCAAGGAGAAAAACCGAGACTCATAAATGAACCAGATCCAAGAACGAAAACAAAACCCAGGTGTGACAGTTGAGCCGATGATGATTCATTTATTGGAGGACGGGCATCACCGTGCCTCGGGATGTGTGACAGTTGAACTGACAGTGATTTTCTAAGAAGAGGTCTGAGGGACTAGAGACTTGATGGGCATGCCAATTGGACATCAGTTACTTGATTGATGGCACGTGAGGTGTCACATGGCATGAGCTGTCAGTGTTAAATTTATGGGAAGTGCCTGAGGGCTCTCCATATATGAAACTCTTCAGGGGACGCCTGGGAATTAAGTCATGAGTCCTTGCCACTGCGAATACACACACACACACACATGCAGACATGTAGTGTATGTCATATATATTTTTGGGGGCACGTGTTCAGGAATATGCCAACGTTGGCCAAAGAAGGTGAACGTTTCCTTGTGGTTGTTGAGCACAAGGGAAGGATGTTGATTATTAAATGTGCATGTGTTATCTTTTTAATTGTATTTTTCATACACTGTATAGTTATGGATGTAACACAGACACACGTTGGTGGTGACCTAAAGAGTTCACACTCACACCCTACATGGACCCTCAGGACGCATGTAGAATTTATAGTTTTGAGATCATGTAAGGGATCAGGCTCAATAATTGGATCTTAGTGATCGAGTTGTACTGCTTTTGCATGGGATGGATGACAGTGGACTAGGTGGTTCTTTTGCATCGGGCGAGACTTTCTTTTGAGCTTTTGAATGCTTTATATATGTACTTGTATGGTCACCCACGAGCGACCTTGCTTATATATTTTGTATGACATATCATGACATGTGTATTATCTACACATGGTATTATGCCTTTGGGCTATTTATTAGGGTTGTTTCCGTTGATTATGCTTTCGCTGAGTTTTGTTATTTATTTTCACTGAGTTATGGTCCTTCCGCTGTGTTGTATATACATGTGGACCATTATTATTATCATTGATAAAGGGTATAGTCTCCCCGCTGTCACCTAATCAAACACTCACTGCTAGTCAACCTTTGACCTATGAGGAGGTGTGCCTAAGACAGAGTGGTCAATCGGCTCGGAGCATTGTTTGAGTAGCAAACCGGGTTGGGGTGCTATAAATTTGACAAGACACAGATGGTGTATGATTATTAGGTGTTGGAGGCTCATAAGCATTGAAACGTCTTCTCGTGAATTTTGCACTTGGTGATTTACAAGAAGGGAGGTCATGGTGACATACCTACCAATAGGAATTTCACGTGTTTTATTTTTCATTGGATATTCTTATACGTGAATGTGTGTATCAGTCCTTATACTTGATATCATTATTAATGTGTATTGTGAATCTTGTACTTTTATGTATAGATGAAAACTGTGATGATATATGCTTGCGATGAGGTAGAATGCTTTGGATGCGTCATAAGTGATATGATATTAATTGAATGTCCAATAAATGATTTGTATCGTCCATGTTAATGAAAGAATGTATATTTGGCCCTTTGATTGTAATAGAAGTGTGAAATAAAATTCATGGTCACGACGGTTTATAGATTAGTTCATTTTAAAAAGTTCGGGAAAGATAAATCAAGCATATAGAGCGATGAAACAAGTATGTATCTTGCTTGATGTGATGTTTGATCGTAAATTGATTATATTACATAGTAGCGTTTGCATGAAGGATTGTTGTAATTTTTATATGTACAATTTTCTTTATGGGTGTCTTGAGTTGTTGCTAGGTGTTGATCTTGAAAAGTTAAGACCAAAACATCAATTTATTTGGGGAAAAAGGCTGCATTACAAAGAAAAACAGACAACATACAATGCAGTGATGTACTCAGCGAGGCCCGAACTCAAGACCTTGTTGAGACCTACAGAGACAACTACCCTATATTTCCATTGAGAAAGAGTTCTAAAAGGTACACACTAATTATATCCAAAATCTCAATAAATTCTACTAAATTCAAATTTAAGAATAAATTTATTCCCGACTTATGAAATAACATTTATTCAAGTAAAAGCTGATCATGGAAATTCAATCATAAGATATTCAAGTTTAAAATATATGAGTTGAATGATCCAATGGAAATGATTTATTTAATATCATTTAAATAGATATTAATTTATTTATCTAATAAATGATATTAGATTAAACACATGTCATTGTATGTAATAATAGTGATATTATTATTATATTTGACATGGGGTGTCGCTTAGATTAAATAAAATGATAAGCGTTGTCATGTGGTTGTCATTATTTAAACCTAAGTATATAATCTAAAATGTATCATTTTCCAAAGGAGACGTGTTAGACACACAAGACATCGTGTAAAGTTCTCTCAACCCCTAAAGATAATTCTTTCATTCTCCCCTCTCAAGAACCAAGAGATGCAGGAGATCATCATTGAGATCAATAGCGAATGACGTTAAACACTTGATTCTTATTACTGACATCTAGAACATCAAGAACACCATTCGAAGATTCATGGAGTACACGTTGATACGTCTAGAGGGATCATCGATTGGATTTTTCATTGTAACTACGACACAAATAGAGCAGTGACGCAAGGTTGATCAAGATTACTGCAAGTGAGGTGATTCTATATTTAAATTAATTATAAATTAAATGTGTAATATTATATCTATGAAATCATGGGTGCCTTCATATAGTTATTTGGATTTATCTATTGATTTGGGTGAAAAATCAAAATGGGGCTCCCACTCAAAGTTTTCATTGGGCTCTCAAACCTTGGTCATTCAACATATGATCATTATTTATTTAAACTAAAAAGTTTACTCAAACTTTCCATGGATTTTCCAAATATAACTTCAATAAAATATCGAATTTTATCATCACAATATGGTTGTAAATTTATATATACCTGGAAAAAAAAATATTTCGAGTAACCGTTTTCCTAGGGTTTTTTTAATACATTTTTTTAAAAAAATATTTTTCAAAAAACCGTTAGGGGCGGAAATATTTTTCAAAATTCACCCGAAAGGCGGCATCCCCGGATGCCGCCTTTCCCCTAAAAAAAATCTTTTTTTTTGATTTTTTTTTGATTTTTTTTGTTTTGTTTATATATATATATATATATATATATATATATATAAACAAAACTAAAAATTTCAGCAGAATTTATCCGCTATTTTAAATCCAACAGTACTGTCATTACAATAGTCTGGATTCTGACAGAACCTATCACCCATAACTCCCTTTTATAAGAGAGTTTACCCTGAAAATTATTCTGCATTTCCGATGTGGGATTCTGGTACTCCATTTCCTGCGCAGAACATTCTGCATTTTCGATGTGGGATTCTATTTCAAGTACTCGACTTTGAAATACTATAAAATATAAACTATAAGACCAATATAAATGAAACTTAAAACATAGATTAAACAGAATCTCACATCGGAAATGCAGAATGTTCTGCGCAGGAAATGAAGTACCAGAATCTCACATCGGAAATGCAGAATAATTTTCAGGGTAAGCTCTCTTATAAAAGGGAGCTCTGGGTGAAAGGTTCTGTCAGAATCCAGACTGTTGTAATGGCAGTACTGCTGGATTTAAAATAGCACATAAATTCTGTTGAAATTTTTAGTTTTGTTTATATATATATATATAAACAAAACAAAACAAAAAACAAAAAATTTTCAATTTTTTTTTTTAGGGGAAATGCGGCATCGCGGATGCCGTCTTTCAGCTGCATTTTGAAAAAAAAATTCCGCCCTAACGGTTTTTTCAAAAAAATATATTTTTTAAAATGTATTAAAAAAAAACTCGTTTTCTAAATCCATAAAAGAGAATGTAAAGAATATCCCGGAAAAAAAAAGAATGTTGGGGGGAAATAAATGAATATTGAATACCGAAAACAAATTTATCATAAAATGAAAAACATATTATTATCCAAAACAGCGTGCAGGACACGTACATCACGTGCGCGTCAGCGGTCATTATATTGCGGGTCCTGCTTTGTCATTATGAAAATCTTTTCCAAAAAAGAAAAAGTTGACTCCTTGTGTTTTGTGATGGTCGTCTCTACCCGTTTCCAGACAACCGGCAGTGCCAGTGTGGTCGCCGCCGCCACCCAGTGAAGGAGTGGCCGTCGCCACCCTCACCATCCTGCCGCCGACCAGTTCATTCGGCGCCGCCGTTCGCCGTGGGTTCCGATCACCCCCCCCCCCCACGAAATGGGGCGTCAACGCGGCTTCTTGCTGTTGCTGTCGCTGCTTCTTCCATTGCTGCACATCGGCGACTCGGATCTAGCCGCAGACAGAGCCACCTTGCTGGCCTTTCGCGACGCAGTGGCCGGCCGCACGGCTCTGTGGAAAGTGGACGAGGCGGACCCTTGCGGCTGGGCCGGGGTGAGCTGCAATGGCACCCGCGTCACCGCCCTCCGCCTCCCTGGCTTCGACCTCTCCGGCGAATTTCCGGCGAGAACGATCGAGAACCTCACAAGCCTCAGCGTCCTCAGTCTCCGTTTTAACGCCTTGTCGGGTCTGCTCCCGCAGGACCTCTCGCGCTGCACACACCTCCTACGCCTGAATCTGCGGGGAAATCGATTCTCCGGCGAGATCCCGGAGAAGCTTTTCGATCTCCATGGCCTCGTCCACCTCGATCTCTCCCAGAATAATTTATCGGGGCCGATCTCGCCTCGATTCAACGATTTCACTCGGATGAAATCACTCTTCCTTGAGAACAACGGGCTTGAAGGCCCTCTTCCGGAGTTGCATTTGGATAAACTTAAAGGTTTCAACGTGTCTTTCAATAACCTAAATGGTTCGGTGCCTTCGAGTCTGGCTTCACTTGCCCGTACTTCATTTCTTGGAAATTCACTGTGTGGAGGCCCTCTGAAGTCGTGTGCTGGTAACGAGTCTGCGCCGGCGCGGGTGCCGGCTCATGCCCTTCCCTACGGAACCGTTGATATTGGCAATGGAATTCACAAGAACGGGAATAAAAAGCTGTCCGGAGCAGCTGTGGCCGGGATTGTGATCGGATCGGTGGTCGGCTTTCTGTTGATTTCTTTGATTGCATTTATCGTCTACCGGAAGAACAGTAATCCCAGGACGAGGACGTTAGACATTCCTCCAGTGAAGCGTGAATCCGCCATTCCCGGCGTGAAGCACGTCGGGGAAACGGATGACGGTGGGGGATTGGGTTTGAATAATGGGTATTCTGGTGTAGCCAATGCCATGGCGGCGGGTGGAAATGAAGGGATTGGCACAGAGGGGGCAAACAAGAAGCTCGTCTTGGTCAGGAGAGCAGCTGAGGTTTTTGATTTGGAGGATCTGTTGAGAGCTTCGGCGGAGGTTTTAGGGAAGGGAACGTTTGGGACTGCGTACAAAGCGACGTTGGAGATGGGGATGGAATTGGCGGTTAAGAGGCTGAAGGAAGTGGTGACTTCAGAGAGAGAGTTCATGGAGAAGGTTGAAGTTGTGGGGAGCTTGGATCATGATAATTTGGTCCCTCTCAGGGCGTACTATTACAGTAGGGATGAGAAGCTTCTGGTCTATGATTACATGCCCATGGGCAGCTTATCTGCGCTTCTACATGGTGACTTTCTTTCTCCCTCTGTTTACATTTTGATCTGTATATTGTTTTGTCCCCTTGTTTTTGGATACTGGGCCAGGAAGTATTGTTTAACATTCATAGGTCCCTTTGGGACTATCAGTCCATGTTGAAAGTGGATGTTGTTTGTGTAATGCTTAGCTTTTAATCAAGGTGTAAAACCCATGCCTATTATATTCTAGTTCATTTCGTTTGTTGAATTGTGACTCATTAGGGTGGCTGTGATTAAAAGCTGAGCTTGACTTTTAATCAAGGTGTAAAACACATGACTTTTTTTTTTTGTTGGTGATGACGTAACATCATTATTTGTCCACTAATTTCGGTGTATGCATTGCAAGTAAAGGAGAAGCGATTTTTCCATAGATTGATCTTTTAGTAGTTTAGAATTGGACCGGTGCATTGTAAAGGTGTAAAACACATCCCCATTCTATTATAGTTTGTCTTGTTGAATTGTGACTCATTAGGCTGGCTATGATATGGTTTACTTGTCATTCTATGGCTTGTATTTGTTGGCGATAATGTAACAACAACACTTTCCCATTACTTTTGGTGTTTGTACTGCAAATTTGGGAAGGCGAAGCGATTTTTTGTAAATTTATCTTTTAATAGTTTAGAATTGGATTGCTGCATGGTAAAGGTGTCCGTGCTCTGAACCTAGGGTTGGGCTGAGTTTCTATCTGTTGTTAGTAAGATATTGTTTTTCGATTGTTGTAACATATAGTGGGATTGTTCTCTTCACTTACATATTCATGTACCTTGTTTTCCGGTTTGCTTGTTTGTCTGTAATCTATCATACCAAAGCAAAGCACATCATTTTGGTTTGCCCAATGCATTGGGGGTGGTGGTGTAATGGACTTTGAATTTGCTTTGCCCAATGAATAAGGGACCAAATAGGTGGGTGGTCTAATGGGCTTCACCATGTTTGCTTGAAAAAAAATCTCCTGTTGGCTCTGTTCCCTGTTGTTGTCTTGCTTCTCTCTGACCTTAGCCAAAGAATGAGTGAAATAACAGTCGCAAAGCCATGTTTGGTAGGTTGAGAGAATATTAGTTCCACAAGAAAAAATTTGAAATTTTATTATTGCATCTAAAATTACGAAAGTCTCTCATAGATATTCTCTAAACTTTTGAAGTTTTTTAAGTCAAACAAAAAACTCTCTGAAGTGTTTTTTGTCCCACACCTGAATGATTGTTACCACCTGAAGGTTTTTTCACATCCGATAGATTTTTTCACATTTAAAGGAGTTTCTCTTGCTCGAAGGATTTTCTCATTCGAATGAATTTTTCTCACCCAAATGAATATCTCTCCTTAGGACGCGACAACAAATTCTTCATTCGCGACATCGTCTTCTTTTCATATGATCTGTAGCTCATGCGACAACCGCTTTCATCATTCTCTCTTGTTGGACTACAGTCACATGGACTCTTCTTCTCATATATCAAAATCATTTATATATAACTTCGTTACATCTCATTTATTGACAACTCTTCATTTAAAATAAGATATCTTACATCGTTTCCCTTTCAACCTTAAAACCTCCATCTTACCTCCATAAAAATAGATATATACATATCAATCTCACATTCTTATTTTTTCAATCAATATTTCATATTGTTTTCAAAACGTGTAACAACCCGACCCATCGGGGCCCGCCTGGTTAGCGAAATACTGGACCGCCACAATTCCAAGTTCTCCTCTATAGGCCAGGGGCTGACGACATGCTCCGAGAAGACATAACTAAAATGAGAGACATTTGATTAAAGTACATGTACGCATGGACCCAACCATCTCTATGCAGAAGTGCAGAGGAATAAAAATAAAACACAACAGCATCTAGAGTAAAAACCATGCATGTAATAACCTCTAGGGAATAAAAGAGCGCGACAGTGTAATCCAAAATGTAAAGGGAAAAATACACGCTCATCCAGAAACGATGCCCCAACCTAACAACAACTGGAATACAAAATAGCCGAGAGAGCCCAACTCCCGATCTCCAAGCCCCAACCACCGTACACAGTCAATGCACCCGAGTATCCCTATGCTCCTCTGAAATCACCGCCGTTCTGTCTGTCGTCTTCATAAGTCACGACATGTGCGGACAAAATCAATGTAGGGGTGGGACGCCTCAAAAACTGAAGAGTAAGCAATAGATTACACAATTAAAGTAGTGAACTCAACTTAAAGTACGAAGGAAACAAAATCCAACATAGATCTATATGCTCATATTAGAAACCCAGGCGATAGAGAAAGGAGATCTCCATCTCACAGCCCAGCCCAAGTCGATGAGTCTGCCAACAGCTCCAAGAAGTCCGTCTTCGATACCCAACGTCTCGTGTGTCTGAAAAAGTAATCCTGTGGAGGACCCACATCTCGCCACGGTGCCACACAGTCGAGGGCACAATCCAAGTAGAGGACCCACGCCTTAGTATGATAAGGGGGTGCCACCTAATAGATAGATAGATGACTCACACCCTAGTGCGTCAGGGGGTGCCACTCAGTAGGTAGAGGAACAACGCCCTACTGCACTAGAGGGGTGCCACTCAAAAGATAGAGGACCCATGCCCTAGTCCATCAGGGGGTGCCACTCAATAGGTAGAGGATCCACGCCCTAGTTCGTTTGGGGGGTGCCACTCGAAAGATAAAGGATCCACACCTCAGTCCGTCAGGGGGGTGCCACTCAATAGGTAGAGGACGCCACACCCTAGTGCGTTTGGGGGGAGCCACTCAAAAGATAGAAAACCCATGCCCTAGTTCGTCAGGGGGTGCCACTCAAGCTAGTGCGAGGTGTATGGGGAACCCACACCCTAGTACGACATGGGGGTTGCCAACCCCGACCTCTCTCTGATAATCCCGCTCGATCAATGCCGTCCTCAAGCATTGCCTAAAGAAACGTCACGCTCGGAACATTCCACGCCGTATCCCGAAAGCCACTATGAAGACTACTATCGTGTTTTATGCGGAAAACTGCTTAGGATAGGATACTCATGGGTCAAAATCATTTTCCATACGAAGGAGATACGAAAGGTGAAAGTTTCTAAAAAATGGAGTACACGACGTGTAAGTGGTCCACATAGCGTGTGGTCCCGCTCCGCTATCTGAGCGTGTTCTCCTTTGGACACGACTCAATGACCATGTCACCTGTACAAGGCGTGTACGAGGCCCACACGACGTGTCTCAGTCACCCGGGGATTGCCTGTGTGCTCCTCGCCGTGCTCGGGTACCGGCTCATGCCTGTGTACTCCCAGCGTACACGGCGTGTCCTCTCGCACGGGGTCTTGGCCGTGTGTAGCTGGCCCACGCTCAAC
Organism: Viscum album; assembly: GCA_963277665.1. NCBI lineage: Eukaryota > Viridiplantae > Streptophyta > Magnoliopsida > Santalales > Viscaceae > Viscum > Viscum album. The sequence continues at coordinate 966,410,956 of OY728129.1, forward strand.
CACCTGGGGAGGGTCACACGGGCCCGACCACACATCGTGTGATCCTTATCTTTCTTGAAACCTTAGCGCCGCAGCCAGGGGGTACTACATGACATGTGTTCATCATACTACTTGTTGTGTAGTCGGGTTTTCCGTAGAATGTCAGGTTCTTCACACGGATTCCAAATCTGCGACCGCCACTGTGATTCCCGCAGTTTGACCACTCGAAATCGGTGGGGTTCACCTCCGGTCGTCGATTCCGGCCCTCTGGTGGTCGGAAATCCGATACCAATTGCCCGCGGTGGTCCGTCGTGCGTCCCGTACGCCTCCCGTCGCCCGTCAGTTGTCCCATATCTCAGTTCTACAGAAATCATCACCTGCATCCTGCAATGAATCTCGATCTATTCGCAAATCACCATCCCAAACATCGTTCGCACAACCGCCATGAATTTGGGGGTTTGATCGCGCTCGAACCCGCCTCAACAAAGTCGAACCGCGGACCCGTAGGTCAATGACGAAGAATGCGGAGAACAATGGGGAAAAACAAGGGTGATAAACATGATTGGTCAAATGTTCTCGTCCAACAATTGCATATCGGAGAATCCAGGGTGAGATCATGACATAAGAAATAATAATTGAATAAAACAATTTATTTTGACAACGAGCCTTACCCCGATTATGGATCGATCGTTAGTGAAGGGCGCGTTTGCCAGCGATGAAGATGATCCACTGCGTCCGCTGCCTGTCGATCCACCTCGATTCGATCACCGATCGTTGTCCGATGTTGATTCACCAACGAAGGTCGTTAGAGTTGCTCTCAATTCTCTCAGGGTGTATGCAGCTAACTTTGGAGAATTGTTATAACAAAGTATTTAAAGATGATTTAATTAGGTTTAATAAAACAAATAATTTCTTTATTTATTTATTTTAATTAAACGCACCCGCCAACAACTGCTTCAACCGGGACGTCTGGCGCCGACCAACCTTAGGGTGCGCCTAGGGTGAACCTCACATTCTGGATTCAACTGTGGTCTTAAATTTTCAATTCGAGATTCCACTCATGAGATATTCCATTGTTTCTGAAAATCCGTGCGTGCATGATATTAAAATATTTAATATTTTTATAAAATTAATTCCGGGCTCATCAGACCTCGGAATCTCGTGCCGTCTCAGTGTCTATTTCCTCCAAATCTTTTCGTTTTTTAAAATCACAAACTAAACAAAAAGGTGGGGATACTGGGCCTACATCCGACTCTCCTGCTTCTAGGAGCTCTCCTGCACGCTCCCATGCCGCTCCAACACAAGAATCGAAGGAATGGTCCATCCTCGCAGGATACTCGATATCCAACTCGCCATCAGGTACTTCGCGAATGTGCCTTTATCCTCGATATCCAGCTCGCCCTAATCAATAACGTGCGTAGGATCATGCAAGTATCTTCTCAGGTGCGTCACATGGAAGACGTCATGCACCCTCTACGTGCGTGATCTTGAACGGTCTGATAAACCTCGGGGATAACTTGTCTCTCTGGCTGAATCTCCGCAATCCTCGTCGCGAGGACTTTCAGAAAAACGTTGTATCCCCGCTCAATCTCCAAGGGCTTATGACGTCGATCTGCATAAGATTTCTGTCGGTTTTGGGCTGTCATCATCTGCTCGCGGATCACCTGGACCTTCTCCGTCGTCGCCCACACCATCTCTGGCTCAACAAGAGACGCCTCACCGATCTCAGTCCATCATAAGGGTGACCTATAAGGTCTCCCGTATAAAGCCTCAAAAAGTTCCGTGCTGATTGTAGAGTGATAACTGTTATTATAAACAAACTCTATTAAAGGTAAGTGACCTTTCCAGTTCCGGGCGAAGTTTAACACGCAAGCTTTCAACATATCCTTACAACGCCTGGACAACGCGCTCGGTCTGCCCATCCGTTTGGGGTGAAAAGCTGTACTCATTCTCAATCGGGTCTCGAATGCCTCCTGCAAACCTCTCCATTACCGTGACGTGAACCGTGCATCATAGTCGGAGACAATCGTCGAGGGCACCCTATGAAGGTGGACGATCTCTCGTATGTACAACTGCCCCAAACCCTCCGCCGAACTCTCTTTCCTAATAGCAAGGAAGTGTGTCGACTTGGTAAGTTGGTCAACTATCACCCAGATGACGTCGTGGTCTCTCGTTGTCTGCGGAAGTCTTGTCACAAAGTGCATGGATATGTTGTTCCATTTTCACTCCGAGATCTCAAGAGGTTGCAACAAACTTGCCGGAACTTGGTGCCCAACCTTCACCTGTTGACATTTGAGACATAGAGTGATGAACTCGACAACGCTCCGCCCCATGACGACCCACCAAAACTGCTGCTGAAGGTCTCTGTACATCTTCCCTACACCGGGATATACAGACAAAGAAGTGTGAAACTCCTTCATCACTTCCTTTTGTGATGCGATCGGAACCACCGTCCGTCCTTGGAAAAAGATGACGCGACTCCCTCTTTCAGAGATTCCATCTGGTGAATCTCTTGAGTATATCTAGTCACGTAGGACCTTATAGTCGATGTCTCTCAACTCAGCCCCCCCTCCCCACATGATAGAGAAGCAGATGAGTCAACACCATCGACTGAAGATAAGCTGCACCCCTCTTCCACTAAGACCAGCTATAGAGAAGCCAACTGCTCAGACGTCTTCTCCACCAGACGAGAACGAGACTTCTTGCTAAGGGCATTTGCCACCACGTTGCCCTTCCCAGGAGTATAAACTTTCTCAAAGTCATAGTCCTGAAGGAATTCCAACCAACACCTCTATCTCAGGTTCATATCTCTCTACGTGAAGACATAGCTAAGACTCTGATAGTCTGAGTAAACAACAAAGCTGTCTCTCAGAAGATAGTGCCTCCATATCCTTAGGGCAAAGACTACTGTTTCCAACTCCAGGTCGTGTGATCACTGTCCGCCTTTGCCTCAACATGCAACCGAGCTCAGCTCCAGAGGCATTGCAATACACTACGTGCTTCACACCCTCCTCCGATGGTCTCAAAATAGGAGCAGTAGTAAGCCTCAGCCTCAGCTCCTCAAAGACTCTATGACACTGCTCGGTCCAGCTAAACGACTTCCCTTTCCGTGACAGGGCAGTCAAATGGGCTGCAATCCTGGAGAAGTCCGCCGCGAATCTTCTGTAGTAATCCACATCTAATCCATGCTAAGAAATGACATGACCCAAGAAGTAATCCTCACAGATCCAAAATTGACATTTCGAGAGCTTACTATAAAGTTGGTGCTCATGAAGCAAGCCTAGGACCATCCTCAAGTGCTCTGCATGCTCCTTCTCTGATACAGAGTAGACGAGTATCTCATCAATGAAGTCAACAAATCAGTCAAGTATGGCTGGAAGATCCAGTTCATCAAAGCTATAAATACAGCGGGGGCATTCGTCACACCGAAAGACATCATCAAGAACTCAGTGTCCGTAAGGACATTAGAATGTCAACTTTGGAATATCAGCCTCGTGAACCCTCAACTGGTGGTAGCCGGATCTGAGATTGATCTTCGAGAACCATCTCGTGCATTGCAACTGATCAAAAGGGTCATCAATCCTTGACAAGGGGTACTTGTTCTTTATCATGGTCTGGTTCAGATGATGTTAATCAACACAAAGCCACAAGCTCCCGTCCGCCCTTTTCATGAATAAAACCGGAGCTGCTTTGTGGGACACACCAGGTCTCATAAAACCCTTCTCTTGAAGCTCCTCTAACTGCACCCTTAGCTCTCAGAGCTTAGTAGGGGCCATCTGATATGCTGCAGAAGATATCAGTGCGGTCTCGGGGTGCAAGTTGATGCAAAACTCCATCTCCCACCTTGGGAGTAGTTTCAGAACGTGCTCAAGGAAGACGTCCATATAATCTTCCACGATTGAAGGAACTCAGATGCCTGAAGAGCCATTTGTGTCAAGGGCTAAACTCGTAAACTGATGGGTGATGGGTTGCCGCTTTCTGCTCGCAAGACCCACTCGTTCCACCATGAGATTTCTCTCGCCCACAAAGAAGAATCTCGTCCCATCTGTCTGAAGGTATCTGACTCGTCTGCGGTGACTGACAATCAATCTGGATTCTGATCGTGGCCAACCAATCCATACCCAAGATGACGTCATAAGGTTTCAGCGTGACGACCAAAAGGTCCCATGAGAAACTCCCTCTACCGAGCGATAACTTGCATTGTCGGCAGACAAGTGATATCGAAGAAGCATTCCCTGTAGAAACTTCAAGCCAAAGTTGTTGGGCTAAAGTCGCAACTGAGAGCTTCAACTCTTGCACCAGGAGTATGGAGATGAAAGAATGACTCGCACCTGTGTCTACTAGTACTGAAGTAAGAGTAGAATAAACACAAATCGTACCTCGTATCGTCTCGTGAGTTGCCGGGTCATAAGTCTCCATAGTCTGCAGCTGTCTGCGGCCCCGACCGCTAGCCCCATGAGCCTGGCGTGGGCCTCCTGGTGGTGGTGGTGGTCGAAGTAACTCATAACGTCATCCACCATCAACAACTCCTCTCTCCGGAGCTACACCGGCTCCTCCACCAGACTGCCTCCCTAGGGGCCGCCCTGCCTCGCCTGGGAGATCCATGATCACGGCGCTGCCTCTGCCGTGGCGGTGCATCCGCCGCCTGCCCACCCTCAGTACGTCGGGTCAGGCAATCACGTGCCATGTGGCCTTGCCTGTCACATGCATATCATCGCCCCTTTCCGGGCTTCCTTGGTCCTTTGCGTGGTCCCTATGCCGCATGATCACATGCCTAAGTCCGACCATGAGAAGGTCTCCTATGCCAAGACCCTATCGACTGATGCCTGCTAGGTGCTGCAGAAGACTTAGCCCCATGACGCCCACTACCAGCTATAGCTGCATGGCATCCCTCAGATATGAAACTCTCCGTTACCAACGTCTGCTCTAGCACTCCAGTATATGTGAGAATGCATAGGGGTACCATACTGGCACAAATGTCTCTACGGAGATCCCGCTCGAACTTCCGTGCCCAGTAATAACCGTCTTGAATCATGTTGAGGGAGTACTGCTAAGGTTAGTGAACCCCGCGACACACTTAGCTACTGTCATCCCTCCCTGCTGCAGCTCCAAAAGCTCCTGAATTCGAACTAAGCGCAAACACGAGGGGTAATACTCCTTACGAAACAACTGCTGGAAGTCGGACCACGAGAGTGCCGACTCATAATGCGTTTGCGTGACTAAAGTCCATGAAGGGGTGAGTATATACATACTCAGTAGGACGCCTTGAAAACTGAAGGAACAATAGAAGACACGATAGAAGTAGTCAGATCAACCCAAAGTAAGAGGAAAATGAAACCCAACAACATAGATATATATGCTCATATAAGAAACCCAGACAAGAGAGAAAGAAGATCACCATCTCACAGCCCAACCCATGTTGATGAGTCTGCCAATAACTTCAAGAAGTCTGTCTACGATGCCCAACATCTCGTGTGTTTGAAGAAGTAACTGTGTGGAGAGGACCCACACCTTGTCACGATGCCACACAGTCGAGGGGGCACAATCTCCAAGTAGAGGACCCACAACTTAGTACGATAAGGGGGTGCCATCCAGTAGATAAATATAGGACCCACACACTAGTGCGTCGGGGGGGGGGGGTCCCTCAGTAGGCAGAAGACCCATGCCCTAGTGCGTCATGGGGTGCCATTCAAAAGATAGAGGACCCACACCCTAGTCCGTCAGGGGAGTGCCACTCGATAGGTAGAGGACCCATGCTCTAGTGCATCTAGGGGTGCCACTCAAAAGATAAGAGGATCCACGCCCTAGTTTGTCAGTGAGGTGCCACTCAATAGGTTGAGGACCCACGCCCTAGTGCATCTGGGGGGTGTCACTCAAAAGATAGAGGACCCACGTCCTAGTACGTCAGGGGGTGCCACACAATAGGTAGAGGACCCACGCCCTAGTGTGTTTGGGGGTGTCACTCAAAAGATAGAGGACCCATGCCCTAGTCCGTTAGGGGAGGTGCCACTCAAACCAGTGCGGGGAGTATGGGGGACCCACACCTTGGTACGACAGGGGCGTTGCAAACCCCGACCTCTCTTCGATGATCCTGGCCGATCACTACTATTGTCAAGTGTCACCTAAAGAAGCGTCACGCTCGGACCTTTCCACGTCGTATCCTGAAAGCCACTACAAAAGCTACCATCGCGTTCTACGCAGAAAATTGCTCAGGATAGACTATTCACGGATCAAAATCTGAGTTCAGACCAAGGGGATACGAAAGGTGGAAGTTTCTCAAAAAGGAAGTACACGGCGTGTCTCGACCACTCGAGGCCAGCCTGTGTGCTCCTGGTTGTGCCTGTGTCCGTCAGATCGTGCCATGTACCTGACCATGCCCGGGTATTGGCCCATGCCTATGTACTCCCAGAGTTACACGGTGTGTCCTCCCGCACAGGGTCCTAGCTGTGTGTAGTTGGCACACACTCATCCACTCGGGGAGGGTTACAAGGTGTGTAAGCCCAGCCACACGGTGTGTGATCCTTATCTTCCCTAAAAACCCTAACGCTGCAGCCAGAGGGTACTACACGGCGTGTGTTCACCAAACCACATGCTATGTTGTCGGGTTTTCCATAAAAAGTCAACTGCTTCACGTGGGTTCCAGATCTATGGGCGTCACTGTGATTCTCGCTGTTTGACCACCCGAAACCAGCGGGGTTCGCCTCCGACCGTCGATTCTGGCTCTCTGATGGCCAGGAATTGGTTCTCAATTGTTAGGAATTCTGTGTGTGTGTGTTCGACCGAACAAGAGAAACACAAGCTGAGGAAGAAATAGGGAATGGTATTACTGGTTTCTGTGTTACAACTGTGAAAGAAAGAAAGATACAGCCGCTAGACTTGGAGAGTCCTCCAAGTCGTCCGCCCTATTGAAGGAGGAGTCGAAAGCTAGGCCACTGCCTCCCGCCCAATCTATTCCAACAGAATTTCGGAATGCTAACTGATACCCCTCACTTACTGGCCACAACTATTAGTACCGGCCGAACGGTACACTGGACCCCATCGGGACCACATTCCACTAACTTAGACCTCTTTCCCCCTTTTACCCTTTCGCTGGTAGGCATGTGGTATAGGCGGGCGTGGGCACACGTGGGAAACATCCTCTGGGCCTAGACCTGAACCCGGATAGCTAACAATTTCCCCCGCGGCAAATGACACCTTGTCCCCAGGTTCAAGTCTGGAAACTGGAGCATGATGTGTTCTGCATCCTCCCATGTAGCTTCTTTAGAAGGTCTACCCTGCCATTCAACTAGCCAGATGCCCCGCAAATGTCTAGGTGCAGATTTGGCAGCCAAAACTGTCGCGGGCAAGGGACCAATGGAAGAAATGCTGTCCCACAAACGGGATGTATTCGAGTTGTAGTGGGTAATGTCTACTTATAAGTTGTATTTTCAACTCAAGCTTCAATTGGAAAGGGACCATAATAGTGAGCTGCCAACTTAGAAGTGAACTTGGGAAACTTGGAAGACTGAACTGGTGGTCGGAGTTTGAGAACAACGAGATCACCGACATTATAAGTGACGCCCCGTCAGTGCCTGTTAGCCAAGTGAACCATAATCTGCTGAGCTCGGGTGAGATTATGCCTGAGTTGTTCTAACAACTAATCCCGCTCAGCAAGAAGAGTAGACACGGTATCAACCGGAGTAGAGTCCCGTGCAAGGTGCTGCACAGTAGGAGGCCATACACTGCTTCGAATGGAGTCATTTTGGTGGAAGAATGAGAAGCGGTATTGTAGCAATACTCGGCCCATGACAGCCACGGAGACCAAGTGTCGGAAGCAAAACAATGGAGATAGGTTCCAAGGCATTTATTGACAATCTCCGTCTGTCCATCCGTTTGGGGGTGATAGGAAGAGCTCATCTTAAGTGTGGTGCCTTCCAAACGAAATAGCACCTTCCAAAAGTTGGTGACAAAAATGGGATCTTGACCACTCAAAATAGAACTAGGAATGCCATGCAAGCGTACCACCTCCCTCATGAATAACTTTGCTACCACCTTGGCAGTGTAGGGATGACACAACAATAGAAAGTGAGCATACTTGGTGAAGCGATCTACAACCACCAAAATCACACTATAACCTTAGGACTTGGGAAGACCAGAAATGAAATCCATTGAAATATCATCCTAAACCCGTGCTGGAATCTGGAGGGGTTGGAGAAGACCCGTTGGAGACATGGGTCTTATGGCATTGACAAATGTCACATTCCCGAACATACTGCTGAATCTGCTTTGTCATGCCCCTCTAAAAAAGTCTAGCAGCCAAACGTTTATAGGTTTTATGAAATCCTGCATGACCGCCTACCAGAGAGGTATGGTAGTAATGGAGGAACTTCGGTATTAAGCTGGATGTAGGTGACAATACGAGTCTGTCTTGGAAGTATAGCAGGCCGTGGCGAACTGAGTACCGGGGCTGGGAAGAGGGTTTAGTCTGGACAACAGTTTTGAGGTTCTTGAGCGCCGGATCCTGCTGGTTTTCTGCATTAATAATATCTAATTCAAGCCAAAGATGTTTAGAAACCGCTGACCCAAAGTAATGGTTTCAGGGCTGGAATTGAGAGCATCAACAACCGGCGGGAGAGGGCATTGACTGCTTGATTTAAGCGACCAGGCTTGTAAATAATTTTGAAGTTGAATCCCAGAAGCATGGCTTGCCAATCCTACTGATTGGCAGTGTGTAGGCGCTGACTGAGCAGATGCTTTAGAGCCTTGTGGTCTGTATAAACAAAGAAATGATTCCCGACCAGATATTGCCTCCAATGTTGTACTGCTAGGACAAGAGCCATGACCTCCTTTTCATACACTGACTTTGAAAGGTTTGCATCAGCTAAGGCCTTACTGAAATAAGCAATCGGGCGTCCAAACTGCATGAGAACAGCTCCTAATCCCTGACCTGAAGCATCACGCTCGACATTAAAAGGCTGCTGGAAATTAGGTGGGGCAAGAAGGGGGGCTGTAATCAAACATTTCTCAAAGGCATTAAAGGATTGTTCGGCTGCGGCTGACCAATGAAAATTATCCTTTTTGGTCAACTTCGTAAGCAGCTTAGCTATCTTGCCATATCCCTCAGCAAATTTCCTATAATAACCGGTTAGCCCCAAGAACCCACAGACTCCTTTAACAGTTTGTGGCCGCGGCCAGCCGAGCACACACTCTATTTTCACGGGATATACCGAAACACCTTTAGTTGAAATGACATGGCCCAAGTATTCCACAAACTGTTGAGCTAGAAAACATTTCTCAGGCGTTCCTTAAACATCTGGTTCATGGTGGACTGGAAGGTATGCGGTGCATTCATTAAGCCAAACGGCATGACAAAAAATTCATAATGTCTCTCGTGTGTCCGAAAGGCTATTTTGTGAACATCTGCCAAACAGAGCTGGATTTGGTGGAATCCGGACTTCAAGTCCAACTTGGAGGAAATAAGACGCTCCTTGCAACTCATCCAACAATTCCTTAATAATAGGAATAAGAAACTTGTTCGGGATGGTTAGTTTATTAAGTGCCCGATAGTCGACACGCATTCTCCAGCTGCCATCTTTTTTTTTAACAAGGATTATGGGACTAGCAAATGGACTGCAACTATGTCGGATTATCCCTTGTGCCAACGTGTCCTTAACCTGCAGTTCGACCTCATCCTTAAGGTTATGAGCCAATTTGTAGGGGTGTATGCTTACTGGTGTAGCTCCGGGCTCAAGATGGATTGCATGGTCCCTCTCCCGCTGCGGAGGAAGACCCTGTGGCTTGTCGAACATAGCCTGGAATCTGTTCAAAACTTTCTCCAGCTGAATTTGGGTAGTTAAGTCACCATTCCCCTCCACTGCCGGAAGCTGAATCCGTGCCATCCAAGCCCATCTCTCAGCTAGAAGCGTCCTAGTTTGCACTTGGTTCTGCAGCTTCCATGGGTTTATGTCATCTGCCACATTTCCTTGTAACTTGATTTTCTGCCCTTGCCAAATAAACTTCATTGTTTTGTGCCCCTAGTGCGTTAAAACACTTAACAGGCTTGGCAGCCATTGCATTCCCAGAACCACATCAGGCCCCCCGTATCAAAATCAAAAGCATCAACAGTTCCATTAAAAATTTCCAGACTGAGCTGGAGTTCCTTGCATAAGCCTTGTGAGAGACCTCGAGAGCCATTGCCGAGAGTTATCCCGAACGGTTTGGTTGGGTGGACAGGCACATTAGCGAGTTTGATGAGCCGTCTAAAGACAAAATTGTGGCTGGCGCCGCTGTCCACTAACACCAGCACCGACACTCCGGAAATATAACCAATGAGTATCATAAAATCAGCCCCTACCTCACCCATATTGCACAGCTGCACCTGCTCCCCTGTCCGTTCTCCTGGCGGCCCATCAGCCTCCTCAGCACCCACCTCTGAACTTTCTTCTTCAGCTCTCGTCAAATTTTCTTCCTCCGGTTTTCTCTCAGGTCCTTCATATTCTCACACCAATACCCGCAGATGCTTGTCTGGACATTTGTGCATTGGCCCGAATGGTTGGCCACAACGGAAACATAGCCCTTTTGTTTCCGTGCTTCCCGCTCTTGTCGACTGAGAGCTCGCACCCCTCCCCATCGGTCATCTCCAACTGCCCTTCGCCACTCCTCTTCACGATGAGTACGATCAACAACTGGACTGGGAGTAGGAAGATTCATTGTTGTAACTCTAGGATGTCGATGAATAGGTGGCCCCATAGGTCGAGATCGTGTTCCCCGTAGCACTTCCTCGTTGATCAATTCTCTTTCAACCTTCCTTGCTAAGATTACCATTCAGAATTTATTTGTTGGTTCATGCGTGGAAATCCGATTTTCAATTTCAGGACGCTCCCATAAATAGACTCATGTACCAGGCTTCTGGAAAATCAGGTAATTTCAAGGCTATATGTTCGAATTCCTCTATATAATCATCCAATGAGTTCGTTTGCCTCAAATTCTTTAAAAATCTCAATGGATCTTCATCCGTGTTCCTGCCATAACGGTCCAGCAGTACAATGCCGTGCCCTTCATGCAAATTTGGGTGTAATGTAGTTTCATATCCTCTGGTGTTCAATTAATCAAGAAGTATGTTTCTGCCTTGGTTACCCATCCCAAGGGAGCATCTCCAGAAAACGTTGGTAACTCCACCTTCCTTGTAACGCTACGCAACTCCTGATTAGTCACCTCAAAATTCGGTAATTTCTGCATACGCTCCCCATACTCCACGATGCCTGTGTCTCTGCCTTATTTAATTTTCAGCTCACTTCGACTCTGTTTTCCATTTTCTGAACCACGCTCAACATGTGATTCTATTCCCTTCAGTTTCTCTAGAGTCTGCTACTCCAGATCTCGGACCCATAACATGACTCGCTCTATCTGTTGTGCGAAGTCCAGAGCAACTTGCTGGTTGTCATTCTGTCCACGCATCATCTTCGCCATGTTCTCTTTTATCGAAGCCAAGGCAACTCTAATGCTATCCATTGATGATTCGATCGACGCCACACGATGCTCCATTTTTGTTTGCATAAAAGAGCTCACCAGATCGAAGCCAAGGCAACTCTAATGCTATCCATTGATGATTCGATCGACGCCACACGATGCTCCATTTTTGTTTGCATAAAAGAGCTCACCAGATCTTACTGCCAACGCCAAAATGAACTAAAGAGGGGAGGAAAAAAGATGACCGCCACAGACTAGATTTTCTTCTCCCCAGCGAAGTCGCCAAAAATGTTAGGAATTCTTTGTGTGTGTGTGTTCGATCGAACAAGAGAAACACAAGCTGAGGAAGAAATAGAGAATGGTATTACCGGTTCCTTTGTTACAACTATGAAAGAAAGAAAGGTACAACAACTAGAAATGGAGAGTCCTCCAAGTTGTCCGCCCTGTTGAAGGAGGAGTCGGAAGCCAGACCACTGCCTCCCGCCCAATCTGTTCCAACAGAATTCCGGAATGCTAACTGATACCTCCCCACTTACTGGCCACAACTATTAGTACCGGCCGAACGGTACACTGGACCCCATCGGGACCACATTTCACTAACTTAGACCTCTTTCTCTTTTTTACCCTTCCGCTGGTGGGTATGCAGTATAGGCGGGCGTGGGCACACGTGGGAAACTTCCCTTGGGTCCGAACCTGAACCCGGATAGTTAACACCAATCACCCGTGGTGGTCCGTTGCGCGTCCCGTACGCCTCTCGTCGTCCGTCAGTCGTCCCAAATCCCAGATCTACGAAAATCATCACCTGCATCCCACAACGAACCTCGATCCATCCGCAAATCGCCATCCCAAACATCGTTCGCACAACTGCCACGAATTCGGGGGTTCGATCGCGCTCGAACCAGCCCCGACAAAGTCAAACCGCGACCCCGTTGGCCAACGATGAAGAACATGAAGAACAATGGGGGAAAAACACAATAACATCGCTGACCAAACGTTCTTGGTCAACGATTGCAAAACGGAGAATCCAAAGTGAGATCATGACATAAGAAATAAGAGATTAAATAAAACAATTTATTTTGGCAATGAGCTCATGCGAAAGGTGTGAATACGCATAATCAAAAGTAGATAATCAAATATCCATATTCAAACATTTAATCAGGGGCGGAAACCGCAATTGACGAGTCTTACCTCGATTATGAATTGATCGTTGGTGAAGAATGCGTTTGCCAGTGATGAGGATGATCCGCTGTGTTCATTGCCTGTCGATCCATCTTGATCCGGTCACTGATCGTTGTCTGATGTTGATTCGCCAACGAAGGGTGTCAGAGCTCCTCTCAATTCTCTCAGGGTTTATGCGGCTAACCCTGATTTTTTTTTATAACTGTGTATTTAAAGAGGTTTTAATTAGGTCATTTAATAAAACAAATAAAAAATTTATTTATTTTAATTAAACGCATCTGTCAACGACTGCCTCAATCGGACGTCCGACGTTGACCAACCTGAGGTCGCGCTTAGGTAAATCGTGCTCTCTGGATTCAACTGCGGTATCAAATTTTCGATTCTAAACTCCGTTCAGGAGAAATTCCATATTTCTGAAAAACTGTTCGGGCGTGATATTAATATATTTAATAATTTCAAGCTCACCGGGCCTCAAATTCTTGCGCCGTCTCACCGTCCGACTCTGAAAATATTTTTTAATATACAAGCCAAAAACAGGGTCTCTATAAAACGATCCATATTTTAAGCCAAAACCCAACACAAAGGAGGCAAAACTCTTTCATTTTGGGTGGCATGCTGTTCCTTGATTGAAATATAAATTTTTGTGGACATGATTGCCCCTGGTTTTATGTATTATGGATTAAAATATATTTTAAATAAAAAAATGATATTACTTTTTTTTTATTATATATTTATATCACTTCACATATTATATCACACATTTTCCATGCATCTTAAACAAACTATTAAATCAGAAATCTTTTCTCGTTCTCTCTTCCAGATGCTTTCTGTTTTCACTCTTCCATTATACCAAACATATTCTTACGGTAATCATGATTGTTGCAAGTGGCTCAACAATGCCTCAACCCCGCCTTCAGCTCCATGAGTGTGTAGTCCATTCCCACTACCAATGACATAATTCTCTACCTCGCGGTTGCTAACAAGTGTTTGTGTGAATGCCCATGGGATGCTGACACATTATAAGCTGATCTATCCAATGCCGAGTTGATGAGTTGATGTTTATGGCGCCTCTTAACAAGTTTTAGGGCTTCCTTGTAGTCAAGAAGCTAGCACGAAGTATAACTTTGTTCTAGGACCTACTTAGTATTTGATTGCATGTCTTGAGAAGTTTTAGTACTAGTGACCTTGTTTAGTTAAATGATGAGACTTTTCGTTCATCGGTCATGGGTGAAGCTTTTTCCAAGATCTACAAACCCATTTTTAGAGGTGGCAATTTGGGTTCACGGCTTAGGTTTGTGTCGAGTTGGTTGTCTTGTCAACCCATTTAAACTCAACCCTAATTCGACCATTTTAATTAAATGGTTTGACCCGCCCCATCCTATTTATGAAGGTGTCAACCCTAACTTGATCCACTAACCTGTTAAAAGTTAAATACATGACATGGATGTTGGTTCCGAGCGCAGTAGAAGCGCTTAAATGACATGACCAACTCGGTTTTTTAGTCTTAATTTATGAATATTCGTTGTTACACATGACAAATAACGTCATGTCTAACGGAAACTACATATTACATGACTAGAGAAAAATGCCAGAACCAGAAGAGGGGGATCTTCACTTGTAATTTATAATTCATTTATGAGCAGATATAGAATTACCTCTACTTGTAATGTTCTCTTCGTTAATGATCCGGTTGACCAGATCTCGTTGTACTGTCGTTGCGTTGTAGGATTCAAATGCAGAATCCCTCTAGCGGTGATCCATACATGCACCACAATTTCTGAACGTTGCTGTAGAATTGTCGGGTGGTAGCACAACCGATCTTGATCGTTTGCGTTCGTGGTTGATCGCAACAAAATTCTTCTTAAAGTAGGAAGAACTCTTGATGTTTCTCGATGACTTGAGAGGAGGAAGAGAGCGCGTGTTCTAGATCTCTATATCTTTCTCTTGGGTTTGAGAGTCTCTATTTGTTGTGCACAACAAGAGTGATTATGAAAAGTGATATAATTAGATATTTATTATGATATGTTTAAGGTTGACAAATCACACACAATCCCATTTCCAACTTTATAATTCTTCGTTGACTCCTTGTCCAATAATAATAATAGTATTATTATTAATTGCTTGATATGCGCAACACTTTAAGAATATAAATAAATATCATTTATATCATTTTCAATTGGGTCATTAAGCTCAGTCTGCTTTCCCTCGTCGCTATTTACCGATCATTGAATAATGACTATTTATTTAATAAATAAATGTCATTACATTATTCATCGATAAGTATAATAAATATTATATTCACCAAAACTTGTAAACAAATATTTATTATTATTATTTAACTCATTCTTTTAAATAACTTGTGATTAAATCTCGTTGATCAACTAAACCCGAATAAATATTATTTATTTTAACTTGTTAAATTCAATAATTGAATTTAACTGAGATTGTGGATACACCTAGTGTGTGACCTTCAGGTGTCTTTCCCAGTGACATTAGATATAACTGTCTAAAGTCCAAGGTTAGCATCTAACAACACACCAAGACACCCATAGAGAAAGGAGTTAATGTCGCAACAACATCCAACCTCATACGAATGCTTACCGTGTATTATAATCTCTTTATAAGCGGGTTGCATACTGGCGCCATCAATCTATATTCTTGATGTATCTTTCTTTGACTTTCCAGAAATGAGCTCGCCCACTGAACACCATGACCATGGTTCATCTCGACAGTTCTATTACATCAAAGAGTTTGAGATTTCAACTTTCATGAAGGGACCGAAGAGAAATCTTTTCTTGCATTATTCATTAATGCAACATCACTCGTGACGTACCTAACGCATCCGATCTCGCTGCGAACATTCGTTGTCATGATTTTCGTCAATATATTAAAGCACACAGTCATGATATACATTAATGATAATCTTGAAGTTTAAGGATCAATACCTACGTCCGCTGATAGGAACATCCAATGACGTTTGGAAATGTGGATTTTCTATTGATGGTTTTGTTCTCATAACCTCCTATGTTGGAGATTATTAAGGACGAATACCATGAGAAAATGTCTCAATGTCTTATGAGCCTCCTACACTTGATAGCCTGTATCGTCTGTGTCTCGTTAGATAACATCATTCGACCATAAAACAATATTCAAGAATATTTTTGTGACACCTTTAGGTTATGTCACAACCTTTCGGCGTTACATATATTCTTAAGACATTATCACATTTAAATGTCATGTAGAGGAACAATAATGATGTGATAAGAAAACTTCATTAATAATGAAATACGTAATCAAGTACTAAGAAAGTCGGTTCTAGGGCACCAAATCCAACAACGGACTATACCATGACATTTCCAACAACGGACTATACCATGACATTTCCAACAATGGACTATACCATGACATTTCCAACAATGGACTATACCATGACATTTCCAACAATGGACTATACCTATAACAAAAAATCAATGACTTGACCAAATTGAATTATCTCATTTAGACTAAAAATAACCTAATTAATGTAAAACATGAGTTTTCCATGTTGCAACTCGATCCTCGTGTTATAAATATGTTGAATTATTTCAAATTAAGTTGATTATAAGAACACGATATATTATAAAATTATTTATTATTATATTTTTTAATATTTTATAGTATCATTATATTTTTAATCGGGTTACACGTGATATACGGGTCAGGAATGGTCAACTCGAACTTGACCTATTATTCGTGTTAGATTACCTCCGATTACAACCCGAAATCATTTGTGCTTGACCCAAATCTGTTAAACTCGTGCCGCATCATGGCGGGTTATCGGGTCGGATTCAAAATTGCCACCCCGGCTGGCAGTAAGTCGCATTGTTCTAGGATCTGCTTGGTATTTGATTGCATGTCTTGAGAAGTTTTAGAAGCTTGTTTTATTAAATGATGAGGCCTTTTGTTCATCTGTCAAGGTTGAAATTTTTACAAGATGTACAAACCCAATTGCCTAATTTGCTTGTTTTAACCCCCAGTTGCATGTATTTTGCAGGGTATAGAGGAGCCGGGAGGTCTCCATTGAATTTGAAGATGCGGTCAAGCATCGCCCTTGGAGCTGCTCATGGCATCACCTACCTCCATGCCCAGGGCCCCGACTTCTCCCACGGAAACATCAAATCATCCAACGTGCTCCTCACCAAGTCATATTGTGCCTGTGTTTCTGATTTTGGCCTGGCCAACCTTGTTGGACCCCCTTCGAATCCCACCCGTGTGGCTGCCTATCGTGCCCCGGAGGTGACTGACCCCCGCAGATCATCCCAGAAGGCTGACGTCTACAGCTTTGGCATACTGCTTCTGGAGCTTCTCACTGGCAAGCCCCCGACCAATGCCCTCTTGAACGAGGAAGGGGTTGACCTCCCTCGATGGGTTCAGTCCGTGGTCCAGGAGCAGTGGACTTCGGAGGTTTTTGATGCAGAGCTGCAGGGTGACCGGAACTTTGAGGCGATGCTCAAGCTGTTGCAGCTTGCCATTGATTGTTCCGATCTGCATCCTGATAAGCGCCCGACAATGGCCACTGTTGCGAAGCAGATCGAGGAGCTGAGACTGAGAGATGACGGTAAAGGGAAAGATGATGATCTGGTTGATTTGGATGATGGTTCTTCGCAGTGAGTTGGAGGGGCTTTGTTCACCAGGGACCATCTGCTTGTGTTCTTCCCTTCCCTGGTTGTCCATTGTAGCTGCTTCATTTCAATTTTTTTTATATTTGATGTCTTCATTGCTGAGTACTTCTGCGGTGAGACTAGTTTTTTAGTTTGTGACTGCTTGTATTTGCTGTATTATCATTTCTTCTGGCCTGCTGCAGTGTGTTTCCCCCTTTTTCCATGCTGGAGCAGATGAGCCGCACACCTCAACAAAGGAGAAAACAGGTGCACAGCAGTGTGGGCAACACGCTCACACTCGGATTTGCATATGAAACCTGTACAGTATACTCACCCAGCTCAACTGTGAGATTTTAAGTCAATCTGTGGTGCAAAAACTACCTTGCGGCAACCAGCAAGAATTGAACTTCCGATCTTCAAGAAATCAGCAGAACAACCTATCATTGGGACACCCAATCGAGGGCTCTTATTGTTTTGCTTTTCCTCTGTTTTGATTTCATTTGAAGTGGAACTTTTCGATGTATCAAAGTCGTTTTTTCCATTTATAACGTTTTTGGATTTTCATTATTTGTTAATCTCAAACACAACAATTGGTTTCCAATCTTTTGGGTTTTCGAGATGTCTTATGATATATTTGAAATTGGGAAATTTGTTGGTGTCATTGATTTTGATCTTTGGAGTATTAAGATGTGATCACTTCATGTCTATAAAGGACTTTCAGTTTTTTTTGTAAGTGTGTATAAAGTTATTTCTTATAGGAATGCTCACTTTGGATATTTGTTGCTCTGAAAAATGCGTCCAAAAATGTATCAAATGCTAAATAACTTAATCCAGGAGCATAGTTTGTTTTGCAGATTTCGATTTGATTGATCATGAAACTCAAACGGACTTCCAGATCAAAAGTTATGATCATTCGAAGTTAGACTTAAAACGGATAGTCAGAGCAATTCTGAATCAAGTCTGTTCACGGCTGCCCAATTGAGTTGTGCGAGAAATGCGTCGTCAAATGCAGGAGAACCCTGCATACGTGATCCAGTCTCCAAAAAACAACCGCATTTTCACGCAACCCAACGAAGTTGTGCTACACAGCCAAAAGCTGCGCGACACAGACTAAGTTGTGCGACACAGGTTAAGTTGTGCGACATAGTCAAAATGCCTATAAATATGACATCAACCCCTCATTTTGGAGAGGACCTCTGGGATTCGAGTGTCAGACCTTTCGCTCACGCTACTCGAGGATGCATGCTTTGTGCAACCCCAAAATTCCAAACTTGCATGAAATTACCTCGTGAAGTCCTTCAATGCATGAGGTTATGCTTGAGGCGTTTTTGCGCAACTTTCTCCATGGGGGAACCTTATTTCGCGCAAAGTCCAAACTTTCGTACGGGAAACTCTAAAGTTGCGCAACACAATGTTTTTCAAAATCGTGCTTGTAGGTCATGTCTTGCGAAAACTCCTTTTCACACCACACCAAAAGTTGCGTGACAAAGCACAGAGTTGTGTGATCCAACACATAGTTGTGCGAAACAGTGTTCAGACATGCTCGCTCGTTGGTCCGTATCACGGGGGGCTGCGCCCCCACACCCCCACTCGGGGTCAGTGCTAGGCTGCGACCTCGAGCCTCCGGCCCGATCCCTTTGCTATCACCGACCCCTATGAAAAATGGAGTCACATCACCAACTTTTTGACCTTGACCAGAGACATTTTGGGTTGCAACATATACACCCCACTTCCCAACCCACATATTATCATGAGTTGACATACTCCTCATGGCTCCCCAAAACACCTTTAGTTGAGTTATTCCTCTTGACCTATTCACTGTGCCACGAGTTGAGATAGTCCTCTTGGTTTCCCCTAATACCTTGAGTCAAAATACTCCTCAAGAAATTCCTGAAATCCCACTACCTGACTCCCATGCCAGGTTTAATTAGAAATGGTTGCTTCGGTGTAAGTCCCACATCAGCCATTGCTAGGCATCTCCCGCCTACTAGTCCTCACTACACGACGTTAAACTGTGATATACCCTATATGACAAACATATGATGTCGTATGTGATAAACACAAGATGCCTTATGCATTAAGTGTAAGATGCATCATGTAATGTGTTGGAGTTGGTGGCCTAGAACCAACTACTTTGTACTTTCTTCTGTAATAAATGCCTTATCACATCTTGATTCTTCTTCTGCGTGACAATGCATGTGATAATGTCCTAAGGACAACTGTTGCATTAATGAGTCATAGCGGATCCCTGCTATGATGAGAACCCGGAAGTGCCATAACACTGTTCTTGAATATATGTTCTATGGCCGGATGATATTATTTAAGGGACACAAATAATACAGGTCATTAGGGGTGATGACTCATAAAACTTTGAGACACCTTCTCATGGTGTGCGCCCTTGGTAATATCTAGGATGATATTATGAGAACAAGACCTGCCAGTAGGAAATCCACATTTCATAGTGTCATTGGATGTTCCTATCTGTGGACGTGTATATTGGTCCTTAGACTTTAAGATTATTATTAATGGGTATTACAACTCGCGCACTTAGATGTATTGACGAAAACTGTGATGACACACTATTCGCAGCGAGGTAGGATACGTTGGGTGCGTAACGAGTAATACCGCATTAATAGATAATACGAGAAAGGATTTGTCCCTTCCGTTCCATAACAGAAGTAGATATCTCAGACCCTTTGATGGAATTGATATAGCCTAAATAAATCTATGACCATGGTAAGGTATGAACGAGTTCAATTCCGAGAAGTCAAAGAAAGAATAATCGAGCACATGAGTTGATGACACTAGCATGCAACCCGCTTGATAAGAGATATTGAGACAAAGAGATTATATTACACGGTAAACGTTCGTACGAGGTGACACGTCATTGCGGCGTTAACTTCTTTCTCTATGGGTGCCTTGGTGTGTTGCTAGACGCTAACCTTGAACTTTAGGCAGGCTCCGCCTAATGCCACTGAGAAAGAGACCTAGAGGGTCACACACTAAGTGTGTCCATGTATCTCAGTTAAATATTAATTTAACGAGTTAAATAAAGATTATTCCCGACTGTGGTTTAATAATTATTTAAGGATGCCTGATCGTATTTATTTCGACACTAGTTATTCGAGAGAATATATTGTGGGCGAAATAATATATTTATTAGCAAGTAATGCTGTTACATTTATTTAAGAAATAAATAGTCATTACTCAAGGTCTAATAAATGTGGAGGAGGAGATAAAGAAAAGTGGAAAATAAAAGTACATGCCGTGTATATTTAATATACACGCCGTGTAGTTTTATGAAAAACAAGTACACACCGTGTATTAATGATTACACGGCGTGTAGTTTTTCCAGACCAGATTTTGAGGATATAATATTGTTTTATTAAATGATATTAATTATAATCAGCGTGGACGCATGTCAAGGAATTAATAATTCGACATGGGGGTTTCAATAAGAGTTAATGAAATAAATAAAACGCGTAACGCGTTTATTTATTGTCATAACTCTATAACCTCAAACCCAATTATAAATATCCTCACAACCCCAACACTTTTCCTACCAATCGTTGTGCACAACAATTCTGGAGAATTCTTTCAAGACTGAAAGAACTCCTTCCTCCAAGAACGCTCTCAAGACCGAGAGACCAAGGCGATCGAAGGCGGACATCGCAAGCAAAGGTTCTTCCGCGCTAGCACCCAGAGATCCCTTTGGCGACGTCCGGAGATACGTGGCACACGTGTGGATCACCGCTAGAGAAATCCTACACTTGGATTCTACGATGCAACGACGGATCACATGATCGTGACCGGAGACATCAACGAAGAAAGAATTCCACCAAGGTAATTCTTGTGAATTAATTAAATTAATTATAACCAACATATGATGATCCTATCTCTATGGTTCCGGGATTCCCTCTTTTGTTTTTCGTTCTTTGTTCTATTCTGAAGATCCAGCGTTTTATATCGCGACGGATCTCGGTTTGAACGTTTTTTAACGCTAAAATTAAAGTTGGGCAAACCCACCAACGCACTTCCGCTGCGCCCGGAACCTACAAGTGGTATCAGAGCAGTGATATCGTTGATTATAATTATTTAGTTTTTCGTTGATGTTTTATGCATTTAATTATTTAGCTGTTTCAATTCAAGTTTAATCGTTCTGGAAATATGAATCTCGAGATCTGTTCCTCCTCATTCGTTTCTCGTTCACCTCACGAAAACAATTTTTTCTTTTAATTTTGATTAAAATAAAATAGAGAAACTCATCCGGAGGAGCCAAACGTTTCTTTCCGTACAACACCAGAATACACGATGTGTATTCGGAAGTACACGCCGTGTATTCTAGGTTTAATGCATTGACTGATCCGCCAAATCATGCCGTGTATTGGACTCTTTATAAGAATTTAAGATGCTGTGTGTTGACCAGAAACAGGTGGCACACGGTTTTCAAAATACACGTCGTGTGGTCTAATGAACACGACATGTAGTCCCTTCAGGTTAGGGTTGGGCCGTGTACTCCGTACACGGCTTGCCCGGCTGGAAACCGTGTAACGCGGAAACTACACGATGTGTGTCTCACTGTACACACTGTGTACTCCGAAAATTTCCGAAGTACATTAACACGCCATGTCCCCGGGCGTGTACTTCAGATGGACGGTGAAGAAAAGTACATGTCGTGTAGTCGGAACTACACGCCGTGTACTCACCCAAATTACACAGATTTATTAAAATTTATTATTATATTATACAAACCCTTGAGACGTGTACCATAGTGCAGGCGTAAAGCTGAGGCACAACATGTGATAGGTGTTTTATATATATGTGTTTAATTTAACATCTCCGTAATAAATGAGAATTCACCAGGTTGCCTCCAAGGTACAAGTTACGTACAAGGATAATTTTAAATGAATTTATTTGTTTAAAATTATGATGGATGAGAATCTCAAGGAAGTTCATAAAAAGGGTTTAAGATAAAAGGATTGATTAATTAAAGATAATTAATTGATTCGAGCGTGATTTATCTTAAACAAGAATGATTGAAGAATTGAATGCTAGTTTTATTTATGTGTAAATATTGTTGCATGTATGTATGATCATGAGATAAACCGAGACCTTTGTATGTGAATGGTTTCTTTTAATTTATTTATTTAAATTAAATTTGTTGGCCTGCGAGCCATCTCCTCATTAATATGTAGGGCTTGCGCGCCCAAGGATTATTTTATGTAAAACTCCCTTTTTACCCCTCACCTGTGTGTGAGATAAATGCATATGTAATGGATGGAGCTCCCAAGCTAGTGGAGGTGGCTCAAGTCAGGAGCCAAGGTGAAACCAATCCAAGGAGATACAAAGGTGGACAGGTGGAAAGCTGTAAACATGAACCTGAAAGTTTCAAGGTGTTTCTCCCCTAGGTATTGGGTTAATTTATCAACCGCTAGATAAACTATCCAATAGAAAAATCTCATGATCATACCATTTATTTTATTTTTGTCAGTTGCATGGTTTATTTATTGTGGGTGTGTTGTCACGATCACACAATTAATGAATTAAATGAGCATGCAAGATGGAACTAAAATAAAACTGGCTTATACGTGAATATTATCTTTGACATGGTTAATCACTTAAGTAAATTCCACTTAATATTAACAAGAATGCAATAAAAGATAATAAAATTGGAAATTTACATATAAGGATAAAATCCCTCAAAAGAAATATTAAGTCGGTATAGCCTTCCATAATCTTGGTTAGAATTGAACCATAGTTCAAAGTGTTTGACCAACCCTAGTTGGGGTGCTTTCAATTATCGGGGAATTCTAATCCAAGGTTTTGGGTTGACTTGACTTGGTTTGCATCAAGGGTTGACTGCCACAACAGGAATTGGTGTGACCAAGAGACAAAGGTTGAGAAAATCCAATATAAAAGGATTTCAGGATTGGGGAGTCCACTCAACGGATCAAGGAGCTGCGAGTTAATGCAGTTGGCATTTGGAATGCCTACCTAAAACCCTTCAAGTTTCTTGACCAACCCTAGTTGGGGTAATGAGAAGGGAAATATGGATCCTTGCCACTAGAATATTTAGGCAATAGAATATTCCGAAATCAATGGTGAGGGCTATTGGATTTCGATAAAATAGTGAGACTAATAAGTATTAATTTATTTGTCTCAGTTTTGTAATAAAGTACTAAACATTTGCTCATCTTAATTTATAGAAATGGAAAGAAAATGACGTCAAACATATCATTGCGAACCATACTCGAGAAGGAAAACCTTCTCACAGGCACCAATTTCCAAGAGTGGCAGAGGCGTTTACGTGCCATCCTTCACCACGAAAGGAAATTGTATGTGCTGGAAGAGCCTATTCTAGTTGCGCCTAGGAAAGAGGCCAGTGATGAGGAACTTTCTCTCTACATGAAACACATGGATGATGCCACAGATGTCCAGTGTTTTATGCTATCGGCCATGTCTAATGAGCTCTTGAAGCAACATGAAAACATAGACACATATAGCATGATGTCTCACCTTAAGGATCTCTACCAAGAGAAGGCGAGACAGGAGAGGTATGAGATCTCCAATGCTTTGTTCACAACTAAGCTTGGAGAGTCTGCGCCAGCTGGGCCTCATGTAGTCAAGCTTATTGGCTACATTGAATGCCTAGACATCTTAGGGATTAAATTCCCGGATGAGTTGCGTACAAATATCATCCTATCATCACTTCCCAAGACCTTATCTAGCTTCATTGTCAACTATAACATGAGCGGCAATGAGAAGAGTCTATCTGAGCTTCTGACCTTGATTCTCCAGGTAGATAAGGACATGGGGCGTGACAAACCCGCGGTCCTTATGGTGAATAAGAAAAGGAAGGATAAGGCAAAGGGGCCAAAAACTTATAAATGGTCTGAAGACCTCGAGCACCGTCCCTCCAAGAAGGGGAAGATCCAGAGGCAGGACAAGGAACAAGAGGCGGTTTGTTTTGCATGTGGCAAGCAGGGTCACTGGAAGAGGAACTACACCCATAAGCATGGGGATGCTAAAGGTGCATTCATTATCGAGTGCAATCTTTCTATTTCTACACATTGGGTATTAAATACAACTTGTGGGGCTCACATCTGTATTCAAATGCAAGAACCAAGTAGATTTAGAAAGATCGCCAGAGGAGAGGTGGATCTTCGAGCTGCCAATGGCACAAGGCTGGCTACATTGGCTATTGGCGACTACCATCTCTCATTGACAACTGGCATGATTTTGGTTTTACAAAACTGTTATTATGTGCCTAGTGTTACCAAGAACATAATTTTTGTATCTTGTTTGGATATGGATGTATTTGTTTTCAAATTTGGAAATAAGGGTTATCTCTTTTATAAGAACAACGTATGTTATGGTACGACACATTTAAATAATGGTTTGTATGTATTGAATTACAAAAACCAAGTGTTGGCAATCGATAACGAAACAAACTCACATGACTCATACATCACCCAGTTGTGGCTTCACTGTCTCGGTCATGTAAACGAGAAGCGCTTGGAAAAGCTCTGTCAAGGTGGCTATTTAGACTCTACTGAGTTAAAACAAATTGATAGATGTCACACTTGTTTACAAGGTAAAATGACCAAACCACCTTTTGGTGGACAGGGTGAAAGGGCCACAAAGCTTCTAGGATTGGTACACACGGATGTATCTGGACCATTTCTAGTAGAATCTAGAGGTGGATATTCTTACTTCATTACTTTTACTGATGATTTGAGTAGATACAGATTTGTCTACTTAATGAGGTATAAGTCAGAAGCCTTAGATGAATTTAAGGAATTCAAGAATGAAGTAGAGAATCAGCTTGGTAAGAAGATAAAGAAACTTCGATCGGATTGAGGTTGAGAATATCTGAACCAAGAGTTCATCGATCTTCTACGGGAGTCTGAGATTCTATCTCAGCTCACTCCTCCTTATACACCACAGTGGAATGGTGTTAGTGAAAGGAGGAACCACACCTTGTTGGACATGGTGAGGTCGATGATGATTCATGCAGATCTTCCATTATCCTTTTGGGGATATGCATTACAAACCGCAACATACACATTAAACTGAGTACCAACTAAGGCGGAAAATGGAATTCCCTCCGAGTTATGGAATGGAAAGAAACCCATTTTGTCACATACACGTGTATGGGGATGCGAGGCGTTTGTTAAGGCCTTCTCAGGCAACAAACTAACACCCCGGGGCACGAAGTGTATCTTTATAGGATATCCCAAGGAAACGAAAGGATATTACCTATATAACCCTCAAGACAAGAAAGTGACTATCGCAAGACAATCCGTCTTTCTTGAGAGGGAGCACATCCTCAATAAGGATAGTGGGAGAAAGATTGGCTTCGGTGAAGTTGATGCTCAAGATACACAAGAGTTGGTACAGGAACAAGTTCCACAGGTCCCCGTGGAAGAGGTTCCAGAAACACAAGCACTACATAGGAGCTCAAGAGAGGTAAGGGAACCAGAGAGATTTGGTTTCCTAGTCACTGAGGATGGTGAATCATTATTGTTGGACAATGATGATCCTCTCTCTTACAAGGAAGCAGTAGAAAGATCAGAAGCTGCAATATGGCTAGAAACTATGAATTCTGAGATGGATTCCATGTATCAGAATCAAGTTTGGGTTCTGGTCGATGATCTAGTTGATGTAAAGCCTGTTTGATGAAAATGGGTATTCAAGAGAAAGATGGACATGTAAGGTCAAGTTAGCACCTATAAAGCAAGGCTAGTGGCTAAAGGATCCAGACAACCTCAAGGAATTGATTATGATGAAACCTTCTCGCCAGTTGCCATGTTTAAATCCATAAGAATCATACTTTCCATAGCATCTTACCATGACTACGAGATTTGGTAGATGGATGTCAAAACAACATTCCTTAACGGGAACCTTCAAGAAGATGTCTATATGACACAAATAGAAGGGTTTGTGACACCAGGTGAATCCAAACGGGTTTGTAAGTTGCAGAAATCCATTTATGGATTGAAGCAAGCATCCAGGTCACGGAACATTCGATTTGATGAAGCCATAAATGAATTTGGTTTCATTAAGAATGAATGTGAGCCATGTGTTTATAGGCTGTTTAATGGGAATGCGATTGTTATCCTAGTAGTATATATTGATGACATATTGCTTATTGGAAACGATGCACCAGCCTTACAGTCAGTTAAGGACTGGTTGAACAAGTGCTTCTCCATGAAAGACTTAGGTGAAGCAACCTACATTCTAGGGATCAAGATCATTTGTGATAGATCCAAGAGGATGCTTAGACTAAGTCAGGGTACATACATTGACCAGATACTAAAGAGATTTAGTATGGAACAATACAAGAGGGGATTGGTTCCAGTGTCACATGGCTTACATCTTTCTAAGAAAATGTGTCCTCAGACACAACAAGAGAAAGATAGAATGAGTAAGATCCCATACGCTTTGGCTATAGGATCCATCATGTATGCCATGTTATGTACCAGGATTGATGTTGCCTATGCACTGAGCATGGTAGGCAGATATCAAGATGATCCAAGAGAACAACATTGGACTGCTGTTAAGACTATCCTTAAGTATCTAAGAAGAACTAAGGATATGTTCCTGGTGTATGGCGGAGACGAGGAGCTTGTCATCAGAGGGTATGCTGATGATGGTTTTCAGATAGATCAGAATGATCTGAAGTCGCAGTCTGGATATGTTTTCTGTCTCAATGGAGGAGCTGTGAGCTGGAAGAGTTCAAAGCAGTCAGTTGTCGCCGATTCTACAGCGGATTCTGAATATATAGCGGCTTCTGATGCAGCCAAGGAAGTCGTATGGATTCGAAACTTTGTCCAGGAGCTTGATGTGGTGCCTAGCAGTAAAGATCCCATTACACTGTATTGTGATAATACTGCAGCGGTGGCTCTTGCAAAAGAACCAAGGTCACATCAACGGATAAAGAACATACTTTAGAAGTATCACCTCTTGAGGGATTTCTATCAAAGGGGTGAAGTTGCAGTGAGTAGAGTGTCCACGAAAGAGAACGTGGCGGACCCCATGACTAAAGGCCTATCTCAGCAGAATCATGAATATCATGTGAGAGCTAGCGGGTTAAAGGTTGTTAGCAGTTGGCTCTAGTCCAAGTGGGAGTCTGTTGGAGTTGGTGGCCTAAAACCAACTACTTTATACTTTATTCAGCAATAAATGCCTTATCACATCTTGATTGTTCTTCTTCGTGACAATGCATGTGATAATGTCTTAAGGACAACTATTGCATTAATGGGTCATAGCGGATCCCTGCTATGATGAGAACCCGGAAGTGCCATAACACTGTTCTTGAATATATGTTCTATGCCCGGATGATATTATTTGAGGGACACAAATAATACAGGCCATTAGGGGCGAGGGCTCATAAAAATTTGAGGCACCTTCTCATGGTGTGCACCCTTGGTAATATCCAGGAGGATATTATGAGAACGAGACCTGCCAGTAGGAAATCCACATTTCATAGTGTCATTGGATGTTCCTATCTGCGGACGTGTGTATTGGTCCTTAGACTTTAATATTATTATTAATGGGTATTACAACTCGCGCACTTAGATGTATTGATGAAAACTGTGACGACACACTGTTCGCAGCGAGGTAGGATACGTTGGGTGCGTAACGAGTAATACCGCATTAATAGATAATGCGAGAAAGGATTTGTTCCTTCCGTTCCATAACAAAAGTAGATATCTCAGACCCTTTGATGGAATTGATATAGAGTAAATAAATCCATGGCCATGGTAAGGTATGAGCGAGTTCAATTCCGGGAAGTGAAAGAAAGAATAATCGAGCACATGGGTTGATGGAACTAGCATGCAACCCGCTTGATTAGAGATATTTAGACAAAGGGATTATATTACACGGTAAACGTTCGTATGAGGTGACACTTCATTGCGGTGTTAAATTCTTTCTCTATGGGTTCCTTGGCATGTTGCTTGATGCTAAACTTGGACTTTAGGTAGGCTCCGCCTAATGCCACTGAGAAAGAGGCCTAGAGGGTCACACACTAAGTGTGTCCATGTATCTCAGTTAAATATTAATTTAACGAGTTAAATAAAAATTATTCTCGACTGTGGTTTAATAATTATTTAAGGATGCCTGATCGTATTTATTTCGTCACTAGTTATTCGAGAGAATATATTGTGGGTGAAATAATATATTTATTAGCAAGTAATGAAGTTACATTTATTTAAGAAATAAATATCCATTACTCAAGGTCTAATCAATGTGGAGGAGGAGATAAAGAAAAGTGGAAAATAAAAGTACACGCCGTGTATATTTAATATACACACCGTGTAGTTTTATGAAAAACAAGTACACACCGTGTATTAATGATTACACGACGTGTAGTTTTTCCAGGTGGGATTTTGAGGATATAATATTGTTTTATTAAATGATATTAATTATAATCAGCATGGGCACATGTCAAGGAATTAATAATTCAACATGGGGGTTTCAATAAGAGTTAATGAAATAAATAAAATGCGTAACACATTTATTTATTGTCATAACTCTATAACCTCAAACCTGATTATAAATATCCTCACAACCCCAACACTTTTCCTACCAATCGTTGTACTCAACAATTCTAGAGAATTCTTTCAAGACCGAAAGAAATCCTTCCTCCAAGAACGCTCTCAAGACCGAGAGACCAAGACGATCGAAGGCGGACATCACAAGCAAAGGTTCTTCCGCGCTAGAACCCGGAGATCCCTTCAGCGACGTCCGAATATACATGACACACGTGTGGATCACCGCTAGAGGAATCCTACACTTGGATTCTACGATGCAACGACGGATCACAGGATCGTGACCGGAGACATAAACGAAGAAAGAATTACACCAAGGTAATTCTTGTGAATTAATTAAATTAATTATAACCAACATATGATGATCCTATCTCTATGGTTCCGGGATTCCCTCTTTTTTTTTTTCATTCTTCGTTCTATTATGAAGATATGGCGTTTTATATCGTGGCAGATCTCGGTTTGAACATTGTTTAATGCTAAAATTAAAGTTGGGAAAACCCACCAACGTGCTTTTGCTGCACCCGAAACCTACATAATGATCATGAGACGACCCCCAAATAGTCCCCCATGGGCCTCCTCATCAGGTGTAAGCCCCAATCCTATTCCTCGACCCACCAGCGGGCTGAGATTCCCTCATGACCTGACATGAGGAAGAATAACGGGCAACCTTAGAGTGCAAGCCCCACATATATCCTTAATGCTCCCAAACAGTCCCAATTGGCCTCATAATCAGGTGTAATCCCCAATCATATTCCTCGACCCACTAAAAGCCTGAGATTCTATAACGACCCAAAGTTTCATTAATGGAAAATCCCTCTTGATCCAGTTAAATGTCTCTTTATGAAAAATGTTTTTATAAGATGTCAACTTCTTTGGTTTCATGTTAAGAATTTTGACCGTTGTTAATATATCCGTTGAACAGTGATCACATGATTAGTATAAATGTAAGGCTTTAACGAACCCAATTTTTACTCAGACAAAGGAAGCAATGGCCTCATCCAGTAGAATTGCCCCATACGAAGCCCATTTGTTGGAGCTCGGAAAAGAGGTGGCGTCTTTGGGCTTTTCCCTTGACCAAGCCCAAGATGAGCTTCATTATGTCAAGTTTGAACATGACCGTCTACGGGAAAAGTGGAAGTTGATTGAAATTACCACTCGAGCGATGTTATCCGAGCCGCCCCAAGAGTCTGTCACCATTGCACACCTTACCCTTAGGTCTTATGCGGCTGTTTTAAGGGGTTATGTAACAAATAAGTAGTACTATGTTCATGTACATTATTTTTGTATATAATAATGAATATAATTTCTAGTCATTTTTGATACATTGTAAATAGTTTTTAAAGTACAAATGGTGTTTTTAATTATTATTTAATTAATAAATCTATTTTATTAAATTAAGGGATTTTTGAATTAAATAATATTTTAATAAAATATTATTATTAATATTAAATTAATTTTTATTAAATATAAATGATCTTATAAATTTATGAATGTAATTAAAATTTTTATTAAGGTTTGAAAGCCATTTCTGTCAAAACCCGTGAATTTTCGATAAATGTTGGTTTTTATTTTAAAAGTGAAAATTAACATATTTAGAATTTTTTTAGATAAAATAAATTTCATTTCTAGAATCAGGACGTTGAAATAATCCAACGGTGAATTTTTCATAATTTTCTGAGACAGTCAAATTTTTGGGTAAAAATTAAATACCATTTAATTATATAATGTGTTTTATGACATCATAATGACCCAATGGTGATGTAATAAAATACCATAATCCTTATGTTCAGAAAATATATGTTTTATCATTAAAATAATGTGATTTTGGGTTTGTTTGACTTACTTTTCAAATCATTAATGAACCCCTCAAGACTTATTCAACACTTTGCCTTTTTAAATTAATTTCCATGGGAGCGTGACTCACCTCCACATAAGAAACCCTAATTTTTTAATAAGTTCGGACCTTGGCCTTGTAAAATATTGTTTTCCTCTTTCATTTTCCAGAAACCATGGGCAAATACCATGGGATGGTTTGTGGTTTGTATTATTTTAATATAAGGGGTCCCAAACCTAAATAATAAAGAATTCTCTCACCTTTCCTATATAAACCCACCCAAGCTCCCACTTCCTCCTCACTAAAATCCCTTGGAGTTCGTCCAACCTATGACCTACTCTCTCTAGAATCCTCCCAAGGTACCCCAAGCTCCCAAGAAGCCTCTCACAAGCCTCTCTCTAGCCTTTGGAAGCACACTTCCAAGTAAGGGTTTTTTCTTCCTTTCTCATTTTTGTCAATTTTCTTTAAGTTGTTTTTCCCTTTTAATTTCAATTATGAATGTTGGGGTATGGTTTCTCACCTCCCCCATACCGCCCTCTTATTGTTTGAATGATGGGAGACCCCTTTCTCTATCATTAAATGCCTCCCATGTACACCCGTTACTATGCCAAAATTCCGAAAGGAACTTCTCTCTCTTCTTTTACATTCAAGCAATACTTTTGTATCATGAATCTAAATTCCATTTCAATTGTTGGGACATGTATCTATATGACCTCCTTACTGTTCATTACATGTAAATATGATGAGTAACCCCTTTCTCTCTCATTAAATGCCTCCCATGTACACCCGTTACTATGCCGAAATTCTGAAAGGAACTTCTCTCTCTTCTTTTACATTCAAGCAATACTTTTGTATCATGAATCTAAATTCCATTTCAATTGTTGGGACATGTATCTATATGACCTCATTACTGTTCATTACATGTAAATATGATGAGGAACCCCTTTCTCTCTCATCAACCTTTTTTTTATGAATTCTTATGTCACGCTGTTACGCTGCCGAAATCGCACCGATTTTCTAAGCCAATGTCATTGTGTAGTGGATACCATGCCCATGTATCCATCAAGGGTATTCACCTTTATGCACATTTACTTATTGATTTTAAAGTTTCATGTATGAATTCTAAATTCCTTTATCGTGGAATAAATGATTATGTTTTATGAATCCATGTTTTATGATCCATGTGGCACACTTATGCATGAAATGAAATGTTTAAGAAGGGTGCGCCCTTATAGCGCTCCAATGCATTGGGTAAAGTATAGTACCATGATACGTAAAGTGCAATGAGTGTTGACTCATGCTAATTCAAGTGCAACGAGGGTTTACTCGTGCTTCATGTGTAATGAGAGTTTACTCATGCTCCATGTGCAATGAGCCACGACTCATGCTAATTCAATGTTAAGTGTTGTTGCCACATTTCCATGTTATGATTATCATGCTTTATCATGCCTTTATGTTCAATGTTTCTCTTATGATCTATTGACATGCCTATTGCCTAACATGTATTGTACTCCTCATGTTATTCCATGTGTACTCCCTTACTGGGTTTTATAGCTCACCCTTTTCTTATGCATGTCCTCAGGTTATCCCATGTAATGCTAAGTACGAGGGAATGTAGTGGTCATGTAAAGGAAGTTTTCAATAAAGATGTTGTATTTCATGTTTTAAGTTTTTATGTAATGATCCTAAGCCCCAAAGACAATAAACCTCTCGATCTTCTTTGTTGTATCAAGTGAAGTTTTATGCAATAAAGCATGTTTAAGTTGTAATAAAAAGCAGGGTTGTCATAGATTCCCTCATGACCCGACATGAGGAAGAAGAATAAGCATCCTAGAGTGCAAGCCCCATATGTATCCCTACTTCTCTCAAATAACCACAATGGGCCTCCTCATAAAGTGTAAGCCCCAATCATATTCCTTTTCCCATTAGCGGTCTAAGATGCCCTCATGACCCAACATGAGGAAGAAGAATGAGCCGCCCTAGAGTGCAAGCCCCACACCCTACTACTCCCAAGTAGCCACTATGGACAACTTAATGCGTAAGCCCCACACACTACGTCCTTGCACATGACATTAAACTGCAACCTTACACTATGCAATGAACATGAGATGCTCTGTGTAAAAAGTGTAGGATGCCTTGAGTGATGAGCACGAGATTCCTCGTGTGATATGCGGGAGACGACACCCCATCCCCTAGGCATCCCAACTGTGTAAGACTCATTCATACCATTGATGCTCCATTACAACACCTGGACAACCCAACCATGTAAGCCCTAATCATACCATCATTGCTTCATTGCAACACCCTAGCAGATCTTCTATGTAAGTCCCAATCATACCATCACTGCTTCTAGTAGCACCCAGGCAGCCCAGCTGCGTAAGCCTCAATCATACCATCGTTGCTTCATAACATCACCCAGGAAGCCTAGCTGCGTAAGCCCCAATCATACCATCGGTACTCCATTGCAACACCTTGAAAGCCTAGCTGCATAAGCCCCAATCATACCATTGTTGTTCCATTATAGCAAACAGGTAGCCCTATTGCATAAGCCCCATTCACACCATCACTGCACCATTGCAACACCTAGGCATCCCATATACGTAAGCCCCACACCATTATGGGATGATTCTCCTACACCATATAACCCTTATGTGTAATCCCTACACCATATTAGGATGATCCTTCTACACCGGGAATCCCCTATGCATAAGCCCCATACCATCCCTCGATGTTGCTCCTTTCACGACACGAGTGTCATTACCGCATGACGTTAAACTGCATGGACCGATCCTATCACACGACCTTAAATTGTGAACTCAAACCATGTGGCTTTTGATCCCTATCTCCTAACAGGGTATGTAGGACGCCTCATTGAGGCCCAATCCCGACATGCATGAGACACCTCCCTAAGGTTTAATCCCGATACCGCAACACCACCATTAAATCTGCATGTCTTCCCTCAAAAAGGCGGAAACTCAAAAGTGTGATCATATCCCCATGGGACACATTCAACCTCACCAACCTATCCCCACAAGACGCTAAACTTGTGACAAACCTATCCCCACAAGATGCTAAACCTGTGATCAAACCATCCCCACAAGACGTTAAACATGTGACCAACCCGTCCCCAAAAGACGTTAAACCTCTAAAAAACTCATCCCTATAAGATTACAAACTCATGATCATGTCCTCACAAGACTCTAAACCTATGATCATGTCTCTAAAAGACCTTAAACATGTGATCCCACAATATGCATCAGAACCTCTACCTCATGTGATGAACATGGGATTCCCGAGATAAAAAGTATCAGAAGTCTTACAACCCTAGCAAAAATTACCCTATGAACAACATATGATGCCTCAATTTATACACCCAAGGTGCCTCACACATGATATTCCCTCTACTTAGAAAGAGGAAGACTTTACAAGTGCCCAACACCCCAACGTCCACAAATGTCAAGATCCGTCCAACGTCACTATCAGCTCCGACTGCAGGTAGCTGCCTTGTTGTGAAAAAAGTAGTGTAATTAATTAGGGTCCACCTCGAGATTGTACTAGGAACGATTTTCATGAAAATGAATTAAATATATAAGGGAGACCTGATCTAGGCAACAAGCTCCAAGGAAGTATCCATGGAAGGAGGAAATGACATTCCATTATCCTGTTTCGATCAAGGAGCTTCAGCAACCATGGTGGTGGTGGCCACCCGCCTTCGAAAAGCAGGAATGCATGGTATCTAACCAGCCACTCTAGAGAAGGTGCAACTAGTACATAGAAGAAAACCACTTCAGGAAAGTCCAGTAATAAAAAGATCATCATTACACCCAATGTGTTCCCCAACTCAAGAGCGTCAGAAAACAATATTCTTGAAAAGACCCATAGTCCATGCTTGAAGTAAATGTGTGGTTATAACCACACATTCCCCTATAAGTGAACAAGGTCAATGTGGTAGAATATTGGTTGAGTACCGGGCCATTTTTCTATAGGGAATGGTGTGGTTACAAGTGTAATTGGTTGTTTTTTATAATTAAAGCAGTAAAATATGGGGGTGTTCATATATGGATACATGGGATAGATGGGAAAGTAGGATAAGGATTCACCTAAACTAGAGTTGATAACCAAGGTGATCACCTCCACTTAGAGTGGCTTCCACTTTTAGGGTAGATAGGAATTAACCAAGACTATCTAAGTTTCTTTAATGATCATGCAAAGATAATGAGAAACCACCACTGTCTACCTAGAGATACTCTCTCAAGCTACTCCCAGGCCTTTCCCAATAAAGATGTATCTCCGTTTAAGGCTTCTTAATTCCTCACTAGAAGTGTAACAACCCATATTTTTCAATTAATCCCATTAAAATATTTTATTAATGTTTTCATTAAGTTGTCGTGTGGTCGAAGGAGGAGAGTAAAATGATAATTTTATAGTTCCCAAAATAATATTTTGAATACGCTGTCAGATTCAGGGGATAATGCTTACCCTTGAGTGAAGATTTGGAATTTTTAGGGTGGATTGGTTGTTATCAAAGATTTAAAGTGTTAGTGGAATATTATTATTTAGTTACTTAAGTAGTTCATTTTAAATGAATTGTTTTATTTAAATGAATAGTGTGACATTGAGATATTTTGGTGGCGATAATGAGGATATATTGGAGGGTGTTGTGGAGTTTTACCTTTTAATGAGGTTGGTATGGTATGTTAAAGTAATTGAATGTGGAGTTATTGAAGAGTTTGAATTGGAGGAATTAATGTGGGATTTTATATAGAAATTAAATGAGGGGATAGAGGGAGGGAGTGGGGGTGGGGGAGAGGGAGGGAAATAGAGTCTTTACAGGGGAAGTTAGAGGAAATTAAAGAAAGTGATGACATGGAAAAATGATGGAATGTTGATAATTGAATTCCATGGGGAATGATTTCATCACCAATTCTCCCCCATTCTCCCAATTCTCTCAATTAACTCCATTCTCTTCATCCTCTAAAAGAAGGAACCTCTTGAAGACTGATGTCATGTGTTAGATTTGGTGTCTTAGGACCAACTGTTTGTACTTTTATTACATGTATATTCGATGATTTGAATATTAATAATATCTTATTACATATTGTTCATTGTTCTGCATGAATTTAATGTAATAATATCCTAGGGTATCTATCACATTGATAAGGTCATAACAGTTCCCCTCTATGATGAGAACCTTGAAGTGCTATAATTATATTCTTAAATATTGTTCTATGATTAGATAACGTTCTATGATGGGGCACATAGAATGTGACTGCCAAGTGTGAGTAATCATAAGTTGATGAGGCTTCTTCTCATGAAGTTCACAATTGGTATGTTGGATTGGTATTGCCCGATCCGGTTGGGGCGAATGCTTGTGGCCCGCAACTGTCATGGGTCGAGCTCCGCGGTGAGCTTGTTGGGGGTTGCAGGGGGCAATGCGCCCCTGCTCCGGGGGCCGAAGGCCCCCGAACCATTTTTTCAGCATTGTAGCATCTCTGACTACTGTAACAGAGCTGACCGACCGACACCGATAGGCACTGTAGCAGTGCGGACTTCAGGGTCAACTGGACTATAGCACTTTTGACTTCCAACCGGCAGCCACTGTAGCGCTTTTGACAAAGCTGACCGTCATTCACTGTTGCAACACAGAATCACTTTTTGAATAGTGATCATCTTCTCCATTGTTTTATAGCCCATTTTCGGGCTAGGGTTACCACTGAAAATCCTCTGTAATTTTGTGCTCCCGAATATTGAAATTTCTGCCTCTCCCGTGGACGTAGGGATTATTCCCGAACCACGTAAATCACTATGCTCTTATTGATTTTCTTTCTTTAATTTTCTTGTTTCTGTCATTTGAGACTCTCGACGATTCCACAACATGGTAATCTCTAAGATGAGAGATTATGAGAACAGAACCACCAATATGAATTTTACATGTTTTGGTGTCATCAGATATTTCTATATGTGAGCATGTGTAATAGTATTTAGACTTTAAGATCATCATTGATACATGTCATGGATCGCACACTTAGATTTACTAATGAAAACCACTATTCCATATGTTGGTGGGAAGTAGGGCACATTGGGTGCATCATGAATGACATGTTATTAATGGATAAGTTAAGGAAGGATTTTTCCCTTCCATATTTATGGAAGCTTATATATTTTCCCTTTGATTAGAATAGAACTACCAGATTAAATTCCACGACCATGATGTAACGATGTGTTTATTTTATATAGTCAAAGAAAGATGTATCGAGCACATAAGTTGATGGAACAGATGTGAAACCTGTTTGATGAGATATTATGACAAAGAGATTATATTACACAATGAGTGTTTGTATGTGGATTTCATTTTTATGACATTAAGTTCTTTTTTTGGGTGCCTTGACCTGTTTCTGGATAGTAATCTTAGACTTTAGGAAATCCCGCCTAATGCAAATGAGAAAAAATCCTAGAGGGCCACACACTAAGTGTTTGTGTTGATATCGATTAAATTATATTTTAATTTTATTAATGGAATAATTATTATTGTCAAGATAGAGTAATAATTTTATTCACTTTTTATCAATCACAAATAATTATTGATGAATAAATATTTAATATATTTATTCAGGTGTTCAATAAATTTTAGAAGAGTTCGAACGGACCAAAAATGTGTCTGGTGATAAATAATATTTTTTATTACACAAGTTAGCGTGCGCGCCAAAAAAAAATAAAAATAAAAATAATAATAATAATGATAATAATAATATTGGCATGGGGTTTAATAAATATTATCATACTATTTTAAGGTATAACATGCAATTAAGTAATATTTTAACCTAAATTCTAGATCTATAAATAGATGGT
This sequence comes from Viscum album, assembly GCA_963277665.1. NCBI lineage: Eukaryota > Viridiplantae > Streptophyta > Magnoliopsida > Santalales > Viscaceae > Viscum > Viscum album. The sequence continues at coordinate 966,448,440 of OY728129.1, forward strand.
TGTCTATTGTGTAGGGTTAATCAAAATTTGAGAATAGAGAATTACTGCATATAATGAAATCCTCCCTCTCCCTCTCAAATTCCTCTTCTCTTACTCTCAAGAATGGGAAGAACTCCTTTAAGCCCGAAGGAACTTGAGTGATCAAGACGAACAATACAAGATGATTAATTCACCACACTAGCACCTGATGATATCCAGATCGAAGATCAATCTTTGAAAAATATTGGGCTCAATGAAGTTGATCAAATAATCATCAATTCATGGTAGAGGATACTTATTATTTATTGTAATAGCATTGATTTCCCTGTAATCAATGCACAATCTCATAGACCCATATTTCTTCTTAACAAAAATAACAAGAGCTCCGCATAGAGAAATGTTTGGGAGAATAAATCCTTTATAAATCAATTCCTCTATTTGTTTCCTTAGCTACACTAACTCCACAGTGTCCATTCTATAAGGGGTCTTTGATATGGGCCTTGAACCAGGAATTAAGTCAATAGAAAACTCAATTTCCCGCTCTGGAGGATGTACATGTAAATCCTCTGGAAAGACATCAATATATTCTTGTACAACAGGTACATCTTCTATTTGAACATTCTTTTCCTCACCCATAGTTATTTCATTCTCTTTCTCCCTAAAAATTGAATTTAGTTGAACTACTGGGGGTGGATCTAGATAAGAATCAGGTGGTGAAGTTTCTTCTCTAAAGATAAGGTACTCCTTATCATCATCGAAAATTATAACCTTCTTCTTCTTATAATAAATTTTTGCATCATGGTCCGAAAGCCAATCCATACCAAGGATTATATCAAATTCAATCATGGGTATGAAAATGAGATCAGAAGATAAAAAACACTTATGTTCCCTAATGGGAACTGATTCACAAAAAATTATTGCAATGATACTTCCCTTAGAAGTTTTGACTGACAACTCCCTTGTTAAATCAAATTGGAAATATCTAATTTTCTTAGCAAACTGGGAAGATATGAAACAATGCGATGATCCAGAATCAAATAAAGCAATGGATAAGTTTGATGAAATGATCAAAGTACCTTCCACCACATCATTCATAACTTCAACCTCTGCAATTGTGATCACATAAGCTTGTCCCATCTCCCTTGGCCTTTTGTGTGGCATATTTCCTTGAAGCTTTGGACAATAATTAGCATAGTGTCCCATATCCTGAAAATTATAGCATTGAACATTAGTGGTCTCTTTCTTCCCCTTACAATCACCATCAAGATGGAATTTCTGACCAAATTTGTAGCATACTCCTTTTCCCTTTAAGCACGCACCAGGGTGTTTCCTTCCACAATTATCACAAGGTAGATATTCAACTCTTCCCTTCTTCCCTGTTTCCTTATTTCCTTTCCAAGAGTTCTCAATAGCCCTATTATTTTCTTGCTTTCCTTTAAATTCATAAGACTTAGAGATTTTTTTTTGTCTTGATAGCACATGAAACTATATCCTCATATGATGAAAAACTTTGGGATACCAGTGCCCACTGGAGGAATGGATTTAGGCCATCAAAGAATTGATCAATTTTTCTCCTTGGATTTATTATGTAGTCCACAACATGTCTTCCTAACCTTGTGAAGTTAGCTTCATACTTTTCAACAATATCATCTTCCTTATACCTCAGATTCAATAATTGTCTCTCTATATCCACTCTCTGTTCGCAAGGAAAGTATTTCTCTAGGAAGATTTATTTAAAATCTCTCCATTCCATCTCTTCTATTTATTCCTCCTCCTTTGTGTTTTGGATTAATAACCACCACTGATCTGTATCTCCTGATAGCCGATAAACTACCATGACGGCCTTCTCTCTTTCATTACATCCCAAAGCAAGAAATATCTTCTCGAGGGAACTTATCCACTACTCAGCTACAAATGGGTTTGTAGTCCCATTGAATGATGGATGTTGTTGTCGCATAAAGCGATCTAGCATAGCTCCTCCACATGGTGGATCCAGATGCTCCATACGGGTAAGGTTATTATTCATAACCTGAGTAAGTTTTCCCAGTATAGTTATGAGTTGTTCAGCACCAGTCACAGCACCAGAGCCAACATAATTATCTTACATCGGAGGAAAATCCCTACAGGGGACACATGCATTAGTGCAGTTTCTGTTCCTTCCACTAGGAACCATTTCTAAATAATGGAATACACTAGATTAGGGTATGAATCATAATTTATAATCTCAATATAGAAAAATACTAAGCATAAATTGAAATTCTATGCATAACTAATCTCTTAATCACAAACATGGTATCTTTGGGAAAAAATTTACATTTAAATCCTTCATAATGGCTTATAAAGAAAATGTGAATTATCCTAAGCATATCTCCCAGGAGTGTCATAACCAAGAGTGCAGTAAGGCCCGTTGTTGTATACCAGGATACCCCAGGTCAATCCTGAAACTCCTTGTCAAAGCTTTCACTCCTAGGTATATCTGTGCCAGATCCACCTCTACCTGCTCATATCTAGATAGAGATGTATTGCTTGAATGATCCAAATAATCTATTCCTTACCAAAATATCTGGACGTAATTGTATGTTTATCCTCAAAGACTTACTTAGGGATTCTTCCCTAATCTACCTTTCCAAGTTTTCTACTAAACTTCCTCTGATACCAACTGTAAGGACCCGACCCCAGTTGCCCGGAGCCGGTGCCTTATTTGATTATGTTGGCATACATACAAGGAATATGAATCCCGAAGGACCAAGTAGTTTAGTAGCTTTTGGAAACAAGATACATAAATGATTTTAACATTACATCATAAAGGGAAATACAACACTAATTTATTCCACTAGCAACATCATGTCTCCTAGATTATGCTTGCAAGTCATTCATAATTTACTTCTTCATGTCCTGTGAAAAATGAAACATAAGAAAGGGGTGAGCTCAAACACTCAGTAAGAGTAAGCAATATAGCAGAAGATAGAATGAACATAAGACATGGTGCATAATTGAAAACATATGCCTTTAATAATAAACTTTCAAACATTATGGCATGAGTATGAGCTGAGTAAATAATGCCATAATGAAACATAATCATGGGTATTATACTAGTAAAATAACCACATGAACTTTCAATTACTAGCTTCATAATGAGGGAAGTGCATATTCTGGACATTCTGAAACATTTTTTCAAGGCCTCAGCCAAGACGTCTAATGATTAAGGCCTCAACCAAAATCCATATATCACATTGGGAAAGGCCTCAGCCAATTCCACGTCTATTTGTCTCATGAAACCTACCGATGCATCAAGGGGATATAGCGGGTCCCACCTGTCATATAATAAGTCCAATAAATTCCTCATATGAGTGGGGATAAACATAAACAACATATACATTCATATTGAAACTGTCATATAAAATGTAACTAACTTTCCCCAATCATTAAACATAAAACTCTAACCATTCTGAGTAATATGGTGAATGGTTTTAGGATATATCATCCACAATAAAGTTATTCATAAACCATTAAATCAAATATGGTATATGACATCATAAATTATTAACCCCAACAATACATAAGAATCAATAAGAGTGTTGAATCAGATGAGAATACTCTTATAGAATCATTAAGCAACTCTTGAGATAAATACTATTTTATTTTGAAAAGAAGAGTTCTTTTGGAAAAATATTTGTATAAAAATAGAAGTTAAGTAATATAGTATTTTCATAATAAAATGAGTGATTTTATAAAGATAAATATTTTCAAAAACATATTATAGTGTTCCCTTTAAAGTAGGTAAGAATTTGAGAAACTCCCTTGAATCGGGCTTGTATTTTGGAAACAATTTTGAAAGTTCCTTTCAAAATGTGTAACTATCCATAAAATAAGGAATTTTTCTGGTTTTTAAACATATATATAATACTCACACATAATTTATGAGTAGTAAATAACAATAAATAAGAATTTCATTGAGGTAATTAGACAATGAAAGCAACCCGAATGAAAATGGGAGTTCGGGTGGAAAACCCTTACCTTAACTCCGAACATGTTACAATCTTATAATTAAGCTCCTGGAATATGAAATTATACTTATTAATAACTTATTTAAGAACATATTATAAAAGTATTTAGTTTATCATAATTCTGGTTAGTTAATTTATGTCTTTATTGATAAGTTATTGTATTAAATTTCGTCGTTCCGGAGTGTTCGTTTCCTTTATTTTCATATTTGGTTCACTTCTTTTTAAGTAATGAAGTGGAATGGATGTAAATATCCAGAATTGAAATTAAATATTATTTATGAACATATAGAATTGGTAATGTCCATTTCTATCATTTGGTTACATGGAATGAGGATGAATTATTAGATGAGAATCACTTTGATTATTTGGCGGTATTTGGATTATTATGAACTAGTTTTGTCATATAAATTAATAATATGTACATATACTGGTTCCTAAATATTAATTAGGTTGTAATAAATATATTATAGTCTGTTTAAACCATCAATATGGTTTCATGACCAGTAATGAAGGACCGATTGAAGAATGAAACTTCATCATCCACGAAGGTTATAAATTGGAACCTCATGGACGTTGATTTCATTTATAAAAATAAAAGGGAGGGAGTAAGAATTTTGATGATGGTTCTTCCATTCACATGATATAAATCTAGTATATAGATGATAATAGAGTTATCATGGTCATTTGGACAGATGAGGTGAGGAGAGGATAACAAAAGAAGATAAATTCAAATGAAACTAAAAGAAAAAGAAAGGTGCTTTACCTCTTGAAATAACTTCCTCGAGAACCTCCTTAAGGGAAGGGATTTTGGTCTTTTGGAAAGACCAATAGATTCTTGGTCGTGGGGAGTGACTAGGGAAGGGTATTTGGGTAGAACTTTGAGGATCTTCAAGGCTTAGAGGAGTGAAGAGAAGAGGGAGTGGTGAGGGATTTTTATAGTGGAGGAGAGGGGTAAATTTTGAATATTTAATTCATTATTTTATTATTTCCCTCAAGACAACCAATAGTGTTGTTTTATGTGACCCCTAATAGTAATAAGTTCATTTTATTTAAAACCAAGTGGCCTTACATCACTTATGATGTCATAAATAGTGTATTTAACTGATAATTTGTATATACGGTATTTTATCGTATTTCACTATTCATAAAAAATTCTAGAATTTCATAAAAATACCAAAAATTTACCCCTAACATTTTTCGACGTGTAGAATTAAAAAATGAACTCCATTTTTCAAAATTAATTTTCGAAATATTATTAATTTAATTTTTAAATAAAGTCACAGTTAATTCGAAAAATAACAATTTTAAAGGTGCAATTAGTTTTATTTCACATTGAAAATTTAATTAAGATCTCATTATCTTATTGATTTAAGAAAATAAAATAATAATATTATTTAATATTCATAAGGGTCAAATTACTATTCAAATTACTATTCATAAGGGTATGTTACTATTCACCAAAAAATCAAGTTTTTTCTATCAGACTCTAAATGACTTACTGATCACAACTCTAGATGAAAGTTTTTTGAAATTCAAAACATATAAGAGGAAAAGTTGAGTTTAAATTATAGATTATAAAATGCACTCAATATTTTATTTTCAAAACCATTGGGTGTTACAGTTTCTTTCTGGCTGTCTTAGTTGTTTTTCATCTTAGAATTTTTTATTTTTTCTCTTTTGTGTTATCTCTATTCTAGGGTTGTTTTGAAGGTTTTGTGTTGTTGGTGCTCTCTATCCATGTTTTCTCTTCTTGTCTGGTCTTATTTCTAAACTCATCACACTTGAACCCATATTGGTTAAGTGTGATATGATCTACAGTGGTTTGGGACTTGTGATAGTGGAAGCAGAAAGAGGCATCTCATTGCTTTGGTTGCTTGATGTATTGTTTGTCTTTCTATCTTTCCCCCCCTTAGTGTGTCTCGTTCATTAGTGGTTCTATGATGGTGGGTTAGGTGATCAGATTCCCTTATTTTTGGTTTTCACTTTTTCATGTTCTCTTTACCATTCGGATCTTAGACTCAGGTGATTTTAGCTGTGGATTTAGTGGTGTACCGGTTTTGTTTGTGATCTATTTCTTGGCACTAGTTCAACATTGCAGATTATGGATCACTTGTGAACATTCTTATTGGTGAATGTGATTTGGCAGTTTCGATAGTTTTGGTGAAACTCAAATTTTTGATTGGTGTTTATCTTCAGGGATGATGATTGAAAACTTGATGATGGTCAGGCAATGTGGTAGGTGAAGAAACCAAGTTTGTTTATTGATTGTTGGTGGCAGGTGGTTCTGATGAAATCTCACAGTGTGTTTTCACTAGTGACAAGGTTGATGTTCGAAGACTTGATTGAAAACATTAGAAGAACGTGGTGTTGTGGGTACATTGATTGAGGAGTCTATGTCAACAATATCAGGTTATAACAGTGGTGTTGGGATCGATGATTCAACCCATACATGCGTGCAAATAGTTTGATTTTGAATTTTAAATACAGGTTGTATTTGGGATGTATCTTTTTATTAGTTTTGGGAGGATTTGTTTTCTTATGTAGGCTGTGTGGGATCCCACTCAATCCCATAAAATTTTTTATTTAAAAAATATCAAAAAAATCAGTTTGGAAGGAGATATTTGAGTTTAGAATATGTGAGTTGAATTTAATATGTTATTTATTTATTCACAATTTAATGAAAATAATATTTATTTATTCAATAGTTTAGAATATACAGTAAAATAAATATTATATTGAATTTATGTGAATATATATAAATATAAATAGATATTTATTCACAAGTTATCAGTATATAATATTTATTTTATCGAATGAATATTTAATTATTCAATGTTCAATAATCTAATGGGTGGATTTGGATTGAGTTAATGATCCAATAAATATATTTAAATATTATTTAAATAAATTATTATTTAAGAAATGATATTAGATAATTACTAGTCACTTAAAATAATAAATATTATTATTTAAATGTGGTAACATGTGTAATGTATTTTTATCAGTTAAACAACTATTTATTTAAAAAATAATTTTTAAATATTATATGTCACCTTAAAATAATAACAATTGTTCTATTATTTTAAATGAAAGGTGACATGGTTTTTATCATCCATGTCAATTATAATAATAATAATTATTATTTAAGAGAAGGGTAGACACAAAATGTTTAAATTTGGATTAAATTAAAATAATAGAATTTATTGCTATTTCTCTTAATGTCTACCTAATTAATAAAACCAACATATCTCATGGTTATGAAATTAGATTCTCAAGAGAGATTATTCTCTAGTTAATCATTCTCTCAAGTTCTAGAGAGAATCCCCCCTCTTTCTCTTAAGCTTTTATAGAGTGAATATAATAGATCCATCATTATGATCAAGGAGAATGACACAAAGAACTTAATCATATCACACTAGAACATGAGAGATCAAGAGAATCATTCAAAGTTTTTTGGATCATGTGTGGATACATCTAGAGGGATCCTTAGTTAGATTATCCACCACAATGACAACATAATAAGAGAAGTGATAGAAATTTAACCAAGAACACCACATTCAAGGTAATTATATATTGAAATTAATTATAAATTAAATGTGAATGATCCTATATATGGAATTATAATGTTATTTAATCTAGTTCTTTATATTTGTCCATTGATTTTAATAAAAAACCAAAATTAGGCTGCACCCAATGATCCATTGTTCCCCAAAAGCATCATTTAAGGGGTCTTGAGTTTGGTTTTGAGACTAGAGAACCTAATGATTATTGTGGTGGTGGAAACATTCTTTCTATAGGACTTTAATAATCTATTGACCGGCTCAAAACCCTATGAAATTATTTGTAGGGTACAAATAGGATGGTACATGAATCATGTAGCATCCAATTGTTGATTTCCATGTCATTCTTGAGTAATATCACCCATATATTCTTTAATGATCATGGGTTTATATAACACCCTTGGTTTTAGGTAAATTACCCTTGTCTTGTGTATTTTCAATTTATACAAAGTTTGGGTTACATTTTGGGAGTTTCCAGAAGGTTTGAAATGTTTTAGAAGTGTTTCTAGAGGTACACAGTTTGAGAACGGTTAGTAGAAATCATATACCATCTCCAAGAAGCTGTGCAAGGTAATGATGATATTCATTTGGCAAGTTCACTGTTAGAGCATAGTTTTTCTAAACCATGTGCATACTAGGGGAAAGTGTGTGGATGGAGATAGTGAGAGAATCTCAGTTTTCACACAATTTTTCAAACCATGCGAGCCAACCGTGAAAGGGTGTGTCCTTGGGATAGTAGCACCATACAGTTGGTGCATAATTTTCCAAAACATGCAGTACAAAATGTGTGGATCTCTGTATCTTGTCTAGTATCATTCACACGGTTGGCGTAGAGTTTGAAAAACTATGTGACCTAACCATGAGACATGAAATTAATTCTTTGAAAAATGTATTTTAATTAATATTAAGGCCCCAAAACCCTTATCATTCTCCTATTATTCAATTTTCTCAAACTAATTTCCTCCCTTAGGCTCCAAAGATAATTCCTTTTTATCTAGAAGTGACTTTTAGATGAATCAAAGTGTGTTGGAGATCCAAAATCAATAATAAGTCATTGTTATTCCTCTTTATTCTTAGATATACTCTTCACCTCCCTCTTAGAGATATAAATCTAGTCCGTTATGGATAGATCTATGTTATTTTATGTGAATCTTGATGGTATGTTGTTGAATATATTGAAGGGAAGGTGTTGAAAGCCTAGATCTAAAAGTTCTAAGTCTTGTTCTTTGTTTTCACCATCTGTTGAGAGGTAGGTGGATTATCTCCTATCTCCACTTATTATAGAACTTGAAGGGATAATTTTATTAGATTATTTTTCTTGGATTTTATATGGATTATTTGTGAAATCTTGAAGGAGACCATTTTGGTGTACATTTTGGAATCATAGAAAATTGGATGGATTTTGGAAAAACCTCTGCTTATAATTCTAAAATGATGATTTTAAAATTATGTTATGGTTTGGATGCATGAAAAATGTTTTATGAAATGATTTCAAGGAATATTTTTTTATGTGAAATGTATTAGCTTGGAATTTTTAATAATTGGGTTAGTGTGTGTTTAAAGTGGGTAAAGTGTGGTCGGAAGTGCCACCATCAAAGTAGGATCAATTATGGTCATGAATTACCACCTTCAATGGTAAAACCAAGATTTAAGATGATATTTTTTATGTTTTTATCATAAGGATTTCATTTATGGATTTATATAAACTATTTACCCACTTTTCAACTATTTTATATGAAATGTGCTGACTGGTTCTTGCCCCAGTGGAGTGTGCTGGGAAGTCTCTGGGGAGTGCCTACTGAGTTTATACTCACCCACTGCTTGGGAACTTTGGTATGTTTGTAGATGTAATATACTAAGACACAAGAAAGGTAAATGTATCTTATTTCTCTAGAGATTTATCCTGATACCGTGGGCATGATAGGTGGTGTTGGAGCTTAGAGGTAGTTTGGGTGATACTTGGGATGATGCCACTTTGGTTTCATTGGGTCATGTTAACTTTGTGTTTTTGATTTTTTAATGTTCCTTGATCCATTTTCACTCTATTATTATTATTCTGTTAGTTTTATCTTTAGGTTGGATTATTGAAACTCATGTATTATATAGTAATATTGGATGTTTATATGTTATATCATCATCATGTTTAATCACAAAAGGGAACATCACCCCCTAATGTTTTCATAAGGCCTTGAAATTTATTTCCATGATTTATTATCTTGGGGATATCACATAAGGTCAGTGAAACTCCAAATATTTTCAATCCAATGAGTTGGGGTAATACATTACAAATGGTATCAATCTTGGTCGGTATTTCTATCTCTTGGGATGGTAACAAGGAGATGGAAATGTTAGAACTTGAAATGTATATCTTAAAAATAAATAAATAACCATTTTATACTAAACATCAAGTTACTAAGGTGGTTTGGGTATAAAAGTTCTATAAGACACTTCTAGGTGTGTTTTCATCTCATCTTCATGGGTTTAGATGACGAGTATTACATATCATACATTTTTAGCAAGACTTCCCACTAGGATTACATTTTTAATTCTAAGTTTAATGATTTTCAAAAATGGTTAAAATGATTTATTTTTTGAAATGAGGGTTGTAATGCTTGTTTCACATGGTGATTTGGAACTTTCTAAGCCTTCATTTTCTAGTGAGTGATGGCTAAATGGAGTTTTTTTCTAGTTATAGAGAATGGAATAGGGTAGATGCTGTAAGAATTAACAAGTGGAGGCTACTGAAAATTTTGTTACACCTAAGCCATAGGTGAATCAATAACTTTTCCAAAGTATCATTCAGGATTTTCAATCCATAGATAAAGGAAACATAAATTATGGACTTTGATAAGCGGACCGATCTATCTAGTCTCATAAAAAGAATCCATCCATCTTTTGGGAGGATTCTAAGCCTTAAAAAGAGAGGGTTTGGTTGAATATAATGAACTAAAATTTAAAATTCTTTGGAATACCATTCAAGTTTAAAGTTAAGTTAGAAACATATATTCTAGAGGATCTTTCATGCCAATGGTTAGATTTATCCATCCAAGCTAAAGTCAACCAAGGAATTACATGGGAAGAATTCAAATAATTGTTAAATGAAAAATTCTATCCTCACACATTCAAGATCACAAGAACAACTAAATTATTCATCTTAAAGTAAGAGAATCTATTTATGAAAAAGTATATAGCTAAGTTTATGAACTTATTTCAATTTCCCCAGAAGTTTTAGAGAGTATCCTTGAAGTCACACATATTTGAGTCTAGAATGTGATAAAAAAATTTGCACTAAGATTACTATCCTTTGTATTATAGATTATAAGAAGATGGTAAGTAGAGAGACATTGGAAAAAAGATATATTTTTGAAAATATGGATGGAGAGAGTATGTTTATCACCATGAGAATAAGCGGGAACTAGTAATAAGTGGAAGAGGGACACCTACTTCCAAGGTGGTAGAGAATCTAAGAATTAGAACACATGATTGGTTAATTTACTTCCATGACCCAATATAAATCCTAGTTTTTTCCAATGTGGTTGTACTTTCCATAAGAAACGAGACTGTACAACACCACCTAGAGCTTGTAACAATTGTAATAATATGGGACATCTTTAATTTTATTATTGTATTTATCCAAAGTCTGGTGTTGGAGATGTATCTAATTTTTCTTAGGAATACTATTATTTGAAGGTTCAATCTTGTCAGAATAACTCCCACCCTCAAAACTGAGTGAACCAAAGTGATTCTAGGAACACCATGACTCCTCAGGTTATTAAATCTCATAAGGAATCAAGGATCAAGGTGGATCTAGTAAGTATCTGTATGGTTCTAATAAAATTATCATGAATGATCAATATGGTCCTTCAATGGTGCAAGGTATGATTCTTTTGAATTCTAATATCATGAAAGCCTTGTTTGATATGAGAAAATCCCACTCTTTTATCGTTTCTTATGCTGTAGATCATTTGGGTTTGCATTTTGAGATGATTCCTTCTATTTTGAAACATAAAAAACATCTGGGAAAATGAGAGTGTTGATCCTTTAAGTGTAAAGTGTGTATGATAACAATCAACAAGGATGAATTAGTTTGGGATTTCTCTATTCTCGATATGGATATCTGTAGACTGATTTTGTGAATAGATTGGTTAACATCATCAAAATAAAAAATTGTCTATTATTCTCGTCAAGTTAGTTTCACATCTATGGATGGAATAAATCATATCATTAAAGGATATTGGGATGTCAATGAAAGTATAAAAGTACCATTGGTAATGGTGTTTGGGACTATATCTTATCAATTGGTAGTGGTTACTTTAGCATTTGTTGATGAAATGGGACATAAATATTTTCTAACCATCATTGACCAATTACCTGATGTCTTTGCTAACAATTTCTATGGGTTTCTACCCAAAAAATAAGTGGAATTTATGATTGATCTCATACTAGGGACTAATACAATTTCAATTCCATCTTATATGACGACACAAAAATAATTTAGGGGATTTAAAGTCCAGTTGGAAGAGATAGAAAGAAAAGGATTCATTTGATCATGTACATCTCCATGGAAAGCACTGGTTCTTTTTATAAAGAATGAAGATGTAACCCTTAGGCTTTGTGTGGATTATTTTAAGATCAACCAAGTTATGATAAATAATCAATATTTTTTACCATGAATTGATGATATATTTGATCAATTGAGGGGAGCCTCATGTTTCTCTATGATTTAATTACAATCAAGGCATCATAAACTGAAATTTTGGAAATTGGATATTCCAATGTAATACTTAAGAAGATATTATGAACACTATGAATATGTGGTTATGGATTTTGGTCTTATGAATGTACCATAGGTGTTTATGGAATTGATGAATCAAATATTTTAGTCGTATCCTAATTCCTTTGCAGAAGTGTTCATGGATGGTATTTTGGTGTATTCTAGGACCAAAGATGACCATGAATAACACTTGGATATAGTGTTAGGTATCTTGAGAGAAAATCGCCTATATGAAAATATTTAAATGTGTGATTTTTTTATATAATAGGTAATTTTCCTTATCCATGTCATTTCTAAAAAAGGATTTATATAGACCCTAAAAAGGTAGAGGTTGTTATCTTCTAAAAACCACCAAATAATGTTTTGAGATACATAGTTTCCTTGTATTAATAGGATATTGTAGATTCTTTTTTCATGATTGTTCACAACTTTCCTCACTGATGAAATCTTTGATAAGGAAGGGAGTTCCTTTCCAATGGGGCAATGAGTGCCTGAAATATTTTTAGGAACTTAAGGTTTAATATACATCACTACCTATCCTTACATTTCTAGAGTTAAGATAAGGGTATGTGGCCCACTATAATGAATTAGGATCTGGGTTGGGTTGAATCCTCATGTTGGAAGATCATGTTGTTTCTTATGGATCACGATAGTTATGGGTTCATGAGAAAAAAATACCCAACACATGATTTGGAATTGGATGATGTAGTACATGATTTTAAAACATGGAATCATTATCTTTTTAGTGGGAGATTAATGGCGTTCATGGATCATAAAAGTTTGGAACACATTTTCTCACAAAGGGACTTGAATCTAAGAAAATTAAGATGGATGGAATATCTATAGATGTTTAACTTTGAATTGATGCATACACCGAGAACAGGAAATTCTGTAGCAGATGCACTGAGTAAGAAGTCATATAATTAGTTTGATAAAGAGGATTTAGATCCATGGTATCTATTTTCAGTTATAGGTGATATGCATTTGGGTTGTGCTATTCAAGGTGATGTTTAATTTTTTTTTCTAGTTTTTTTATTCCTAATTTAGTTTAGTAGGTTATATATGCTCATATATCTAAATCTAAATATTTAAAAATGAGGTCAAAACTCAATGTTGGGGAGACTATTGAGGAATAGATGCTAGATATGACATCTATATTGTGTTTTAGAAATTAGATTTTGGTTTCTCCAACCTATCAAGGAAAATTTCTTTCTACCTACCACTATTCAAGATGGGCTATTCATCCTAGAATCTAAAATATGTATAAAGTATTTATAGAATATTTTTAGTGGGATGACATAAAGAGGAAAGTGGTAGAGTTTGTATCAAGATACCTTATCTGTCATCAGGTCAAGTTAGATCACTAATAAATTATTGATATGTTATATTCATTATTGATTCCCATGTGGAAATAAAAAGAAAAAATATGTATTTTTTCACCGGTCTACCAAGAATAGTTAGGAAACATGATTCCATATGGGTGTTTGTGTATTGGATCATTAATTAGGCTCACTTCATCTCTATTTGTGAATCCAATATGGTAGAAGACTTTTCAAAACTCCACATTTAAGAAATTTCAATGATTCATGAAGTTATAGTTTCAATTATGTTTGAATAGGACCCCAGGTTTACATATTAGTTTTGGAAATCCTTACAGTAAGCCCTTGGAACCCAGTTGACCATGAGCACAACATATCATCCTCAAAAAGATGGAAAATATGAATGTAAAATCCAAAAACTGAAAGAAATTATTAGATCTTGTGTCATATATTTTGGATGCTCATGAGAGGAGCATATATCATTAGTGTAGTTCTCATATAATAACAGTTATTATGCCTCTAAAAATATGGATTATTTTGAAGTTTTGTATGGTCGTCCTTGTCATTATACACCATGTTGGGTGGAAATAGTTGAGACTTTACTTATCAGACCTAGACTTGTGAAAGATACAATATAGAATATTCATATGTCTATAAGAGGATGGAGATAACTCAGAGTCATAAAAAATCATATGTGGATCATTAACAACAACCTTTATCATTTAATGCGAGTTATTGTGTTTTCTTGAGAATCTATCCAATGTTAGGGAATCACCACTTTGGTATGAAAGTAAAGTTGTCTCAATGGTATATTGTCCCTTTTGAGATACTTTAATGAGTTAAATATGTGTATAATCAGTTGAATTTACCTCCAAGGTTCAGTTCTGCATATAATGTGTTTTATGTATCTCAATTGAAGAAGTACCAACCTGATCTTGACAATGTGATTCGATGGGACCATGTTGATCTTGAAATAAATTCTACATTGAGTCATGTATTGATATAGATTATGGATAAGAAATATAATCTTTTTCATGGTAAAAGAATCAATTTGGTATGTGTTATATGGAAGCATGATCAAATATAGGAAGAGACATAGGAACATGAAAAGGAAATGTTGGAGTAGTGGTCCGAGATCTTTCAAATCAACACCATTATCCCACTTTCTAAGGATAGAAATACCAATAGTGTGGAGACTATAACACCCCTAGTTTCAGGTACACTACTCTTATATTTTGTATTTTCATGTTATACAATGATTGTGTTAAATTTTGAGAGTTTTCAAAAGGTTTTGGAATGTTTTGGAAGTGTTTATGAAGGTTCACAATTTGAGAATGGTTAGTAGAAATTGTGTACTATCTCTAGGAAACTATGTAGGGTTATTATTGAAGACATTAAGTGGGAACACGATTGGGGAATGGTTTGTCCAAACCATGCACATGATAGGGGAAAGCGTGTGGATGGAGACAGTAGGAGAAGCATGGGTTTTCAAACCATGCGATGCAACCATGTGAGGGTGTTGCCTTGGGAATGTATCACTACATTATTGATGCACATTTTTACAAACCATATGGTATAAACTATGTGGATCTTTATATCATTTTGAGTAGCACGTTCATGGTTGGTTCATGTTTTGAAAAACCGTGCAACCTAACCATGCGATGTGAAATTAATGATTCAAAAATGTATTTTAATTCAGATTAAGGCCCCATAACCCTCATTATTATATTATTCTTCTAGGATCTCAAACTCCATTCCTCCCCTAGGTTCCCAAGATAATTCATTTTTATTTGGAAGCAAATTTTGGATGAATCAAAGTGTGTTGGAGATCCAGAATCGATGATAAGTTATTTTTCTTCCTTGTTCTTCTTATATTTGATCTTATCCATTCTATGAGATCCATATATATAGACCATTATGGATAGATATATGTGATATGATGTAAATCTTGATGGGATATTTTTGGATCTATTGAAGGGAAGGTGTTAAGATCTCGAATCTAAAATTTCCAAGTGACGTTCTTTATTTTCACCATCCATTAAGAGGTAGGTGTCTTCTCTCTCATCTCCACTTATTCTATAACTTGAAGGAATAGTTTTATTAAATGTATTTGCCTAGATTTTCTATGGTTTTTTGTGTTATTTCATAAAATAGATTGTTTTGGTGTGCATTTTGGAATCATGTAAAATTGGATGGATTTTGGAAAAACCCCTTTGCTTATAATTTTAAAATTATGATTTTAAAATTATGTTATGGTTTAGATTCATGAAAAATGTTTGAAGAAATTATTTCATGGAATAATTGTTTTATGTGAAATTTATTGTAATAGAACTTGGAATAATTGGGTTAGTGTGTGTTTAGAGTGGATAAAGTGTGGTTGGAAGTTCTACAATCAATGTAGAATGGATTATAGACATGGAGTACCACCATCAATGGTAACACTAAGATTGAGTGTATGGGTGGTTGTGTGTGTGTGAACATGAGAATGATTATGATAAGTAAAAACACATGTAAATGATCTTTTAAGGTTTTCTCACATGGATTTCATTTATGAATTTATTTAAAATATTTACCTTATTTTAAACTATTTTATATGAAATGTTCTAATTAGTTCCTGTCTTAGTAGAATGTGTTGGGGAGTCTCTGGGGAATTACTACTGAGTTTTTACTCACTCCTTTCTTGGGAACATTGATGAATTTTAAAATGTGATATACCGAGACATAGGAAAGATAAAATCATATTATTTCTTTATTGATGCATCTTGATACCATGGGAATGATAGGTGTTGTTGGAGCTTGGAGCTAGTTCGGGTGGTGCTTGGGATGATTCCACTTTGGCGTCATTGGTTCATTTTGTATTTAGGTTTTGATTTGTTTATGTTCTTTATTCTATTGTTACTATGTTATTATTGTTATGTTTGTTTTGTCTTTGGGTTGTATTATTGATACTCGTGCATCATATAGGACGATTGGATGGTTATATTTTATATTTTTAGTTTGTTTAATATCAAAAGGGAAAATCACCCCTAATTTTTTCCTAATCCCTTGGCATTTATTTATGGAATTTGGTGTCTTGGGGATGTAACCTAAGGTTAGTGACCCTTTTTATCATATCAAGACAATAAGAAAGGGTAGGATTCTATAGTTAATATTTTTGAATTTAAGGTTCTACCTAATAGATGATCAGATCAGATCCTGATGAAAGGTTTTAACAGAACCATATCGGAATTGGAGCATCTTTTCATCAATTAGCTGAGTGAAAAGGCCACTATCTTGGGATGTTATCAAGAAATTTCCCCTTTGGGTGAGTAAGGAGTTGATTCTTCACCCTTTTTAAAGTAACTAAACCCTCCAACTACTAAGAAGAGTATGATTCTAGTTAGACATCATAAGGATATCCATAGGTTGAGTGTTCTAAATGAGTTTCAACTCTAGAGACCACCCATGTTCCAAGGTGATCCTGACACCTAAAATGCGAAGGAAAGGATAAAGGCGGTGAATTTGGTGTTTCTCTTGGACCAGAAACCCACCAACCAAATAGTGGTATTAACATCTAGTCTTTTATATAATGTCATTTTTATGTGGTGGGACTTGATGGATCAAATCCATGAAAAGGATTCACTACCTTGGTATAAGTTTGAGAACCTTTTTGAGAGGTGTATTACCTGATGATGTTGATGATGGTGTGAGTCCAAGAGCTGTTGGATCTTAATTAGGGAAATATGTCTATGATGGAGTACGTGTCGAGGTTCAATGACCTCATGTGGCAATCTACCAATATGGTATGTGATGGATTCCTTTCAGTGTAGCCTCTATAGAGAGAATTGAACTGGAGTTGAACTTTTATTTATCACTACCTATACTAGATTCTTGGATAAGGATCTTGCAATCAAGAGTTTCCTAGAAGAGGGATAGTTAAGAACCGAGGTGGGTTTCAGTTTCCTCAAAGTAGAGTCATCATTTGTGTATAGTAAACATCAGACACCAAGAGCCCAATATTAGATGCGTACACATTCATTATCACGGTCATGAAAATCAATGATAGGAGAGTTAAGTATAGGATCCATCCACGGGGGAGATAATATTTGCTACATCTTCATAAAACATGGTCATATGAATTGATATTTCTCAACCCAATGTGAAATAGAGGTGAGATAGTGTGGTATAGTGGATGTATGTCCACATTAGAGAAATTTAAATGATCTGGGACCCCCATGGTGGATAGGGAGGCCCTCCAGGAGAAGACTTTGGCAGGGTAACTGGCAATCTACCCAAGAGATCTAGAGGTGGATGCCACTATGATATGCTTACACCAATTGCATCTCTATATTTTTCTTTCCAAGTATAGGGAGTTGGAATCTAGGTCCACGAATAGATACAGGTGATGTAGAGTTACAACCAATCTATGACCAACATGGTTTTAGGTATGATTTGTGTATTCTCTACACTAGAACTCATACTTATCAACATCAATATATCACTAGTTTAATATTTATAAATACTAGTAGAGCCCCTAGACTAACCTATGTGGCTAGAGACTCCCACCAGAGGTGATCCCATGCTTACCCACATATACCAATGGTATGAGCTTGCACTTTTTGTAGAGAGATTTTATGGGAACTATAGTTTCCAAGATAAATATGTATATTTTCATATCGAGGTTCTCTTTCATGGGAAAGTTTACCTTTATTTAATACAAGCAAGAAAAAACTGTAAAAAGTTTTAGCTAATAACCCATTAGTTCGTAAGCTTAGATTTATGTGCTGTAAATGATTTAGTGGGTTATCTCCTCTTCTATTATGGAGGATTACAATGATGTTTTCCCATAGGATGTTCCAGGAATTATACCCCATCAATAGATCAAAGTCTACATTGATTTTCACCCCATACCACATTGATATATTCTTTAACTTATTATCTAGACCTGATCAAGCTTAGGGGGTTGAATTTACTACTTTAGGACCTTCTAGAGAATGGTTTCATCCAACTAGTTTATCCCCCTTGTAAGATCCAGTTTTTTTATCCAATATGGAGGTTAAGAGATTTAGGATTTTTATTGACTATCACCACCTGGACCTGGTGAAAATAGGAACAAATATCCTCTACCAAGGATCAATAAACTCTTCATCCAATTGAAGTAAGTGAAGTGGTTTTCGAATACCAACCTTAGGTTTGGGTATCACTAGCTTTTAGTTCACAAGAAAGATAACCCATAGATGGTGTTCATGTGTCTCTATGATAACTATGAGTTCCTGATGATTCTATTTTATATGATGGGTTATTCATGGGACTCATGTACCAAATATTTCTTCCATTCATAGAATAGTTCATATTGGTCTCCATAGATAATATAATCATTTATTCTATATCATAGGGTGAGAAATTTGAACACCTAGAGAATGTCTTGGATTTTCTTCAGGAGAACCAGTTTTATGAAAAAATTTCTAAGTGAAAATTATGGATTATATAGCCTGTTTCTTAGGGAATGTCATGTCAGAGGGTGGAGTGGTAATTGAACCTATAAAGATAGAGACAATGCATTCTTGGGAGCCACATGTGAATGTGTTATAGGCATGTAACTTCCTTTTATTAACAAGATATTATGAGAGATTCAAAATATATATATTGAGGGAAATAGTTTCCAAGACCGCCTTTACCTAAAAAAGTCATCCCTTTATATGATATGAGTAGTGTCAAGGAGATTTTAAAGAGTTAAAATTGGAGGTTTAATAATACTTGAAATTAGATATTTTTCATGAATATATATTTAGTTTTTATCACCTAGTAATGCAATGATAGAAGAACTTGGAGTTGTCTCTTGTGGAGGTTGTAAACTAATCTCTAATTTCACTTATTACTATTATTTATTTTTTATGTTTTTAGAGAATCATGGGGATTTTTGTGAAAACTTTTTCAAATATTATAAAATAGTAATATTGAAAGTAAGAAAGGGAAACTAATAATTCCTAGATATCATACTAAAACCTTAGTATGTATGTTATTCTTCCTCTAAAAGTGAATTAACACCTTAATAACCATCAAGTAATAAAATACAATAAAAACCAATATGATCCTAATATAAAAACCTTGATTAATAAATTTAAACAAAGAATAAAAATAAATTTACTTCCATAGAATGAACAACCTATTTGAATTCCACAATCAACAAATGAAACCACATTTACTAATAATTAAAATAATAGAATTTAAATTAGAATCACAATAATTTTCATTTTACCAAAAAATAAAACTAGTTTTAGTTTAAGAAAAAAAACTCTAGAATAATTTAGAAAGGTGATAAAAGAAATCTAGACTTGGAAGAGGACCAGTGAGTCTCCACTATCTTACTACTAGAGTTTCTTTAGTTGGACATGTAAAAACAACCTAAAATATTAATTTCTTACTCATTGATCTAATTAACTCTTAAATAATGTTTTTTAAACCACCTAATCATGAAAAATATCCTCTTAAAATCTATTCATTCCTTGGTTTCAATGATGAGCACTGGAGCTCTTTTTTGTTAGATTTTGAAATTTTTGATTTTTTTTGGTTTTTTTCAAAAAACAATGTGTGCAAGATCTTGGCCTCCCAAACAACAATGCCAAATTGACAGTAAGTATTTTTTGTAATTTTACCCAAGTAAATATTTTATTTACCTAATTATTAAATATATAGTGCACACTAAGTTCAATCTATTGAGGATTCCACTTAGAACACACTAAAATTCTATTTTCATTATTATAATTCTAACTAATGTAATACTAAAATATCTAAAGTGGGGGAATTTGAAAATATGCATGAAATATAAATATTATATATATAAATGTAATGAAATAAAGAATGATGTTAGATATAAATAATGGTATTTTGTGGTGATTGAAATCACTGTTAAAAATTATTCCCAACATTCAACTCAATGAGGTGATCAAGACCTATCACACCTAAACTTCTCATTTGAAATGTGATTAACCCATACCAAGACCTCTATATATGTGGAAATAATCTTTATAATGTTGGTTAGGAGGACCTATTTTCTGACCATCACTACCCAATCCATAATCCACCGTATGCATGGCTTAGATAATGAAGGGAAGGATGATTGATAAATGAGAAGAAGAATTTTGACGATTGAGAAAACTGGGTGACTACTCAACATAATAATTTTAACCATCACCAAAACTCCATAAATTGAATAAATAGATATAAAATTAAGCACTTTAAAACTAAATCAAATCAAAATTCCATCCCTTGAACAAGATCTTAGGTTAGTTCTCCTTTTTTAGTGGAGTTGAGAAGGGAACAATGGTGGAAGAACACATAAAATAACAAAAATAGAAGAAGAGAGGAATGAAAAAGAAAGATAATATATTAAAGTAAAACTAATATTACATAATTTTAAACACTAAAAATACAATAATAATAGAAAAAAGTATACCCCCAAGTTTCTAACCATTTGGAATGAAGAAGGGATACATTTTTATAGGGAGAGGGGGTGAAAAAATGGATCCAAATATGATCACTAAAATTTTACACATGTGAATCCCATTTAATGGAATAATTTAAAATTTATTTCTTCTAAAAATATGTTCTTATAATTTATTCACATTTAACCTCAAAATTTAATATGTATTGGTCTCTAGATTTTAGAGTTATGGGAGATTTAATCTGATAATTTAATTATATCTAGGCGAATCTTCATATTCCAATTTTCCCACTTCCCATGCCATAATGACCATGAAACATCCAGCTTCACACGTGTCCTTCATTAAATATTTCTAGATCCATGTCAAATTTAATCTTATTTGGGCTTGCCCAATCTGAGATACAAGCTCGTCTTTAAAACATTCCAGATCTATGCATAATTTTTGAGACCCGAATAGTGAGATAGTTTTGGGACTCCAATTGATGGATTGAGATTTGGGTCCAGAAGGATAAAATGAATACCAAGATGTATGTAATCCTAAAAAAAGTAATTTCACAATTTTATTCATTTTAGAAAATGTTATGTCTGAAATACAGATTAAAAATAAAATAGTTAAATCCAAAATTAATCCATTTTTGCATTTAAGCTCAAAATTATTATAAAACCTAAAAATGTAACAATTTACCATAAAATAACACTATGGTGGGATTTAAAACATTTAATTAAAGAATAAAATATATGAAAATTTGAGCTTCATTATTCCATGTGGCAGCGATCTCCCCTATTTTTCTAGCTTTGAATTATTTTAAATCTTCCAATATCATAAGTCTTCCCTTCAAATATTCCCCATGATCATGTTTTTCTTATTCTTAATTGGATTAATGCACATAGTCAAATATAAATATGGAAATATATTTTCATACGAGGCTAATAGGATGTATTTTTTTACCTGGTTGACATGATGGGAATGTAATAGCCCTAATTTTAATGTACAAACCCTTTGAAAACTTCTATGAATTATATGAGAATTTATTTCGGAGTTGATATAGAGTTTTGTGTGTTGTAGGAACCTAGTATTAATGTAATTAAAATATTAAATATTTTTATATCATGTGTGGATGAAACTTAATAATAAAGGTAATTCTCATTGATCGGAAGATCATATGGAAAATTTGAGACCATGGTTGAATTTAGAATACAGGGTTTACTCTAAGTGCAACATGTGTTTTGTCAGCATCAGACATTATGTTGAAGTGTATTCATTGGATAGTGTGATAAATAAATTAAATAATAAATATATTTAATTTATTAAATTCCTAAACCTATCCTCTCCTCTATAAGTATGCTATTATAGAAAATCCCCAGTGTTATCTACACAACCCTAGAATATTATAGAGGAGAAGAAGAGAGATTTTTTTTGAGATTTACAGATGACCTTGAGATCATGTATTGATTTCAAAAAATTGAAGATATTCATGGGATGAATGATGAACATAGTATAAACATCAATTGCATCTCTAGAAAACATTTTCTTCACCAAGGATCAATCTATTCTTGAGGCAGGGCTTGTTATTTTATGAATTATTACCTTGTTATTAAATTTGTAACATAGATTCAATTTATCTGATATGAATTTATATTTTTCTTCCCTAAACCATAATTCCCTAATAATTTATTCACTGTGCAAGTTTTATTTTAGCGCTTTTGGTTTCTGTGATTATGATTGTTAGTCAGGTTCACAATGGTCAATCATAATCTTACTTTGTTATTATGCCTCTACCGCATATGTTCTTCCAATTATTCATCATTGGCCCATGGGGTCAATGATTTGACATTTCTAGATAGGTTTTGGCATGATTGAACCTCTAGATTTGAGGTGGTTATGTGAATGACATTGAGATAAATAACTTATGGATGGATCAAGGTAAAATGATGGATAATAGATGATGGTTCTAGGGATTAGGACCCCATTTGGCGATGAGAGGCATGATATATATTTCATGGGTGATGGAAATCCTATTTTCCAGCCACTGGATACCACAAATCAACGATCAAAGATGTTTTCCTCTAATTTCGTATCTTGGATGAGGCTAATGATGGGATTTGCAGTGGAATAGGTGGAAATAACTTACTTCAGGGTAAAGATTCATGTTTCTATGAAAAACCCAACTACGCATCGTGTATTTCATAGGAACACACATTGTGTATTCCACTTTGTGCATCATATAGGGTTTTGTCCCATTATAAATATCACATGCCATGTGGTGGACCCACACACCATGTGACCTTGGTTGTGTGGATATTCCATGTACCAATAGTACATTCCCATAAAATCCATGTGGCCTAAACACTGTGTATCTTGGCCACACCCTGGGTACCTTACTTAGGTAGTGAAACTATGTACAATGAGGTACACACCTTAGACCCTGAGTGGTCCCACACACCAAGTAACCCTTATAACATGCTATGTACTTAGCCTTTTATACGTTGAGTATATCAGTGGGACACATCAAGACTTATAATTCAAAGTACACCCCATTAAACTCATTAGGATATGCTGTATAATTCTTCCATGGTGTTCTACCTCCCTCATCGCCTTCTTCAGAACTTAGTTTTGGACCCGTGAGCAGTCCATTCTGAGTAGAATTACATGTATGATTAAATGGAGGGATTAATTTTGACATCAAAGATATGACATGATGTGGAACTATTAGTTCAATTATTCCATCTTAGATAGATAAGTATGAGACTGGAGTGTGATCTCTGAAGTGACATTGGGGTTGTTGACCCCCCTAACAACACTCGGGGATCAAGGCATGGGTCCCCCATTTCCTAATACTAGTAGGATATAAACACTCAGTACTTATCCTAGTGTGAAAGTATCCTATATTTATAGTAATACCCACTTGACATTGAGTTCTGAATGAGTCATGGCTCCTCCACCCTTATGAGGCCATCACCCCCACACCGTGATGTGCCATCGATGTGGCGTGGCTCCCCTAGGGATCTAGTGGGGATTTTTCTGGTCTATTAGAAGAAGGTAAGCATAAATTCATAGAGTTTCAGATATAATTGGATTTGACACTGGCTATCAAGATGGATATCTCCTATCTCTCTTTTTTTGGGTTTCTTTGAGCATATCCACCTATTGAGTTATATTCTCCCCCTATCTCATGGATCCATTTGACCATTGTTTTTATTATTTCTTTATTTTGTTCAAGGAATCATACCGATTATGTATATAATCACCCCTATATGGTCTTTTACCAAACATGTCATGTTTTATGAAAATGACAGGATAATAGATGGTGGCTTTGGTAGACTTTATGTTGATGGAGTATAACAATATTCAGTGAAAGTGACCATGTTAGGTGGTTGGTTTCTGGAGATCATGAGTGGGAGATCTCTCTTGAATTTACATTTTATACTAGTTATTAGGTTGGGACCCTTTTTATAGCTAGGAATTTATTTTTCCCATTTTATTCTACTGGTCTTTATTAATGTACTTTGATGCATTTCAAGAGGTTATTGGCTATATTTACATACTCGAGTTGATATCAATTATTATTACCCTATTCTTTGCATGGAGTTTTGTGGTGGAATGAGTGTACAAGTGATTTAGGATAAGACATCCCATATGTGTGATATACCTACTTGATGCTAGTCTCCTACCCTTGGACCATTGGAGGTGGACTTGGGGTGTCACTCTCAACTTAGCGCCAGTCTAGGCAAGACCCCGGTGGGTCGGGTCATGATAGAGTGGTATCCGAGAATCCTATCCTAGGGATGGTTTTTGGAGTTAAATTTGTCGTGGGGTTTGGTTTAGGAAGTTATGGAAATAATGTTAAAGTGTCTTAAGTTAAACTCTCAGGCTAGGGAACCCAGTGATGGTTTGAAAACCAACAAATCCATACACTAGGATTCTAACTATCTTCCTGTTGACATGGAATATTGAGAAAATAATTTTAGTAAATTAATTCTAAATGAATTATATAAGAATGGGTCCTTGAATTCCCTATCCTTCTTGATTCAACTCCCTAGATATTATCATCTAAACATGATCCATCTTGTAAAAATTTCATGATTCTACCATGAAGACAACCAATAGAAGTTCTATGAAATATTTTAGAGGATGAACAACTTAGTGACAGGGATTTTGTTTATGGGATAGTTCTTGAGGAACACCCTCTGGGAAGGATATGATTAGTTCCATTTCCCATTAAGTGAAAAATATACCTAGATTTAGTATCCTGGTCTAGCAACTCCCTTTGAGTTAGTAGTTTATAGTTCCAGACAATCAAGATAACAATGCACATAGACTAGCCACACTATGAGAGTTTCAATGGTAGAGACCAATTAATTTTCTTGGTGATCCATATCCTTAAGAAGTATAGGATTAGATGGAGTTGTTTATTCACATCTTCCTACTAAAGACCCCAACTGATCATATGGTATCACTTTTAGTTGGTCTTCCTCATGGAGTGGTTGGATGCTGCTGAAGCTTGGTTACTTAGACCCATGATGAGGCGATGCTCACCTAGATATAATATGAGAATTTATTACATGGGTAGTACTACCCTTCAAACTTGTGGTAAATTTATATACATGATCTTTTGGAGTTTCAATATGGTGATATGACCATTTCTAATTAAACTTTGAGGTTTATGAAACTCACATACTACTCCCTCAATATGGTTCAAGACAGATACTTTTAGGTGAAGATGTTTGAGAAAGGAATCCAAAAATACATACAAGATGCAGTGGTTCCTATATGCATTCCCACTTATTCTAGGGTGGTAGAGCAGACCTTAGTGATGGAGAACTTCCTAAAAGAGGGGCATTGGGTTGCTGGAGAAGACAATGGGCATTGTGGAGATGAGTATTTAGATGTGGAAGGTAGATTCTAGTGATTGAGTACCTAGAACTAGGGATCTTCTCGAAATAAGTGTTCTTGATCTCAGGGATCGATAGTATGGGGATCCCATTGGGTATCCAGTCATCCAAGATATGATCGATGTTATTTTTTCAACATGCATGGTCATAGAGCACGAGACTATTCAACCTAACATAGTTCTGATAGAATACTATTGGTGGATGGACCACCATGATAGAGGAAACACTATGATTAGAGACCTCATAGGGGAAATTAGGGTGGACCCCAAGGAGGTGGAGATATCAATGGGGTTAGAGAAGCAACAACTGGTGGAGGGAAATATTATGAGTTACTTCCACAACCAACACCACCAGAAGGATCATGTTATGCATAGAGAGATAGTAGTAAAGGGAATAATAAACTTTTGCCTTTGGGGGAATACAAATAGGACGCACCAGATATGATTTGAGGTATGATTTGTGTCTTCTCTACTTTAGCTCTAGTACTGATAGACACTTGTATGAGTCATTACTTCATCTCTTTATCCCTTGTGTATGCACTTGATATTCTAGTATAGATCTTAGCTTGACCTATGCGGCTGGAGAGTCTTATTGGTGGAGATTCCACCACCTCTCATACATTTCAATAGCGTGAGTTTGCACTTAGTGGATAAATTTTTCCTTGGTATCTCTTTATTATTGTGATTAATCCTTATGATTTCATCCTTATTATGGGATGGTTATCCATATTTCTTTCCCATATATATTTTCACCACAAGAAAGTGAGGTGCCTATGGATGGATGGGATGAGATTCTCCTTTAGAGAAGAGTAGGAATTTTCGGTGGAGTAAGCATGGATCTCGTGCTGGAAACTGGAGCCTACCTCTCATCAATTGGAGAGATTGAACCTTGATGTGGAAAACTATTTAGGAACCTAATTTTTAGTAGTAGTGGAGGTACACATAAATGACGTCCCTGAAGATGTTATGGGGATAAATCCATAAAGGGGGAACAAATTTGGTGATTAATTGCACCTAGGGATCACAACTTTATCCTATGAATCATATCAGATGGTCCCTACCAAGATCTGGGTGATGAGGGTGTAATTAAAGGGATTTCTATATAAATGTTTCATCAGACCCAGTATATATCCCTAAGCAGCTTCTATGTTTTTCACCAAGAAGGTGGATGAGATCTGTAGGATATGTGTTCACTATCATCACCAGAATTAGGAGACAATTAATATTAAGTACCCCCTTACTGAGGATTGATGGTCTATTCAACCAGATGAAAGGTGCAGTATAGTTCTCAATGTTTGAACTCAGGTTTGGATATCACCAGTTTTAGGTTCATGAGTAGGATATAATAAAGAAGACATTCTAATGAAGTTATGGTTATTATGAGTTCTTTTTTATGCCCTTAAGTGTGAATAATACCGCCATGTTCTTAGGAATCATGAACCAAATGGATCGGTTTGTGGAAGGTGTCCTTGTTTTGAGACTACCAGGGGAGGGTGTCAGATTTTTGATATTCTGTGATGCCTTTAAAGTTGGGCATGAGTGTGTGTTAATAAATAGGTTGGAAATGATCATTTACTGGTTGAGGTATTTGAAACCCCATGATAAGAACTATGTGACCCATGTCTTGGAGTTGACAAAAATGGACTTTTCCTTGAAGATTTTGAGACTTTTTCTTCTAGATGACCACTTTATAGTCTGCTAATACCATCAGAGTCTCATGTATATATTATCACATGAGAGATCTTAACTTGATACAAAATTATTGGTTATAATTCCTATAGAACTATGAATTTTAAATAGTCTATACCCCTAGGAAGGGTAATATGGTGGAAGATTCCATTAATAGTAAATTATATTTTTGTTTGGTGGAGGATGTGATGGAGTATATGGCCTCTGTGTAGTTCACCTTAGTAGAGGATAGAGGTTCAGTTTAACTTTAGTCAATGGTGGTGTCTCCATTTCTTCTTTAGCGTGTGAGAAATGATTAGTTATGAGATATCGACTATAAAGTTCTACACAACTAAATATCCTTAGGAGACACACTTAATTATTTCTTTGATGGTGGAGAGCACATCATACTCTTACTAGGAAATATGATAGTTCCAATTTCATAGTGTGAGAAGGTGATGATGGAGTTTCATACCTCTCCTATAGAAATACATCATAGGGTGGAAAATATATATCAGGACCTTCAATGACAATTTTAGTGTCTAGGTATGAAATAGAATGTTTCTGAGTTCATTTCTCGATGCCTTACGTATTAGTAGGTGAAGGAAAAGCACTAGGTTTTGGAACGATTGGTATGACTCCTTTCGAGGCCCTATATGTGAGACCTTGCAGGCCACCCTTAAATTGGGTAGTAATAGGGGAGTCATCACACATGGGATAAAATCTAATGTATTTGATGAAAAAGAAATTATAGGTGATCCAATATTAGATGAGACCAATTTTATTCAAAAGAAATCATATGATGATTGAGGTCATAGGACCTTGGAGTTTGAGTATGGATACCATGTGTTCCTAAAGGTCTCTCCATAATGAGGTTTTCCGAGGGTTGGTCAAGGTAGAAAGATATACCTGTGGTTCATCAAGCCATTCTAGTTCCTTTGAATCACATGAAATCCCATCAGTATGAGTTCTTTGGAGGCATAAGAGCATCTAGGAGATTTCATGAGAGCATGAGAGTCAGATGTGGTCACAATACCCTCGCATTTTCAAGTAGCTTTTTACTTTTTGGGTTGAAAATACTTAAAGGTGGGGAGAGTGTAACAACCACAAATTTCATGTCTGGACCCTTTAAAAATTTCTATGAATTATCCTAGAATTTATTTCAGAACTAGTGAAAAGTTTTGGGTATTATAGGTCCCCAATATCAATAAAATAAAAATATTATTTTTTTATATCATACATGTGTAACACTTCAGAATAAATGGAATTCCAATTGATTGGAACCTTGGAAAATATGAGACTATTATTGAATCTAGAATGTAGGGTTTACCCTAGGTTTGATATGAGTTTTTTCTGCATCATACATTCTATTGAAGTGAATTCATTGTAAGATACATTAAATAAATTAAATAATTAATTTATTAAATGCCTGAACCTAGCCTCTCCTTCATAAGTATGATATTATGGAAAATATCTAGGGCTAGACACATAACCTTTGAATATTAGAGAGTAGGGTGAGAGAGCCTTCATTGACAATTGAAACATGATATTGGGATCATGGATCACCACCAAACAATTGAGGAGATTCATGGAAAAAATGACGAGTGTAGTGGAAGCTTCAATGACATCACTAGAAAACATTTTCTTCACTAATGATTGATCTTTTATCAAGGTAGGGATTATTATTTTATGTATTCTTACCATGTTATTCAATTTCTAGCATGGATTCAATTTATATTCTATGAATTCCTATTTTTCTACCCCAAACCATAAATCCCTGAGAATTTCTTCATTGTGAAAATTTTATTTCAATGCTTTTAGTTTCCATGATTACAATCTCTATCTAGGTTCCCAATGGAAAATGATTATCTCACTTTGTTATTGTGCCTCTCCCTCCTTTGTTATTCAAATTCTTCATTATAAAACCATGGGGTGAATGATTCAACATTTTTAGACTAGTTTTAGTGTGATCAAACCTTCATATTCACAATGGTTATGAGAATGACATTGGGATAGAAAACTTACAGATGGATCAAGGTGTAACAATAGATCTTAGATAATGGTTTCATGTATTGGGACCTCATTTGGTGACATAAGGTGTGAAATATTTTTCATGTGTGATAAAAATCCTGATTTACAGCCACTGGAGGCTAAATATTGATGACCAGAGATGTTTTACTTCGATTTAGGAGGCTTGGATGAGAATAACAGTGATATTTGAAGTGGTATCAGTGGATATGGCTTGCTTCAGGGATAAGATTCACATTTTTATGAAAAACATAACTACACACCATGTATTTCACAAGATTACATGTCGTGTAGTCCACTCTGCATGGAGGCTAGGGTTTTATCTCATTATAAATATTACACATCATGTGGCAGACCAATACACCATGTGAGATTGGCTGTATAGCCAAGCTATGTACTAGAAGTACATTCCAATGTAGTTCATGTGCCCTATATTCCATGTATCTTGGAAAAACACCATATACCCTACTTAAGCAGTTAAACCATGTGTAGCGAGGTACACACCATGAACCTTGGGTGGTCCCACACACTGTGTCACCCTTATGACATGCCATGAACTTTTCCTTTTACATTACGAGTATAACATCAAGACACGACCAAGAATAGACTTCATATTACACCCTATGTTCCTTATTAGGATATACCGTATACCTTATAAGACATGCCATGTACTTATTATAGAGTGTTCTACCTCACATATCTCCTTCTTTGAGACTTATTTTTGGACTCGAGAGTAGTCTATTCTAAGAAGAATTCGACGTTCAATGTGATAGTGTCTTTTGTATTGACATCATAATTATAGATCGAGGGGGAATGAATAGTTCTCTTCTTCCTAATCATATAGTTGAGGATGAGATTCTATTTTGATCTCTGAAGTGACATCGGGGCTGTCGACCCCCCTGATAGAACACAAGGGTTAGGGTGTGCCCCCCATTTCCTAGTACAAAGAGGATAGAACACCTTCATACTCATCTTAGAGAATGGGTCTTTTATCTAGGGAGTGTTACCCTCTCTTCATCGAGGTCTAGATGAGGCGTGGGTCCTCCACAATTTCGGGGGTATGTGTAACACCCTGAGATTTTATGAGATATAATATTTTTAATTTCTTTCATATCTTCTGTTGTACGCTACACCAAGATTATCTTGCGCTATACGCAACAACGTATTATCTTGCAGTATATGCGACACTATTCTTGGATTGTGTTACACACAATTTCAAGTTCGTTTGATAGTAGTTATTCTACGCAACATTGAGTGTGTATATATATATATATTCAATTTATAAATGAAATATGGTTGTATTCTGTTATACGCAACAACAAAGGAGTCTTTCACTACACGCAACCCTGACTTGCCTTGCATTACATGCAATCACGACCTTCCTCGATGGCGTGTGTTGTACGCAATACCAGGTTTCACTAAACAATGACATATGGTTATAATATTATTATGAACTAGCCATTATGAATATTAGTAACTACATTTTGAATGTTATAGCATTATTATTTCATCTGACACATTTTCTATAACATCGTGTGAGAACAAAATAAATTTTTCGAGTAAAATAAGTATTTTTCAAAAAATGCAGTTTTGCCGCCTTTTGATGGCGCACCCACTTTAAATCTAGTTTTTGACATTTTTATAAGTTCAATTTGATAAAATAAAATTCTTCCTTGGAATCAGGATATAAAAATTTAATTTGGATAAATTTTTTATATTATTCTGATAACTTTCATATTTTAATGAATAGTAAAACACGCTATATTTTAATTAAAAACAATTTTTTTCATCGCAATAATTTATATGGTTATATTATATTTTTAATTGGTTTTAAAGTGTAATTATAATATATTTTTACCATTTAATCCAATGTTTCTCATTGAAATTAATTTCACTTTGAAATTGGACATAAACAAGTATCGATCTTTTGATAGTTATTGTTTCTTAAAAACACGCCATTTGTTTTGATATCGAGAATTACTTTTAAAATTAATTAATTACACTTATATGTTTTTAATTTGAAAAAATAGACATCATTTTTGAATTTGTAATATCAAATATAGCTTAGGCTTAATTTTTGGTATTTTTCTGAAAAACTTCAATTTTTGATGAATAGTGAGACCACTTAGTGGTAGTTTAAAAACTGACACTTTCATTTAAATGAAATTTTACCACTTCTGTGAATTGAATTTCAAAAATACAACATACATGGTTGTTATCAAGAAGTAAAATGTGGTTCAATAAGATGGAAATAATTTTTGGTGAATAGTAATTTTTGACTTTTATTTACTGCGGTTAAAGGTAAATGGGGTAATTCAAGGTTAAAAAAATATTATAATAATTCAAAATTAGCTTAACACTTGTACTAAACTTATTGGATGAGTAGTGACCGACCATGGGAATCCTTGGGTTGATTTTAGAACCCCATTGAGCCACTTGGTAGTGATAATGATAATTTGGATTAATTAATTTAATGTAAAGACAAAATTTACATTAACAAAAATATTTTAGTAATTAATTTTTATAAGGGGTTATATAAATTATATTTCTGACTATAAATATTAATTGGAAAGATAAAAATATTTCCTACATGGTGGTGTTTTTTTATAATTTTTAGACATCAAATAAATTAAATTATTTATGACACAATAATGATGCAGTATTTACCTCATTATTAAATGATTTAAATAAATAAGATTATAATGATTAAAATGTTATCCAAAACATGTCCAATTCTGATTGAATGATTTTATTTCGACCATGAGTCATCTTATCTTCATCTTTAATGATTTTTGGACCATTTTAAACTGAAGATAAGTTTAAAATAAAATAATATTTTCACACTTTCCAAAGGTGCCCCTCTCCTCCCTTATAAAAGGGAACCTCCTCCCTCTTCTCTTTACACAACCTTGAGCCTTCAAGATCGGCCAAAGCCTACCCATTTCTCTTATACACTTCCCTAGAAACATTCTGGAGGTTCTTGTCTCCTCAAAAGACCAACTCTAGTGCCTTAAGAGGAATCCTAAAAGAGGTGCGTCGAAGAAGAGGTAATCTCTTCTACCGATTCTTTCAAGTTTCTTTCTTCTTAAACTTCTTATTATTTATTTGTTTCATCATAAATTAATAAAATCAGTATCAATTATATACTGATATATTATTATAAATATGAAACAACCCTATTTCACCTTCTATCCATCCTAAGAAAAATGAAATCACCGCGCGTGCGTACGTACGGAATACCGTCTCCACGCCGTGGTGTAATATGTTTTTCCACCACCACCTTACTTGGATGGGTATAATGGTGTAAAGAATAACTAAATATGGTTATTATAAAATCATACTGATTCTAAGATATTATATCATCCACTCCAATTCAATTCAATAATTATGGGAATGATATCATAGCTCGTGCGTACGTACGAATTACCGTCTCCACGACGTGATGAGATTCATTCTCCATGTTAACCAATCAAGAAGGATTATAAAGTATATATAATGAATAATAATGAAATATATGACATTATAAAGCTACTATATTTATTTATATATATATATATATATTTCATCTACTTACTGCCATTCAAGTCAATAAGGAAAAGAAAACAGCGTTCATGCGTACGTACGACATACCGTCTCCATCAACGGTGTATTTAATTTCATTTATCTATCTATTATATATATATATATATATTTATATGGAATATATATGATATATAAATCATGATTTACATTCTGGAAGTAATTAAATCATGATATAAGTAATAATAATATCAAGAACAACAATTCCAAACACGTACGATAAATAAAACAATTTTACCCAAAACGCTGCTTTAAGATGGAATTTAAAAAGGAACGGCTAATATAAAGTCATAATTGAACCATATATGATATCATAACAATGAATATGATTATGTAACAAGTCAATGAAATTATTTAAATCATTATACAGGAGGTTCGGATACATACGAAGCATATCAGACCTAAGGTAAGGGATAATTATTCCAATCTCGTTCTTATCCGTGATTGTTTATTCGTAAGTATTTACTGGGGTTATTGTTATCATCCATGTATATGTTTTCTAAAAGTGTTTTTATGTATTATTAAAGTCCTTTTTACCCATTTTTTACTTTTACCACTTGTTATGAAAGGAATATTTCTTTTGTTTACCATACGAGGAACTTTTTGACTTTTCCGGAAAAACTATGAGGGGAATGTTTTTTTAACTTATACGGCATGAACAGATTTTTACGGTTTCATAACACCTTATTTTAATGAAGCTTACTCTACAATATTTAATGAATATTTTCAACAAAATCCTTTTCTTTTAAAATTGCATGGCATTTTTTGAAAAGAAAATGATTTTTAAGAAGAAAGGATATTTTCCTCAAGAATTCATTTCAAGTGTTTTATCAAAACCATTTTCCATATAAGATGGCATTATTTCATATATGTATGTTTGAAGTATAATTTCTCTATTATTTACAGGGTTTTAATTTTCTTATGATGAAATGATATCCATTTTTTTGTATGGAATATGTTATGATGGGATGATGTTTATGAAACCCATTTTATACTTTGGGTAATGATGAATGATTTATGTTCATGTTGTGGCACAAGTAAGAATGATTTCATTATGAGATGAGTGGGACATATATCTACCTACAATGCATTGGGTAAAGATTTATATCTCACGAGATAGACATGGCTGGAAGGGAAAGTTAATCCGGTTCAGTGATACAAGACTGGAACGAGGAGTGAACTCGATTCAGAAAGGGACTTTGTCAACTAAGATGGTCTTGACAGAAATGCCTTGGCTAATATGGAAATCATAACATGTTATTAATGGTTGCCACAATTACATGTTTTATTCCCATGCTATTTTATCATGATTAATGTTTCTTTATGATCTATTCCTTATGTACTGCCATGGTTTATGTCATTGCTCAAGATTTTGATGTTTAAACATTATGTACATGTTTTTTTTAAGTTCAAATGTATATGATTTGTTTTATTTGTTCCATGATTACCCTTACTGAGCATTTTAGCTCACCCTTTATATGTTTTCGATTCCCCAGGATTTAAAGAAAGGTTTTAGGTAAGAAAACAAAGGGGGAAGATATTTATGGGCGATGTTGAAGATCTTTCACCACGATTAGAAGATTATATTTAGAGTTTCCAAAGACACTAAACTATTACCATCCTTCTGTGCCTGTTTTTGTTATGTATTAAGTATTCCGAAAAAGTAATTTTAATTTCCATGTACGTTAAGCTTCAGGTCTCTATAGTTGGTATCAGAGGAAAGGTTTAGTCAACCTTTGGAAACTAGGATACAAAAACTTTAGTTAAATCCCTAGAGATATTTCTAAGGTATGTCTAGGGATGTCTCTAAGGTTAATTATAAGTATAGGTTATAGTCCTATAATTACAGAAACAATAATAGAATTAAAACTAATATGTTAGATATTGAAGGTAGTCCCTCTTGATTATGATTTTTTCCGCTCACACTATTTTTTTTGGGTTTTAGAAAATGGATAGAAATAGGAAGATTCACGATAATGGAGGATATGCTGGACAATGGAATGATATTATTCATGAGCAACCAAATGAAATTGGATCTGGAGGTCCACATATCGTTATTATGCTTAATCAGCAATCTCATAATATGATCAATAATCTCAACTTTGGTAAGTTTCCTGACTCAGATAATAAGAGAAAGATGGAGTTTCATGATGATCATAGAGGAAAGAAAGTTCAATTTCCCTCATGTAAATCATGTGGGAAGAGGCATCAAGGAGAATGTTTCAAAGGAACTAGAAAATGCTTTGGGTATGGAAAAGAAGGACACAAAGACAGTAATTGTAAAGGAAAAGGTTCAATTAACACCATGGACAAGGATAATGGTATTTCTAAGACATCAAAAATGGTTAAATGTTTTAAATGTGGAATGTAAGGGCATTATGAAAACCAATTCCCTAAGGGAAAATATCATGAAGAGAATCAGCATGGTCGTATGGGTAGTATTTATATTGATGATGATGAAGAGACTATAAATGATATGTGAGATAAAAGAATTGTTCAAGCTCATTCAATGGTTTAGGAAGGTAGTGGAATGATTACATGTTTATCAAGAGTAATGTTGTATAAGTAATCTCACGGTACTATGGAATAAAGAGACATCTAAGGATTGTTACAATTTTTTTTTGCCTTATGTTTTTGAAAGTATATGTTGAATGGTACCGGTAACCATGAAAGGTTATTCAGATATTTTTGGAAAGAACCTAATATGGACATAAAGAAGGGATAAAGAGATAATGAAATGTTTGATAGTATTAATGAGCTCATGAATGATATCAGGACAAAGTGATATCATGGTTTGAGTATATAGAATTTTTGGGATTTTGGTATGTGGAAAGAGTTACCTTTTGACAGCATTCATGTTTTCACTATGGTTCTATGGTAATTTATGAGAATACATGATTAAGGTATTCACATGTTTGGAATGTGATCAACAAGATATATCGTATGATATATGGGGGATAAATGATGGTATTCACATGCTCGGTAGATGAAATTTCTAGTAATTTTTTTCTTTATACCATGATCTTGGACAGAAGTATTTTGGATAAACCTAAAGATTGGAATGAATTAAGTTAGACATAAGATAGTATTGTTTAAGTATAGAACTTTTTTCGATATTATTATAGGAATGTTATTATAATGTAGTTTTAAAAAAAGAGACAACTTGCAGGACGGGCGACAACCCGTCGCGTCGGACAAGGCTGTGGGAATTGAACCCACAACCGAAGTGTGACAGACCTTTATCACCTACCACTGGCCTATAGGAAGTCCCTGGTTCATAGAAACTAGTTTTATTTTATTAAGCGGTATGATAGATGAAGTATAAATCCATTTTTGGAATCATATACGATTAACCTTACCATATATGGACTTATGTATATTTGATAACTTTTGCTAAACTTTTGTTTGAGACAGATGGAATGACTTATCATTCTATCACATGATCTTCTAACACTTCATGGGAGACAAATTCAACTTCATTTCTTTAAGAGATGATGTAGAAATTGTTCAAGGCACAAAAAATAGTGAGATTGTACCAAAATCAAGTAAGTATTTCTTTTAATTCAAAAATTCTTCAACATTAGGGAAATGATCTTGAAAACCAAAAATGTTGTCCTAGTGCTCTCATATCTGATGAATTAGATGGTACCTTAGATCATCATAAATTTATGACTTTGTGATTGTTGTATTTTTCATAGCCATGTCCTCTACCACTCTCCATCAGAACTTGATGGTTAGATTTCTCTTCCATATCCATATTTTCACCTATGTTCTCCTATGTGGAAACACAGTGATTAGTTAGTTTGGGTAACCATTACGTTTCATAATTTAGTATTTAAATTTCAGTTTTGATATTCTTTTTTACGATTTGGGTTTCTATTAAATAAAATTTCAAGTAGTAAACCATTTATAACCCCAACGAATTTCGAGGGCGAAATTCATTTTAAGGGAGGTAGAATGTAAAACCCCAAGATTTTATGAGATATAATCTTTTTAATTTCTTTCACATCTTCTGTTGTACGCTACACCAAGATTATCTTGCGCTATACGCAAAACCGTATTAGCTTGTAGTATACGCAACACTATTCTTGGATTGTGTTACACACAATTTCAACTTCATTTGATAGTAGTTATTCTACGCAACATTGAGTGTGTGTGTGTATATATATATATATTCAATGTATAAATGAAATATAGTTGGATTCTGTTATACACAAAAACAAAGGAGTGTTTCACTACACGCAACCCTGACTTTCCTTTCATTACACGCAATCACGACCTTCCTCGATGGCATGTGTTGTATGCAATACTGGGTTTCACTAAACAATGATATATGGTTATAATATTATTATGAACTAGACGTTATGAATAGTATTAACTAAAATTTGAATGTTATAACATTATTATTTAATCTTACACATTTTCTAGAACATCATGCGAGAACAAAATAATTTTTTCGAGTAAAATAAGTATTTTTAAAAAAATGTAGTTTTGCCGCCTTTTGATGGAACACCCACTTTAAATGTAGTTTTTGACAAGTTTATAAGTTCAATTTGACAAAATAAAATTCTTCCTTGGAATCAGGATATAAAAATTTAATTTGGATAAAATTTTCATATTATTCTGATAACTTTCATATTTTAATGAATAGTAAAAACATGCTATATTTTAATTAATTTTTTTTTTCATCGCAATAATTTATATGGTTATATTATCTTTTTAATTGGTTTTAAAGTGTAATTAGAATATATTTTTACCATTTAATCAAATGTTGGTCATTGGAATTAATTTCACTTTTAAATTGGACATAAACAAGTGTCGATCTTTTGATAGTTATTGTTTCTTAAAAACACGCCATTTGTTTTGATAACGGGAATTACATTTAAAATTAATTAATTTCACTTATATGTTTTGAATTTGGAAAAATAGACATAATTTTTGAATTCAGAATATCAAATATAGCTTAGGCTGAATTTTTGGTATTTTTCTGAAAAACTTCAATTTTTGATGAATAGTGAAACCACTTAGTGATAATTAAAAAACTGAATCTTTCATTTAAATGAAAATTTACCACTTATGTGAATTGAATTTAAAAAATATGACATACATGGTTGTTATCAAGAAGTAAAATATGGTTCAATAAGATGAAAATAATTTTTGGTGAATAGTAACTTTTGACTTTTATTTACTGCGGTTAAAGGTAAATGGGGTAATTCAAGGTTAAAAGAATATTATAATAATTCAAAATTACCATAACACTTGTCCTAAACTTATTGGATGAGTAGTGCCCAACCATGGAAATCCTTGGGTAGATTTTGGGACCCCATTGAGCCACTTGGTAGTGATAATGACAATTTGGATTAATTAATTTAATGTAAAGACAAAATTGACATTAACCAAAATATTTTAGTAATTAATTTTTATAAGGGGTTATATAAATTATATTTTCAACAATAAATATTCATTGGAAAGATAAAAATATTTCCTACATGGTGGTGTTTTTTTAATAATTTTTAGACATCAAATAAATTAAATTATTTATGACACAATAATGATGCAGTATTTACCTCATTAATAAATGATTTAAATAAATAAGATTATAATGATTAAAATATTATACAAAACACGTCCAATTATGATTGTATGATTTTATTTCGACCATGAGTTATCTTATATTTATCTTTAATGATTTTTGGACCTTTTGAAACTGAAGATAAGTTTATAATAAAATAATATTTTCACACTTTCTAAAGGTGCCCCTCTCCTCCCTTATAAAAGGGCACCTCCTCCCTCTTCTCTTTACACAATCTTGAGTCTTTAAGCTCATCCAAACCCTCCCCATTTATCTTCTCCACTTCCCTATCAAAATTTTGGAGGTTCTGGTTTCCTCAAAAGACCAACTCTAGTGCCTTAAGAGGAAGCTTAAAAGAGGTGCGTCAAAGAAGAGGTAATCTCTTCTACCGATTCTTTCAAGTTTCTTTCTTCTTCAACTTCTTCTTATTTATTTGTTTCATCATAAATTAATAACATTAGTATCACTAATATACTTATATGTTATTATAAATATGAAACAACTCTATTTCACCTTCTATCCATCCTACGAAAAATGAAATCACCGCGCGTGCGTACGTACGGAATACCGTCTCCACGCCGTGGTGTAATCTGTTTTTCCACCACCACCTTACTTGGATGAGTATAATGGTGTAAAGAATAACTATATATAATTATTATAACATCATACTGATTATGAGATATTATATCATCCACTCCACTCCAATTCAATAATTATGGGAATGATATCATCGCTCGTGCGTACGTACGGATTACCGTCTCCATGACGTGATGAGATTCATTCTCCATGTTAACCACTCAAGAATGATTATAAAGTATATATAATGAATAATAATGAAATATATGACTTTATAAAGCTACTGGATTTATGTATATATATATATATATATTTCATCTTCTTACTGCCATTCAAGTCAATAAGGAAAAGAAAACAACGTTCATGCGTACGTACGGACTACTGTCTCCATGAATGGTGTATTTCATTTCATTTATCTATCTATTATATATATATATATACTGAATATATATGATATATAAATCATGATTTATATTCTGGAAGTAATTAAATCATGATATAAGTAATAATAATATCAAGAACAACAATTCCAAACACGTACGATAAATAAAACAATTTTACCCAAAACACTGCTTTAACATGGAATTTACAAAAGAACAGATAATATAAAGTCATAAGTGAACCATATATGATATCATAACAATTTATATGATTCTTTAATAAGTCAATGACATTATTTAAATCATTATACAGGAGTTTTGGATACGTACGAAGCATATCAGACCTAAGGTAAGGGATAATTATTCCAATCTCATTCTTATCCGAGATTGTTTATTTGTAAGTATTTACTGGGGTTATTGTTATAATCCATGTCCATGTTTTCTAAAAGTGTTTTTATGTATTATTAAAGTCCCTTTTACCCATTTTTTACTTTTACCACTTTTTATGAAAGGAATATTTCTTTTGTTTACCATACGAGGAACTTTTTGACTTTTCTGGAAAAACTACGAGGGGAATGTTTTTTTAACTTATACAGCATGAATGGATTTTTACGGTTTTATAACGCCTTATTTTCATGGAGCTTACTCTACAATATTTAATGAATATTTTCAAAAAAATCTTTTTCTTTAAAAATTTCATGGCATTTTGTGAAAAGAAAATGATTTTGAAGAAGAAAGAATATTTTCCTCAAGAATTAATTTCAAGTGTTTTATCAAAACCATTTTCCATATAAGATGGAATTATTTCATATGTGTATGTTTGAAGTATAATTTATCTATGATTTACATGGTTTCAATTTTATTATGATGAAATGATATCTATTTTTTTGTATGGATTATGTTATGATGGGATGATATTTATGAAACACATTTTATACTTTGGGTAATGATGAATGATTTATGTTCATGTTGTGGCACAAGTAAGAATGATTTAATTATGAGATGAGTGGGACCTATATCTCCCTCCAATTAATTGGGTAAATATTTATATCTCATGAGATATACATGGCTAGAACGACAAGTTAATCCGGTTCAGTGATACATGACTGGAACGAGGAGTGAACTCGATTCAGAAAGGGACTTTGTCCACTAAGATGGTCTTGGCAGCAATGCCTTGGCTACTATGGAAATCATAACATGTGATTAATGGTTTCCACAATTACATGTTTTATTACCATTCTATTTTATCATGATTAATGTTTATTTATGATTTATGCCTTACGTACTACCATGTTTTATGTCATTGCTCAAGATTTTGATGTTTAAACATTATGTTCATGTTTTTTTTAAGTTCAAATGTATATGATTTGTTTTATTTTCTCCATGCTTACCCTTACTGAGAATTTGAGCTCACCCTTTATATGTTTTCTATTCCCTAGGATTTAAATTTTTTTAGGTAAGATAACAAAAGGGGAAGATATTTATGGGGATGTTGAATATCTTTCA
Source organism: Viscum album (assembly GCA_963277665.1). Taxonomy (NCBI): domain Eukaryota; kingdom Viridiplantae; phylum Streptophyta; class Magnoliopsida; order Santalales; family Viscaceae; genus Viscum; species Viscum album. The sequence continues at coordinate 966,489,703 of OY728129.1, forward strand.
CCATGATTATAAGATTATATTATGAGTTTCCAAAGAAACTAAACTATTACGGTCCTTGTGTGTATGTTTTTGTTATGTTTTAAGTATTCTGAAAAAGTAATTTAATGTCCATGTACGTCAAGCTTCGGGTCTCTACATTGGTATCAGAGGAAAGGTTTAGTCAACCTTTGGAGACTAGGATGCGAAAACTTTAGTGAAATCCCTATAGATATTTCTAAGGTATGTCTAGGGATGTCTCTAAGGTTAATTATAAGTATAGGTTATAATCCTAAAATTATAGTAACAATAATAGAATTAAACCTAAGATGTTAGATATTGAAGGTACTCCCCCTTGATTAAGATTTTTTCCGCTCACACGATTTTTTTGGGTTTTAGAAAATGGCTGGAAACATGAAGATTCACGATAATGAAGGATATGATGGACAATGGAATGATATTATTCATGAGCAACCAAATGAAATTGGATCTGGAGGTCCACATATCGTTATTATTCCTAATCAGAAATCTCATAATATGATCAATAATCTCAACTTTCCTGACTCAGCTAATAAGAGAAAGATGGAGTTTCATGATGATCGTAGAGAAAAAAAAGTTCAATTTCTCTCATGTAAATCATGTGGGAAGAGGCATCAATGATAATGTTTCAAAGGAACTGGAAAATGCTTTGGGTATGGAAAAAAAGGACACAAAGCCAGTAATTGTAAGGGAAAAGGTTTAGTTAACACCATGTACAAGGATAATGGTATTGTTAAGACATCAACAATGGTTAAATGTTTTAAATGTGTAATGTACATGCATTATGCAAACCAATTCCCTAAGGTAAAATCTCATGAAGAGAATCAGCATGGTCGTATGGGTAGTATTTATATTGATGATGATGAAGAGTCTACAAATGATATGTGAGATGAAATAATTGTTCAAGCTCAGTCAATGGTTTAAGAAGGTAGTGGAATGTTTACATGTTTATCATGAGTAATGTTGTATAAGTAATCTCACAGTACTATGGAATAAAGATACATCTAAGGATTGTTACACAATTGTTTTTCCTTATGTTTTTGAAATTATATGTTGAATGGTACCAGTAACCATGAAAGGTTATTCAGATATTTTTGGAGAGCACCTAATATTCACATAAAGAAGGGATAAGGAGATAATGAAATGTTGATAGTATTAATGATCTCATGACTGATATAAGGACAAAGTGATATCATGGTTTGAGTATATAGAATTTTTGGGATTTTGGAATGTGGAAAGAGTTACCTTTTGACAACATTCATGATTTCACTATGGTTCTATGGTAATTTATGAGAATACATGATTAAGGTATTCACATGTTTGGAATGCGATCAACAAGATATATCATATGATATATGGGGGATAAATGATGGTATTCACATGCTCGGTAGATGAAATTTCTAGTAATTGTTTTCTTTATACTATAATCTTGGACATAAGTATTTTGGATAAGCCTAAAGATTGGAATGAATTAAGTTAGACATAATATAGTATTGTTTAAGGCTAGAACTTTTTTCGATATTATTGCAGGAATGTTATTATAATGTAGTTTTAGAAAAAGGGACAACCTGCAGGATGGGAGACAACCCATCGCGTTGGACAAGACTATGAGAATCGAACCCACAACCGAAGTGTGACAGGCCTTTATCGCCTACCACTGGCCTATAGGAAGTCTCTGGTTAGTAGAAACTAGTTTTATTTTATTATGCGGTATGATAGATGAAGTATAAATCAATTTTTGGAATCATATAAGATTAACCTTACCATAGATGGACTTATGTATATTTGATAACTTTTGCTAACCTTTTGTTTAAGACAGATGTAATGACCTATCATTCTATCACATGATCTACTAACACTTCACTAAAGACAAATTCAACTTTATTTCTTTAAGAGATGATGTTGAAATTGTTCAAGTCACAAAAAATAGTGAGATTGTACCAAAATCGAGTAAGTATTTCTTTTAATTCAAAAATTATTCAACATTAGGGAAATGATCTTGAAAACCAAAAATGTTATCCTAATGCTCTCATATCTGATGAATCAGATGGTACCTTAGATCAACATAAATTTATGGCTTTGTGAATGTTGGATTTTTCATAGCCATGTACTCTACCACTCTCTATCATAACTTGGTGGTTATATTTCTCTTCCATATCGATATTTTCACCTATGTTCTCCTATGTGGAAACCTAGTGATTAGTTAATTTGGGTAACCGTTATGTTTCATAATTTAGTTTTTAAAGTTCAGTTTTGATATTACTTTTTATGATTTGGGTTTCTATTAAAGAAACTTTCAAGTAGTAAACCATTTATAACCCCGACGAATTTCGAGGTCGAAATTCATTTTAAGGGGGGTAGAATGTAAAACCCAGAGATTTTATGAGATATAATCTTTTTAATTTCTTTCATATCTTCTATTTTATGCTACACCAAGATTATATTTCACTATACGCAACACCGTATTAGCTTGCAGTATACGCAACACTATTCTTAGATTGTGTTACACACAATTTCAAGTTTGTTTGATAGTAGTTATTCTATGAAACATTGAGTGTGTGTATATATATATATATATTCAATTTATAAATGAAATATGGCTGGATTCTGTTATACGCAACAACCAAGGAGTATTGCACTACACACAACCCTGAGTTACCTTGCATTACACGCAATCACGACCTTCCTCGATGGCGTGTGTTGTACGCAATGCCGGGTTTCACTAAACAACGATATATGTTTATAATATTATTATGAACTAGCCGTTATGAATAGTATTAACTACATTTTGAATGTTATAACATTATTATTTCATCTTACACATTTTCTAGAACATCGTGTGAGAACAAACGATTTTTTTCGAGTAAAATAAGTATTTTTCAAAAAATACATTTTTGCCGCCTTTTGATGGCGCACCCACTTTAAATCTAGTTTTTGACATGTTTATAAGTTCAATTTGTAAAAATAAAATTCTTCCTTGGAATCAGGATATAAAAATTTAATTTGGATAAATTTTTCATATTATTCTGATAACTTTTATATTTTAATGAATAGTAAAAACATGCTATATATTAATTAAAAACAAATTTTTTCATCAAAATAATTTATATGGTTAGATTACCTTTTTAATTGGTTTTAAAGTGTAATTAGAATATATTTTTACCATTTAATCCAATTTTGGTCATTGGAATTAATTTCACTTTGAAATTGGACACAAACAAGTGTCGATCTTTTGATAGTTATTGTTTCTTAAAAACACACCATTTGTTTTGATAACGGGAATTACTTTTAAAATTAATTAATGCCACTTCTATGTTTTGAATTTGAAAAAATATACATCATTTTTGAATTCGGAATATCAAATATATCTTAGGATGAATTTTTGGTATTTTTCTGAAAAACTTCAATTTTTGATGAATAGTGAAACCACTTAGTGGTAGTTAAAAAACCGACTCTTTCATTTAAATGAAATTTTACCACTTTTGTGAATTTAATTTTAAAAATCCGACATACATGGTTGTTATAAAGAAGTAAAATGTGGTTCAATAAGATGAAAATAATTTTTGGTGAATAGTAACTTTTGACTTTTATTTACTGCGGTTAAAGGTAAATATGATAACTCAAGGTTAAAAGAATATTATAATAAATAAAAATTACCTTAACACTTGTCCTAACCTTATTGGATGAGTAGTGACCGACCATGGTCATCCTTGGGTCAATTTTGGGACCCCATTGAGCCACTTGGTAGTGATAATGACAATTTGGTTTAATTAATTTAATGTAAAGACAAAATTGACATTAACAAAAAAATTTTAGTAATTAATTTTTATTAGGGGTTATATAAATTATCTTTTTGACTATAAATATTCATTAGAAATATAAAAATATTTAATACATGGTGGTGTTTTTTTTATAATTTTTAGACATCAAATAAATTAAATTATTTATAACACAATTATGATGCAGTATTTACCTCATTAATAAATGATTTAAATAAATAAGATTATAATGATTAAAATATTATCCAAAACATGTCCAATTCTGATTGTATGATTTTATTTCAACCATGAGTCATATTATCTTCATCTTTAATGATTTTTGGACCTTTTGAAACTGAAGATAAGTTTATAATAAAATATTTTTTTCACACTTTCCAAAGGTGCCCCTATCCTCCCTTATAAAAGGGAACCTCCTCCCTATTCTCTTTACAAAACCTTGATCCTTCAAGCTCGGCCAAACCCTGCCCATTTATTTTATCCACTTCCCTAGAAACATTCTGGAGGTTCTGGTCTCCTCAAAAGACAAACTCTATTGCCTTAAGAGGAAGCTTAAAAGAGGTGCGTCGAAGAAGAGGTAATCTCTTCTACCGATTCTTTCAAGTTTCTTTCTTCTTCAACTTATTCTTATTTATTTGTTTAATAATAAATTAATAACATTAGTATCACTCATATAATGATATGTTATTATAAATATGAAACAACCCTATCTCACCTTCTATCCATCCTACGAAAAATTAAATCACCGCACGTGCGTACGTACGGAATACCATCTCCATACCGTGGTGTAATCTGTTTTTCCACCACCAACTTACTTGGATGGGTATAATGGTGTAAATAATAACTATATATAATTATTATAACATCATACTGATTCTGATATATTATATCATCCACTCCAATTAAATTCAATAATTATGGGGACGATATCATCGCTCGTGCATACGTACGGATTACCGTCTCCATGATGTGATGAGATTCATTCTCCATGTTAACCACTCAAGAATGATTATAAAGTATATATAATGAATAATAATGAAATATATGACATGATAAAGATAATGGATTTATGTATATATATATATATATTTCATCTACTTACTGCAATTCAAGTCATTAAGGAAAAGAAAACAGCGTTCATGCGTACGTACGATCTACCATCTCCATGAACGGTGTATTTAATTTCATTTATCTATCTATTATATATATATATATATATATATACTGAATATATATGATATATAAATCATGATTTAAATTTTGAAAGTAATTGAATCATGATATAAGTAATAATAATATCTAGAACAACAATTCCAAACACGTATGATAAATAAAACGATTTTACCCAAAACACTGCTTTAACATGGAATTTACAAAAGAACGGCTAATATAAAGTCATAAGTGAACCATATATGATATCATAACAATGAATATGATTCTGTAAGAAGTCAATGACATTATTTAAATCATTATATAGGAGGTTCGGATACGTACGAAGCATATCGGACCTAAGGTAAGTGATAATTATTCCAATCTCGTTCTTATCTGAGATTGTTTATACGTAAGTATTTACTGGGGTTATTGTTATCATCCATGTCCATGTTTTCTAAATGTGTTTTTATGTATTCTTAAATTCATTTTTACCCATTTTTGACTTTTACCACTTGTTATTAAAGTAATATTTCTTTTGTTTACCATACGAGGAACTTTTTGACTTTTCCGGAAAAACTACGAGGGGAATGTTTTTTTTAACTTATACGACATGAACAAATTTTTACGGTTTTATAACGCCTTATTTTCATGAAGCTTACTGTACAAGATTTAATGAATATTTTCAACAAAATCCTTTTATTTTAAAATTTCATGGCATTTTGTGAAAATATAATTATTTTTAAGAAGAAAGGATATTTTCCTCAAGAATTCATTTCAAGTGTTTTATCAAAACCATTTTCCATATAAGATGGAATTATTTCATATGTGTATGTTTGAAGTATAATTTATCTATTATTTACATGGTTTCACTTTTATTATGATGAAATGATATCCATTTTTTTGTATGGATTATGTTATAATGGGGTGATGTTTATGAAACCCATTTTATACTTTGGGTAACGATGAATGATTTATGTTCATGTTGTGGAACAAGTAAGAATGATTTAATTATGAGATGGGTGGGACCTATATCTCCCTCCAATGCATTTGGTGAAGATTTATAGCTCCTGATATAGACATGTATGGAACATCAAGTTAATCCGGTTCAGTGATACAAGACTGGAATGAGGAGTGAACTCGATTCAGAAAGGGACTTTGTCCACTAAGATGGTCTTGGCAGCAATGCCTTGGCTACTATGGAAATCATAACATGTGAATAATGTTTTCCACAGTTACATGTTTTATTCCCATGCTATTTTATCATGATTAGTGTTTCTTTATGATCTATGCCTTACATACTGTCATGTTTTATGTCATTGCTCCAGATTTTGATGTTTAAACATTATGTTCATGTTTTTTTATGTTCAAATATATATGATTTGTTTTATTTGCTCCATGCTTACCCTTACTGAGTATTTGATCTCACCCTTTATATGTTTTCTATTCCTCATTATTTAAAGAAAGGTTTTAGGTATGAAAAAAAGGGGAAGATATTTATGGGCGATGTTGAAGATCTTTTACCACGATTAGAAGATTATATTCTGAGTTTCTAAAGATACTAAACTATTATGGTCCTTGTGTGTCTGTTTTTGTTATGTATTAAGTATTCCACAAAAGTAATGTAATGTCCATGTACTTCAAGCTTCAGGTCTATACCTTATGTACCCCCACACCATTATATTCTATTAGTGTGGTGTGGGTCCCCCATAGATCTAGTGAGGATTTCATTTCGATATTGCAAGCAGAGTAGTATAGACACATAGAGTTGTAGGAATACATGACTTTGACACTGGTTATGAATATGGATATCCCCTATCTCTATTTGATTGAGTTTCTTTGAATATATCTTCCCCTTGATTTATATTGTCCCCTTGTCTCATGGGTTGAGCTTACCATTTATTTTACTATTTCCTTATGCTATTCAAGGAATACTACTTGATATACATATAATCACCCCTTTATAAACTTTTCTTGCATGTGTCATGTCTTATGTAGATGACAGTCTAATGTGCGTCTACTTTGGTGGAACCAATATTGATGGAGTATAGTAGTACTTAGTGGTAGTGACCACATTCTAAGGTTGGTTGCTGGAGATTGTGAGTGGGGATCTCTCTTGATTTTACCTTTTACAAAAGTTGTTAGGTTGGAACCCTTTTTATTGCATGGTGTGTATTTTTCCCCCTTTTATTTTATCAATCTTGATTATTATTCACTAATTTATTCCTAAAGGTTGCTACATGAATTTATACACTATAGTTTTTTAGTTATTATTACTCTGATTCTTTATAAGGAGTTTGGTGGTGTGTGTGTACACTTACCTTAGGATAAGGCTTACCATATGTGTTATATGAATAGTTGACACTAGTATCTAGCCCTTGACCTATTAAAGGTGGTCTTGGTTTGTCACACTCAGCTTACCATCGATCTAGGCGGGGCCCTGGTGGGTCAGGTCATGAAAAGGAAGGTTTAAGGGGGAGGGGGGGTGAATCAACTAGTTTAAAAATTAAATATAATTTTTTGAAATCCAATTTCAACATAAAATAAATCCAAGTTTAAGTTTGGTAGAAATAAAAATTAATAACACATTTATTTTTTGTAGTATTTCATATCAAAGTGATTATACCTATCCTCTTCAATTATCTCTACTCCTCGAGAGAAATGCTATTCACTAAAACCTAACTTTTATATGAGTGACAACTCAACTTACAATCTACCTTTATGTGGATCAAGTTACAAAGAAACATAGACCTAACTTTTAATGGGAGTCATAACCTAACATAAACTTATGAATGGAAGTAAAACCACACATACATTCCTTTTACAGTGAGAGGAATAAAAAAAAATACACCTTTTATAGTGGATGTGTAACTAAAAAAATCACGTTTTTTCATGGGGAGATCATAAACCATACATAGTTAAGATATGAAAGAAAATAATAAATAAAATACAACAAAAATTTTGAAGAACCAAAATAGATGAAAACTTAAACAACTATTGCATCTCGATCACATTGAGAAATGTGTTTCATCAGGTTCAAACTTTATTAGTGATCACAGTAAGTTGATAGTCACGATCATATAAGAAAAATTTAAATCTAAATAGTTGTTTGAAAAAACCATGTTCTTTATCTAGTTCCTTTAATATTTATTTATAGATCAACATCCAATGGTCAGTTCATGACGTTTCCTAATTCACGATGAACATTTGGATCAACCATGGTTTCCATATCATGATATGTCTATTGTTGCTTCAAAAAAGTTTCCATATATCACAACATGAGTTTAAAAATACATGAGAAAATAAAAACACTTCCAAGAAAAATTAGTGAAGTATATAAAAAAGAACTCCATATCGTGAATGATACTTTACAGTGAACATGACATATTATTCGGAAAACATACAATAATATATTCTAAAAACCATAAATTATATCTTCTAATAATTACTTGAATAAAATAACTATAACTCACAACATATAATATTTCATAAGATTAATCTAAAACATAATATTTATAAAATCATAAGAGTAAAATATGTAGCTGATATTCATCTCTATAAGAACATAAGAAACATCAATTCATCCTATAATTCCTTTATAAAAATACCAACCATTGGATTTAAAAATATTTTTATTTTCTGAATAATAATCAACACTTAGCTATGAAATAATAAAATCTATAAATTCATAATGTAATTTTCAACATAGATATTCATATGTAATACATTTAAAAATAGTGCATAATATATTTTAAAACTTCATTGAGATGCAATTTTTTTTCTATTTTTAAAATTTCTCAGTATTTGAAGATACATAACATAATTAAGTACCACTTCTGATAACATGTAATATAATTTAAACAAGAGAAAAAAAGGTAATATATTTTCAACTTTGTAAATTTCAATATTGAAGATCATTTGGGTTGTTTTTAAAACAAATTTTTTATTTATTTTCAACATATATTTTTGTGAATGTTTTTGTATTTCAATTAATTTTTTTTTCTGGAGTTGTTAAGAAAGTTTTTCTTATGAAGTTAAGAATGAGGATAAAAAAGTTTCATTAACCATGTTAAGAAACTTTCCTCATAATTCAGATAATGCTATAATGTTACTAAATGGACTAGGGTTGATGTGATCAGATAGAGAATTTCAATAATTTTGTGTTACTATGTTCGTAAATATTTTTTAAAAGGGGGAGAAGTACAAAGGGGGTGAATAAAATTATGTGAGAAGTGAAAGTTCAATCTCACTCACGATCAGATATTCATGCATTAATACTAATAGAATAAAACTACCATCTTGAGGCATATGGAGTTTCTATGAAAGTGAATATTGTGTTAGAAGCTATATAAATTTTGAAGTTATGAATCTATGGAGGATGATGCTATATAAAGGCCATAAAATAAATTCCATCAAGAAAATATCCATCAAAATAAGTTTTTTTATTCAAGTTTGTGCTTCTATAGTTGATACAAACTTTTTTAGATACATCAAATGAATAGGTACAAAGTTTTATCAAATAGGGAAGTATAAGGTATTTTATTTGGAGATAATAATTGATTAATGAATCTTATAGGATGAGAATAGTAGTTCATGTCAATTAGTTAAAGTTACATTAGATGTATGAGCACGAGACAAACAAATGTGATATCATCAGACAAAAAATTCTTGAATATATACAAGTTTGAGTTTTGAAAACCAATAATTGTATAAATTTAGTGTGTAGAAAGATAGGGAGAAGAGAATAGAGTCATCTATTCAAACATCTGTGAATCTATCCAATATAGGAGGCATGTGAAGAAAATTGGATAAAGAAGGATGAGTGTACCAAACTAAGTCAACCAGACCATGTCAATTGGATAGAAATAAGTCATAAAAACAATCACCATATAGAGAGGTACTTAATGAATTCATCAAACAAACTTTCACTGGACAAATGTTTGAGAATCTTTACATAAATTTTCAAAACCCTAAAAACTAATGATGTTGAGAAAATCCTTAAATGTATGTTAACTAGATGATATAATGAATTTTAAAGAAATTTTACTAATGCTGAGTTTTTCAGAAAATTCAATAAGGTTATAGAATGTGTAATATGTTTCTCAGTGAAGTTGAGTTGAGCGGGAGATTCAAATTTTGAATTTGGGTTGAGAGAGAAAAAATTTTGAGTTACCAAGTTTTTATTCCAGATGCGGGCCTATATAAAGGAGTATATATGTAATGTGTGTGCACTCTATTCACACAAGAGAGAGAGAGATATGAAGTTCTATAGAAAATGAATTAAAAAAAGATACCAGATGAAGTGAAAATGAGCTTAATATTGAGTAGTGTGGGTTTCCAACAAAGGAATCTCTTGGTTGAGGAAGAAGAACCTATTAGACAAAGGTATAATAGTCAGAGTCAATAGAGAGAGGTATCAGATAGAGTTTTTTAGGTGCACCAGATGGATTTATACCTGAAAAAGGCAGAAGGTTCTTTAGATGGAGTCACACCATATGGAGTGCATTAGATAGATAATTTCCGAAATAAAATTTTAGTGAGTTATTAAGAAAATTTTCTTATCTTATTTTGGATTAGTTTTAAAATAAAAATTTATAACTAATGGGATTCAGTATAATTTCCTATCAAGATATAGAATGAGTCTAATGAGTGTTGGATAAATTTTTATTCACTTCATTTTATAGTGAATTTACATGGACTGATGAGAGTCTCTATGGTAACGATGTAGTCACCCACACAAGGGGTGAACCTTGTAAATCTTATGTTTAATGATTTAATTTTATAACATTTTAAACAAATTGTTACTGATTTTTATAAAGTGGAAAATTATATAAACTCTACTAAGTTACAAATATTAATTTGAAGAGAGAATAAATTTTAAAAGATCACCACTAATTCAACCCCCTTCTCAGTAGTTCTCACACTATTGGGAAATTCAATTTGTATCAGAGTGTCCAAGTTCCCTCTATAAGATCCCTACTTTTTTTGTCATGGATAATATAAACTCAGTGAATTTTATAGGTATTCCTACCTTATATGGAAAAAATTATCATGGATGAAAAAATAGAATGATACTCTATCTTTTGTCTTTTGTCCCAGAGGTAGTTGATGCAACTACAATTGGGTTTCCACCCATTGATAAAGATTATTCTATGATATTTTTTGAAAAAATAAATCTTGATTTTGATAGAAAATATTGAAATGATATTCTAATTTCTTTGTAAAAAAGTGTTTATATGAAGGCAATGGGCCTCAAGACTGCTAAGGAAACTTTGGACAAACACTAAATTTTCTTCAAGGGAAATATCAAAGTGAAGGAACCGAAGCTAAAAATATAGATAAGAAAGTTCATAGATATTAGAATGGTAGATAATGAAACTATTGATGAGTAATTCACCAGAGTTAATGAAATTTTTGGCAATATCAAAAGATTCAGAGATGTCTTGGAAGACTATACCATTGTTAAGAAACTCGTAAGAAACTTTCAAGATAGTATTTATCCTAAAATTTCTTCCTTAGAAGATAAATACGATTTATATCTTGATTAATTGTGTAACCTTATTGTTAAATATAAGATGACTGAATCCATGACATTCAAAAAGAAGATTAAGGAATAATAGATTATGAAGCTATGTGGAAGCTCAAAATTAATGATCGATAATATGAGATAGTAGGACTTAGTGAATCAAAAGGTAATAAATGTGATACTAAATAAAATTATAGAATCTTGTCTCTTACCTCTAAAAATTATTGTAAAGGTATAGGAAAGTATAAAGGAAAACTTCTACTTAATTTTTTTGAGTGTGTAGACATTGGAAATTTTGATATGAATTGTCCAAATAAGAAAGGTAAAGAATATAATAATGATTCTGAAGAAAATACTCAGTGTAATAAGTGGAGAAAACCTTACAAGGAAGATTAAAAATCCATTGGAAGTAAGAAAAAGTTCACTAGAAAGAACAAAAGAAGTATGTTAAGTAAGAAAGTTAAGCACAAATATTCCAATAATATTTCTTCAGAAGATAAAAATATATATAAGTTTATAACATTATTTTTTAATGTTGAGAGAATAAAAGAAAATTCAAATAGTGAAGAAGAAGAAGGTAAAGAAACCTCTAAAGAATATTAGCTGATATCTGAACTTGTGGAAAGTATTGAGAAAATTAAAAAAATCAATAAATAATTTATAATGTTTAAGAAAAAAAGTGATAAAAAGAAGCAGGAAAGGAAAAATTACTTAAAAATAATATTTTTTCATTGAGGAGATTAAAAACCTCAAGTTTAAAGTTGTAGAACAAGGAAAGATATTGCAATTTATTTTTAATAAACTCACTATTAAGGAATATGATCTTTGTAAAACTCAATCAAGATTACTTATTGTTGAAAGTACCTTAAATAATATGATTGATAATTTCAACAAAGCTTCATAGGTAAAGAATAAAACATATAATGACACTGAAATAAGTCATCCCAAGAGTCAAGTGAAATCTACACCCACTAAATATAAAAATTCATCTGATTGTTCTGACCATGCATGTGTTGGAAAAAATGATGGGAAATATTGGGTTGAGAAATAAAACACATAAATGAATGTTTAAAATAACCTCTATAAGATATTTTTCTCACATTGGGGGGATTTATATATATAAATATTTGTTGAACCTCATCAAACCCATTACAAGGAAAGATCAAATTCTTACAAAAGATCAAGATTCAATGGATATTGTTGGTGTTGTGGTATATATAGGTACAAGGAATATAATTTTTGGCATAACATTTATCTCCCTAAAAGTAGACATGAATTGAGTGGGAACAACAGTAGAATAAAAGAAGTCAACTTTCTTAAGTTTTAGGAAGAAATAAATGAAAAATAATAAGATGTTATAAAGTTCCCAAATTAAAACTAATTTGATTTCCTAGAGGAAGGTGTGAGAAACCATGTCACTATATTAAAGAATATATGAAAACACTTTTAGAACAAGTTTCTTATGTTATAAAAGAAAATGAGGCTGGGAAGATTAAAATCAGGGAAAGGTATTTTATTATTGAGTCTACTCTAAAAGTTAAAAAAAAGAAAAAAAACTTGGATTCTTGATAATGGTTGTTCCTAAAATATGATAGCTGATATAAATATATTGAAATATATTAAATAAGGTGAAGGAGGAGAAATTACTTTTAGAGATGACAGTTCATTAAAAATAATAGGAATATGAATGACTGATATTGAAACTTAAAAATTAAAAAGTAAGTTCTATATATTAATTGGATAAAGAAAAAATTATTGTGTTATCCAACTCTATGATGATGGTAAGGAAGTTATATTTAGAAAATATTATTGTATCATCCGAAATTTGAAATATAGAATTTTTTTTACCAAGGGAGAAAGAACTAGTGAAAATATCTTCCATGTTAAAGATCTTTTTAACTCAAGTTACTTAAGTATTTAGGATAAAAATAATCTATGACATAAAATAATTTGGAATTATTTAGAAAATTATGGCTAAAATTTCTATTGAAGATGATTTAAGAAACTTACCACAACTAAAAATGAAATATGATGTTGTTTTCACAACTAACCTGAAAGGAAGAATGGTTACTGGAAGACATATAAAAGTTAAAATCCAATCCACCAAACCTATTGATCTCATACACTCTTATATTTGTGGGTTTATGAGACATCAATCAACAAAAGGTGATTTGTGATTTATTACTTTCATTGATGAATTCACTTGGATAACCAACATAATGTCTAAGAACCATAAATTAGAGGCTGCAAAGATATTCTTAAGTATCAGTGGGGATGCGGAGAAATAACTGGGTGTATATATATTAAATCTGAGTACAGAAAATAGAAAAAAATACATAAGTATATCTTTTGAGTCCTACATGAAGAAACATGTAATAAAAAACCAATACAGTGCTCCATACACTCCTAAAAAAATGGATTAGTGGGAAGTAAAAAAGAAAAGTTTATTAGAAATGGGAAGAAACATGATCATTGAATATAATTTTTTTTATTATTTTGGAGAGAAGATGTATGAGAAAATATTCATGTTCAAAATATATGTTTATTATAGTTAAAATATAAAATGACTTCCTATGAGATGTGGTATGAGAAAACTACAATGGTGAAATACTTCAATGTTTTTAGGAGTCCTTTCTTTCTAAATATAAAAATATGGATCTTGGAAAGTTTTATAAAAAAGATAAATAATGAATTTTCATTGGATATTTATCCAATGGAATAAGTTTCAATTTTTGGAATAAAAGTATAATTTTTTTTGTGGATTCCTATGATGTTAAATTTACCGAGAAAAGAAATTTACTTTGAAAAAGTTATTGAAGATGATAAGGAAGATGTTACAAAAGATATAATGTCAACTTATAAAGAAAATAATGTGAAAGAAGATGAACGTGAGACTAAAATTATATAAGTTGATCCAGAATAGTCTAATGATAAATAAAGGAAGACTAGAATAAATTTTCTATAGTTATAAATTTTAAAAAATAAGTTGAATCCAAAAAAATTATTGGAAATCAAGAATCTCCAACTTAGATAAGGGAAAAATTGTGATTAGAGAATTATACATCACTTATCACATAGGTGGAACAATAATTAGTTTTGGATGAAGTTGAACATAAAGAGTGGTTAAATTCTATGAATTAATAGTTAGATAAAATTTAAAAAAATTACACTTGGGATATTGTTCCATCACCTACAAGAAATAATATAATAGGAACAAAGTGGGTGTTTAAAAATGAACTCAACGAAAATGGAGAGATTTCAAGAAATAAATATTGACTTGTTTTCAAAGTTTACTCATAGGTAGAAGGTATTTACTTTAAAGAAACTTTTTCTCTTGTTGTGATACTCAAAAATATTAGAATATTCTTGGTTGTGATATACACAAAAATCATAAAGTATATTAGATAGATGTTAAGTCAAATTTCATAAATGGAGATATTTAATAAGAAGTTTGTATTGATCCACCCTATGGGTTCATAATTAAAAAATATTGAACCATGGTATGTAAACTAAAGAAATATTTTTATGGTTTTAAATAGGAACCTCGAACCCAGTGCTCAAAACTTGACATTTCCTAAAGTAGTTGAATTTTTTCAAAGTAAAAGTTAATAGTAACTTGTATACAAAGGAGGTGAGAACGAGTGCCCTAATTTCCATTTTTTATTCTAATGATATAATTTTTCTAGGAGACATGGATAAAATTTGTGAATAATTTGATGAGAAAATTAAAAATAACTTTAAAATGTCAATACATAGAAAAGTAACTTTATTTATGGGTTTAAAAGTTCAAAAAAGGGAACATACATCTTCACGTCTCAAGAAAAGTATACCAATAAGTTAATATAAAAGTTTTGAATGAAATAATAAAAATAATTTTCTACACCAATCTATATTGGTATAACGTTGATCAAATATGAAGATAGAAAAAGTTCGAATCATAAAGGCTTCTGGAATTTGATAGGAAGATTACTATATCTTACTACTTCATGACTAGACATTTCATATGATGTTACATTGAGTGAAATATATTATAGTGATCCAATGGAGTCACATATATTGGAAGATAAAATAATACTCAGTCTCATTAAAGGAACATCATCTTATGGACCAATGTATAGAAAAAGTAATGATACAAACTTTTTTGGGTACACTAATGCTGATTGGGTTGGAGATTATAATGACATAAAATCAACACCAGGAGGAAATTTCTTCTTGGGAGAATTTTTTGTGAGATAGAATAGTGAGAAACAAATTTATGTTACCTTTATCATAGCTAAAGTAGAGTATAATTCCACTACCCAAGATTTTATGTAAATGATGTGGATAAAATTTCATCTAGAATATTTAAGAGTGAATGTTAGAAAAACATTGAAGATTATTTATGATATTCAAAGTTCGATTTATCTTTCTAAAAATCCTATACAATATTTTTGATCAAATAACATTGATATAAAATATCATTTCATTAAGGATAAAGTTATTAGTGGATATTTTATACTTGGGTACATTTCAACAAAGTATCAAATTGATGATGTTTTCACCAATCTATTCCAAGTGAAATATTTAAATAATTAAGGATACAACTATATGTTCATCCTCCACCAATGAATTTATAAGGTTATTATATAAATAACCCCTATAATCCTTTGGATTATATTTTCAAAGGGGGAGATAATGTATAAATTTATTTGAAAATATTTTATGAATAAAAATTTGGTGTTATCATAAAAAGTGGGAGAGAAAAATATTAAGGGAGAGTTTATCTTATCATGGATACAAAATTGATTGTCACCAAGGTATGGAAGTCCTTAAAATACATTATTTTATCCAATAGTGTGTTGTTAGGAAATTCTATATGAGAAAATCCATGGTTTGATAAAAAGTTGAGAAAAGAGTTTTTGATATGAATGTTGTGAATGTTTCCAACAAATCCAAAGTGGGAGATTGAAGATCCTTTGGGTTTTTTTTGTAACAATTTTTTTTTTCAAAATATCTTATTGTGATTTTTTTATTTTAGGTAATAAATAGTTTCTAAAGTTTGAAGAATGTTTTTATTATGAAGTGATGAAGTAAGATAAGAATGTTTCGTTAACCGTGTTAAGAAAATTTCCTTATAAGTCAAAAAATGCTATGCCAATATTCAAGTTCATAACATCATGAAGATACTCACAATCCAAGATGATTTTTTTAAAGGATGATGTTATGTAATATTTTGGGTTAGATCTGGGATGATGTGATCAGAAAAAGAATTATAAGAAGTATATGTTACTTTTTTTATACATATTTTTACAAAGGTGGTGAAGTACATTGTGTGAGAAGTGAAAGTTTAATCTCATTAATGATCATAAAGTAATGCATAAAGGATGATAGACCAAGTCTACTTGTCATAGACATATGAAGTCTCCAATAAAATAAATATTGTGTTATAATCTACACAAAGTTCAAAGTTATGAAGCTATAAATGATGCTATTGGATGAATTCCATTTGATCAAGTATACCATAAAAATATATATTGGACTAAGTTTTTGTAAATCAAAGTTTGTGTTACTCCAGCTGATGAATTTTTTTAGAATCATCATATGGATAGGTATTAAGTTTTATAAGTTAAGGAAGAAATAAGTACATATTTTAGAGATAGAAATTAATTAATGAAGATGATAGGATGAGGATATTGTGTCATTTCAATCAGTGAAAGTTCTATCGAACAAATGAGCATCCGATAAAAAAATGCGATGTCATCTGATGGATGATTCCTAAAGATGTACCTGTTTGAGTTTTATGAACTAATCACTCTATTAACATGGTGTTTAAAATACAGGGAGAAGAGAATAGAGTTGTTGGGACTAGGTTGACAATAAGTTGTTTTTAGAAGCTAGAATAAGTCTATGTTTAAATAATTATCTTTCATTGTCAAAGGAAATAAATCACTTCACTTTGTAAAAGTTGGTGATCCGACTCTTCATCATAATTAGAAGAGTGGATGAAAAAATCTTTCAAAATTTCATCAGTTTAAAAATAATTTCTCTAAGAGAAAATTATTATTAGAATCACCTTAAGTCAGAGAAAGAAATTTCGGATCATAATGAGGAAGTTAATCAGATTCTACATGGATATAATGAAAAAAAGACAATGCTTTTATGGTTTGTATTTCTTAATTAATAAGTTGTTTGAGAAACCTATGATGCAAGACTTATGAAATAATGTAGTAGAAAACATATTTATAATTGTATTGAGGTTTGGTTATAAAGAAATAAGTGTTGGAAGTATGGGAAGTAAAATAATTCCTAATGTAATATAGAAAATGATACACTGATCCCAAAGTTCTAAAAGTCATGAGAAAGTCATGATATAAGCTGAAGTTTGTGGAAGAAGGAAGTTGTTGAAGTAAAATCTTTTCGGTCTCGGTACATTATTGTGAGAACACTATATGAAAAATTATTTGAAGGATGGGAATTTTTTTTAGAACATGAGAAGATCAAGATATTGGTTTTTAGTTAGACAAAAAAGTCACAAGATAAAAATATTCATAGAAAGAAGTTTTCATGTACCATACTCAGAAAAATAAAGAAGTTTATGAAGTTAAAGTTACTGATACTAGTCTATTAGACTCGGTATTCCATCAATCATTGAGGTAATCCTAACACTGATCATCATATGTAGTGATAGTTTCAAAAGGGAATCAGAGGTAGAGAAGTTTTTTTAAGAATATTGTTTTTATTCGAATATGTTAGAACTAATGGAAAAGAAAATAAGTTAAGTTAGTTGGGACTGATGAAAAATGGTATCATATATCAATCAACAATGTAGTCAACCATTTTCATTAGGATGTTTTTTTTTCAATTGGTTCAAGTGATAAAGATGAAATGTCTCATGTTTTTATCAATTAGGCTATGAGACATCAGACTGGTGTTAACATTGATTATCGGAGTGGAGCATAGACTAATTAAACAAGTTTGGAATGACACCGATAAGGTTATAAAATGTAGAATCATAGGTCTAAGGAAAAGAAGAAAATGAAAACTATTTAAAGTAGTTATAAAAGTGTTGTCAAGGGGATCTTGAAGTTTTAATACTTTAGAGAAAAAGTTTATTAAAGAAGTTTGATGCTGGTGCTAAAGTGTTGCAGAGGAAGTGCTGACATCTTTAGAAGTTGTGACTATGTTTATGGAAAAATAAATGAAAATGAAGTCTAATAAAGTAGAAATAATGTTTATGGTAGAATGGTTTAAATATTTTATATTCAAAAATTTGGTACAAATAATCAAAATGATAAGTTTTTATTTATTTGATACTAAACATCATATTGATAAGCCTTAAGTTATGAAGTTTTAGAAAGTGGGTGAAGAAAATAAGAATGACCAAATTTCTTCATTATAATGAAAAAATCAGAAAATAAAAAACAGAATCAAACTAAAGAATTGTTAGAAATTATGAAGCGAGATGAAGTTGTGAGAATGTTGAAGAAGGTTTGATAATAATCAAGAAGATTTGAGAAGTTCTAAAAAAGTCAAATATGTATCTTAAATGAATAGGAAATTGAGGATTTATGAAACTTGGTTTATTAGGAAATATTTTCCAAATACCACCTAAACATATTTGGCGCACCTATAAATAGTAGAAAGTACATTGTAATTTCTGACACTTAACCTATTCAAGATGAAGAGAGAAGGTAGATCAATGAAAGATTTTAAAGAGAAGGAGTTTCCAGATTGAGCATTTGTGATGAAGGTTTTTAGACATAAGAATAAGAATAAGGAAGATCGTAAAGTAATGAATTATTTTAAAGATCATATTTGTGAAAGTTGACAAGGTAGAACAATAACATGTTTTTAAGTAATTGGTGAAAGTTTCTCAACATTTTACACAAACTTGTATTACATCATTTAATTCTACTTAAAACACATGCACTTTTGCATTGAAAATAGTGCTATACAAGTGTAAAGGAATATCCTACTTACTGTATCCACACAAAAGGATTGTTTTCTAGTGGATTGTGTGGTATTTTATTATTTCCAAACCATACCAAGGACATTACTACTCTTTTTGAGTAGTGAACCTTGTAAATACTTGTGTTCCTGTAGATGTGTGATTATTTTGTTTTCAGAAAAGTGAAAATTCTTTAACAAGAGGAAAAGTTTGCTTCAAAAGAAATGAAACTTAAAAGAAAAATATATCACTGATTCAACCCTGCCCCCTCTTAGTAATACTTGGATCCTAGATAGGTAATAACAAGTGGTATCATAGGGAAGGTTCCCTTTGTTTACTCTTTGATGAAGTTTTTGAAGATAATTTGTGATAAATAATCTGAATTGAGGTCTTTGATGGTAAGAACTATCATATATGGAATAATAAAATGCTTCCTTATCTTATTTATATTGGGTATGATGCTTTTGAAGCTACAACATATGGATTTTCTCCTACTGATGAAAAATATCCTCTCACATCTGTTGACAAGAAGAATCCTGAGCATGAAAAATGATCTAAGAATGATTTACTCTTATCACTTTACGAAAGTGAGTTTCTAATAATGAAGAGTGTTTCCACTACCAAAGTTATCTGAGATAATATGAAGAACATTTAGGAATGTAATAAAAAAGTTAAGAAGAAAAAATTAAAAATTTGGAGGCTAAAGTTTGAAGAATTGAAAATGGGCGAGTATGAATTTTTTGGTGAATTATTTATAAGGGTGAATAATATTGTTAGCACCATCATATATCTTAGTGAAAAGTTGTAAGATTAAACTATTTTTGAAAATATCTTAATAATTATTCTTGACAAGTTTGATGGCGAAGTTTCCTCATTGGAATATAGAGATCTTGAAAATCTATCTCTAGATGATATTCAAAGTATTCTCATTACTTAGGAAATGATAAGGGTGAAAGTTATGAAATGAAAAATTAAATTTAATCAAGAAATTTCTATGAAGGATACTAAGAACAGAAATTCTAAGAAGTTTCTTGAAGAAGATAAAGTTTCTAACTCTTATTGATAAAATTAGGTATGTAAAAATATTGATGAGTTTTATCCTTATTTTCTAAAAATGTGAAAAGAGGTACAAGTAAATATAAGGGAAAAATTCCATTGAATTTTTTTAAATGTGGAGCAATTGAGAACTTTGCTGCTAATTTTCCTTGAAGGAAAAAGAATAGGATAATGATGAAGATGAAAGAAGGTTGATAAGATCATATAAAAAAGTGTGATAATGATAACTACTATTCCAAATGAAAGGATAAAAATTTATATAGATACAAAAGGATATGTTTTTTTTCTAAAGATGATGAAGAAGAATATAATAAAGTTGATTATGAAAAGTATACTAATAAGTCTGGAGAGAATAATTTCATTACAATAGTTAATAATAAAGAGTTAAAAAGTAGTAGTTCTAAAGAAGAATAAACTCATTTAGAATTTCATCTAAAATATGAATTAAAAGAATGTTTAAGAAAGTTTGTAATACTTGAGAAAAAATTAAGAAATTGAAAAAAGAAAATTCATTAAAAAAATAAATAATGTTTTCCTAATGTGAAAGTTAAGTTTCTTGAAGAGATTGCTAATTTGAAGAAATCACTTGAGAAAGAAAATAATCATAATAAGCATCTAGAAGTTAATTGGAAAGCTAAAGAAGAAGGGTTGGAACCTGTCCAAAAAAAAACATTCTAAATCTGAACATAGGGTTAATAGTTTCAATAACTCTATTTATGAAGTTGGTGAAATCTTTATAAAGTGTAAACCTGAGAAGTATAAAAAGTTACCTTCAAAGGATGAGAAGAATGATGAAATTGTTTCTGAGAAAAAGAAATATGAGAAAGTTATGTATGTGTCCAAAACCAACAAACTAAAGAAGTTATAAGTTTCTAAAAATTATGAGTCCAAAAAAGTTTCTATTACTTATGGTTATGATAAGGGTAAAAATAAAACTGAGCTGAAAAGGAAGATTTTGGTTGATAACAGAAAGGTTGGTGGTCAACAAAGTTTTGATAAGAAATATAAGAAGGTTGCTGATAAACATGCTCACAACTCCGTATAGTATGAAAGTTATAGAGGAAAATATTATTTCTATAGATGCTGCTAGTATTGTGGAAGATTCATACATATGAAAAATATGTGTTGGTTTTATCAAGAACATTATAACTATTCCACAAATTACATAAGGAAAATTTTAAGGTGGAGTCAATACTCTCAAAGGAAGAAGTCTTAGAAGGATGTTTTGAAGAAACCTGAGAAGGATGGTGTGAAAGTTGAAAATAGGTTCCAATTTTTGGAAAATATTTGTGAAATATGTGAACAAATTTGAAATACTATAAAAGGTAATCTTGTTTTTGTTACTGAAAAAACAAAAGTTTCTTAACAATTATCAGAATTTGGTTATGAATAAAGATAAAGGGAAATAAAAATATATTGTTTTTGAAACCAAATTAAAATATATAAAAAGAGAATAACCTTGAATCTTAGATTGTGGGTGTTCTTCTCATGTGAAATAATACTTAAAATTGTTGAAGAATGTGAAAGAATTCAATGAAGGAACAGTAACATTCAGAAATGATGAATCTCTCAGAATTAAAGGTGTTGGATCATCCATCATTGGGGAAGGAAAGTTTAAATTCAAGAAGGATTTGTTTGTTGATGGGATGAAACACTACCTGCTATTTGTTTCATAACTTTGTGATGAAGGTAATAAAGTTGTTTTTAGAAAATGCGGTTTTATTGTTAAAAGAGAGGAATATGGAAATATATTTACAAGAGGAAAATGTAGAAAAGGAAACTTATTCCATGGTGGTGAAGTTAAAAACTATTATTACATAGGAATGGTGGAAGAGAATAAGTTATGGAATAAATGTCTAGGATAAATGTGTCAAAGAAAAACGAGAAAGTTATCAAAGAGAGACAATGTTCATGGAATTCCTGATATGTCAATAATAAAAGATTGTTGTTTCAAAAAATTTTATAAAGGAAAGATTAAAAACTTGACACATTAGATAGTTTACATTTGTTCAAAATAGCCTTTTGAACTTATTCATTTCGATATATATGATCCAATGAGAAAAAAATTAACTCACAGAGATAAGTACTTCATTACTTTCATTGATGACTTTACTCACATTACTTGTGTTATTTATAAGAAACATAAGTTAGATGCTTTGAAAATGTTTAAAAGTTTCAAGAGGAAATCTAAAAAGAAATGTGAATATTCAGTGAATTTCCCAAATAAGAAGAGCCAGACCAGATAAAAAAGAATGATACTTGGGAACCTGTACCTTAACTAAATGAAAAAATGTTATCAGTACAAAGTGGGTTTTCTAGAACAAGATAAATGAATATGGTGAAGTAATAATAAATAAAGCATGATTATTGTGAAAAGTCCAATCATAGATTGAGGGAATTGATTTTGATGAAATATTTTCTTTGGTGGAAAGGTTAGAAACAATTCAGACCTTTATTACTATTAGTGCATAATGAAGTTACAATTTTTTTATATGGATGTGAAATCAGCATTTATAAATGGTGATCTTGTGGAGAAAGTTTATCTTAAATAACTATATGTATTTTTTATTGGGAAGGATCAAAGTTACATGTGAAAGCTAAAGAAATCCTTGTATCGGCTAAAAAAAGATCCAAGGTCATGGTTTTTTAAATTGGATACCTACTTAAGAAAGATGAGTTTTAATAAAGGAAGACTTGATAGTAATATGTACATTAAATAAAGTCAAGATTTTTACCTCATTATAGTTTTCTATGTTGATGACATTATCTTTGCTGGGAATGATGAAAGAACTTATGAAAAATTTGCTGGAGAGATGAAAAATTTATTTGATATATCCCTGCTGGGTTAATTGAAATACTTTCTTAGGTTACAAATCTCATAAAATAAGAAACACATATTTCTTTCCAAAGAAAAAATTGCTAAGGAACTTTTTAAGAAGTTCATCATGGAAAATTTGAAACCAGTTTCCACACAAATTTCAATGGGAACCAAGTTTTATAAAGATAGAGAAGGTAAATAAGTTGACTCTAAAGAGTTTTGGAATCTTATTGGAAGTTTTTTGTATTTGACTGCCTAAAGAATTGAAATTGTTTATGTTGTTACCTTATGTACAAGATTTTAGAGTTCTCTAAGAGAATAAATTCTATTAGCTGGAAAAAGAATTCATAGATATATCAAAGGAACAATTTTTTTTGGGAATCGGGTATAATAACCTAGAAAGTATTGATTTTTTGTGTATTTAGATTCTAATTAGGTAGAAAATATTGATGATAGAAGATACACATCTGGTTGAGTTTTCTTTCTAGAGAAAATTTGTGTTAGTTGGCATACAAAGAAATAGAATTTAGTGACTCTCAGCAAAAATAAAGCTGAATATGTTTTTTCCACTCAATCTTCTACCCAACTTATGTGGATAAAGTCTCAGTTGGAAGAAATAATTATTGATGTAATGTTACCCTTGATCTTGGGTTGTGATAATCAAAGTGCCATCGACCTTAAAAGACACCTAGTACAACATTCTTGTTCAAAACATATTGATATCAAATATCATTTCATCAAAGAGCATGTGAAGAAGAATGAATTGAAGGTAGAGTATATTCCAACATATGAACAAGTTGCTGACATTTTCATAAAACCTTTACTAAAGAAATATTTTTACAAACTAAGGTTAAACATGTGCATCCTTCATCTTTCTCATCAAGGTCAAGGTATGTGTTTTTTGTCTCCCATCTCATATTGTCTTTGGATAGTTTTGTCAAGGGGGAGAATTGTTTTATAAATCTATCCATTAATACGTTCTAAAACTTTTAAGGTAGCATTTATGTAGGGGGGATATGGGTAAGCTATTAATTAAACATGTAAATGTGAGAACTATTCTAATAGTTTTTTGGATTGGTTGTAGGAATTTTTTTACAGTAAAAGTTGAAGAAGAAAAGAAAGATGTGAAGAAAAGCTGAGGAAGTTTCACGAGTCACTACTTTTGAAATCATGGTTTTTCTATCAATAATTCTTATTTCCTATAATTAGTTTTCTCATATAGGTTATAATTGTTGATAAGTAATCCATTTCTTGAGATTACAATGTTCAGTGATTTATGAACCTTGGTTTAAAAAAAACCAAAGGGGGAGATTATTGGGACCAATTTGGCGAGAAGTTGTTTTTTGAACCTAGAAGAAGTTTGTGTTGAAAGAATTATCTTTTTTTTCAAAAATAAAATAAAATAAATCACCTCAATTTATAAAATATTGTTATCAAACTCATCATCATAATCAGAAGAGTGGATGAAAAATGTTTAAGAAAGTCCATCAGTTTAAGAAGAAACTTTCTAGGAGAAAAGTCTCATCAGACTCACCTTGAGTCCAAGAAAGAAAGTTCTAACCACAATGAGGAATTTAATCAGATTCTGTATGGTTATGATGAAAAACTAATGATTCTTTTCTAGTTTTTATTACTCAAATCATAATTTTTCTGAGAAACTTGTGATACAAGCCTTATGAAAGAAAGGGGGAGAATGAGTGCTTCCAATCATATTGAGGTTTGGTTGGAAAGAAAGAAGTGATGGAAGGATAGGAAGTTACAATAATTCCCAATGAAATCCAGAGAATGATACACCAATCTTAACATCCTCAAAGTCATGAGTAAGTCATGATACAAGATGAAGTTTGTGGAAGAAGGAAGTTGATGAAGTCAAAGATTTACAGTCTTGGTATATTGGTGTGAGACACCAGTCATAGAATTATTTGAAGGCTGTGAAGTTTTGTTCAGAACGTGAGAATATGTAGATGTTGTTTTTCAATCAGACCAAAAACCCACAAGATACAAATCTTCAAAGAAATAATTTGGCATGTACCATAATCAGAAAAGGAAATAAGTTGCTGAAGTTGAAGTTATTGATACTAGTCTATCAGAATCGATATTCCACCAATCATCAGAGTAATCCTGACACTGATCATCATATGCAATGATGTTTGAAAAAGGAAATTGAAGGGAGAAAAATTTGTTGAATAAGACTATTTTTATTGGGAGATGTTGTGAAAAATGGAAAATAAAAGAAGTGGAGTTAGTTGGGACTGATAGAAAATACGATCAGTGATCAATCAATAGTGTAGTTAACCATTTTCATTAGGATGAATTGTTTATCAATTGGGTCAAGATATAATGATGAATTATCTTATGTTTTTATCAATTGGGACAAGACTCATCATACTGGTGATAAAACTGATTATTAGAGTGGAGCAGAACATGATTCATCAGGCATGGATTAACACCGATAAGGTTATCATACATAGAATCATTGGTTCGAGGAAAAGAAGAAAAGGAGAAATGCTTAAAGTAGTTATAAAAGTATTTTCAAGGGGACATTAAAGTATGAAGAGTTTATAGAATTTTTTTTCAAAGAAGTTTGAAGTTGGTGCTGAAGTGTTTCTAAGGAGCTTATGTTATCTTTATAAGTTGTGACTATGTTTATATAAAAATAAAGGAAACTAAAGTCTAATGGAGTAGAAACAATGTTTTTAGAAGAATGGTTTAAATATTTTATATTTAAATAGTTGGTATGGATCATTTGAATTAGAATTTTTTCTTTAGTTGATACTAAACATCATATTGAGAAGCCTTTAGTTTTGAAGTTTTAGCAAGTGGGTCAATAAAATCAGAATGACCAAATGTATTCATCGTAATGAAAAAATTACAATCACAATCATAATAAAATTAAAGAATTGTTACAAAGTCTGAAGTGATTTGAAGTTGTGAGAAGAATCAAGAAGGTTCAAGAAGAATCAAGAAGAGTTGATAAGAACTGAAGAAGTCAAATATGTATCTAAAATGAATGGGAAATTTAAGATTTGGGGAATTTGTTTAAGCAGGGAATATTTTTAGAATCCCACCTAAACCACATTTGGTTCACCTATAAATAGTATAAAGTACATTTTACTTTCTAACACTTGTACTATTCATAATGAAGAAAAAATTATGAGCGTTAAAAGTTTTTAGAGAGAAGGATTTTTTTTATTATGCATTCATGATGAATATTTTTGGACAGAAGAAGAAAAATAAGAAAGATCATAAAGTGAAGAATTATTTTGAAGATTATATTTGTGAAAGTTGACAAGGTAGAACAATAACATGTTTTGAAGTAGTTGGTGAAAGTTTATTAACTTGTTACACAAACTTATATTACATCATTTCATGTTACTTGAAGCACATGAATTACTGTATTGAACATAGTTCTACATAAGTTTAAGGTAATATCCTACTTGATGTATCCACAAAAATGGATTATTTTATAGTGAATTGTGTGGTATTGGATTGTTTCCAAACCATACCTAATATATAACTAATCTTGTTGTGTAGTGAGCCTTGTAAATACTTATGTTCCTATGGATGTGTGATTTTTTTATTTTCAAAAAATTGATAATTCTTTAACTGGATGTAAAGGCTATTTTAAAATAAAGGAAAATTAAATGAAAAATATATAACTGATTCACCCCTCCCCCTCTTAGTGATACTTGAATCTTAGCTGGGAAATAACAAGAGTCATCTAGTCAAATATTTGTAAATACATTAGATATAGAAGTCAGGTAAAGAACATTGGAAAAAGAATGCAGAGTATACTAGATCAAGTCCACCAGATTGTGTTAATTGGATAGAAGTAAGTTACAGAAACAATCACCAGATGGAGAGGTACTTAATTAATTCATTAGATAAAATTTCACAGGATAAATGTTTGAGAATATTTACATAATTCTATAAATCTTATAATTGTGAAAATGTTGAGCCGATCCTTCAATGTTTGTTATCTATATTAGATAAATAATTTCAAACAAATTCACTAGAAATTAGTTTGTATGAAACTTTAAGAATATTTAAGAATTCTTGAGAAGTATCCCAGGGAATTTGAGTGGAGCAGGTGATTCAAATTTTGAATTTGGGTTGAGTAGGAAAAACGTTTGAGTTCTAACAATTTTCTCTTGGGAACACAGCTATATAAAGGGGTTTATGTACAACATGTGTGTACAGTATTCACATGATCAAGATAACTAAATTGCTTCAGACAATGCATTGAATAGAGATACCATATGAAGTGTAAAAGAGATGAAGATTGATCAGTGTGAGTTTCCAACCAAGGAATCTCTTGGTTGAGGAAAAGATGCTACCAAACATAGGTGTAGCAGCTAGAGTCTCTATAAAAAGGTACTAAATGGAGTTTTTAGGTGAACCATATGGTGTTATACCATAAAAAGGAAGAAGGAAAACTGGATGGATTCACATCATATGGAGTAAATCAGATGAAGAATTTTCGAATGAAATTTTAGTGAGATATTAAAAAAAATTTCTTATCTTATTTTGGATCAGTTTTATAAGAAACTTTTTTAATTGATAGGAGTAAGTATGATTCCCTATCATGATATAGAATCATTATAATGGGATATGGACCAATTTGTATTCATTTTATATTATAGTGAATTTCTATGGACTGAAGGGTGTCTCAATGATAAGGATGTATTCACCCACACTGGGGGAAAACCTTTTAAATCTTATGTTCACTTATTTACTTTTAAAATGTTTTATACATAGTGTGTGACACACCTATGGGAAGTTTTTATTTCTCTATATGTCTAATAAAAATATAAAATTTATAAATACTCAAACTATGCTTCTCAATTAATTAAAATGTAGTATTAGGTATGTTTGAGGTCAAACCCATAAAGATGATAAATTAGTTTGATTAGGTTTTCAGAATAATTGATTTTATTAAATTGAAGAAATATGTAAATAAAATATGGGTTTTATTTATTTTAAGAAAGAAAAAGATGAAAGAAAAGAAAATTTATTTTTTTTGAATTAGATTTGAAAAGCATGCTTGGGTTTTGTAATTTTAGGGTTTAGTTGTAATTGGATTTTAGAAAAAAGGATGATTAATCCTTGATTGGTGTAGGAGTCGAGATAAGGTAGATCCAATGGTCATGGTATCCCCTCCTTGACATGACAACCCCCTATTTTCCTTGTTCCAATAATTTAGAGTTTTTTTGAATCAAGTTTGTCTCAATACCATATTTAAACCCGATTCCCCTAATTTTGAAAATGGTCATTCCTTCTTTAGGGTTGTCAGTTGCACAATTTTATGGTTCCTTTCAGATTCAAATATCAATGGTCATGATAAAATTAAAATAAAGTGATTGAAAATTTATTGAAGAAATCATAGAAAACCAAATACATGGATTAAGAAAAAGAAATCAATCCAACAACACCTTCCCCCTTCTATTAAATAACCCTAGCACAAGGTGGGTTTACCTCCTCCTCCTAGTGATGAGAGAATAATATGGGAGGAAGAAAGAAAAGAAAGCATAATGAAAATGAAGATGAAACTGGGGAGGACCCTACACAATGCATCTTCTCTCTCTAAGATTTGGTCTCTAGGATCTATCTCATAGCAAAAACTTGTACCTCTATTTATAGAATTAAAATGGAATCTTTTAGTATTTAATATCATTAAGGATTGGTCAAAAAGTGGTCATGGGTTGGTCCATGGTGTTAAGACATGTCAAAAATTGAAAAGATGTCTAATATGGCCTTTTTATCCTATCCCGACACTTCGCACATCGTGTAGTGATTACATGATATGTAACTCTTACATCGTGTGTACTAAAATTAGGAAATGCACCAGTTCATGATGTGTAATTATTACACGATCTATAAAGTTAGTTTTCTACTTTGGAAGCCTCGTTTTCCTTGCTTATTCATTTATATTCCTTGTAAGGTCTCTATGAACATCCTAAAAATTCCATTGTCATTACTCTTCGCTTTTCTCATAACGTAAAGTGACTTTTTTTATCCCTTTTCAATTATATATTTTATCCTGACATAAACAAAAAATGAGTTAAACCATTCAAAATTTGTCAAGAATAATCATTTGAATATAGAAATCAATATATTAAAACACTATAAAATGAATGCATAAAATACAGATATCAGTGTGGTTAATGTTTATAAAGTTAAAAAGGATAAAAACTCTAACAAGTTGCACGAGTTAATATCAATAGATATGAAATTGCTAAATATCACCATTGATTCAACCCCCGCATCTCAGTGGTTCTCACACTCTTAGGAACTTCAAATATATAAGAAGTTATACTTAGATAAATTTTCAAATCAAAATACACATAAGATGATTAAAATAAATATGTAATATGTTTTATATAATATGAAAAATGTTTTTAATTAATACATAATATTTTTAAATTATATAATTATGTTTCAAATAAAATGTAGGATGTTTTAAATATAATAAACTCAGAACATAAGAAGTTATACTTTAAGAAAAAATCAACATGTAAGATGTTTAAACTAGATGAAAATTAGTATGTAAGAAGTTATACTTTGAGAAAAAATAAATATGTAATATATTTAAACTAGAAGAAACTCTGTATATAAGAAGTTATACTTTGAGGAAAAAATCAATACATGAGATATTTAAACTAGAAAAAAAAACATAACATGAATGAATTTTCTAAAAATAAAAAAAAATTTATGTGTAAGATGTTAAAATATAGAAGAGTCAAAACATAGATAATGTAATTAGTGAAATTTATAAAATAGTATATAAAAACTAGAATGAAGAATATTAATAAGAATAAGAATAATAAATATAGAATATCCATCAGAGTTAGCATCATTTTAAAATCAAAATAAAAAAAGTATAAAACATAAAAGAGAGAGTTTTTTAATTTTCAAAAGAAAAAATAAGAGATTAAAGAGCCACTTCAACAACTCTAAAAATATCAAACTCCAACAATATCTCCCTTTTATATAATTACAAAACCAGTCATTTAAAAAATGAAAAAAAATCTCCCCCATTTTGTAAATATAAAAAAGTTTTAAAAACAACTAAAATGATAAAATACACCTTTTTTTCAAAATAAATTATTAAAATAAAATACCCCCTTTTAAAATAAATAGATAAAACCTTAAAAAAATCATGCTTAAAAAATAGTAGAATTAATTACAATAAACCAAAAATATAGTTACCTATAAATTAATATATACTTAATGAAGGTACCAGGGTGCACAGTGGAAGTCGATGGGTGGGGGATTTAAATATTTTCATCTTCGGAGTGATGAAACATGTCTTCTCCAACAATCCGAGCCCTGGAAGAGGTCCGAGTATCTCATGTGAATTTAATAAGGAAAAAAAATAAATTTGAATGGTTACCTTTGTCACAACCCAACCCTACCCGGGCTCGATCCGCAACTACCCCAAGCCCGCCTCCATAGGCCAGGGGATGGCGACAAGCGCTGAAGGCTAAACAACTCGGGGAGGCCTTTTCCAGAGTACCTGTACACACACACTTAGCACACTCAATGAAAAAGTGCAGAGTAAAAATAAAACCAAGGTAACAACTGCTATAAATGAACCACAGGTGTGCATCGACCTCTAAATAGTACAAAGTATAAGCTGAAGGTAAACTGAAAAGGAAAAAGGGAAAAACACGCGCCCAACCAGAAAAGTGCCACAACCGGGCAACAAGTAAACAAAAGAAAAACAGCTGGAAGGGTCCCCCACCTAGAACCCGACTCCGACCACCACACGTGGTCCAAGATCCCGAACTCCTAAGCTCCGCTGAAGTCACGACCAACCTGTCCGTCGTCTGCAAGGGTACACCAAGTGCGAGCAAAGACCAAGTAGGGGTGAGTATAAAAATACTCAGTAGGATACCCCGAAGGCTCTAGGGAGCAACAAAGTAGGTACCGAAGGGTGAGCAGTAGATCGAACATGGAATAGTAAAGGAATACAACAAGGAGTGCAGTAGAGTATCAATAGAGAGTCCAGCTCATCCCAATAAGAGAAAGGAGGTAGACTCGTCTAGACACAAGGAGCTAGAAACGGTGATAAGATGAACTTCTCATCAAGTCTTCGCTACCTATAGCAGGAGAGTAGACTCGTCCAACCACTAGAAGCTAGACACAAAAAGCACATGGCATACCTCGCGCGTCTTCGCCTCTCCTGGAGGGAGAGTAACCAAGACCCAAGGAGTGGGTAATGGAACAAGGTCTATACATATCCATATGCCCAATCAAGAAGCCCATACAAGATCGTAAGGGGATCTTCATCCCGTATCTCAGCCCAAGAAAGTGAGTAGCCAACAGTCCTAGAAGTAAACTCCATCAATGCCCAGTATCACATACGTCTGCCCCGAACTGCAAGTCAAGGGGCTCAAATCTCTGCACCTCGAAACTATCCACTTTGGGCGGCACTGACTCGCCCGTACGGTTTTAGGTCACATTGCAAGGACGCGTCTCAGTGGGGAAATCACCCCTCGTACTTGAGAGTTCTAGGGGAACGTCAAGCCACACCTCGTCACTGCCCCGCAGTCGAGAGGTCTCCTTAAAGTCGACAGGCGACCCCCTACCCAGCCCCACTGGAGGCTAGTCCTTGGAAGTTGACGGGTTCCCACTGGAGGGAGACCCGACAAGAGTCGACGGGTGCCACACTTCCCAGTACTGTAAAAGGGTAATCCATTGGAGGGAGACCTGGCTAAAGTCATCGATGGGTCCCAATGCCCAGTCCTGTAAAAGGGTAATCTACAGGAGGGAGGCTCAAAACCGTCATCGGGGACCACTTCCCATCCCAGCTGGAGGTAAACCCGTCATCGGGGACCACTTCCTAGCCCAGCTGGAAGTAAACCCAGCATCAGGGACCACTTCCCAGCCCCGCTTGAGGTAAACTCGGAACCACTCTAGCCATCCCGGCTGTATGGTATTGCTCGGTGAACACCGCTGTACTGGCTATCCCTGCTGGATGGTAACCCACTGGCCATCCCTACTGAATGGTACTGCTCTGGCCATCCCTGCTGAAAACAACCTCCTGGGTAGAGGATCGGTTCCCACGTAAAGTGTTGGTCACACCAAATCCACAAGAACTCTACCAGGGAACACAGAGGGATGGGAAAAACTCCCCGGGCCTCTCAGGGCGATCACGCTCCAATCTGCTGATTCATTGTCGAAGTGGACCAAGAAAAATCATCCCATAAAGTAGAAAAACACCCACACTGAACGAACACCCATAGTTGTAAATGATGCTGCAGTCCGGTGAAAGGGGCACGGTATTGAAACCCCTCCCGCTGGAGAAACAGAGGAACCAAACCATCTCTGCTAGCCAAACCATCGAGATCGAAACCAGGGGAAAACTCAACCCTACTGGTCAAACAAACGAGAACATAACCAGGGGGAAACTCAACCCTGCTGGTCAAACAAACGAGAATAGATCCAGGCGAAAACTCAACCCTGCTGGTCAAACAAACGAGAACGGAACCAGGGGAAAACTCAACCCTGCTGGTCAAAAAAATGAGAACAGAGGGACCCTCTACATCGCTAGAGGTCAAAGGTACGCAAAGCAGAACATGACACGCACATGGGGCCCACATGATGTGTGGACCCATCTCAACCCCAACCAAGAACACAAATATTCTCAGGTACAAACCACAACGTGTACCTCCAAGAAAACCCGTATACTCCCAGAGTATACCACAATCCCAACCCAAAGGCTATCGTGCACACAGCACCCAATGTCAATGCGAATACATTAACGTAACAACTCCAAATTGCCACCTCATCGGCCTATCCACGACCGACCACATCTCTTCAAACATTTACTTCACTCTCATGGGAGTGAACGCGATCACATGCCAAGGGTTCTCTGCAATCACGGAAAGAAGAATCGCCACCGAAGCACCTTTCATGCTTCCACTTTTAATAAGATCGTGTAAGAGGCTCCGCTCGCCTGAACAGATTACACCGTTGTAATCCTCGCAGAAAAAAATGCGAGATCGAGTACTTACTCGCCTCCAACGGATATCCGATGGAAAAGTCACCAACACCGCTTTACGCCCAAACGACGTCCCGTGATCCCGAGCCTCGGCCCTGAAAACAGTTGGGCGCATCGCACCAATGCGATCCCCTTTGGAAAACACGTTAAAAGGACTACTCACTTGAGTGGAATAGATATCCAGAGAAAAAGATGCATTTCGGCGCACCGCACACGATCGGTGCTACGTGGAACCCACACCCCGGTCCCGAAGAACAACGAATGGATCGCACTGTTGCGATCCTCTCGAAAAAGTACATGAGATGGACTATTCACTTGTCCAAAACAGACGCCCGGTGATAAAGCTGGAAATCACCGCCAACTCCCAAAACGGCCCTCGCGGGGCCCGCATTAGTGTGCAGAATTAAAGCAGGAAGACTGTGCCAATGTAATTCCCTCGGAAAAACACCCAAAATCGACTACTCGCACGCCCCGAATGGACGTCCGATGAAAAAGTTACAAAAAGCTGCGTACAGCTCGAAAGACGGGCCATGGGTCCCACACCTCAACTCTAGATTCAACGCCCAAAAAAACACTGGAAAACTTCTCCTTGGCACCAGGGTCCCAACGCCGCTGACGGTGCTCAAATCGGACGTCAGATGCGTCAGCACCGCTCAAAACACGAACCCCCGGAAAAACGTCAAACTTACTCAATGCACGTGTTGTGCCATCGAAGCCCCCGTTTCAGGAGTTAAAACCCCCGAAACCATCTCAAAGAGTTCCCCTTGTCGATACGGTTCCACAGCCGCAAATGACACTCAAAACGGACGCCCGTAGCGGAAATTTCGGGCGTCCGAGTCGAGGGGGCAAAGCCCCTTGGGCTGGACCGGCCTGGGCCGGCCGGTTCGCCCGACCTGGGCCGGCCGGTTCGCCCGACCTGGGCCGGCTAGCGGTTCGGCCGTGCGGGCCGGCCGTGGACCCTCAGTCCACGGTTCCACCGACCGGCCTCAAGGTTGGTCGGTCCTTCCATGAGGAGACCCGCGTATGGTAGGTCTCTGTCCGTCCGCGTGGTCGCACGGCGTGACCCCGGTCTCCGCTCCGCACTGCGGAGCACCCCCGCAGGCAGGCACCCGGCGCCCCCTGTTGTCCGCCGTCTCCCTCGGTGAGGCCCGCTTGCCCGGCCGCTCGACCTCTGCCTGGATGCCGACGCCCCCGGCCTCCTCCGCTCGGCCTCACGCCGCCGCCGCCATAGCGCGCTCTGCCACCGCCCCGGACTGCCAGAAACCCGCCAGAACCCCCAAACGACCTCCAAAACCCGCTGACTTCGACGGACGACGGCGATCGCCTCCGAACTCCAATTTCAATTCTGAAGAGTGATATGGAAAGACCATAAAATATAATACACGATTATGGGATTTTATTGAAGAAATATCAACAATTCGATGCTAAAAATTGGGATCAAAGTTGGTGCGGGAATTAAAAACTCAAAACGAAAACTCCTACCTGTTGGGTTGGGTGTAGCCCAGAGCTTCACCGGCGATCCGCACCTCACCACCGTTGCTTCTTCCTTGATCGAAGGAGTAGGAGGAGATGAGGAGGTTGGGGGAGAGGCTTCACCCGGGGGGGTGCAAAATGGAGGATGGAGGGGAGTGGGTTTGACTTAAGTAGAAAATAAAAATTAATTTAATTAATTTTTATTAATTACCCACAAAAGGACCCACCTCCGAAACACTCAACGGGGTCAAGGTTAAAACTCCCCAAGGGTAAAAACCACCTCCTGAGCACAACAGAGGTCTTGGAATTTTAATTCGAGCCTCCGTTTGAATGTTATAAAACTGAACGCCCACGATCGCCAAATTACGAAAACGCCCCTGGGGCCATTTTTCACAGACGGCCCGCACCCGTGAAGATTACACCCCTCCTAGGATAAAAGGCACATTCCGGAGTCAACAGTCCCCTTGGTTTTCCAATCCGAGCTACCGTTTAAGAGATACTTGAGTTAAGCCGTTAAACGAATAACTTAATTATTTAATTTATCCGTTCCACGCTCTGATAGCGAGCGAGAGGTCCAAACGTCCCACGACGACATGTTTTATATCGTTCCTAGGGTAAACAACCCATTACTGACCTATCCATGCACTCATATCTCTGATCCGAAACTCCGTTTAGGAGTTATCCCATTTATTTGGCGTTCCCAGTGTGGACACACTTAAAACTTAATTCCGGCCACACCGGGGCTCGGAATCGCACGCCGTCTGAAGGCGCTGATATGGAATAATATCAAGAACATTCCAAAGTCTTATATAGCCAAAAACTGGGTTCTTACAACCTTGTTTGAATAGAAGCACACTCGAATACAACTCATTGGAGGAAACCGTTGCTCAAAGGATTTGAGGTTGAACCCCTCTAGATCATCCACACACACTTTAAGAATTTTCACGATCCCCATTTTTTGAATTCAGAGTGATAGCACGGAGCTCTGACAAATCCTTTGGCATCATGATGACCAGCTCAATCCTGTACCTTCGATATGTTGAAGGTGTTATTTGATTGATCACTTGAAGAGATAATTTTTCTCTCTAGAAATTAAGATTATAGAGAGAGAATATCTCATTCCATTGGAATGAATAGCACACATGAAATGTGATCCTCTATCCTGCTTATATAGTGTGAGGTTCAAATACTTAGAAAGGGTTCCCTCACCCTCAAAAATAAATCACCCACTAAATAAGAAATAAATAAATAGTTTTGATGACTTAACTACATCT
The DNA here is from genome assembly GCA_963277665.1 of Viscum album. Lineage (NCBI taxonomy): Eukaryota > Viridiplantae > Streptophyta > Magnoliopsida > Santalales > Viscaceae > Viscum > Viscum album. The sequence continues at coordinate 966,525,723 of OY728129.1, forward strand.
TAAAAATTATTTATATTTTATCACATAATTGTAATATATATATATATATATTAAATATATTATGTGATAAACCCTAGTCATTAACTCAACTCTTAATTCCCACTAATATTAAATGAACATTGAATATTAAAATAATATTCATTTGTATAATATTTTTCTTGTATTTACTAAATACCCTATGTATAATTTTAATAAATAAATTCAACCCAATTATTATATACTCGAATAATAATGATTTTTTTTCTTCAACAATGATTGATAATACTTAGACAACTCTTGAACCTCGTGGTGAATCCCATCATTTCCTATATACCTATTCACCATAATAGGGAATATTATCGAATAAACTATTGTATGCGACCCGCTTATCCCTTTATCTCAATAGTAGTGAATAATACGCATAGAAGAAGATTAGAGTCTAACAACCCATCAAGATCTCTAAAAAGATAAGTAATATTCATAACTATGACAACCATCCCACTAACACACAATGTGTAATATAATCTCTTTGTCTTTAGATATCTCATAAAGTAGGATGCATACTTGTGTCATCATACTTTCAAGATTTATTATTTTTGATCTAACTGGACAAACTTACCTTATAATACCTTGTCCAAGGATTTATGAAGGTACTACCATCTTGATAAACTAGGTTTGAGATTTCATTTTATCAACTCAAAAGCAAAAAATTCTATCTTGAAAATTCAACTAATGTAATACCACTAATGATGCACCCAACACAAGCTACCTCATCATGAATTCAATGTCATGGTATTTTCCTTGCATCAAATTATGTGATCAAATGGAACACATTGATAATGATCTCAAGTTAGGAGACTAATACACATGTCTGTAGATAGGAAGAACCAATGAAACCTGAAACATGTGATGTTCCTATTAGAGATTCTATCCTTATGATCTCACCTACTAGAGATCACTAAGTGAAAAATTCATGAGAATAAGTATCAATGCTTATGATCCCCCAACACCTAATATCTAAACATAAATTGTGTCCAGTCAGTATGATGTATCTATACCATAGGACATATAATTAAGATTAATGTCATAGTATCTTGAGGTTCTCATTATAGACTAGGAACTATCATAAATTTTTTATATGATAAATTATATATAGAAATTAATATTTAAATAGTGGATGCAGAAATATATACACTATAATGGTAAGTTTACATCATTTATAAATTATTATATACATGGTATGGTAATAAAAAAGTACTGATAAAGTTTGGTCTAGGTAACCCACTACTACAACACTCCCACTTTCACTAGATATAACTTTTTAACTCTCCTTGTTATCACTCACATGATTAATATCATGTTTTCGCTTAGTTAGGGATTTAGTTGCTGGGACTGCCATATCTCTACTACATGGCTATTTTTCTATGTGTGACGTCACCTCCTTGAGTAAGACTCCTCAAGAGATGTAATCCACGAGTGTATTTCTTTTATCCCTTGTCTAAACTTGACATCTTGGATAGTACTAGTAATATAATTATTATAATGATATTTTGAAAAAAAAATCTTACTAGGTGAAATTACAAGAACTGGAAAAAATTGTCGCATTTTATACACTTCTTATTTAGCTACCGTAAAAGTCACAATACATATAGTATTTGCTGGTATGGATACCACTGGCTTGAATGAGCTTGTCTCACTCATTACCTTATCCTTTCTATGATATAATATCATATTGATCTAAATGAATACTAGTTTGTTTCACCTTATAACTAGTTTCCCTTCCTATCTATATACCAAGCACATATCCTTTGTATTTTTTCAAGTGCAATTGGATAGTTTTGACTACATCCCTTTCATTTATCATAGATATAACTAATATTTTCCTAACATAAAGTACATGTTGTAAATATAATTTCTTGTACACATCATGGAATGTATGATTGATCCATCACAGAAGCATTTGGAATTCAAATCATCACTTTAATCTCCTCCTATGACCAATTCATGTCTTCTTGGATAGATTTATGTTATGTGACATTAGAAACAATTATCTCTCAAATTATTCCAAATTGTATTTTTTAATACCTTGTCAGTACATGTACTATGACTTGATCTAATAAACCTTTAGATCTACTTAAGTAGATGAAGTCCCCTAAAACATAGGTTTCTAATTTAATTCAATCTATAGATATATTCTTTCATTATGATATTTACTAACTATAATACTAATAGTTGTTTTCCATATTTTATTAAACACATTATACTCAGAAAAAAATGGTGCTCCCACCAAAATCTTATAGACACATGAAATTGATTCATTCCAAATGAATGTTCTAAGAAATTATTTCTTAATTTAATCAAAAATTGGATTTCAGTAATTTTCACTCCTTATTATAATTCTATGGTGTCACTATCCATTTATGTTTGCATCATATAGACCCCTTCCATGATCGGTGGTCTGGACATTCAATGCTTAGTAAAATTATCATAGAAATTAGCTATAACAAGTAAAATTCTAATGAATTTTGGAATTATTATTATCAATGAATAATGTATCATCAGCTGTGGTGAATATAAAACCATCACCATAGTTATATTATTCATGAATAGTATGTGTCTTTGAAATATTCCTCTTCCACACTTATTGTGGAACTTGTTCCTATGCCAACTATTTTTGAATCTCTAGCATTGACTAAACCCAAATAAATCTCTTTCCCACTATATCAATTATAAATGTTCAACCTTTTATGGAAATGTATTCTATCACTTGAATGAAAATTTTCTATCATAGGGATTTCTATAATATTATAAGAAAACTTTAGGATGATTACTATAGATTCACATTAGGTTTTTTATTGATGTAAATTTGTTTATATCCTCAAGAAACTCTATATATCTAAACACATGTTCCTATAAAAATGGATTTATATCATAATAAAAATCATATGATATAATTTTTTTATTAAAATTGGCATGTTATTATGGGAAAATGTCGTTATTTGAGAAGCATCTCATGAAATATAATGGAAGTTTCTGCAATTATTATTAGTCTCAACATTGATAAAACTTTTACTAACATTATGACTCTGATGTGTATAAGGAAATGTGAATTTAGGAATTATTTCATGCTACATTTTATTAATAAATATTTTTATGCAATAATCATCATTAATTTTCCTTATTATCATCAAAAATTTTATGTAGATAAGGTAATGTTTGTTTAATAATTAATCCATGCTACATTATATTGATTGATGAATATTGGGTCAAGATATTCTTCAGTACATGGTACCGAAGAAGATCATATCTTCTGACTATGAATATATCATACTTCACCTTCACATTACTTAATAAACACTTAAATATATCTTGTGAAGTATATTTACCACTATCTTACCCTTGGAATAGTTCACGCTCTCTAGTTGATTTAGTTCCAAAAGCTTTGTGGCTTACCTTTATTTCTAAAGAACCATTTTTCCAAAACTAATCACATAAGTGTGTTGATAATACCTAAGGTCTTTAAATCCAAATATTCTAAAACCAAACTAGTTATATCCTTGAAAACTATTTAGTTTTATTGAATAATTATTATCTTTCCACAACTAGGTAAATAAGTTTTAAATTTTATATTCATCACGTATTTCCAATGATTCAATAGACTATCAAACTATTGGTTGAGTATTAAACACCACAAACAACATTAATTACTGAACTAAAATAATTTCTCCTTGTTTTCAATAGAAATATGAGATTAATGTTTTGGTAATACTTAATAAAAGTTTAAATCAAACCATTTACTTGGTAATTAGAAGTTGTGTGTTTCTCATTGTTGACTTAGGAACCACACCATCTCAACTGCTTGGAGAAGAAACCATACTTATTTTAATTTTCTATAATTAATTGTTTTATATATTTAAATACACCTATGTGATAGAAATATTGTATTCAATAACCAAGAATTAAAATAGAAACATTACTTAAAATTGATGAATATACCTAAATAATAAGTGATTTCTTGATTATTTAATTTAGTTTATGGAATTTAAACTTCCATTTTATTTCATGATATGCGAATAAAATAACCTCATGTTTAATACCTCTTTATTTTAATGATATTTTGAAGGTGCATTTAATATTAGACTTTCTATTGTACTTTTTTCTTTGTCTTTCAACTTGTTCACCATAAAAACTAAAAATTAATCTTTCTTTAATGTTATAATTGCTTGGAGAACCTTAACTAGATGGTAATGAAAAAGTAAATGGGTAAAAATGATATGATAAGTAGATCCATTGAAATATTTTTACCCATATTTAATTTTAAACATATCTAGTGTAATCATCACCTATTCATATCCGCGCTTCTCTTTCTCATCGCAATATTCTCAAAGATAAGACCGCATGTAAAATCATCAAGTTCCTTGTGTAAAAATCACATTATACATTGATTATAGAATTATTAAATAACCATAATATGTGTCATAAATATGTCTATGGTAATCATTTTTACACCCTTGTTTCTTGAGGTGGCTTAATAGGTTTTAGGAACACCACCACCTTGAAATTATGATATCACAGTACTTTGCGCAAGAACCTGTATGACTCTTTGGACACTTGTGTAAGTATGGAAATTTTCTTTTTCCATTATATATCATAATATGCCTTATAGTATTACTTTCCAAAAAATAAAATATATCAGATTTTTCACGACCCGTCCCTGTGGGGCTCGTGCCACGACTCCCCAATCCCACCTTCAATAGGCTAGGGGCTGGTGACTAACACTGAATAGGAATATCACTAACATGGGAGGTATTTACTAAGTACCTGTACAAATGAAAACATCTTCAAGCCACAAATTATGAAAAGGAAAAACCACTAAGGAACAAAATGCATGCATACCACTAAACCCAACCAACAGAGTATGCTAGGAAAGTAAAGTGAAGTAAAGTAAACTAGGCCAGAATACAAGAACACTAAAAGGAGTCTAAAAACTAAAATGTCCAACCTATAAACAAAAAGGTACTAGTACTACTACTAAAATCCATAGGAACACCTTGTACTGTCTAAACTCACAAAACTCTATCCGATCCTAGTCTTCCCTGGATACCATTAAAAGATCACTCATTCGCACAAGACATGACACGTGCGAGAAAATCCCATATAGGGGTGAGTATAACAATACTCAGTAGGACACCCCGAAACAACAAAGAAATACACAAAGTAAAGGTACAGTATTCTCTACACAGTATATGTCTACAACACATATAACAAGAATATCCATATATACTCAAACCCAAACCCATAGTCTAGTGGTAAGTCACAACTACCGCATACCATCACTAGGGATTCAGTCTAAAGATTCCACAAAGCACTCATCTAGGAGAACACACTCCTAAGTTTGATAGCACTGATGAAATATTGTAGAGAAGAACTATTCATTGGGATCCGTCATGAGATAGATACATTGATCAATCTGAAGAGAGATATGATAAAATAGCACTGGGATTACTAACTCCATGAGTGAGGAAGATCACGATACATAGATGAGGCTCACTGCTAGGGCCATGGGGTGATACCACGACTCATCCGCATTCAACTGATAATTAGAGGATTGACATTAAGTAGGATTGGTCACACCGATACCAATACTCTACTTAGGTCACAAGAATGGATATAGGATCCTGATTTGGGTCTCTCGAAGGGGATTCTTGACTATTCCAGTAAAGTCATACTGAAGGGACCATACTTATGTGAATAGGAAATGATACCAACTAACCTTAAGAGGAATGAGAAAGGGAACCAACCCTAACAAAACTTGTCCAAGATATGGTGGAAAAGAGATTGAAGCCATGTAGGAAGGGGTATACGGTGTGTAGTAGGGTCACACACCATGTCCCTTAACCCTAAGTACTTCCCATGTTCAACGACCCGTGTCATCAGAACATGTCATGTATAAGAGGTATACACAATGTGTAGAAGGGATCACATGCCGTGTTCTACTATCCGGGGTCCACCCATGTACTCTGGTCACGTTCCAGTACATGGTGTCAATCCATGTTCACCTACCCGTGTGCTAGTACACGGGGTAACCAGTGTATCTAGTCTGGGTTTGGCTGTGTGGTGGGGTATACACTGTGTATGCAAGACGTGTACTCCACCTTGTGTTTGTGTAACTCCCGAGATACACACTAAGCCTCGAGGAAGGGCCCACAAACCATGTGATAGGGGTCACATGATGTGTGAAACTACTTCCACCTGAAACCCCAGCCACTCCTGAGTGGGGGCCACACTCCATGTTGTTCGGACTACATGCCGTGTTCTATGGAATTTTCCAAAAACCCTAGTTTGCACTCTGTCGTCTCCTCTACTTCTCTTACTGTCATTTCTAGCCACACCTAGTTGGGAAACTCAAGATTTGGGGTCGTCTAGTCCCGTCATCACTAAATCGAAAATATTTGAGCCTTGAATCAACTCAGAAAACAAGATTTTCATCGTTCATCATTATCGATGAAGAATAAGAAATCGGAACCCACCATCATTTGATCTGCTTCTGCAACCATCGTCACACCTCTATCGAGTCATATCGATGCCGAATCATCAATTTTGGATCATTGCTCTGTGAAATGAAGGAAAAATGGTCATTTTTTCATAAACCATGAAGAACATGAAGAACGGGAAGAACATGAAGAACACGAAGAATTTTGGGGGAGAAAAATCACATGGAACAACCCAAGGAATAAACCTTGGATGTTGTTTGTTTTGTCCTCAATCCATTCCATAAGAATGATCAAAAGAACAAAAAATGAATAATCATCCCCAAATTCCCACAATCAAACCCTCCTATAAGAACGATCTAATCACATGTCAAAATATTCATGGGTTGATCCGTGTTCATTGTTAAATCAAAGAATATAGAAAAATAATAATTGACACAACATTCCCTACCTTGGATTTGGATTGTTCGCCAAAGAGGTTTGATCGATGTGTCATCATCGTTGGTGAGGTTCGTCAAGAACGACTCCCATTGATCTTTGATCTAACTTCCATCATCATTTGTCATCAAGAGAATTTTCTAGTTTCTCTACAGAGCCTCTAGGAAGTTCCAAGGTTATTGTGATGACCCTTGATTCTTGAAAAACTCTAATAAAAAGAAAATGAGTCACTGCATCGAAGTAAAATATTTTTATTTAATATTTTATTACCGAGACATCCAAAAACTAACATTCAAAGATAACCCACGCCGACCGGTGTTAGGCCACACCTAAGGTAAAGTCACTAATCTAAACATAATGGTGCCCTCAAATTTTTGATCTAGGTACCTATTTAGAAGTTATTCCATTTTTTTGGGAAAATAGCTCGCACACAGTATTTAATATATTTAATATATTTAAAACATTTATTCTAGGAACTATGGGCCTCATAATTGCACGACGTCTCAGCTCATGGTCTCAAATTAATTCCATATAATATTTAAAAATAATACACAAAAAATACGAGACATTACATTCTCCCCATATTAGGGTTTTACATCCCTGAAAGCCAAAACAAAGGCTATACAAAAAGATGTGAGTACTCTGCATGAATCTAAGCCTCCCACTCTCATGTGCTCTCCTAGATATTTCTGTTCTACCACCCAACATGCACTAAAGGAATCACTCACCCACAAAGGATCCTATCATGTTGATCCTCAATCTCTACTAGGTACTAAGCAAAATTAACTCCATCATCAATTCCCATCTCACCCTAGTCGATGACATATGATTAGTCTTTCATGTACCACATCAACAATGACATGTGGAAGAAATCATGTACCCGATCCAACCACGGGGGTGGAGCTAAGCGACATACCACCTTGACAACTCTACATAGTATCAGAAAAGGCCCGATAAACCTCAGAGATAACTTGCTACACTGGAAAAATCTCTGTAACACTAATTGAGGTGAGACCTGAACGAAGACATGGTCTCTTTCCTCAAACTCCAAAGAAATCCACCGTATGTTAGCATACGATTTTTGATGGCTATGTGCAGTCTTCATATGCTCTTGGATGATCTGCACCTTTTTGGTAGTAGTTCGCACCAATTTGAGGCCCATGAGTGCTAACTCTCCAGGGTCAATCCAGTAGAGCGGTGACCTATAGGGTCGCTCGTACCAAGCCTCAAATGGTGCCATACCAATAGTGGAGTGGTATCTGTTGCTTTATGCAAACTCCAGAAGTGGCAGGTGGTCCTCCCAACTATGAACGAAGTCCAAGATGCCATCCTACAACATGTCCTCCAGAACCTAAATAGTCTTCTCCATCTGACCATTATTCTTTGGATGAAATTTCATGCTAAAGCATAACTGATTCCCAAATGACTCATGTAATCCCTTCCACAATTGGGATGTGAAATAAGCATCATGATCAGAAATGATCGTCAATGAGACTCCAGGGAGTCGAACTATCTCCTAAATATAGAGGCGCCCCAAGCTCTTTACTAAACTATTCTCTTAGATAGTTAGGAAGTGGGATGACTTGGTGAGTCGATCAATGATCACCTAGATAAAATCATGTCTCCTAGATGTATGTGGTAAACCTGTCACTAAGTCCATTGATATCCCATCCCACTTCCATTAAAAAACCTCAAGGGGTTGAGTCAAACCTGTCGGAACCTGGTGCTCAACTTTCACCTACTGGAATGTAAGGTGTTGAGAAACAAACTCTGCCACTACCTTCTTCATCCCTATTAACCAAAACTAACATCGGAGATCTTGGTACATCTTTTCCACACCAAGGTGTACCGTAAAAGGGGATGTATGAAACTCCCTTAGAACCTCCTCTCTTAATGCCTCTAGTACAAATGTGCATCCTTTGAAAAGGACAACATGATCCCCACCTTATGAATATCCATCAGGCACATACCCTATGGACATCTGAGCATATAGGGTCTCACAGTCGGTATCCTCAAGCCATGCCTCCCTCACTCGCTGTAAGAGTGGAGGGGTGACAACCATCAACTCACTTCCACAGAAAGGGGAAAGGGAAGCACCTCGTTTTATCAATGCTAAACATAAAGTGCTGATAAATGGGGGCCTTTATCAGAACTAGCTAAAAGCATTGATAAATGCATCATTTATCAGTGCTAAAAAAATCATTGATAAAGGGTATACATTTATCAGCGCTTTTATTAGCGCTGATAAAGGATACATTTATTAACATTATTTTTAGCACTGATAAAAGTCTTTAATAATAATTTATATATAATTAGTATATTTATATTAAAAAATAATGTTTATTTTTATAAATTAAATAAAAAATGTATGTTTATAATTAATATATATTTTTTAATAATTTAAAAATATATATATAATGTTTAAAAAAAGTATTTCGAAGATTATAAATAAATACATATGTGTTTCCAATGAATTTGGTCAATAAATATACTGATCATGCATGTGTATATGTTATGTATCATCATGAACGTTCATTTATACATAATACTCTTCTTCTTATTCTTGTTGTCCATTGATGGCTTGTTTTTTATTATGTGTATTTTACTATATGTATATGATTAATTCATGCATGTTACCCATATATATACTATATTATGTTATCAATACTTATAAAATTACATTAAATATATTTAAAGAATAAATATATTTATTATATTTATAATTATTAAATTTTAATTATATATAAATACTTTTTAAATTTATTTATTTGTAATTATGATTATAACTATATATATATATTTAAATAATTATAAAATTACAATAAATATATACATATTTTATAATTTTATAAATAAATAAATATATTTATAATTATATAAAAATATTAATAAAAATATTAATTTATAGTTATAATTATAACTATAAATAAATATATATGTAAATAATTATAAAATTATAATAAATATATTTATTATTCTACTTATAAAGTTATAAATATACAATTAAATAAATATATTCAAATATTTATAAATAAATACAAATATTTATAAATAAATACAAATATTTTTAAATAAATACAAATATTTATAAATAAATACAAATATTTATAAATAAATACAAATATTTATAATTATAATTCCTGAATAAACATAGATAAATTTAAATAATTAAAAAATTATAATAAATATATTAATTATATATATATATTTATATAAAAATATTTATAAATAAATACAAATAGTTATAAATATAATTCTAAATAAATTTAGATATATTTAAATAATTAAAAAATTATAATAAATATATTAATTATATATATTTATAAAATTATAAATATATTTGTTATAATTTTATAATTATATATATATATAATTACAACTATAAATAATTTATTTATTATAATTTTTAATTATAAATAAACAAATAAATATATCTATTATTTATAAATATAAATAAATATAAATTTATTTAAATAATTATCAATTCATAAAAAATATATTTATTATTTTCATATATAATATTATATATAATTATATAAATATATTCCAAAATTTATTTACAAATATATAGAATTATTGAGAAATAAATAAAAATATTTATATTTATATTTATAAATAAATAGATATATATTTAAATAATTATAAAATTATAATAAATATATTACATAAATATATTAATAAAATTATAAATATTAGAAATATTAATTTGTTATAATTTTATAATTATTTAATTAAATAAATAAATATTCATTTATAATTATAATTATAAATAAGTATATATTCTTATAAATAATTATAAAATTAGAAGAAATATATTTATATACATCTATAATCTTATAAATATATATAATATATATATTTATTATATATATTTCTAAGATTATAAATATAATAAGTATATTTCTTATAATTCTATAATTATATAAATTATAATTTTATAAATATAAATATATATTTATCATGTATATAATTTTATCAATATATATAAGAATATAAATAAATTATTAACATTATATCTTTATCAGTACTTTTTTAGTGCTGATAAAAGCTCATCTTTATCAGTGCTAAAAAAGCATAGATAAAATGTGTCTTTATCAATGCTATATTTTTAACGTTGATTAAGACATCCTTTATCAACAATTTTTTAGCACTGATAAAGGCATATCTTTATCAGTGCTAAAAATCATTGATAAAGGCATGTTTTATCAGCACTTTCCATTTTAGTATTGATAAAACATACCTTTATCAGTGTTTTTTAGCTAGCACTGATAAAAGGTTCACCGAGTTTTATAAAGAAACCCTAACTTTATCCTCCTTCTTCACACCCCTCAAGATCTTGCGGAAGCCAATCACCACCACTGCCTCCTCCTCCTTTTCCTCCTCCTCTCCTGCTATCTCCTCTACCATGAACCCACCTCCCCCACACACCTCTCCTTCTCTGTGCGACTCTCCTTCGCTGCACAACTCTCCTTCACTACACGAATCTTCTTTTCCACGCACCTCTCCTCCATCAGAGGACTCCTCCACTGCATGTCTCTCCTCTACCATCAACTCCTCTACCTCCGTGATTCCCTCTATCATGAACCCAGCTTCCCTGCATGCCTCTCCTCTGCCGCATGTCTCTCCTTCCCCGAAGGACTTCTCCACCGTGTGCCTCTCCTTCGTCGAGAACACACCCATGCCACATGCTGAACGACACCTCCGTAGTGATTTTTATCCTCTTTCTCATCCATTTTTCATGTTATTATAGTTTGATATTAATGGTGATGTTGTGAATTGTAAGGGCTAAATGCCCTGCTAAAAATCGTGGCCATTGGTGGTCCTTGCTTGTGCACTAAATGAATTGTATATTGGTTGTACTTGTTTCCACTATTACTGCACTATGATTTAATGATGTTTTGCAATGGCGTTACTATTTTGTTTGTGAATTATATATATTTTACAATTGAGAGTGTTATATTTGGTAAACCTGATAGAACCTATGTGATGGTTTAATTTTTCCTCATAGAATATTTTTAAAGTAGGTTTTTTCATAATTTCTTGATGATACTTATTAATTTGTTTTGAAGCTTGGTGTTTTAATAAAATCCATGGAATGGGTTGCCCAAATATGCAATGGTTTTACAGAAATTGAAATAAATTAGTTGCATTAAAATTATAAAGTTCTAGATTCGTTTCACCAATACATAAAAAGTTTATATTCTCTATCTTTTGTAATGGATTGTAAAAATGTGGAATTTTACACTTATAGATATGAAATTATTTTTGGAAAGTGGTATTTTCAGAGAATTTGGAATCTTATGTGGAGGCCTTAGGCATACTAGTGCATTATTGATTTTAAAATATAAAACATTTTATAGATATAGTATTGGAATTGATTCAATGGTATTTAGATTGTGATTACTATGTCTCTGTTTGTGGCCTTATCTTATTGAGAGAGTGATGAGAGTTAAGCAAGTTTGGTTCACATTTGTAGTGGACTGTTTTGGATCTCAAAAGGTTTACTAAGTAATATTGGGTGTGATTAAATGAAATTAGTAACTTATGGTTTGGGTATAATCAATTTTTATTCATGTTCAATGTGTCTATGGAAAGGGATTCGATGTTAATATTGAATTTCTATTTTAGGTGTTGTTGATGTGATAATAGTGTGGTTAGGTGTTCTTAAGTATTTTAGAAAAGAGTCATTTTCATAAGATTCTTTTAAATGTTTTGGTAGTATATTGGAAAATAGTTGGATTATATGTGGTGGTTCTATGATCAATGGACTTTAGTTCATTTTTATGTTTTAAGTATGAATACTCAGTATGATATAAATAGTGTCCATCAGGTCCCTGGGATTCATTTTAGGCATAGACTAGGGTTTTTTGGGATCTTCTGGTAAAGGGGCATTGTTTTTTATTTGGAAAATGGTTGTATGTTCAACTGGATGGGTGTTTGATCACTTTTGATAAGTGTATAACTTAGGGAAAAGGGAATTTAAGTGTTAATTGCAGGACCCAAGACTCTACTATAATAAGTAATCACTCCATTACAATAACTATTTCACAATTTACGTTTTATATGGTATCAAATAGGAACCTCCATATTCCATCATCAATTTTTAGGTCTTTTTTATATAATTTTTTATTTGATTGAAGCCTTATAATCCTATGTCATATTTTTTTATATAAATGTCTAAGTTGGGGAGACCATTTTTGAGTTGTTTTACACACTTTTATATTATAAATATGTCACATAGTTTCATTTATTATTAATCATTGGATGAAATTAAAACAATAAGTTATCCAATTGTGTCAAGCCACCTTGATGAATACTTGTAATATAGAAAATGTATCTTAGATTAAACATTCTATGTTTTTTATATTATATATAATGTAAATATTTTTGAGTCATATTATTGTTCTATAAAGGAAATCATTTCATTCCACTTAAATCTGAATGAATTATATGTCAACAAAACCAATCTAACCTTCAATTAAGATGATGATTTGGTGGTGATTTAATGGATGGGTTGACTAAGAGGGAATGGGTAATATTAAATTAAAATCATGATTTTTAGAAAATAACTTAAGGTATAATTCATATTAAGCAAATTGGTTTTCCTAAAGAGTCAATGGTGTAAAGAATTTTTATATAAAACACAATGTGTTTAAATGGTTCATTTTAAGATTCTTACTTAGGTGGATTTTAATATTCATTAAAATCAATTATTTAAACATAAATATGATTATGAAAACACTAATATCTCTTTATAATTATTATTTCATAAATATAAAATCACAAATTTTTAATGAATTGTAATGTGTGGGGATTATTTTCAATTAATTAGGCTTGTAGGGGTCTTCTATCACCAAGATATAATTATATAAAAATACACCCTTGTGGGTAGGAATGTGGATGCATTGGACTTGAGAAGTGGAGTTTTGGGAGTGCTCTCAATCTAGTAGTTGAGTTCATTATTATAGATTTTTAGGTGTATTTATTAAGGAAGGAACCAACAATACTTCATGTGAGAGACATATACATTGTTCTTGGGGTGTATAACCAATTGATTTGGTGTGAGACAATGATCATTGGGATAATGTAGTGTTTGTAGTAAACTGGAACATGAGTGTTTCATGGTTGTGAGTGTGGTCACTGACTATGGAACATATCTGTTGGGACTCTAGTGTTATGGTGAAGGATAATTGATATAACTGGAAAATGGAAGCATGGATAAGGGATATCCAATGGTGGGGAGTACAATATCAAATGATTATGGAAATTATTATTATTACACCAACCTTTAGAATAATGTGATGGAATCATACAACAGTGATTGATTTGTGATGAATCAAGGTGTTTATATGTATCTTTTATAAAGTGCCTCTCTTGGGATCTATGTCTTTGTGAAAATTCCTAAGCGCCTCTTTTAAAATGATTCAAGTGTTTTGAAATGTTTCTTAGAGGGTTTTTTCTCATTTTAAATGATTAATATTATTGGTTCATGAAGTTTCTTTGAATGTAAAACAAAGGAATTGTGGCTTTGTGAAAGGGTGTTTGGAACTGATTTATTTATTTTAAAAAGGGTGTGTTATTTTAAAGAGGGATTTGTGTAAATGGTTGTTTTTTTAATTGGATTTCAAGTGTAATTTTTTAAATAGTTTTCAAAGGACATTTGAACTGTAGTTTTTCCATAATATTTTAAGTTTAGATTTTTATATAATTAGGAAAACCATTACATTATATCAATATTTTGTGTATTTATTTTGTTAAATACTAATATCATCAAATCAAATAGGATGGATATGAATAAATAATGGATGGGTGCCAATAATTTGAAAAAATAGTATAGATATGGAGTAAAATAGTTCATCAAGTTTTCAAAAGATCATGAATACGACCCTTCTAAAATCATTTGTCTGTGTTTACGTTGTTTTTATTGAAGACAAGTTATTCCAGAGGAGTTGTAAGAACACTTGATCTGTCATGGAATAGATTGAAGTTATAAATTTTGGAATAAATAGGAGAAAAATAGAATATAGCTGGTGATTGGGATAACAATGCATTTTATGGATCATCTGATATGATTACAAGTGTGGACAATGAAGAATACCGTATCAAGGATATGATTACAGATGTGAATGATGATGAAGATCGTATTGAAGAAATGAAAAGAAAATTTGAAGATGAACTTTTTGATTGCCCAAAATTGTTTGAGCACTTAAAGAGTTGTGCAAAGACACCTTTTTATGGTGGTTTCACTAAATATACAACATTGTTAGCCATACTAAAGCTGTATAATTTAAAAGTAGGCAATGGATAGAGTGAATCCAGTTTTACATAATTACTTGCTCTCTTGAATGACATGCTCCTAGAAGATAATGATCTCCCAAGTGAAACATACGACACCAAATGAATGATACGCTCGATGGGTATGATCTCTGAAAGAATACATTCCTACCTGAATGAATGTATACTATTTTACAAGGACCAAAAATCACTTATAAAATTTCCAAAGTGTAGTGATTCTCAATACAAGAAAGATGAATCCAGTCCTAAAAAAGTTGTATGGTAATTTCTAATCATTATAAGGTTTAGGCACCTATATAGAAGTGAGGAGACTACTGGGAAATTGATGTGGCACACAAAAAAAAGAAATAAATATAGGAAACTATGTCACCCAGTAGACTCTTCTCAGTGGAAGAGAATCGATCACGAGTATCCTGATTTTGAAAAAGAGCTGAGAAACCTTCGTCGTGCATTATCTACAGATGGAGTTAATCATTTTGGTTTTTAAAGATGCACTCATAGTACATGGCTGGTTATGTTGGTAAATTATAACTTCCCACTATGGTTATGCATTAAATGAAAAAAAATCATACTATCTATGCTTATATCAAGACCGAAACAACCAGGGTAATGATATTGATGCTTATTAAGATCCATTGATCGAGGATTTGAAATTATTGTGGGATTCAGGTGTTACGTTGTATGATGCTTACAGAAATGAAGATTTCATGTTGAGATCCATGTTGTACGGGATGATAAATGACTTTTCTACTTAAGGAAATTTGTCAAGATATAGCATTAAAGGAACTCATGGGTGTCCCATCCACAAACAAGGTACACAGTCAATTAGGTTGAAACATTCATCAAAAACCATGTTTCTAGGACATCAAAGATTTCTACCCTAACGACATAAGTACCGATCTTGGAAGACATCATTCGATGGAAGTTTAGAAGAACGTACAATACCGTCACCAATAACAGGTGATCAACTATTTGAGAAAGTAAAAGATGCGGACACTGCTTTTGGTAAACCATTTTTTAAAAAACCATACGAAAACTAGTTTGAAGAAGAGATCAGTTTTTTTGAATTACAATACTTGAATTATCAACACGTCAGACACTTTCTTGATGTTATGAATATTGAAAAAATATGTATGTGATAGTTTCATTGGAACATTTCTAAATGTACAAAAAAAAAAGAATGGAATTAAGGCTACGTTGGACATGGTTGACATGGGAATATGAGAAGAGTTGACTCTAGTGAAGGGTGAAAAAAGAACTTTTCTTCCTCCAGCTTCTTACACTTTTTCTAGGCATGATAGATATTAGTTTTTCAACTTCTTGAATGACGTAAATGTTCTAGAGGGGTATTCATAAAATATCAAGAACATCGTGTCAATGACCAATTTAAAGTTAAAGAGTCTAAAATCACATGACTATCACATTTTGATGCAAGATATAATTCCTATAGCTTTACATTGATTTTTTGTCAAGAATGTCTACTATACATTAATAATTCCCCGTTTCTTCTTCAATTATATATGCAACAAAGTTATAGACTCGAT
The DNA here is from genome assembly GCA_963277665.1 of Viscum album. Lineage (NCBI taxonomy): Eukaryota > Viridiplantae > Streptophyta > Magnoliopsida > Santalales > Viscaceae > Viscum > Viscum album. The sequence goes on from OY728129.1 coordinate 966,542,470, forward strand.
AAAATTATTGAGTTTGAAAAGATAAATTGCCATCATATTATGTGAATTGGAAATGTTCTTCCCATCAACATTCTTTGATATGATGGTTCATTTGATGGTTCACTTAGTGAAAGAGATTTGACTATGTGGTTCTGTACACTATAGATTGTTGTACCCCATTGAATGGTATATGAATATTTTGAAAGGGTATGTCAAAAATATAAGTCAGATAGAGGGTTATATTGAAAAGAGATATATTATTGAGGAAACCATTGAGTTTTGTACCAAATACCTCTCCGGTGTGGAAAACACCGGTCTACTGAAATATCGTCACACTGAGTGGCTTGCAGGTGAAGAAATTTCTGGAAGAGAGGTTGTCACAATCAATATTATATATCAGGAGCAGGCCCACCTTTATTCTTTGGAGGTTGAACCATATTTTGAAACTGACAAAGAAATTATTAGGCATTTGAATCTATTAAGGTTTGAAAAATGGATATCAAATACACATAATCGATAGTTTATAGGATGGTTTTCGGACCATATATTTAAGGAGTCAGATGAAAATCCAAACTCAATTTTAGAATGAATTCTATGGATAGCTGGAGGACTAAGTGTGTATGTATTATCTTATAATTCTTATATAATTAATGGTTATACATTATATACTAATGAATATAATGAAGACCGTACTATGAAGAATAGTGGAGTTACACTTGTGGCTGAAACGATGCATGTTTTTGGCGATAAGGACAGAAATCCAATTTATGCGAATATTTCATACATAGGCATAATCAAACAAATATGGTAGTTGGATTATATGAAATTCCAAGTTTCTATTTTTCAATGCAAGTGGGTTGATAATAGGAGCACTGTTAAAATAGATGAGTTGAGATTAATGAAAGTTGATATCAGTAAGGAAGGTTACAAAAAAACTATTTATAATTGAATCTTAGGTAGTACAAGTATTTTATGTTCCAAATCTCGTAAACCAAAACCGGTCAATTGTTCTGTTATTGACCAAAACCACTGAAGGGTCAGATGAAAATTCTACTGAGGATGACCCTTTCATTGGGACGTCGCAATCATTTCGCAGTGGTACCAATGTAAATGGTGTTTTATTTGTTAGAGGAGACCATAATGAATGGATTTGGATAGTCTATAGAGGGATCAAATCCCTTAAGAGTTTAAAAAAAAGAGAGTTCAAGAATCTGGTTATATATTTTTTGTAATATACATCATGTTACCTTGTGTTATTATCTATTCACTGCTACTTTTATGTAATATAAATTAAATGTTAAACCACTTATTCAGATAATAAATTTTTCATGTGATAATTCTCCCAATCCAGAGTCACAACAAGTCTCTCAACCTGCTGCTTCTCATAGTACAAAGGAACAACAGGTCTCTCAACATGCTGCTTCTTGTAGTGTAGAGGAACAACATGTCTCTCAACCTGCTATTTCTCACAGTGCAGAGGACTAACTAGTTTCTCAACTTGCTGCTGCTTCTCCCAGTGTAGAGGTACAACCACCATCTGAACATGTTTATGCTAGCACTCTGGAGGAACATATTGATGATTTTGAAACTAAGGAAATGGTAGGAAATGAAACACTAGCAGCATAGAAAAAATAGGAGCACCGTAGTTTGACGGTGTTAGCAAAAATCCTTGAGGAAAAAGTAAAATGCATCAAATATGAGGTTAGATGGAATAAGAATGGAAAACATGTTAACCCAAATAAGGCCATGTTCAGTAGTTACATTAAAATTTTTACTCAACAATGTGTGCCGATTGATGTATTGTCGTGGCACCATATTGTCATTGGGCTTAAGACACTGATGTGGGGAGATATTACAGTAACATTATGATATCATTTATTTAATTTACTAAAAAATAAAATAATAAAACATTGACTTACTCTTCATTATCCTTTGTAGAGTTCATTTATAGTAGATGAATCACATAAGGACTATGTATTAAGGGTTTTTGGAAGGATTCATAGTGTATTTCTCACAATTTTAATGAGATATTATCTTAAAGATGTTGAAGGGAAAATAAACATGCACCCACCTTCTTAGTGATGCAAAACGAGCCCCACAACCCATGTGATTTGTGGGTTTGGGGCAGATATGTGGTGGGGCGGGCTAAAAAAATTTGATCGCTTAGAGCGCAGGCCAATGTTGGTTGATCCCACACGGGTGCGGGCTTACCCACATGCCTAATTTAAAAAAAAATATTTTTTACAATATATGATTCTTTAATATTTTAGTTTTTTTAATAAAACATTATGATTAAACCATGACATAATATATCTCACCATAATTATCATACTAATTCACCATTCATTCACATGTGAATTTTAAATAGTTTTATATTTATTGTTTTAATATGGTGTTATAATATATCTATTGTAATTATTCACTATATTCACATGATGTGTCATCCCATATAATAACCCTGATTTTTATTACACACTTAAACATGATTTATTATATAAAATATTCACTTGATACAACATAGAATATTTAAAGGTCAAGTTTCTTTGGGGATTAGGAACATTACATAATGACTTAAAACATGAAACACAACATCTTTATTGAAAACTTCTTTTACATGACCACTACATTCCTTCGTACTTAGCATTGCATGGGATAACCTAAGGACATGCATAAGAAAAGGGTGAGATATAAAGCCCAGTAAGGGAGTAAAAAATTCATAACATGAAGAATACAATACATTTTAGGCAATATTAATATCAATAGAGCATAAGAGAAACATGAACATAAAGGCATGATATATCATGGTTAACATAACATGGAAATGTAGCAACAACAATTAACATGGTGTTAGCATGATCCAAGCCTCATTGCACATGGAGTATGAGTAAACCCTCATTGCAATTGAATTATCATGAGTAAACCCTCATTGCACTTGACATATCATGATACTAATCTTTACCCAATGCATTGGAGCGCTATCAGGGTGCACCTTTCTTAAACATTTCATTTCATGCATAAGTGTGCCACATGGATCATATAACATGGATTTATAAAACATAATAATTTATTCCATGATAAAGGAATTTAGAACTCATATAGGAAACTCTATAATCAATAATTAAATGTTCATAAAGGTGAATACCCTTGATAGAGAAATGGGCATGGTATTCACTACACAATGACTTTGGCTTGAAAAATCGCGGTGCAATTTTGGCTGCATAACGGCGTGACATAAGAATTCATAAAAATGGTTGATGAGAGATAAAGGGGTGTCTCATCACATATACATGAAATGGACAGTAATTGGGTCATATAGATACATGTTCCAACATTATTAATGGAATTTAGATTCATAAAACAAAATAATTTCTTTGATGTAAATGAGGAGAGAGAAATTCCTTACGGAATTTCGGCATGGTAACAGATGTACATGGGAGGCATTAATGAGAGAGAAATGGGTATATAATAATTCAAAAATAATTAGGGTAGTATAGGGGAGGTGAGAAATCATACCCCAACATTTTTAATTGAAAATAAAAGGGTATAATAACATAATGAAATTTAGACAAAAATGAGAAAGGAAGAAATCCCTTACTTGAAAGTGTGATCCCAAAGGCTTGGGAGAGGATTATTGGGAGCTTGGGACACCTTGGGAGGATTATAGAGAGAGGATGGAAGAGGTTTTTTTATCTCAAAAGGATTTGAGTAAATAGGAAGTGGGAGATTGGGTGGGTTTATATAGGAAAAGAGAGGGAATTATTTATTATTTAGGTTTTGGGAACCACACATTGAACTAATAAAAACCAAAAAGAAAACCATGGTTTTTTACAAATGGGAGTGGAAAAAAATATTTTATAATACCAATGAACTAAATCATTAAAATATTAGGTGTGATTATGTGAAGGTAATTCACACTCTCAATGAAATTAATTTAAAAAGTTAAAAATGTTTTAAAAGTCTTGGAGGTTCCATTAAGGATTTGTAAAATAAATCAAATAAACCTAAAATCACATTATTTTAATGGTAAAACATATATTGGACAAACATAATGTTTATAGTATTTTATTACAACACTATTGGTTCATTATGATGTTATAAAACACATTATATATTTAAACGGTATTTAATTTTTACCCAAAAATTTGACTATCTCGGAAAATTATGAAAAATTCACCGTTGGATAATTTAGATGTCCTTATTCCAAAAATAATATTCATTTTATCTAAATATTTTTCTAAATATGTGAATTTTTACTTTTAAAATAAAAACTGATTTTTATAGAAAATTCATGTGTTTTGACAAAAATAGCTTTCAAACTTTAATAAAATCACAATTGAATTCATAATAATTATACGATCATTTATATTTAATAAAATGTAATTTAGTGATAATATTTTATTAAAATATTATTTAATTCAAAAATACATTAATTCATCAAAATAGATTTCTTAATTAATTAAAAATGTTATTTTTTCTTTAAAAACCATTTACAAAGTAACAATAATAAAATGAATGTATATTCTCTATACAAAAATAGTGTACATAATCATAGTACTAGGGTCTCCTTATATAAACCCTTATAACACCCACATACGATTGAAGAGTAAGGTGTGCGACGATGACAGACTATTGGGGTGGCTTGGATAACATCGCTCGGGTGGTAATTTCTATCAACTTCCACTTCTCCCGTAGGTGGTTCCACTCGAGCTTAATGTGTTGAATATTGACTTGGGATTGGTCAAGAGTAAAGACCAGTGATGTCACATCCTTTCTGAGCTCTGAAAAATGGGATTCGTATGGAGCAATTCTATTAGATGAGGCTATCACTTCCTTTGTCTGAGTAAATTGGATTTGTTAAAGCCCTATATTTATACTAATCTTGTGATCACTGTTTAATGACTATATTAGAATGGTCACAATTATTAATGGTATTTTAAAATCCAAAAACATAAAACCAAGGAAGTTCATATGTTATATAACCATCTTACATAGTAATACATTTAATTAGATCAAGATGAATTTTGATTAATAAAAGTTTTGGTCGTTACAATCTTCCCCCTTTAAGAAGGAAATTGTACAAAATATATGTAAGTAAACATGAAGTGGATATCCCATATCATAATACTATTTTATGCCATGCTAGAGGAATCACATGCCTTAAATGAGACCAGGATATCATAATTTGTGATATATATCACATGAATATCCTAAGCTACGAGTTAGGGTATATTATACAATAAAATATTCCTATTTTATTTCATTTATAATAATCACTAAATTTTATTAAAATCTCCAATATAATTTATTCAAAACTTTACAATTATTTATGAATCTATCTAAACTCTATTGGATACAATTTATCAAGCTCTCTTCATTTTGTAATAAAAACTTTGTATAAAATTTTATCCTTATTCTTAGGCTTAACTATGTCACCCAATGGACCTTTGTAGTGTTGATAATAAATATGAAATCCTGATTTCATAGATGTAAGTAAAGAGTTCCATCTAGAAAATCACTAGTGCTACTCAAGCTATACATGGATTTTATGTGATCTTGATCAAACATACTCATATATTTATATAAACATATATACTACAATATGTATCATATAAATCATATAAATACTTATATAATCCCCCTTTCCATGGAATCAAGTGACTTCTAGACATGAAACATGTCAATATAGTATAGACCATCTCATACATTATTGATTCTATGAAATAGACTAACGAGGTTAATAAATACATGACATGTCATTCATCCAACATATGAGAACATCACATGTCCTCCATCCAAGTAGATGAACACATAACATTTAACTCAACTAATCATAGATATTAATTTACTTAAACTAATTCAATCAAGGACTTTAATGTATTTTTTCATCACATGAGTGAAAAAATTCTATATTGGTTGAGCTCCAACCGATGACATGTTAAAAAATATACCTTAACAATACTGATTAGCTAAATCTCAAGGATTTCATAATAAAGGTATCAAAATTTTAATATTCTCATGCTAGTTAGCATACCATCCTCAATTAATAAAGAATCATAATGATCATAAGATCCTATGTATATTAATGACCTTATGACATTCCGTGTGATATACTTTGGAGGGTCAGTCCAAATAACAAGTCTGGACTTATTACCACATGATTCTATTATTTGTATATCATATACAACTCTTTGTATTGATTATATGATTATAGTCATAATAATATTTTTATATCATCACAACCCATAATACTCCATGATGATAATTGGTTAGGGATAATTTAAAGCTACAATTTGAGGGAATAATTATCATTTCACTTGACATAAATTCTTATATATCATATCATATATAATTTACCTCTAAATTAGACTTATGTTTGATAAATTTTTAGTGTTTTTTTAAAACTCATAATATCTCTATGAAATTCATGCCATATCTCTATGTGACCACTTGATAAAACCCTCCCACTAAGCTCTTTGCGAGTAACATCTATAAAAAAATCTAGTTTGAGTAATGGTAAGATTTAGTAATCATATCCCTAATTTTCAAATCCTTGGACATATTTAAACTCTCTAACTCCACAACATCAAAATTTATGATGATAATAATTTATTTTGTCCACTCATAATTTTTTATAAGTTCATCATCATCATTCTTGGAACCCTTTTAATCAAAATTTCCCTTGAAAATTTTAGTGACTAATATAACTATTTACATTTATCTTGTTCTAATATTCCCTAAAAATTTTAGAATATAAATTGACATTATGTTTTTATTTTGACTGGTATAATATTTTATTTTTTAAATTTTAACTTCTCTTAGTACAAACATACCCCCACTAGCATCTTAGACACTACATTCTCTCCAAAATATCATGCTAAGATACAAAAACTCCTTTATGTTTAGGAAATAAATTTTATTTCATTTTAGTAGAAACATTTAACAAATAAACATTGTTTTCATATCATATATGGTATTCTATGTGTTTGTATAATTTTCTTCTAAAAATAAAACTTTATTCTTTAAAATATTCCACTGATGGGTGGTAGTAACACCTTACTTCATATTTTAAAAAATATATGGATAAATTTTTTATCTTGGATATTTTTTTATCCTTGTCTCTTTTTTAAAAATTTTATAAAATTGAATGAATTATAAACCATTTGTATCACCTCATATTTTTCATAAAAACTCTTTATTAGTAAAAAACCTCACTTATAATATAATAGAAATTAGATAACTACACACATCAATTATGAAAAACCATATGATCTTGATATATTTCTTTATATTCAAATATTTGATATAGAATCTAATTACTATATAAATTTAATTAAAATTACAAGATATATCATTAATTAAACTAATTTTGAACTCTTATATACTTACAAAATTTTAAAGTATACATTTGGCCTCACACACCTTTCAAAATAAAATAATTAATTTTCATAGAACTAACACCTAACATGGAAATCCCATGGAGTTTATTAAAATCCTTTAGGTTATAGAAAATTACATCTTATGTAATAATCACTCTACCTTCCTGATAATTCTAGGTTTCAATAACCTAGACTGGCTACTTGAAGAAACATTATTGAAGTTTATAACTAACTGTTATTTATCCAATTTCAACCTTTTCCCACATTTTCTATTAACACAACACCAGAACCTACACATCACATGCCCAGTTCATCTATTCTTAAAACTTTGATAATATCAAGTAAACCTTTATTTAAATCATTCACATTATAATACCATTTCAAATAATGGAAATAAAATGAATTTCATAACCAGACCCGACCTTAAAGAAACTTCCTACCTCACCTAATCATTGAAATACTTTATCATATTTAGTATATGAGTGGAGACTAAAGTTCCTTAAGTCATTTTTCAGATAATTAATTTTAAAACTCAACTAAATCAATCTATTCTTCTCATAATAATCCATATTCTATGTTTTTAATAACTTTAATAGTTTGTTTACTCAATAAGGTGTTTCTATAACACATAAAATTTATTTTACTTAAGAAATTTTCTTAAGTTACCAGTCTTAAGAGTTTCCTACATTAAGATCCACCTATTCTATATTTATCTCAAAGTTTAGTTTGATGATGATGATGATTTATCCATCTACAACCTAAGTTTTTATCATATGAGTATCATGTTTTAATTTTTTTTAAAAAATAATTTTATTAAATGTGAACCCACTAAAATGATAACCCCTATTAAACTCATCACATCCATTAGTGCAAAAAGATCCATATTTAACTGAGAAATGCATCCTATTTGGAATTTATCTTACCACTTATTTATTTAGGAAGGGTATCCTCTAAATCATATTAGATAATATTCTTGGATAGTTGAGTGGACAATACTTTTTCAAAATCCATCATATAGAAAAAAATAAACTTCTTTCCTTTGGTAACCTAATTATATTAGAGTATCTCAACTAGTGTAACCCAAATAAAACTCCAAGAATGGGAACCTAATTATATCAGTTTCACCCATTACTTTCTTTCTTTACACAATATAATGTATGGGTACTCATCTTTGGAATGACCTATCTGGGTGGATGATCATGGTTTTGACAAGTGTCACTTTGTAATGAATCTAACACTTAGTATTTTCAAGAGGATTTAATATCACCATATTATCTCATGTTATTTACTTTACATGTCTTCAAACTTATAGTGATTTAGTATCAAATCCTATTTCTTCCAATAAACTAATATGGTTAGACTATATTGATGTGTAACTATTTACAAAACTCATAACTTATATTACTAACCAGAAATAAAATCTAACTATATTTAAACATATCCAAATGAATAAGGTATATGAAACACTTTTATGTAAAGGATTAGAAATATTTAAAACAAAAAATCTCTATATGAGTAATCTTGAAGTCATAGATAGTCAACCCACAAATTTTTAGAATAAGGCATAAACCTCCAGGACAATGTGAAGTCCAACCCAAAGTCCCTCTATAAAGGGATAATTTACTCAAGAGAGATCTCAATTTAACCATAACACTAACCCCTAATATATATTATATCATAATTAACTACTTAATTCAAACTCATAACTCAATGCAAGCCACAATCAAGGTAGTAAAAAACTAAATCCATTGTCATAACTAGTATTTAACTCCTTAGATGCATGTATGATAACTTAGAAACAATTTGAAAACTTTATAATAAATCATACATAAAAATTAATAATATAATGATTATAACTATTAATAAAGTAGACAATAACTTTTAAATAATTGAAAAATTCACATATTTAACCATGATATGAAAATTTATGAACAATTTATAAATAATGATAAAAACAAACAATTTATAATTTAGATAACCTTATGGACAATCCATAATTTTGAATATAAATTCCATATATTCATTTAATAATTTTAAATATTTTATATTATTCATTATATGAAAGTTACTTAAAATATATGGTATAACATGAAATATAAATATTTTATATTTTAATTTATTTTATGTAAACTATTTACATAATTAAAATATCAAATCTTAATTATTACTTAAATCTTGATTAAATAAATCATACAAATGCATTTTTGATATAGTTTAAATAATTTCTCAAATAAATCCTTTACTTTTAACAATTCATAATTTTAAATAAAATCCTTTTATATTTGGATTTATTTTTTAATTTATAAACACTTTATAATTCACACTTATAATTTTAATATAAAAGAATATATAAACTATAATTCATTCCACATAAGTTATAACACCCCATGTATGTTACCATATAAATTACATGAATTAAAGAAAATAATGTTTTATAATACATTCCCATGATATTTTAGGTATAGAGTTTTGGAGAATTAGGGCCAAACTAAATACAAAACTCATGTATTTTGAAACTAATGGAATTTTTTATACTATATAAGAAACTACTTAATATTTATCAAGTATTAAATATCCCTCAATAATTATCCACATTTACACTATTTTAGAAAATTCATAAATTTCTTATATTTATAACCTGGGTTAATAGAAACCTAAGAAAGGGGTGAGCTCAAATGCTTAGTGAGGTTGTTGAAAACATTTTCAAGGGAAGTTAAGGTTGTTATAAATGATCCTTTAAAATTAAAAAAATATATATCCACAAAATGTGGAGTAGATGATAAAATACAAGCATAAAATTAAATTTCCTTCTTTAAACTTTTAAAATATGTTTGCTGTAAACCACATCGATTTAAAATATTATAAAACTTCAAATTTAGAAAAATGTTAATAGAAAAATTATCCCACAAAGGATAACCACAGGGTAAGAAAATTATTATGATATTGAAATAATGACTATAAATATTCCCCATATGGGTTATCACATTTAATAAACCTCAATTTTAAAATGGGGTTAGCAAAAGAAACCTTACGGATTGAGTAAAATTTAAATAAAAACCCTCTAAGGAGAAACATATTGGAATTGAACTTAAAATACCATTAATAAAATATAATTAATGATATAATATAACAATAGGTAGTATGTATAGAATATAAAAGTAAGTTTGTGCATAACAATAATCATGTCTTAAGAAATAAGAATTAAGACCAAGAAACCCCATTCAAGTAATGTAATATTTGAGGTAAGAATCATTTGATAGTGAGGTTATAAGGAAGAATTATAAAACCCTATAAAATAATGAGTAAATACCATAGAAAGTATTAATTTTTTTGAATAAATAAAACATAGTACAATAGAGTTCAATAAGAAAGTTTTTAACTCAATGGGAAATAATTGTGTCAGCACAAACCCTTAAGACTTGGGTAACACTTAAATTGATAGAGGAATGAATAAAAGGATTATATTTATATTTTTATATCCCATTAAATGGACCAAAAAAATACAGTGAAATAATTTTATAATAATTAAATCAGAAGAACACCATATAAAATAAGAAACAATGTATAAAATATAACATGTCATAATGAGTAAGAATTGAGACCAAGAATCCCTTTAAAAATTTTGTAGTTTTGAGTGAAAATTAAATGAGGGAAAGAAATTACAATAGAAAATTAAATATCATAAAATATAATAGAATCTTGATACAAAATATTATATGGTTAGTAGATACACCATTCTAAATAAAACATGATGTATAATAGGAAATATGTCTCAAGGGGTGAAAATTGAGATAATAAATCCTCACCTTTTTCCTAATTCATTCTATGCATGTGCCTAAATTCTTAAATAATAAAATAAAGTTCATTAGATAACTTACTATGAATATTATTATTATATATTTAATTTTATATGGACTATTTTTTATCATATTCTATTTATTTATTAAATAGTTTTTTCTTATATTAGGTTAGGTTTGGAATAGAAATATCAAGAAGAAAAGGTAAGGAGTAAGTAATACTCACTTTGGTACCTTTGAACTTCTTCTTGAAAGTCTCCTCGTAAATGAAGGGATTATGAGGAAAAATTATGACCTGAGGATTATGAAATTGAGATTGAATTATAAGAGTAAAAAATGGAATATTTTTGGGAAGGTATTATAAGGAATGGGTGTAACATGAATAGGTGGAAGTGTCCCCTTTTATAAGTGAAGAAAAGGGAACTTTTACGAATAACCTTTACTTTTCAATGACATCATCACCCTATTCAAGGTTAAATGACTCCAAAATTTATAAATAATTTAGTTTGGGGTGATATTGGGTCTATAAATCCTAAAACAGTATTTCCACACATGTTTTAAACACGTTGAAAGTCATTTTTTCTTATGTTTTCACTTTTACCTTTTTTTTTGTTTTTACAATGTTAACTATTTATTAACTAAGTAACATATGTTTTACTAAACATATAAAATAACACATATTACCAAATATGGTTGTGATGAAACTAAATTTAATCTCAATTTAATCTAATTAAATTTCAAATTAATATTAAATTAACTTTTAAATTAAAACATTTTATGTATAAAAAAATTATTTTGTAAAAAAAATGTTGTTGTCACCATTAAATGTTATTAGTATTATTTAGTATTGATTAAAAATTAAATAAATTATTATTTATTTATATATAGCTATAAAATTATATTAAATTAATTTTTATAATATATTAATTTATTTTATTTGATAAAAATTACATAATATTAGTAAAATAATTCTTTGAAAATAACCATTTTACCATTATCATGGTCATTAACTTAATCTTAGTAATCATAATTTTATGACTAAAAATTATATTTAGATTATTAAATAATATTAAAATGTTTAGATAAAATATAATATCAACATTTTTATATTTAATTTTTATAATTGATGAAAAATAATTTTTAATATTAACGAATACAAACTATTTTTAAAGTAAAATATTACTTATGTTTCCAAAACACCAAACATGTTTTTATAAACTTAACATAGTATTTTTAAATGATATATATTAATTATTAAATATATATATTTTATATAAGAAATTTCTTCATAATATTTTAAGTCATTATTGTATTATGTTAATGTCATAAAAGCTATAGTTTTAGCAAAAATCGGTATTCTTTCACTATTCACCTAAAAATTATTTTTTTTAGAAAATTATAGAAAAATAAACTTAAGTTAAAATTAATATTATAAATCCAAAAATTAAGTATATTTTATAAAATTCAAATTCATTAATTTTATATTTTATCGTACCAAAATCATAAAATACAACAAATAACTTTCAAAATTAATAACCATTATTATTCTTATTTCATATCAATTACTAATAAAATTTGTTTTGTATATATTATTCATATAAAAAATATAACTTATTTATAATATATTTGATTCCTTAAAATAAATCATATAAAAAGATAATTTTAGAAAAATATATATTTAAATATAAGGTGATATTATTTGTTATCTAGCTACACTGATTGAATTTTATCAACAAATTATTATTTAAAATGATCTTTATTATTAATTACATTTAATAAAGTAGTTATCCTATAATTTAATGACTAAATTATGGTTATATAATATTTATTGGTTTGGTAATGTTTGCTGTTGTGTGTGAATTAAGCTACTGAACACATTAAGTTTTAAAGTAAAAAAATTATATAGTAAAATCTTAGGGTGTTACATTATCCCATCCTTAAATAAATTGAATCCTATAAATTTTAATTATTATTCACGAATAAAATTAGGCGATGGAATTATTAATATATTCATCATTTGGGATATAACTTATAATATGATATCCACCTTACTCTCTTAGGCTATATCATGTTACTTATCTTTTCTCAAACAGAATTAATATTTTATATAATTATATTCCCAAGTATGTATAAACCCCAATCATATATTCTCCAAAACACACCTTTCACAAAACTATTTTAATATCTAAGATATTTTACCATAATGTGGTTACATATTCCTCTAAAAATCAACTCATATCATCAACCACTAGTACATAAAGTCACAAAATAGTCAATATATATCATACATAAAAAAATGAGATAAAATTCATTAAAAATATAATGGATCAATTTTCATTAAATTAATAATTAATTCTAAGTATATCAATACTATTTAAATCAATTTTCTCAAAATCAATCAACCTTTTATTACCTCAACATCACTTATATTTTAAACCTAAGAGTTGTACAAACCTCAATCATGTGTTCTCCAATAATTATACCAAAAAATAAAACCATTTCATAAAATCACTTTCAGAGTTATTGTTTCCATTTAATATATGTTTTCTGAAAATTTAAAGAAAAAATACTAAAGAAAAATCCTTATATATTTCACATAATCCTCATAAATTTTAGAATATACCATAATATTATTGATAAATATCACTCACTAATAAAAATCACTAAGAGTATCGAGATTTAATTTATATTAAGATATCAACCACACTACCTTAGTCAAGACTCAAAAACTCACCTTTTCCATCTTAACAATAAAATACTAATACTATCATCAATTTAATTATTCTCCATTATTCACTTACAATACATAATGGTTTATAGATATATACCTTTCTTAGCTTCATTTTTGTGATACTATTTCAACCAAATACTAAACCCCATAATTTTTATCATAGTAAATGATCATATGAATACGAAAACTTGATCATAAGATATATTACCTAATTACACCTTCATTTAATCCTTTTATAATTTTAGTTCAATATAAATTTCATTAAGCAAGGATATTTTAGATGTATTAGCCTAATATAGAAAACAAATGTCCTAAAATTACCATGAAATTTCTTATAATATTCTAAACCTAAAAATCATTGAAATCTATCAACTTAGAGACCAACATACCCTTTATCCATAGAAGAAAGTATCAATTAATATGTAACAGAACTATTGAATCTCTACATTTTAATCTAAGTTATCCATAGTCATTCCCTATTAAATTTTCTAACCTAAATAGTTTCAAATCCTCTATAATGGTTCATAAAAGGAATGTGAATTAACTAAATAATACCCCCTAGTTGTATCAATCTATGTGTTCAGTATTATCCCCACTCATCATGAAATATAGTGAATATTGAGTTGATACCCAACCATCTTTTTTTCAGGGTGACTACCCCTATATGTATCTGTGCAAAATCTGAATCCACTTGCTAGTATCCAAACATGGATATAATTATTTGGAGAACCACACAATCTCTACTTTACCAAAACATTGGGATTTTATTATATACTTAGACTTGTACCTCAAGATTATCCTTAGGATTTTCACAAAATTTATCATACCCCAATTTGTAAAATATCCAATATTAGCTTCACTATCCTAAAGGGTTATATATACCTTTGAAATTATGATCAACCTTAACTTATCAACACTTAAATTATCCTTAACCAACATCATAAACTCTAAAGTTATCTAAAACATTATCTGATACTAACTATGATTCCCCCCAAAAGTGATAATATTAATTAAATGACTTTTTTTCATTATAATACATTCCCACAATATTTTAGTTTTAGAGTTTTAGATAATTAAGAAAAAACATTAACTAAAAAAAGTCATGTATTTTTCATCTAATGGAATTTTTTTCCACTATATAAGAAGCTTATTGATTATAACAAGTCTTCAACATATCCCAATAATTCTCTACATAAGATACTCTTTTATACAATTCATACTTTTATTATCTTCATAACCTAGGGTAATGAAAACATAATAAAACTGTGAGCTCAAATAATTAGTATGGTTAAACATAAGAGATAATAATAAAAAAACTTCAGTGAGAATAAGATGAACATATGAGTATAATCGAGACACATAAAAAAATTCATACCCAACAAAATCTTAGATCATAAAACACTAGTCATTGAATATAACATGGTGTAATATAAGAAATTAATTAAGAGAGCAAGGAAACGTGAGTAAATAAAAATGATCCATGAGAGAATAACATATTCATAAGAATAAGAATAAGACTATGGAACAAACATTAGCATAGGGTATTATCATATTGTAATCATATCCAAGAAGGCCCATGCTTTAGTTTGTGAGCATATCTAAGAAGGCTCACACTCTATATGGTGAACATATTTAAGAAGTATCACCCTTTATATTGTGATAAAATCCAAGTATGTCCATGCTTCATTAACTTATGAGATATAAAACACTAACCAATGAATTTGAGGG
This sequence comes from Viscum album, assembly GCA_963277665.1. Lineage (NCBI taxonomy): Eukaryota > Viridiplantae > Streptophyta > Magnoliopsida > Santalales > Viscaceae > Viscum > Viscum album. The sequence continues at coordinate 966,558,081 of OY728129.1, forward strand.
AGATATATGACCCCAATCATCACTATTTATATATATGTGTTCTATAAGATATCAATCAATTCATTATATCATGAAAAACATGGGAATAAAATGGGTTTTTATATAATTTTAAAATGGAATCACATAAATAAATCATTAATAATTCCATCAATAATCATAACATGATAACCCCATGGAAAATTAATGGGTATCCAATGATATTCAATAACTTTCCATGTAAACACAAATCAATAGAGCTAATATAGAATATGGTATTTAATCTCTATATATTAAGATAATAAAGTTAATTAAATAATTTACCCAATAAATTTATTTATATAATCTAGGTGAACACCATTCAATCAAATAAATGGAAAGTAGGGTAATCATAATGGAAAGGCATTTGAAGAAATGATACGCCTATTTACTATGGATGGTTAGGAAAGAAAAAGGTAGGGATGTATCATTCCTTAAATAGAGAAGAATAAAAGATAATCCATACATAGAAATAATATGGAAGGTAACATTTTGATAATATCCTAGATCAAGCTTACAGTATGTTAAAGGATGCAGATTTAGATGAAAACCACTTTTTCAGAGAATTAGGAAAAAATTCTTTGGAAATAAGAAACATCCATAACCCGTTTAAAAACATTTATTTAAATAAAAATATTTTATAAATCAAGTACCATAATATTTCATTTTATAAAACCATTAAATCTTATAAATTATGTTTTATATAAAATGAAAAACTGGTGTAAATAATTGTTCACACGAAAAACATTAGAAAGACTTTTTTTATTGAAAATGACCCATTCAGGAAATGTTAAATTGATTTTATTTTAAAAAATTTTTAAGGGAAGTTAAGGTAGTTTAAAATGAACCTTTTTAATTTTCAATGTAAATATAGGGATATCCAAAAAAATGGAGTAAAATATAAAATACAACCATAAAATGAAATTTCTTATTTTATATTTTCAAAATAATTTTATTGAAAACAAAATCAATTTAAAATATCATAAATATTAAAATTTAAAACAAGGTAAAAAGAAAAAATATTACCAAGTATAAACACAAGGGAATAAAATTATTATGATATTTGAATAATTACTATAAAAATTCTCTAGATGGGTTATCACATTTAAGAGACCTTAGTTTTATAATGGGGCTCGGAAAATAAACCTTACTACATAAGTAACGTTTAAATCAAAATCCTTGAAGGATATGTGATTGAAATTGAACTTAAAATACCATGAATAAAATATAATACATGATATAATATAACAAATAGTTTGTATATAAAACATATAAAAGTAAATTGGTGCATCATAAGAAGCATGTCTCAAGAAATAGGAATTGATACCAAGAAACCCCATTATAGTAGCACAATCTTTGAGGTAAAAATCATTTTACCCCGAGGATATAAAGAATAATTGTAGAACCAAATAAATTAAGGTGGAAATACCATAAAAATTATTCATTTGTTAAAATAAATCAAACATGGAACAATAGATTTCAATAAGAATGTTTGAACCCAATGGAAGAAAATTGTGTTAGCACAAACCCTTACTGCTTGGGTAACACTTGAATCGATATCCAAATAAAGAAAGGAACTAGATTTAGCTCTATATATACCATGAATTAAATAAAAATATTGTAAAATAAAATTAATTGGAATTAAATTATAATAAAACCATATAAAATGAATAATGGCGCACAAAATAAAACAGGTCTCAAAGAGTAAGAATTGAGACCAAAAATCCCTTATAGCCTTTTAAAATTTGGAGTAAAAAACACATGAGAAAAATAAATTGGAATAGAACATCGAATATCATGAAATATAAAAGAATAATGAAACATAATATTAAAGGGTTAGTAGATACACCATTCCAAATAAAACATGGTGTATAATAGGATATATGTCTCAAGCGGTGAAAATTAAGACAAAAAACCCTTACCTTGTTCCTAATCCATTCTGTTTATGCAACTAAATTACCAAATAATAAAATTAAGTTCATTATATAAATTACTACTAACTTATTCTTCTATATTTAATTTAATATAGACCATTTTTTTTATCTTATTCTATTTATTTATTATATAATTTTTTTCTTATGTTTGCATGAAAATTGAATCAGTGTCAGCTTATTTCTGTAAATTTAGTGACCAAACATAATATCTTAATAATAAGTTAAACACTTAATATAACAATTACAGAACCAAAAAATCATCAATTTCTTATTAACATATAATAATAATTTAATTTAAGTTCCTATTGTCATCCATGATAGTGTTTTATAGCATTATTCAAATTAGTGGTTAAACTAACCCAAACATGAATGCACTATATATTGATGGGTGAGTATGGATAAGGAAGTTTATACTATCATTATATTAGAAGAATAATTATATTATTTATATTTTTTAGTTGGTGAACTATAATTTATGTGGTTTGGATAAATAATGAACATAATGATGAAAAAAAATATTGTGCTAGTCTGCACAATGAACGGTTAGCATTATTTTATTTTTATAAGTGGATAAAAAGGAATAAATAATGCTTTTTACATTAATATAACAACACTTAAGTATAATAATGATACCTAGGTCATCATATTATTATGGTTAGGTTCGTTTTGGAACAGAAATATTAAGAAGAAAAGGTAATGAGTAATTAATACTCGCTTTGGTACATTGAACATTCTCTTGAAAATATTCTTGGAAATGAAGGAATTAGCTAAATAAATGAGAATATAGGATTATGAAATTGAGATAGGGTTCTGAGAGGATAAAAATGGTATAGTTTTAGGAATAGATTCTAAGGAATGAGTGTGACATGAAGGGGTGGAAGTGCCCCCCTTTATAAGTGAAGAAAAGGGGAACTTTTGTGAATACCCTTTACTTTTATATAATATCATATACTTTTCAAGGGTTAATGACTTGAAAAGTTTGAAATAATGAAGTTTAGTATTTGGTTGGATTGATAAATCTTTTAAAAAGTATTTATACACATGTTTTAAACATGTTATAAGTCATTTGTTCTTATATTTTCACATTTACCTTTTTTTATCAAGGTAACTACATTTTACTCAGGTTAATTATGTTTTACTAAACATATAAAATAACACCTCATACAAAATTTTTGTGATATGAACATAAATTTAATCTAATAAAATTTATAATTAAGATAAAATTAACTTTTAAAATTAAAAAAATTTATATATAAAAGATATATTTTGTAAAAATAATGTTAATTTCATCATTAAGTGTTCTTAATATTATTTAGTATTGATTACAAATTGAATGAGTAATAATTTTTTTAAATATAGGTTTAAAAATTATATTAAATTAACTTATGAGAAGACATTAATTTATTTTGGAAAATGTTTAATTTTTTTTACATAAGTAAAATAAATCATAAGACTTGCAACCAACCAAACAATAAGTCACACATAGTCTCTCATCAACCACACCCATGTCCAAACCCACCAAATATGAAGCTCAATCACTTAGAATGGTGAGATAACCAATATATATGGCCTTGTAAATGTTCAATTTAAGTAGAAGAGAAACTAAAAACCACAAATCCACTAAACAAAACACTAACTATCTTGGGATAGATTGAATATATGATACACCACACAAGAAGACGCAACAAAAAACAAAATTGAAGTCCCCAGGAAACCATATCCCATGATATCTGGCCACATAATCATCCATATGAAACCTCGGTATTACAAAATTTAATATATCCACCTCAAACCATGATATCCTTGGAACTAGCCATGCTTTCTATTGATGCTTCCTTCAATGAACTGATCACACACCATAGATAGCAGGAGAAGAACATTGACTGAGGAAACTCAATCCACATGATGTTTTAGTATGATTCATAGTAATAATGAATTTTACGATTAAAAAATCCAATCCAAATGAACTCCCATTCTGACCAAGAATTTCCTTGATCCACTCATCGTCTCTACATGATGCCCAACATGGATAAACTATTAGACGCCTAAAGCCCATCTGACCGACCTCCCACACCATCCAGGACCTGCCTTGAGCTTCCCATCATTAAACATCCCTAATAAACATACCAAACTAAACATTTAGATTTTATAAGGTAACCAAAACCTCACACTAGTCAATAACCTATCTCGATCTATGCACCATCCACCATAATGATCACCAAAGACCCCATATATCTGCATCAAGCCTCCAATATCGATGACGTTGACCATATATCCACTCATATGACCACAAGATATAGAAACCATAAAAAAATATCCTATGTCTGATAAATATTGAAATAAGGGATGTCAAAAATCACTAGAAGAAACTCATAAAGAGAAGAATCCTCAACCGAATGGGGAGTAAGAAACCGCATCCCTGATAACAGTTTTAATATTATCATGGTCATTAACTATAATCTTAGTTACCATACTCTTATGCTTAAAAATTAAATTGAACTTATCATATAATAAAAAAATTTTAATCTAAAATGTTAAATCCATTTTTTATATTTAATTTCAACAAGTGATGAAAACTAATTTTTAATATTAGTAAAAAAATAGTTTTTAGAGTAAAATATTACTTAAGTTTCCAAAAAAAATAAAAAATCGGTTTAATAAACTAAAAATAGCATTTTAAATGATTTTAATTAGTTATTAAATATATATATTTTATAGAAAAAATTTCATAAACTTGTAAGTCATTATTGTATTATGTTAATGACATAAAACTCACAGTTGTAGCAAAATTCAGTATTTTTTCAGTATTCACATAATTTTTTTTAGAAAAATAAAAAAAAATTAACCTTAAGATAACATTGATAATATAAATCCATAAATTAATATTATTTTTTTAATTTAAAATTAAATAATTTCATATTTTAAATTTTAAATAAGATTATAAAATATTATGAATAAATTTCAAAGTATTAACCATTATTATTCTTATTTCCTATCAATTACTAATCAAAATACTGTTATATATTTTATTCATATAAATAATATACCTTATCTATAACATATTTGCTGTAACACCCCAGGTAAATAAAGAATATGAAATTTTTATATTTTTCCATATTTGTGAATAAAATATTAATATTACTTTAAAGGGGATTCTATGCTCGATGGCGTACCCAACACACAACAATGAGTTTTTTGGGAATCTTACGTTGCACTCTAATAATAAAATAATATTATTTTAAATATTAGTTAAAACCTAGCTGTTGTAATGGCGGGAATGAACATAAATAACCACAAAATGATTATATATGTTTGTCAAATATTTTTACTTTTTACAATAAATGTTAGTGGATTAAAAATGCAAATGAATCCAATTTTAAGCGTTAACATTCTAATATTCTTTAAAAGGTCGATTAACCGCCTTTTGATGGAGAACCTTTTTTAAATACACTTTTTGACAATTCTATGTGTTATATTTGACAAAATAAAATTCTTCTTTAGAATCGGGATATCAAAATTTACTTTGTGTAAATTTTTGGTATTTTTCTGAAAAAGTTCAATTTTTAATGAATAGTGAAAAATGTTGTATTTTAATTCAAAACCTCTTTTAATATAATTTATTTATATGATTAGATTATATTTTGAATTGGTTTTAAAGTGAAATTAGAATATATTTTTACCATTTAATCCAATAGTGGTCGTTAGAATTAATTTCACTTTGAAATCGGACTTAAACTAGTGTCAATCTTTTAATACATTTTGTTTCATAAAAACACGCTATTTGTTTTGACAGCGGGAATTAATTATTAAATTAATTAATGCAACTTATATTTTTTGAATTTTATAAAATTTACATCATTTTTGAATTCGGAATATCAAATATAGCTTAGGGTGAACTTTTGGTAATTTTCTGAAAAACTTCAATTTTTGATGAATAGTGAAACCACTAAGTGGTACTTATAAAAACTGATTTTCCGTTTAAATGAAAATTTTCCATCTTTGTGTTTTGAATTTCAAAAATCCGACATACATGGTTGTCATTAAGAAGTAAAATGTGGTTCAATGGGATTAAAATAATTTTTTGGTGAATAGTAACTTATTAAGTTTTTAATCGCGATTAGAGGTAATTAGTGTAGTTTAAGGTAAGAATAATGTTTTAATAAAATTAAATGACCTAGAAACATGTCCTAACCTCATTGGATGTGTCATGGCCGACCAAGAAAATCCATGGGTCAACTTGGGGACCCCATGGAGCCACTTTGGTTGGAAAATGACATAAATATCTTTTTATTTAATGTTAAAGTAAAAATGACACAAACATGAGATGCTTAACTAAAACAATTTTTACATGGGCTTATACAAGTCATATTTTTAACTATAAATAGTAATTGGAAAGATAAAAGGATTTCCTACATCATAGTATTTTTTTATAATTTTTATACATTAAATAAATTAAATTATTTATGACATCATGATGATGCAGTGATGACATCATTATTTAACGATTTAAATAAAATAGAAAGATAATGTAAAATATAAGACCTAAACATGTCCAAAACCTATTGTATGGGTGGATTTATAACCCTTATCACCTTATCCTCGAAACACATCAATGTGGGACCATTAAAATCTGAAACTCATTCTAAAATAAAGTAAAATTGCTTTACTTTCCAAGAGTGCCCCTCCTCTCCTCTTATAAAAGGACCCCACCTATACCTCCTTACCCACACTTCCAAAGCCTTTGGCTCGGCCAAACCCTGCCCATTTTGTCTCTACACATCCCTATATAACTCCTTGAAGCCTCACGTTGGGCAGAAGCCTTCCCAAGGAATCCTTTGAGCTCAAACCAAAGGGAGTTACCCGATTTTAAGGTAATGTCTTCACTTGAGTCCTTTTGTTTTATTTTGCTTATCCAACCCCCCTAAACTCTTTTTATTCATCTCTTTTGTAACAAATCCAGTATCTTAAATATACTAGGATGTTTTTATAAGAAGGATTCGAGCTACACTTACACACACCTTCGTCTAATGATTAAAGAACATACTGTTTCTCTGGTTGGCGATTTTCGGCCTCACGAAACGATGATTGTTCAATATTATTTTAACACCTTTAAAGGTGGCCATTATGATATCACTGTATTTTATATATGATATATATGGTATTTATGTTTAATATATACTTCTGTATTTTATATTTAAACAATACTTTTATTCTTTTCATGTTGTGTAAATGCGATAATTTCATATGAGGAAGTGCGGACTACCGCCCTCTCAAGTGATGTGACTCGTACATGCAATACATGGAATGTATAAAGAATGAAATTAATGAACATATGTGAACTATATAACATATATATTATACTGGAATTATAATATATATATATATATATCATTTATTTTTAATTCCATTAATATGACAAAGAAAAAATGAAAGTAGCGTTCATGCGTATGTACGGCCTACCGTCTCCATGAACGGTGCTTTTCATTTTTTATCTCCAAATGATATGGAATAGTATAAAATGAATATGTACTGGAAATATATGATATTTTAATCATTAATACTATTCAGGAAATTATTTACTTATAACTACATGGACAATCATTTTTCAAACAAGTTCATTTTTGACTCATGTACCAAACATCGACAAAAACGTCTGATATGAACTAACATTATTAAACAATTATTATAACATTATAATATGTGATATGAACTGAATAATAATCTTTATAGGATTTTCTTAAGAAATTATAAATTGACCAATGTTTATTATTCAGGAATATAAAGAAACGAACAAGACAAGTTGGACTTGATGTAAGGGATCCTACTCCTATCTTTCTTTTTAAGTACACTCTTTTATGTCATTACTTTTAAAGCTCATCATTCTTGTTATTGGTATGTTCTTTTATATTAATCTTACTGTAATTTTATGTTCATATGATGAGAGACCCTATTCCTCTCTCATCAATCAATTTTGGATGTTTTGAGTGGCGCCGTTAGGCTTTCGAATTTTCATAAGAGATCTAACCTCTCTCTCTTTCTTTTTTAAGTACTCTCCTTTATGTCACTTCTTTTAAGCTTCTATTTGTTATGTTGGGGGATGTTATTTTATATTCATCTTTATGTAAACTTTATGTTAATATGATGATAGACCCTATTTTATCTCATCAATCCATTTTGTAAGTTTTAAGTGGCGCCGTTAGGCTGCCGAGTTTTCGTAAGGGATTTTTCATCTCACTTTTATCCCCATGAGATTTATGCTACATTTGCCAAAATTTCCTTTGAGTGGTGTATGTACTGCCCATTATTTTAATCATTGTGTAATATAATTTCATTTATTAGTATTTACATCAATGTTGTATTGTCCTTCTTTCATGGGGCGTATGTTTCGAAAGATACCCATGTCTGTAAGGGAACCCTTCACCCTCCTCTTTTTAAAAGACTTATTTTGTTATGTCTTTTAATTAACATACTATTAAGTTGGGATATGTTCTTCTATATCCTTATTGATTTAAATTTTATGTCCATGTGATGAGATACCCTTTTTATCTCTCATCAACTCATTTTCTGAATTTTGTAGTGACGCCATTAGAATGTCAAATTTTTGCAAGGGAACTTCTTAACCCAAATTTGATTCTTTGGGATAAACTTGTACTCATTGAATATGTCGTTATATGAATATGTGTGAATAACCTATGATTTTTTTACACTTAATATCCACTTATATTTCGTGTATTCATTTGTCACACATAATTATGTAATTGATTTATCCTTAATCCATGGATACCGTCTTTGTATAGGACTTCGTCTCAATCTCCTTTCATTGAGGCATATTTTGTTTTATACACAACCTTCTTTTATACGGTGTATAAAACCCTTTGACTTTTACGTTTATCCAAAAGGAATCTTTTTTTTATACGAAGCGTTTTACAAAATGACAAAAGGGAATGTTTTTGTCATACGTATGCGGCGACAACGACTTCTCCGCCGCCGTGACCATTATTTGAGTTTCGGCTTCCTCTACAAGCCATACATTTTTTTAAAAGAAAAATAAATAACATGTTTTACTGTTCTTTTATTTTGGTATTGAAAATGGTTTTCATAATGTTTTTATATCAATGTGTTGTATTGATATCTTGTGATTGAAAGGTGGAAATGTTATGTTTCCTTTATGCATGTTTGATGTGATACGATTATGTTGTGGTTCTTGGGAATTATTATGAATATGGGTGGTTCCGTGATAAACTAAGGGCGGGTGAGCCCGATATAGCTCTCCAATGCATTGGGTAACGTGAAGGAGTGAAACATTAAGGTTTCTCTGAAGAGATTTAGGGAATATAATGTGGTGGGTATTCCAAACGTAACCAAGAGGGTTACTCCCTACGTAAGAATGTTATGAATGCCTCAAGTTACCTTTTATGTCTTATGATTTATATGATTTATTCATTATCTGATGAGGTATGTTAAAGTGCCTATGTTTTATGGGTAAAGTATGATTTCATTCTTATGTATATATGAACTCATGTTTCCTTTCCATATTTTTTTATATGCCTTACTGAGCTTTTTATGCTCATCCCAAGTTTTTTTGAAATGTTTTTCATAGGTCCAGGGAAAGGTACATGATATGATGATAATGTCAAGGAAGTGTCAATAAAGAATCCATGTTTTATTTTAAATATGTTTCCGTTGATGGGAAAAAATGAATACTATCTTTTATGTAACCACTTTGTTTAAATGTGGAATGTAATGCAATTTTATGATCTAATTCTCTAAAACTCTAAACCTGAAAATATCCTCAATGTGTAATCTTGTATTAACTCAAGATTAAGTAAGGTATAAGGTTGGGACCTTATAGTTGGTATCAGATGTTGGTTTAGACAACTTTAGGGATTAGGAGTTTTTGTTAGACACATGATCAGTCCCTATATCTATTATTTCAGTTAAATCCTTGTTTTATAACTTTTTTCAGATCAAGTAAAGTCAGTTACGAATGGAAGGAGAAGGATCTGAAATGAAATTCCTATCTCTTCCTGATGACATTCTTGCAATAATTATTGCAAAGTCATGTTCAGATTATTGTGAAAGTTTTTCTAGCATACAACTCACTTGCAAGCAGTTGTTTGAGATATCAAACACCTCCACTATACCTCGTTATCATCATGGATCATGGGTTGTTTTTATACAAATACTATTTTCACAATATTCTCATATTTTCAAGAAAGGTAAATATTATCAAGGTATTTTCAAATATTTTACCTTATCACAAGAATTTGAAGCATATTATGATTTTAAAAATGGTGCTGAGGAAGGAGACCCTTGCACAACCTATTTATATTTTATTTTAAAATATAGTCTCTCAACACATACTTATGGTATTTTAAAAGGACCAATAATAGAAAGTTTCAACTCAAATTCTGTCCGACTATTTTATAGAAATCATGTTTTATCAGATGTTTTGGAATTATATGTCATACATGATTATTTTCCAAAACTGTTTTTCTGTGAACACCCATATGACCCATGTTGTACAAGGTGTATTTGGATGGAGGAAGCAAATGATTTTGAAGGATCTCTAAATCATTGTTGTAATGCATGGGACTTCTACCTATGTGAGCAAGATGACGATGAAACCGAGTGGACGCCATGATCAAGGTATGATGTTATTCATTTTGGGAATCGTTTTATTTTATCTTATGGTGGTGAAATAAGACTTAAAGAATTAAGATGTTGAGATCATAACGAATTTGGATGAAAATGAGAGGTATAAGGAAACTATTGAGGTTAAAACATGTTAGGGTTATTTTTGGAGTTTTATAAAAAGGACAGCACGCAGACCGTGTGACAACCCGTCGCGTCAGACAAAGCTGCGGGAATCGAACCCACAACCAAATTGCAACTGGTATTTATCGCCTACCACTAGACTACGTGAAGTCACGGGTTAGTTTGACTGATTCTTTTTAGTTAGATGATTTTATGAATTAAGAGTAAGTTTATTTTGGGTTATCTATGGAAATGATTAACCTATCATAGAGGATATGTGATTAGGTTAATTACTTTTCAATATGAGAATTTAAGATCAACTAATGTTGTTTGGAGATAAATGTTACGATTTAACTTGGAAGATTACGTGACTAAATCCTTCAAATATTTGGCTTTCAATCTTAGTTTGGTTTACTTTGAATAATTTTATGGACAATTGTTTATCGAATGGTCCTCGTTGAACTTTGGGTTTTGTTGGACAAATTTTGGAGATTAAGAATAGATTTTCTTTTTATAAAGTGTTATCCTTTTCTGGATTATCTGATCTTGTAATAACCTTTTTTGGTTTTGGTTTTGGTTAAAGTCTAAAGACATGGGAATTATATAGTTCTCTTTTGTGAATTAGGTGATTCTCTAGAAGTTTATTATAGTACTCTTAATGTGAACAAGTCTTCCTAAATACTCGTCTTTTGGAGAAAATATGAGTTTGTGTAAGGAATCAAATAAAAGTTGAAAGTCAACATGATAAGTGATTATGATTCCTTATGAATAAATTCCTCAATAAAAAGTAACTTAAAAAAAAATGTTGTCTATTAACTTTTCCTACTGGGGAATCGAATACCGTTTAACCCATCACAAGTTTGTGATTTTCTTGTGGTTAACTTTCTCCTAAACATGTTTTCTATCACTCTCAATCAGAATATGACCCTATGTTTTCTCCTCCATTTCCACGTTTTCCTACATGGAATCCTAGCATGGGTTAACTCGGGTGACCTCTGTACTTATCTTTCTTTATTTTAAAATGATTTTTTTACCGACTCTTGTTCCGATGTGGGACTTTCAAGGATGTTTCCAAGCTCAATTTTAAAATTGCGAGGACGCAATTCCCAAAAGGGGGAAAGGATGTAACACCACAGGTAAATAAATAATATGACATTTTTATATTTATCCATATTTGTGAATAAAATATTAATATTACTTTAAAGGGGATGCTATGCTCGATGGCGTACCCAACACACAACAACAAGTTTCTTGAGAATCTTACGTTGCACTCTAATAATAAAATAATATTATTTTAAATAGTAGTTAACACCTAGCCTTTATAATGGAGGGAATGAACAGAACTAACCACAAAATTATTATATATGTTTGTCAAATATTGTTACTTTTTACAATAAATGTTAGTGGATTAAAAATGCAAATGAATCCAATTTTAAGCGTAAACATTCTAATATTCTTTAAAAGGTCGATTAACCGCCTTTTGATGACGAACCTCTTTTAAATCCACTTTTTGACAATTTTATGTGTTATATTTGACAAAATAAAATTTTCTTTAGAATCGGGACATTAAAATTTACTTTGTGTAAATTTTTGGTATTTTTTCGAAAAAGTTCAATTTTTAATGAATAGTGAAAAATGTTGTATTTTAATTCAAAACCTCTTTTAATCTAATTTATTTATATGATTAGATTATCTTTTGAATTGGTTTTAAAGTGAAATTAGAATATATTTTTACCGTTTAATCCAATAGTGGTCGTTGGAATTAATTTCACTTTGAAATCGGACTTAAACTAGTGTCAATCTTTTGATACATTTTGTTTCATAAAAACACGCTATTTGTTTTGACAGCGGGAATTAATTATTAAATTAATTAATGAAACATATATGTTTTGAATTTTGTAAAATTGACATCATTTTTGAATTTGGAATATCAAATATAGCTTAGGGTGAACTTTTGGTAATTTTCTGAAAAACTTCAATTTTTGATGAATAGTGAAACCACTAAGTGATACTTATAAAAACAGATTTTCCGTTTAAATGAAATTTTTCCATCTTTGTGTTTTGAATTTCAAAAATCCAACATAAATGGTTTTCATTAAGAAGTAAAATGTGGTTCAATGGGATTAAAATAATTTTTTGGTGAATAGTAACTTATTAAGTTTTTAATCACGATTAGAGGTAATTAGTGTAGTTTAAGGTAAGAATAATGTTTTAATAAAATGAAATGACCTAGACACATGTCCTACCCTCATTGGATGTGTCATGGCCGACCGATAAAATCCATGGGTCAACTTGGGGACCCCATGGAGCCACTTTGGTCGGAAAATGACATAAATATCTTTTTATTTAATGTTAAAGTAAAAATGACACAAACATGAGATGTTTAACTAAAAGAATTTTTACATGGGGTTATACAAGTCAGATTTTTAACTATAAATATTCATTTAAAAGATAAAAGTATTTCCTAAATCATAGTATTTTTTTATAATTTTTAGACATTAAATAAATTAAATTATTTATGACATCATGATGATGCAGTGATGACCTCATTATTTAACGATTTTAATAAAATAGAAAGATAATGTAAAATCTAAGACCTACACATGTCCAAAACCTATTGGATGGGTGGATTTATAACCCTTATCACCTTATCCTAAAAACAAATCAATTTGGGACCATTAAAATCTGAAACTCATTCTAAAATAAAGTAAAATTTCTTTACTTTCCAAGAGTGCCCCTCCTCTCCTCTTATAAAAGGACCCCACCTATACCTCCTTACCCACACTTCCAAAGCCTTTGGTTCGGCCAAACCCTGCCCATTTTGTCTCTAAACATCCCTCTATAACTCCTTGAAGCCTCACTTTGGGCAGAATCCTTCCCAAGAAATCCTTTGAGCTCAAACCAAAGGGAGTTGCCCGATTTTAAGGTAATGTCTTCACTTGAGTCCTTTTGTTTTATTTTGCTTCTCCAACCCCCCTAAACTCTTTTTATTCATCTATTTTGTAACAACTAAAGTATATTAAATATACTAGGATGTTTTTATAAGAAGGATTCGAGCTACACTTACACACACCTTCGTCTAATGGTTAAAGAACATATTGTTTCTGTGGTTGGCGATTTTCTGCCTCACAAAACGATGATTGTTAAATATTATTTTAACACCTTTAAAGGTGGCCATTATGATGTAAATGTATTTTATATATGATATATATGGTATTTATGTTTACTATATGCTTCTGTATTTTATATTTAAATCATACCTTTATTCTTTTCATGTTGTGTAAATGCGATAATTTCATATGAGGAAGTGCGGACTACCGCCCCCTCAAGTGATGTGACTCGTACATGCAATACATGGAATGTATAAAGAATGAAATTAATGAACATATGTGACCTATATAAAATATATATTATACTGGAATTATAATATATATATATATATATATATCATTTATTTTTAATTCCATTAATATGACAAAGAAAAAATGAAAGCAGCGTTCATGCGTACGTACGGCCTACCGTCTCCATGAACGATGCTTTTCGTTTTTTATATCCAAATGATATGGAATAGTATAAAATAAATATGTACTGGATATATATGATATTTTAATCATTAATAATATTCTTGAAATTATTTACTTATAACTACATGGACAATCATTTTTCAAACAAGTTCATTTTTGACTCATGTACCAAACATCGACAAAAACGTCTGATATGAACTAACATTATTAAAAAATTATTATAACATTATAATATGTGATATGAACTGAATAATAATCTTTATATGAGTTATTTAAGCAATTATAAATTGACCAAAGTTTATTATTCAGGAATATAAAGAAATGAACAAGACAAGTTGGACTTGAGGTAAGGGATCCTACTCCTCTCTTTCTTTTTAAGTACACTCTTTTATGTCATTCCTTTTAAATCTCATCATTCTTGTTATTGGGATGTTATTTTATATTAATATTACTGTAATTTTATGTTCATATGATGAGAGACCCTATTCTCTCTCATCAATCCATTTTGGATGTTTTGAGTGGCGCCGTTAGGTTGCCGAATTTTCGTAAGAGATCTAACCTCTCTCTCTTTCTTTTTTAAGTACTCTCCTTTATGTCACTTCTTTTAAGCTCCTCTTTGTTATGTTGGGGGATGTTATTTTATATTCCTATTTATTTAAACTTTATGTTAATATTATGAGAGACCCTATTTGATCTCATCAATCCATTTTGTAAGTTTTAAGTGGCGCCGTTAGGCTGCCGAGTTTTCGTAAGGGATTTTTCATCTCACTTTTATTCCCGTGAGATTTATGCTGCATTTGCCACAATTTCATTTGAGTGGTGTATGTACTAACCATTATTTTACTCATTGTGTAATATAATTTAATTTATGAGTATTTACATCAATATTTTATTGTCATTCTTTCATGGGGCGTATGTTTCGAAAGATACCCATGTCGGTAAGGGAACCTTTCACCCTCCTCTTTTTAAAAGACTTATTTCATTATGTCTTTTAATTCACATACTATTAAGTTGGGATATGTTCTTATATATCCTTATTGATTTAAATTTTATGTCCATGTGATGAGATACCCTTTTTATCTCTCATCAACTCATTTTATAAATTTTGTAGTGACGCCGTTAGGCTGTCAAATTTTTGCAAGGGAACTTCTTAACCCAAATTTGATTCTTTAGGATAAACTTGTACTCCTTGAATATGTAGTTCTATGAATATGTGTGAATAAACTCTTATTGTTTTACACTTAATATCCACTTATATTTCGTGTATTCATTTGTCACACATAATTATGTAATTGATTTATCCTTAATCCAAGGATACCGACTTTGTATGGGACTTCATCTCAATCTACTTTCATTGAGGCATATTTTGTTTTATACACAACCTTATTTTATACAGTGTATAAACCCCTTTGACTTTTACGTTTATCCAAAAGGAATCCTTTTTTATATGAAGCGTTTTACAAAACGACAAAAGGGAATGTTTTTGTCATATGTATGCGGCGACAACGACTTCTCCGCCGCCGTGACCATTATTTGAGTTTCGGCTTCCTCTACAAGCCATACATTTTTTTTAAAGAAAAATAAATACCATGTTTTACTGTTATTTTATTTTGGTATTGAAAATGGTTTTCATAATGTTTTTATATCAATGTGTTGTATTGATATCTTATGATTGGAAGGTGGAAATGTTATGTTTCCTTTATGCATGTTTTATGTGATACGATTATGTTGTGGTTCTTGGGAATTATTATGAAGACGGGTGGTTCTGTGATAAACTAAGGGCGGGTGAGCCCGATATAGCTCTCCAATGCATTGGGTAACGCGAAGGAGTGAAACGTTAAGGTTTCTCCGAAGCGATTTAGGGAATATACTGTGGTGGGTATTCCAAACGTAACCAAGAGGGTTACTCCCTACGTAAGAATGTTATGAATGACTCAAGTTACCTTTTATGTATTATTATTTCTATGATTTATTCATGATCTGATGAGGTATGTTAAAGTGCCTATGTTTTATGGGTAAAGTATGATTTCATTCTTATGTATATATGAACTCATGTTTCCTTTCCATATTTTTTTATATCCCTTACTGATCTTTTTATGCTCATCCCAAGTTTTTTTGAAATGTTTTTAACAGGTCAAGGGAAAGGTACATGATATGATGATAGTGTCAAGGAAGTGTCAAGAAATAATCCATGTTTTATTTTAAATATGTTTCTGTTGATGGGAAAAAATGAATACTATCTTTTATGTAACCACTTTGTTTAAATATGGAATGTAATACAAGTTTATGATCTAATTCTATAAAACTCTAAACCTGAAAAGATCCTCAATGTGTAATCTTGTATTAACTCAAGATTAAGTAAGGTTTAAGGCTGGGGCCTTATATTTGGTTACTTAAAAATAATTCGCATGAAATTATAATTTTAGAAAAAATACATTTTAAGCATAAAGTGATCTTAAAAGTTATCTAGATACACTGATTGAATTTTATGAAAACCGTTATTTTTTATACAACTTAATTATTGATTTATTACATAAAAATACAGATAATACCATCCCAAAAGATTTTTAGGCCTAGTTTCTTTGGGAAATTAGGTATATATTATAATAAATTAAAATATGGGCACAACATCGTTATTTAAAAACTTTGAAACATTCCCTTATATTCCTTGGATCTTCTAAAAGTACATGGGATAACCTGGGGATGTACAGAAGAAAAGGGTGAGATATAAAACCCAATAAGGTAATAATCAAATAATATCATATGGTAAAGTAGTACATATTATTCATGAGGCATATCAAGGTATCATAAGTGGTGTGATAATCATAAGCTTAAACATTGAAGTATGATGTAAGATGATAACATAAAGACAACATGGGAATGTGGAAACAACATAAAACATAACATAATAAGAATAATCAAGGATAACCAAAAAGAAATAATAACATAGTATTATAGAATAAACTCTGGGGAAACATACATGACATATCATGACACAAAAATATTACCCAATTCATTATTGGGATATATATTTCTAGGTCGACCCATCATATTCATATCATTTACATGCATAAGTGTGCCACATAGATAATAAAATAAAAGGATGTATTTCATCACTTTTAATCCCATGATTAATGATTATGGGTTACATACATGTAATTCCCAAATTAATTAATCATAGGCACATCTAGGTGAATACCCTTTAGTGGAAATGGGGATGGGTATTCCCTACAAAAATGTTTGGCATGTAAAATCATAAGATAATTTCAGAAGAAAAATAGGGGTACTTAAATATTAATAGAAGGGTTTAATGAGACTTAATGTGGTCTCTCATCACTTAGAAATCATAATTAAATTAATAGTAATGTAAAAAAATATTCCAATACGAAAAATTGGAAATGAAAAGGCATAATATAAATACTATTATTGAATTAAGAGGAGAAAAAGAGGATCCCTTACCTTGAGATAACACTTTTAAAAGATTGGGAAGAACTTATTAAGAGATTTATGGAACCTTAGGAGGGATCTAGTAAGGGAAAGGTAGAGTGAATTCATGATCTAAGGGTTTTGAGTAAAGATGAATTAGAAGTTGGGTGGGTTTTTATAGCAAAAGTGAGGTGAATTATTTATTAATTTCTAAACTTAGGTTTTGAAATCCATATAATAAATTAATCAAAACCAAACATGTTTCCATGGTATTTTACCCATGTTTTCTTCCAAAGAGAAGTGTTTTTTAATATTTTATAATGATAAGAACCAAAATAATTAAATTAATATCATTGGCCAAGATACATAACCCCTTATTACAAGAGCTTATTCCCTAAGGGTAATGTGTGTGATGTTGAAAATTTCTTAGGGTGGTTTAGAGAACATGGATTAGGACATGATCTTGATAATCTTAAAATTCTACCATAAAGTGTTTTTATCGTAATTTATTTTTTTGAAATTTGGATTGTTCTTAGTCAAGGAAAAATCCCAGTGATGCTATATCTCTTAGAAGATCCAATAAATGGGCTTCATAGGTTATGATCCTATTGGTCGAGGTCATTTATTCTTTTGTCTATGTTAATTGGATTTATCATAACAATTAATATATACTAATCATAATAATCATTATACAATGGCTATTTTATCAAAAATTATGGTGCTTAATAGTATTTTAAATATGATATGATATAACTTACAATGGGCTAAAATAACTAAAGTAGTGCATGTGTTTTCTATAATTTCATTTCTTAATAAGAAATTTATTCATTTGAAAAGGTAATTTAATTTATAAATGTTCAGGTTTTTACTGTATTCTTATTTAGAAATATCTCCATATAAATTTCATTTCATACAATAAAAAATAAAAGGTTACTTATTTTTCATCATCTATTCCTATTCCCAAGTTGCTTCCTCAAACTTTTGGTTCCACTATAGAACTTTAACCAGGTGTGTTGTTTTATTTTGTAGAACCTTGTATTTGTGATATGAGATCTTTACCATATTATCCTTTTATGATAGATCATTCTCCAAATATACCACATTTATATTTAGTACATGCGAGGGGTATGGTATGTACTTCTTCAAGAGGGATATAAAGAACAAATCATATACCTGATATAGGTTAGGTGGGAGTGCAAGTTGATAGAACAAAGATCCGATGTGATCAAGGATCTCAAAGGGCTGATGTATCTTGCACTAATATTTCCCTTATTCCCAAACACCATAACTTTATTCCATGGTGATATACAAAGGAACACTTTATCTTCGACCTTAAACTCTTGATCACATAAAAAATTGTCTACATAGATTTTTATTGACTTTGTATGGATTTATTATGAAGTTTAATGGAGTGAACATTATTTCTTATCTATTAGAAAATATCAGGTCCCATCAGCTTCCACTCTCTAATATTATCCTAGTATGTTAGAGTCCGACACCGCTTCCCATATAGAGCCTCATAAGGTTCCATTTAAATGATATAATGGAAATTTTTTTCTATGAGAACTCCACAAAAGAAAAGTGTTGATACCAACATCCTTGGAAATCTATTGAACATGATATTAACAAATAATCTAGATTTTGAATGGTTCTCTCAGACTGACCATCCATTTGAGGATGATAAGCAATACTAAAACTCATCTTTGTATCCAATGTTTGTTGAAGGAATATTTAGAACCTCAAGTAAAACCTCATATCTTGATTAAATATAATAGAGAGTGTCACTCCATGCAATATTACCACTTATATTATGTGTATATTGGTGAGTTTTTTAAGATAGAAATATTCCTTGATAGTAATAAAATGTTATTACTTTGTAAGGTGATCTAATAACATATAGATGGAGTTATTTACTATATATTTATTGGGTATTCCTATAATAAAATCCATGATTATGTTTCTCCATTTTCATACTGTTAGAGAAATAGTTACATTACACATGTATATTTTTGTTGTTTATCCTTGAATTATTGGCATACATTGCATTAGGATAAAATTTATGTAATCTACCTCTTTATGTTATCCCACCAGATGTTTTATTTTAGATATATATACATATTATTACTTCCTAGATTAATAGAGAAGGATGAGATATACACATCATCCATAAGTTCCCATTTAGTTCTAGTTTTGATGGTACATGGTTCTAGGTTCCAAACCTTATAAATTAATCTTTATAAAAGTTAAATACTAAAATATTCAATAATTTTTTCTATATCTCTACATCATCTTTTAGGTCTCCTTGATCCTCTTAAGAATGTATGGTTGAGTAGTTATTTTATCAAGGTAGGATGAAGATCCTTTTATTATTACCATGTAAATCATTTTCATTTATAATAAGATTGGATCCCTTTCAATCCTCATCATGGATAGGGTTGCGTGATCCTTTCTACTTAGATCAACTGCCACTTTGTTTACCTTCACAAGATGGTAATAGATTGAATAATCAAAAGCATGAGTATTGTTTTTGGAGTGGGCAGGTCATTACCAAGGCCAAAAGTAACTTTTTCATTTCCAACAGATGCGGCGCTTCTCGGCCCCATGATATACAGCAATATCTGGACATGCACAGAGGGTCTTTCCCCATTGATACTTGGGTGCCCCAATCTCCTCAGGGAGGCTTCGGTTACATGACTTTGACGACATTGTCAATAAGATCACGGACAAAATCCTCAACTGGAAGAACATCTTCCTCTCTTTCAGGGGACGAATAATGCTGGTTAATAGCGTACTTCTTACCACCCCTGTCCACTCTCTCTCATCGATCAAAGTCCCTAAGAGCACCATTAACAGGATTGATAAGATTCTCGCTGGTTTTATCTGGGATCCATGAGCAGAGGGTAGACGTCGCTGGGCCTCATGGGACAGGGTGGCGAGACTAGTCAAGGAACGAGGTTTCAATGTTCGCCGACTCGACGACACGCTCATGTGCATGCATGAAAAGATAGTCTGGGAGGAGCTGAAAAAATGCACGATTTGGGGGATCACCATGCACAACTCCCATGCAGGCTCCGAGCTCGGGAGCGTCAGCAATGTTTCCCCCTTCTGGTCGGTGATTTCTTCCTTTATCGCAGTGTTGGAACCATATTCCAGATGGCTCGTGGGAAGGGGGGACATCCTCTTCTAGCATCATAACTGGGTTGGGACCATCCTTGGATTCCCGGGGTGCCTGGGCACTACGCTCACTTTTAAAGAGGCTCGTGATCACCTGACCTTTATTGATGTAGTCCTTAATGATGATCAACGTGCTAATTTCAACCTTATTGAAATTAACTCCGATCCGGACAGGTGTGTTTTCACTCTCTCTGCATTGGGCTCATTCTCTTCGAGGGATTTTCAGTGATCCTTGGCCACTACCAATCACATCTCTGCTTGGAACACGATCCTTTGGACCAAGGAAACTCCGATCAAACATAACTTTCTTACCTGGAGGATGCGGCACAAAACCATACCCACAGATGAAAACATTAGGAGGCGTGGCATTCCTTTGTCCTCGAGGTGTCACTGCTTCTTGGAGCACCGAGAGGAATGCACAAATCACCTGTTCTTTGAAGGAGAATGGGCGAGGGTGGTATGGATCTATTTCGGTGAGTTTACGTCTTTCTCTGATAACCGCATGGTTGACATGCCTTTTCTGGATAGATGGTTTCACGGTGTAGTGGAGAGGGGCCTTGAGCAGATGGCCCACACTATGGTTCTTCATGCAGGATGCTGGACGATATGGAAATCACGAAACAAGGCTCGTCACGAAGGGATTATCGCCTCTGTAAAGGGAGTTGTACTTCGTACAAAGTTCCTTTTACTGGACCTGACCAGATCTTTTTTCCAATGGAAGGAGGCGCCCACTCTTCGACGTCTTCAAACTTGTAATGTCAGTAATTCTCTGGGTAGCAGCGCCAGTAGGGGTAGCTGGGTTGGGTGGACTCCGCCAAGCAGAGGGCTCAAACTCAACTCCGACGGGTCTTGCATCATGGGGGTAATTCGTGGAGGAGGGGTGGTTCAGAACCAGTTCAGGTCGGTTATCATGGATTTCTCGGGGCACAGATCCTGTCTTCAAGCTGAGGCAAAGGCGTTGTTGTTGGGCCTCTCTTTGTGTCACCAAAAAGGGATCGTCCTATCATAGGTCGAAACTAATTCCCAAATCCTTCACAAAGCTTTGCATGGCTCCGGATCCATTCCATGGTCTATACACTACACCATGAGGGCATGCCGAGGTATGATCACTAATAACATCAGCGTAACCCACACTTGGAACGAGGGGAATAAGGTAGCAGAACATCTTACCTCTCTTGACGTCTCCGGTCCAGCTCACTTTTGCTTCCATACTGCTAGCTCCATGAAACTAGAGGGGGTCAACTTGGTTCGAGGGGATTCCCTGGGCCTCCACTACTTTCGACCCCCCTAGTATTGTTGTGTGGGGTGCTGTGGGCCCGTTTTATTTTTCTATGCCTTTGCTAGTTTCTTTTTCTACCCCAAAAAATTAATCAATATCTATGTTTTGATGATGATTGAATAATCAAAATCCTTGATCATCTCTAACCGCCTTCATTGGAATATATTTAACTCTTTTTGTGAAAATATATACCTGAGGATTTTATGATATGTATATATACCACACTTCTTCCCATAGAGATAATTTCACCATATTTTCTAAGAGAAGATCACAAAAACCAATTCATGATCATGATTTTGGTAGTTATTCTTATGGATATTTGATTAGTGGGAGGCATTGTATATCAATTTTTTACATTGAATTAGTACACAACCTATCCCTTTTTGGATGCATTGATTTAGATAAAAAATCATTCGTCAATGGAGGGTAATGATAGTATTGGTAAAATAATTAAACTTTCCTTTAACTTTTTAAATCTCTCCTCACATTCATCAGTGTATGAAAACTTGGACCCCTTCTGATTTATCATGGTTAGTGGGATTTTAATTCATGATAAGTTTCTCAAAAATCGATGAAAGTACCCATATAATTCAAGGAAACTATGAATTTCCATCATAGATGTTGTTTTAAGCTATCTTTCAATTAAAATTATTTTTAAACGATCCATAGATATCCATTTACTAGAAATAACATGCCCCATGAAAGTTACTTGCTCCATCCAAAACTTATATTTACTATACTTGACATACAAATTTCCCTTTTTAAAGGTATTCAATAAAAAATTAAAATTATTCCTATTTTCCTCCTTTCTTTTATAGTAGTTATGAATATCATCGAAAAATACTAATTTTTTTCAAGGTAAACCCTAAATAATATATTCATTATGTTCAAAAATATAGATAGAGAATTAGTGAGTCCAAATGAAATCACTTTGAACTCATAGTTCCCATAACTTTTATGAAAAGTAGTCTTGAGGATATCATCCTTCTTCACCTTTACATGATAATATCCTAACCGAAGATCCACCTTATACAAGTACTATGATCCACGTTGCTAATCAAACAAGTAATCAATCCATGGTAGAGTATACTTATTTTTTTTATCATGATCCTATTGAGGTGATGATAATCATTCCAGAGGTACATTAACCCACTATTATTCTTAATAAAGAGGACCAGTGCACCCCATAGAAAATTAATTGGGCATATAAACACTTTATCTAGATTCTCTTATAGTTTCTTCTTCAACTTATCAAGTTCAAAATTTTCTATTCCATTTAGATTCTTGGATATTGTAAAATCTCTATGATAATATTGATTGAGAACTCAGCCTCACAGATTGAAGGAAGACTATATAATTGTTTGGGTAATAAATCAATATATTTCCTTACAATATTTTCCTTATTCTCAATCATTTGATCTAGATACGATTTCTCATAATTCAATAATATCCATTCTCAAGATGATGATACCAAAGAAGATTAATCCTCCTCCTATCAATTTTATAGAATATGAAAGTGATTCATGATACAAAGGGTGATTTTATTATCTTGTAAATTCATGTTGGATCTATATAAGAAAATTCAATCCATACCCATAATTGCATCGATTTTCACTAAAGGGAGTATCACAAGGTTCTCTAGGAAGTTCATCCCACAAATATTTATAGGGGAGAAGTTCTATACTTGTGATGCAATAATTAACCCATTTTTGGTTTTCAAAAATATATCCACTTCCCTATTTTGATGTGGTTTTTGATAGTTCTACTAAACTTGCATGATATGAAATAATTCATAGAACCAAAATCAAATAGTACATTTTCTATGATCGAATGAAAAACTAGAATACCTATCACCACTTCATTGTCTAAATCCACCTTAGCAGTTGTGATGGAATAATCCCCCCTTACGGTCTAGGAATAAAAGGTTTTTGTCACCGGTTATCTTCAATATCTCATAACTTAGTGCATTGATTCATATAGTGACCTTGTTCCTTATAGTTGACACATTAGACAATAGGATGAGGGTTGACTAAAGCATTCCTTTCTTACATCACATTTTTGGGTCTCTCCCATCACCATTAATTAGCTATGTGACCTTTCTTCCCATAGCTAAATAATTTTATTTTCCCCTTCAGATAATTTCTGGGATGCTTCTTCCCACACTTTTGATAAGTAGGATATTGAAATTTCTTTCCCCATGAGATTTCTCCATCACACATCTAGAATTAAAATCCATTCTCTACTTCATATCTCCAAGACCATGAGACCCTTGAGATTTAATGATCTCCATTTAAACTTTAATAGAACATCATAAAATTTCCTTATACTTGTTAAAGTCTCAAATTACTAATGTAATTTCCTAGACCTCTCTAGTCTATTCCTTTGTGAAAATATGGTGTTTGAGGTGTTCTGGGAGGTCAAGGTGACTTATTTCAACACTTTTTCCAAAATTTCCAGTTTTGTGAATAGAGTTTCCAAAATGGTGAGTCATCCAACGGTAGGTTGAACAATGTTTTCAGAATGGTGAGTCATCCAATGGTAGTATGAATAGTGTTTTTAGAATGGTGATTTATCCAATGGTAGGTTGAACAATGTTTCCAGAATAGTGATTCATCCAATGGTAGGGTGAACAATGTTTCCAGAATGGTGAGTCATACAACAATAGGTTGCACAATGTTTCCAGAATAGTGAGTCATCCAATGATAGGTTGAATAGCATTTTCAGAATGGTGAGTCGTCTAATGGTAGGTTGAATAGTATTTCCAAAATGGTGATTTGTCAAACAATAGGTTGAATAGTGTTTCCAGAATAGTGAGTCATTCAATGGTAGGTTGAACAATGTTTCTAGAATGGTGAGTCATCCAATAGTAGGTTGAACAATGTTTCCAAAATGGTGATTCATCCAATGGTAGGTTGAACAATGTTTCTAGAATGGTGAGTTATCCTACGATAGGTTGAAAAATGTTTCCATAACAGTGACTCATCCAATGGTGACTCATTCAATAGTGACTCATCCAACGGTGACTCATCCAATGGTGAGTCATCCAATGGTGACTCATCCAACAATGAGTCATGAACAATGTTTACATTTTCCTATAGTTTCACCGCTTTAACGTTATATTTGATGTAAAACACATTCAAAGCCTCATTTTAAGGTATTTAAGGCCTAATCAAATACCATAACTCCTATCTAAATTTTTCTAAGAGTTTGAGTGCCTTTACTCAGTCAAAACACATAATCTTGACCATATCCACCTTTAATGGAGAATCTAAACTGTATCTAAAGTGCTTCTCCATTTAGATTTTCAAAAGGGCCGAGATACCTTCCACCCTTGTTCTTACTTCTTTTTTTCTATGGTACGACATTCCCAAAGTTCATCCTCCCATAGGAGTCATGAAATCAAATTGTAATCCTTAGATCATGATCCCCTTGGAGTTTTCCTACTGCATGCACACCCACTGTTTTGGTGCCACAAGTGTTGATCTGTCTTCGATATAAAGTATGTTCTACCTCCATTATTCTAGGTTTATAGATATTTTTCCTCCCATTTCTCCTTTCTAGGTGATTTCATGTTATCTCCATGTTTCTAATAGAGCTTCCTCAATTTTTGGTTGGAACGGTGGTGTTACAGTGTCCTCGGGTGGATGTAGTTGTTGCGGGAGAGGTGACCATGATCCGTTGTGTTGGTCGTTCTCATGAAAAAATGTCAGAAAATTTTTGATGTTGGAGACTCACTTCTTCTCTATATATTTACTTGAAATCTTAGGGTTAGAAGGATTTACACCTTTGTATCACAATGAAATCTACATAATAAATATTTGAACTGGATTAAAGAATTGGTATCAATTTCTTAGTGATGTTATTGCCTCTGGATTTTCTATATAGTGTGATATCTATGATTTTCTTTTTTAGAATGTCATTCTTGATGGAAATTGGAAAATAACATAAAGTCAGAATTAATTGTAAATTATTTTGCTAAAGGATTAAAGAGGAATGTTAATGAATTCGGTTGTTGTTGTGATTTGGTGATAATCAAATCGATGTAGTTATGCATGTTTAATTGAGTTGGTTAATTCAAGGTGGAATAAGAACTGGTTGTATGATAAAAATTTAATTCCTTATAGTGTATAAGTTACTCACCTACTTTTAAAGGCCAAGTACATTATGTTTTGGAGATATGAGAGATCATTGTGTGTGAAGGATAAATGCATTGATTTGGGGACAAGAGCCCATTTCTATGTTTGTTTCCTACTACTTGTGATGTGATGTGAGCCTAGGATGGCCGAGCTTGGATGGATGTTATGGTATGTAGGGTAGGGAGGTCCAGTTTTTGTGGTAGCATTTTATAAGGACCTAGCCTTAAACATTACTTAATCTTGATTTATTTCAAGAATTCACATTGAGGATCTTTTCAGGTTTAGAGTTTTAGAGAATTAGATCATAAATCATGCATTATATTCCACATTTAAACAAGGCGGTTACATAAAAGGAAGTATTCATTTTTCCCATCAAAGGAGACATATTTAAAATAAAACATGGATTCTTTTGTGAAACTTCCTCGACACTATCAACACATCATGTACTTTTCCCTTGACCTGTGAAAAACATTTCAAAAACTTGGGATGATCATAAAAACCTCTGTAAGGTATATAAAAATATGGAATGAAAACATTAGTCTATGTATACATAAGAATCAATGAAATCATACTTTACTCATAAAACATAAGCACTTTAACATACCTCATAAAATCATGAATAAATCATAGAAATCATAAGACATAAAGGTAACTTGAGGCATTCATAATATTCTTACGTAGGGAGTAACCCTCATGGTTACGTTTGGAATACTCATCACAATATATTCCCTAAATCTCTTCGAAGAAACCTTAGCGTTTAACCCCTTCGTATTACCCAATTCATTGGAGAGCTATATCGGGCTCACCCGCCCTTATTTTATCACAGAACCACCTATCTTCATAAACAATGCCCAAGAACCATAACATAATCGTACCACATAAAACACACATAAAGGAAACATAACATTTCCACATTTCAATCACAAGATATCTATACAAAACAGTGATATAAAAAATTTATCAAAACCATTTTCAATACCAAAATAAAATAAAATTAAAACATGGTATTTATTTTTCATTTTAAAAAACAGTTATGGCTTGTAGGGGAAGCCGAAACTCAAATAATGGCCACGACGGCAGAGAAGTTGTTGTTGCCGCATACGTAAGACAAAAACATTAATTTTGCCATTTAGTAAAATGATTTGTATAAAAAGATTCCTTTTGAATAAAATTAGAAGTCAAAAGGGATTTATACACCATATAAAAGAATGTTGTGTATAAAACAAAATATGCCTCAATGAATGGAGATTGAGACTAAGTCCCTTACCTCGTGTCCGACTTGACTCGATTGCTCTTTAATCTCCTGAATAATAAAATAGTGTTAATTTATACTTTCTTAGGAACCTTTTTCAATTTTATTATTCCTTTTATATCACTTATTACCATTTTATAAACATTATGTAATCATTTACGTTAATAATGTTCGTTTTTTTGATATTTGGTACTTAAGTCAAAAATGGACTTCTTAAAATTACATGTTGTTCATGTGGTCAAAGGTTCATTATATCCAGAATGATATTCATGTTTTTTATATCATATATATCATATATATCCATCATATACATGCATTTATAATATTAAAAAACATTTAGAGGTAATAAATGAAATGCACCGTTCATGGAGATGGTAAGCCGTACGAACGCATGAACGCTACTTTCATTTCTATTTCATATCTAATGGAATGGAATCATAATGATATAAAGGTATATTATAATTCTAGTATAATATCATATATAATATCATTAACTCCATTCTTTATACGTCCCACATATGGCATTAACGAATCAAATCACTTTGAGGGGGCGGTAGTCCACACTTCCTAAAATGAAATTATCGTGTTTACCCATAATGGAAACCATAAAGGTATTCTATAAATGAAAAATACAGAAGCATAAGGAAAAAATAAACATAATACATATCATATATAAACATAGTGACATCTTAATGTCCACCTTTAAAGGTGTTAAAATAATATTGAACAATCATTGTTTCGTGAGCCAGAAATTCACCATCCACAGAAACAGTATGTTCTTTAGCCATTAGACGTAGGTGTGTGTAAGTTTAGCTCAAATAATTATTATAAAAACATCATAGTATATTGAAGATACTGATTTTTTTACAAAATAATGGAATAAAAAGATAATATGGGGTTGGAGAAGCAAAATAAAACAAAAGAACATTAGAGAACACTTTACCTTTAAATCGGGTAACTTCTATTGGTTTGAACCAAAAAGGTTTCTTGAAGAGATTTCTGCCTAGGATAAGTCTTCTAGGACGAAGAGAGAGATATTGGGAGCTTATTTGAGTAGAGGTTGGAAGATACAAAGGTCTTTAGAAGTATGAGAGATGGGTAGGAAGTGGGGTCTTTCTATAAGGGAGAGGAGGGGCTCTTTTGGAACTCTTGAAACTGTTATTTTATTATAAAATGAAATTCGGTTTCTAAAGCTCCAAAAATAATTAAAGTTGAGGATAAGGTGGTACATTCTCGAAATAAAATAATCCAATAAGAATTGGACAAGTTTTGGATATTGTTTTAAACATTATCTTCTTATTTATTTAAATCATTCATTAATGACGCAAACACTGCATCATCATTGTGTCATAAATAATTTATTTTTTTGATGTCTAAAAATTCTAAAAAAATTACCATGATGTAGGAAATATTTTTATCTTTCTAATGATTATTTATAGTAAAAAATATATCTTATATAACCCCATGTAATAATTGTTTTTGTAAAACAATACATGTTTGTGATATTTTTATTTTTACTTTAAATAAAAGGTGTTAATGTCATTATCTCACTCAAGTGGATCCATGGGGTCCCAAAAATTGACCCATGGATTTTCTTGGTCTTCCATGACCTATCCAATAAGGTTAGGACATGTGTCAAGATATTTTTATATTTTTATATTATCATTTTATCTTAAATTACACTAATTACCTCTAATCGCGGTTAACAAAACTCAAAAGTTACTATTCACCAAAAAAATATTTTAATCCCATTGAACCACATTTTACTTACTACTGAAAACCATGTATGTATGATTTTTGAATTTCAATACACAGAAGTGGTAAACTTTCATTTAAATGAAAAATCAGTTTGTTTAACTACCACTTAGTGGTTTCACTATTCATAAAAAATTGAATTTTTCAGAAAAATACCAAAAATTCACCCCAAGATATATTTGATATTCTGAATTAAAAAATGATGTCTATTTTTCAAAATTCAAAACATACAAGTTTCATTAATTAATTTTATAATTAATTCCCATTGTCAAAACAAATAGCTTGTTTTTAAGAAACAATATCTATCAAAAGACTAACACTTGGTTATGTCCAATTTCAAAGTGAAATTAATTCCAATGACCACCATTGAATTAAATGGTAAAAATATATTCTAATTTCACTTTAAAACCAATTAAAAATATAATATATCCTTATAAATAAATTAGATTAAAATGATGTTTTGAATTAAAATACAACATTTTCACTATTCATTAAAAAATGAACATTATCAGAAAATACCAAAAATTTACACAAAGTAAATTTTGATGTCTCGATTCTAAAGAAGAATTTTATTTGGTCCAATAGAATGTATACGAGTGACCAAAACT
The DNA here is from genome assembly GCA_963277665.1 of Viscum album. Classification (NCBI taxonomy): domain Eukaryota; kingdom Viridiplantae; phylum Streptophyta; class Magnoliopsida; order Santalales; family Viscaceae; genus Viscum; species Viscum album. Next base: position 966,587,941 of record OY728129.1, read on the forward strand.
ATATTTAAATAGGTTTCTCCATCTGACATAGCAACCCCATTAAAGTAAATTTAATAATTAATTCAAAAAAATATTAATAAATATGAAAATGTCTTATTCTTTATTTACCTGGGATGTTACATCCTTCCCCCCTTTTGGGAATTGCGTCCTCGCAATTTATTCACTTAAATAAATGGGGTTATTTATCCCTCATAGCATTTTCTGATTCCCATGTTTCCTCTTTAATCATGTGGTTTTTCCACAACACTTTTAATCTAGGAAATATTTACATGCATGAGGTGGTTCAGTTTCACAACATTCTGGGGAGTATTTTTTCAGAAAAAGATCCTCATTTTACATTGCATTTCTAGAATAGTCTTCTAAAATCCCATGGTTAATGAGTTTTTTCAAAAAAAATTATCATTTACATACTAATGGTCAATTTGAATGGACTATTATGGGTTTGGAGTTTATTTTACATGCATGTGTTTTGGATTGTGGGGGTTCATTTGATCAAAATATTGCACTCATTAAGTTTTCATATAATAATATCGTTCGAGCATTGATCCAAATGGTAAATTTTGAGGCTTTTTATAATAGTCCATGATGTTCACCACATTATTGGTTGTATGAGGGGGATTTAACAATTCACGGGCCTAGTCTCATTAAGAAGAAATAATAACATGTACAATTGATCAGCAAATGGTTTGTGACCACACAGAGCAGACATAAATCATATCCTGACCATCAGCGAGTACCTTTAAAATTAGAGTTTTTTCATTATTATTTCCTTAAGTATTATCCTAGATTTGTCCAATGACATATCAATAAATTGGTAAATTTGACACCCTAGTTTTCTCGGATTTTTGAAATAGTGGAATGTTTTGATCCCATGGTGTACTCTATATAACATCCACAACTCTATACTACAATGTAAGACATGTTCCATGTGTTGAAAATATAGAGATATCATAAAGTCCCTCCCAATGTGATAGATATATAAGACATCAAGATTTTTATTGATGTGTCCTTTGAAGAGAATATGATATATATTGTGGATCATAGTGGGAAATATCATTCGGTTATGACTATACCATTGGATCAGGTGCAGTTGTATCATGGAAAATTTTAGTAGGATACTAGGAGAGGGAGTATGATTTTAAATCAATGTGTACAAACGTGTTCATTATGACCTCGTAGTAAAATTTGGGTAATCATTGTGTTATGATGTTATAAGGTTTGGAGGTTGTAAGATACAATATTTTTTTTAGTTAAATTTCACCCTATGTTTTTTGTTCAAGCCTTGGTGCCCATGTCTTGTTTAGAGATAGTGATACTTTATTGGGTAAATGTACTAATGTTCATGGATACATTATTTCTTTAATTAATGGATTTGATCTATGAATTTGTTAATTGTATCATGGTTTCTTGGGGAGTTTAGAAGATTTCAAATAGTTTCGGTTTTGTTTAAAAGATAAATGGGATGAAAGATCAATGATATAAAATTTAAAAATATTGTAATATTATTAGAAAACATGTAAAATTTTTATGGATTTAATAAAATAAATACTTTGATATGTTTTTTTGGAATCTTCAATTTAACAAATGTAACATAACGTGTAACCATAATACACGTCCTAAAAATTACCAACCTATTGTTTTAATTTTGTTGTGAAGCTAATTTTCATTAAAAGTCCATTAATATCCTCTCCTCTTGACCATATCTCATTCTCACCTTATTTTTTTAGGGGGGGGATATAATTTTTTTTAGGCATCCCTATTGTGTGAGAAATCATTGGTATGTATTTCTGTTTTTTTTATTCCTTCACTTCGTTCTTTTCCAATCCATTTTGGTGAAATAGTTTGAAAATTACATTATTATTTTTGATCTTGTACATTTTTTATTTAATAAACTCATTGAAATCATACTCACCCTATTCCTCCAAGAATTGGACATTGGAAGTTTTGTTGGATCATCAGGTAAAGGGAGGAGGTATAAATCATAACCCTATGTATTAATAATTGTCTTGTTCATGCAATATTATGTTAACACCATTCTTTCTTGTTCCCAAATTAATTGAATAAATTAAGGGAATTATTCCATGATTTCAGTTGGTTTCAAGTGGATTAATGATTGGATTATAGCTACCCATTGGGTGAGAAATCATTGAATATAATGAAATTTGAAAATGAATTAAAGTATGTTTTGAATGACCTATGAATTGGGTGATTTCATCTTATTGAAACTATAAATTGTGGTCTGTGTCTTACTAATATGATATTTCAGAAATTGTGAATTGAATTGAATGTTGAATATGAATGAATAATTTCAATTCTGATAATTATACATTGATAATTATGAGGTGATATTTCGATATCCATGCTATATGATTGGGATTGTATTCCATGTTGTAATGCTAACATATTAGGCTCGACCCTAACAATTGAACACTTATTTTCTATAATCCGAATATTGAAAGGCCTCAATCCTATATGTTTTCATAAATCTTATAGGGATAAGGTGATTCCCAATCCAATTTTGAAATGCTTATAAGGATTTGAACCATATATGAGGTAATGTTTTTAGGGATTTGACCTAAAATTATTAAATGATTCTTGGGATTTAAACCAAATTTTTATGAAAATACCAAGGTTATATGGTTGTGGTTTTCATGTTATTAATACATACTCAATGATATTTTGGAGTGGTTCTAACAAAGTTTATTTTACCATGGTTGTATAGTTGTGGTTGTAATAGATATAAAACATGCACAAAGTTATTCCGGCTTGTAGCCGAAGCAGGTTATTTTACCTTGGTGATATTACTATGGTTAGAAGGGTCGTATGAAACGATTGGAGTTATTAACGAATGGTGATGAAGTAGGTTGTTATTGTTGTTTATTAATTATTGAATAAATTAATACAAATTCGTATCTCAGTATTGCATACAATTATTACTAGACTAGTTTTTTATATATAGTGGTGTCGACTTAATGATTTAGAATTACAAAATATTTAGGAAATTATTTGGTAATTTATAAGATTATCTGAAATACGTTTTGGACAATTGAAAAGGAAATTGTAGTTGATTATTTTTTTGTTCTAGGTATTGAGTTTAGAAATTTTATTGACATGGGGTCTTGGACCCGGGACTTGAGACTTTCATTTCAGAATTATAGTATTTTTTATTATTGTTTTAGCATGGTATTTAATTACACTCCATAACATAATTAAATTATTACATAATTAAATTTTCTTTATTTATCTTGTGGATTATTATTTCATTCCTCGATATATATACTTTGATTATTTTTTCATTTATTATGAATTTGTATACGGCTATAATACTTCATAGTAGGTGATATAGTATCCTCACTATAATCATTACACAATTGATATTAATCAGTAGCCTCTGGAATATGGGGAGGTGTGGTTGAGGTTTCATGATGAACCCTTTCAATCCATGTTAGAGAGTATCGGATTGGGGGACATTAACAAAATAGTTTTGGATATCATATATGGAGATACTAATCTATATCTAAACACTTTAAAGTCATATTCTTATATTTATTCCCCTCATAGAAATGAATTTTTATAAGTAATGATCATTATCAAACCTAAATAGAATATATTGGAGATTTATATGGATTCCCATAAAATTCCTAAGAAAGATCAATTTTAATGAATAATAAAAAACAATTTATTCGAAGGCTCATCCATTGTATAATATCATTTCTAAAAAAACTGAAATAAAGAACACCTACCATATGTTTACCCTAAATAATTCGTGTGGATAACCATTTTTCTAAATCCATATAATGATGATGCATCCTAATTAATTTTATTTTTGTACCCATTTACTCTTTTAAAACATTCAAATAATTAGATATAAATATCGCTAATTACATTTAAAAAAAATAGTACGTGTCACTCCATGGAGGATCATGTTATCTAAATCATAATGATTCATGATCCCTTTCAACTTCATCAAATCCTTATTAAAAAGTAAATGATATTGTTTCATGATTTGGATAATTGTCACCCAAATTTAATTATTCCCACATCGAGTTTATGGGTAACAAATAATGAAGACTGTGAATATATTTTCACAATTTCATATTGGAATAGGTAAAAAAGTAATAATATAATAGTAATTTGGGTATCCTACTTACCACTGTCACCTCAATAACATGTATTTGATAATTCATCTCATTTTTGTGTTGCTGGAGGGATTCATACCCTATAACCTTATTTTCTTGCATCATAACACATCTTAATACCACACTTAAGGAATCGTACAAAACCTCATCACAAAAATATGATTTTAGAAGAATTAGAACATGATTAGACTTAAAAATCTCCTTCAGTTATAAAAATGATCAATAATAGTAATAATTATATTCAAAATTCACACCCTCGTGGATAAATACTGGTATAAGACATGAATTATTGTGGAAATCCTATATCAAATTCCTAAAATAACCAAATAAGAAACAATAATCTCTGATTATAAAATCCATTACTTAGTTTCTTAAATGAAATCAATTCCTAATTATATTTAGTAGCAAGTAATATTCTCCCCTCAGATGTAATGTGGCCTAGAGACTTCAATTTTATGATCCAAAACATACAGTGAGTGAGATTTCTAAAAAAAATTCTTGTTTTAGAGTTCTAAGAACCATCTCAAATAAATCATATATTCTTATATCATCATGGAAAAAACCAAAATTCTGTCCTTAAAATATATCATAAAAAGATCCAAGAAAAAAATAAATTATTTTATTCCTCAATTATGCAAACATCATTGTATGATTATTATTATTGATGGGAATAAAAAATAAGGAAAATATGTATACCATCTCTTGAATGATTTTATATGAATAAATTCTTGATAAATTTTTAACAAATGGTACTTCAATTTTAGATCAATAAATAAAAACCCTAAGGACCCACTTGAGTTAATAAAACATATCATCATGCATATGAAACATGATATTGTTCCTAAGATTCAATTGGTTGATATTTTAACATTAAATAAAATGTCAGAGGCTTCCATCTTCACTCTATGAAAATTCAACCAATTAATCCTTGGGTCAAATTCCTGGTCCAATAAATCTATTAGAATCAAGATACTCAATAAAACATATATGTTCCTTTAAATCTGTGTGTATTATAAGATATGAAGGAGAATAGATGAGATTCATCATCATGATCAGAATAATGGTAAATTCAACCTCTATATAGGGATTCAACCTGGGTAAATCATTAGAAACAACATGAAGGATCTTATTCGACATATCTGTAAGCAGATGACATAAACACTAGTCGAACACTTCATGAAAACCATCTAAAAACATTGATGACATCATGCTAGCCTCATGAACAACATTTCAGGCTCCCATAGATCTGGGATCTCACTCAAGGTAAAATATTTGATTAACCACATTATAAGATATAAATTAATCCCAAAGATGAAAACCATCAATCCAATCCTTAAAATAAATCATCCAATCCATTCCAATAATGTTTTAAAAGATATTTATAAAATTAAATTTGAAATTTCATACAACCATCTGGTCAAAAATCAAAACATGAAACTCAGAATACAAGAAACATAATTCTTCCACTGCTACAAGGTAGTGGATAGATCCATCATGAATGTCCTCATACCATAGAACATTCCCAAAACATGAATCATGTTATATGATATACTTTAAATAGAGAAGCATGTGTGAAAAGATAATTGAATATAGTGGATGAAATAGACAATGTTCCTATCACAATATATATCCTCACTTAGGATTTATTTTGTTCATACCCCACTTAATAATGAATCCCAAATTCATCCCCTCCTTGTGCCTTCTTTCATTTATGATTATTTCCTTTTTTTCTGAAAATGTGATCTGCCACACTTTTATATATTTATTTATCTAGGGATCCTTTGATAAGTTGGGTTCAAGCTCTAACACAATGGAAACCATTTAAAAAAAATTGTCTTAATTTACCATCTAAAATTATGGATAAACCTAGGTAAAGTCATAAGGATATGATTATTATGACCAAGTTATATACAGACGGAGGCAACCACCTAGTTTTATCATGATAAAATCCATGTAACTAAACATGATGTAAACTAAGAATCCTTAATGTGCCTCCTTTTATATAATTATTACACTCTCAATATACCCCCACATTACATAGGATTTAATAAGAGTTGTCTAACTATCTTGGGGTACCTATTCTACAGTTTCTTTATCAACTACAACAAAATAGTTTTACTAGGAACATGAGAACAAGAATAAATTAAATCTTGAGCATCAGAACCATCTCAAAGAATCTAGATGAAGGGGTAGTAATTATTGATTAACTATAGAGATATATAAATTAAATAATTAAAATGTGGTGAAGACTTTTTCACTGAAAATTATCCTTATTCTAAATACACAATCTCTATGCCCTTCATCACACATAAATTCTGAAGATAAAATTTCTGATTGAGGTCCTTTAACAAAGTGGTCATAGGGAGGTATTCATGTAATTTTTCATATATGATGGAATCTCACATTTTCCTTCTAGGATGAAATTAATGATAAAAATTAAATAATTAATTCATTAACATTAAAATTTATAAAATTAAATCAATAAAAAAATTTATACAGTAAAAGGACTTAATGGTCTAGGGTAATTTATATTATATAAATAAAAAAATTTACATCACTTGAAAACATTTTTTCGTTACAATCAAAATTTAGAACATTTTGATGAAATATAAAATGATATCTTTATACAAATTACCTATGGAATGGATATATAAGATATGTTTGAGAATATAGTATCTCTAATATAAAAATATATCATAACATAAAGAAGAATATGTGGAATATAAATATATATCATAAAAAATATTAACTGACCTCAAATAGTCAACATGAAACATGTTTTTTTAATATATGTTCATAATAAAAATTCACTAAGGAAATTTAAAATATATGACCCATAAATAACATTGGTCAAAAATTATATAACATGTGACCATAAATGAAAATTTTAGATTACTTTATAAATAATGTGTATCCTAAAATCAAGTTGTATGAATCTTTACGACCAGTCCATAATGTTTTAAAGTCCTTTTTGGAAAATATATGGAGTTTGAAGTGTGTTTTGAGGTATTAGAGAGGGACTTGGGACAATTTGAAGGACAACATGATATGGTTGTGGGTGTTTTGGGTGCCTGGTGGCTAGTCATGTTGTAGTATGTGCATTTCAGCTATTAAAATGTCTTGTGAAGACATTCTGGAGGCTCATTTGGGATTTGAATGTTCATATATGAAACAGGCTAGATAAATTCTTAGGATAGGGTGTGGAATTGGTCTTGGAACCATTGATGACTACCTAATAAAAAATTTAAAGAGTGTTAAACAATGTCTATGGCCTTTGAAATGATGGTGGATAAACTGTGTAGTTGAGGAAAATAGCCTAAGGAAATCTAATTCAGATTACATGTTGAGCAACCTCCGTGACCATGGACAGATCTTGGTGGATGATTTGGTATCCATCATTCTATTTTTTGAATTTATTGAAGATCCATAAACCATTATATATCCTGAAAATTTTAAACGGAAAACACATGAGTTATTAAGAGGGGTCATGATTGTATTTTTTAATTTGAATTTTCAATCTAATTACCAATTTGGGCCCACATCTTGAGTTCCTTTGTTTCTAAAATCATTGCAGAAATACTATGGATGTTTTGATCTTTTACTTGTGTAAAAGTTTAATTGATAAATTTTTTTATGGGTAGAGATCGTTCTATATCTCTTTGTAATATCATAAATTTTTAAATGCTGTTCCAAAACCATAGATCAAGGATAATCCAATACATAAAATTATGATGTGAACACGAAAAATTAAATCATGATTTAATCATGGAGGAGGAATTAATAATATTGTAATGTTTTCCCCTTCGTTGGTTTTTTACCACTAGGTTTTCCCAACATAATTTTTAATGAGGTTTCTAAAATTTACCTAGAAATCTATTTTTTTTTTGTTTCTCTTTTTTTATCATCGTTCTTTTAGGTAAAAGATAAATAACATTACTTGAAATTGATGAAAACTATAAAGAAATGTTGAAAAATAATAATGGATTCATCAATTTCCAATGGTTTATGATTCTCATGACCTCTATTACCATGATTATAGTTTTCTATGATCATTAATTTTCATCAATTATCCCATGTTAATGATTATTCCCTTCAGATATTTATTAGTTAATAGAGATTAATACAATTATTCCATCATACGTTACTGTATCTTATATATATTATGATATCATTATATGTAATTTGAATAAAAATTATTCGTATTACATTATCTATGGCTAAACCTTATACTTGAAAATTCACATGTAACCTCAATGTTACAACACAATATGATTTAAAAATTAGATTTTGATAATGTCATTTAAAATGATTTGGTAAATGGGGAATAAATATTATATACATATAATTGTGTGAACAAATTTTTGTTATTTTAATTTCAATAGGGTAGATACTTCTCCATTTTTAGGGTGATTTCTGTATTTAGATGCGATTTTTTCTTCCACGCAAGAATATTTCAGAGATTTAGGGGACGTCGGTGAACCCTAAGTGTCTAAAGAGTCTACGCATAAGAAGAAAACAAATTTATCTCCATCCCTTGAGCCCTTTTCCAAGAATTTTTCCTCAAATAATATGGTATGTGTTTATATTATACATTCCATGGTTTTGTTCTCCAACTCCAATTCTGATTCTAATTCATCCCTGTAAATAGTTCAGCATGTTGAATCCTACTGTAAATCCTTTTGAATTGAATCTCATTGTATCATTATATAATTTCGATGAGAAAACCCTAAAGGATAAGAAACATTGTTAGAATCCTTCATTTGATTAATCATCAGCAATTCTCACCACATCAACTAAATTCATCATGTAGGATGCATCAGATGGGAATGAGTCGAAGCACCAGAATAAGAGGGTTTCATATATGTCATTTCATGATACTGATATAAATGTTGTTGAAAATCCCAAGGACTATAATTATTCATCTTATAGGGTGTGGATAAATGGATATATGATCTTGATCTTGAAGTTTATTCTAAGTTACACTAAAAAGAAGGGTGATAATTCTTTTAGTGATATAAACATGTTGTATGATTTCATCTTGAAGTAACTCCACATTACTGTTAGAATGTTTCATGAGGAGGAAAAAATGTGGTGAATGAGGTTTACATTTAGGAACAACTTGAGTAAGGAAAAAAATGTGATGATTTTTCCTTTTCCAAACCACATGAATAGTAATATTTTGAACTGTAGAAGAAGATTTTGGGTGGTGGTGAAGAAATCATTTATGTTCCTATTCATGTTCCATCAAGATCTGACCACAATGGTTTTTCCAAATTGGGAAATTATCAGTGGCCATGCAACAAGGTCCTGGAGAATTTCCATAAATAATTTCCTTGTCAATTTGTTTCCATTCTATGAAATGAAGAAATTGGAGATGTTTATGATAACATAGTTCCATAGGATGATCAACCCACATGTTATAAAAGTAAATTGGTTTGATTCCTTTTAAAACTTTATGTGTCATATTTAAATCTATTTCATTTAAATGATGACAATTATTTTCTCTTTGATATGGACTTTAAGGTAATCTTCTTCAGTCATCAGGCCTAAAGAGGAATCCACCCAGGATGAGTCTGGAGAGTCTAGGAATGTTGGTGAACCTGAAGTGTTTGAATAGTATTTGAATGAGGAAATCATAGATTTTACTCCCCACCCCTGATCCACTTTCCTTATATTATACCTCAATTTAGTATTGGTATTCATCTATTATATAGGCCTCAGTTATATCCCCTAACTTCGATTTCATTTTTTATTCTTCAAAGGAAAGTGTTCGACACTACTCTAGCATGTCAAGACCCATCATAAAACATATATCTTAAAATAAATTATACAAAAAACCGCATTAAACCCCCACCCCCTGAAGATAATCATAATTCCATGGAATTTGTTTCAACTGTGATAGTGAATCCTAACACTGCAACCAAGTAGTCCATACAAGAGACATCTGATGAGAAGGAGGTTATGTGCCCATAAAAAAGATTTTGGATATATAATTGAATGATGTTGAAAAAAATTTAGAGGAAATGTCCAAAAACCCAAAAAATTCATATCACATAGTCTGGAGTGACAATGTTGTGATCTTGATCATTAAGGTGATTCTTGATTACATTATCAATAAGGGAAATGATTCTTTTTCAGACAATAATGTGCACTATGAATTCATATTAAACTATCTCCATGGTGCACAATCTAAAGTATAATATAATCATTCCATATATTTTGAAGAGTTCCAATGTTGAGTTGATGAGGCGTCTCTTTGAATCAAACATCTCCAAAAGGAATTGGATGTTGTCAAGGGAGAACTCCTACAGAATCACTGGTCTTTATAGGATGCTAAATCCCAATAAAGAGATGTTTCTTCTATTGAGATGGAAAATATTCATCTTTATAAGGAATTAGAATCTAGAGAGTTATATGAGTTTCAAAAGATTATATGGGAAGCTAGAGTATCTATCTAGAAACTCAAAAACTATATCGATGGAATATTGTGGTATTAGACATCAGAAAAGAGAGAGACTCCAAATTGTTGATGATATTGTTATTTTTTATCCATGAATAGAAATATTCATGTTTTTACTTGTCCTATTATTATTTTTCTATCCCATCTATAAATTTCAAAGTCAATTGATAGTTAGGACTCATGGGAATATAGAAATTATTAATAATCATGGAAAACTAACCATGATAAAAAAAGGGATGGTGGGTGTAGATTGTCTATCACCATACTCAGTACAACCTTGTTACTGATTTTAATAGATAAAACCTAAAATAAGAATCAATTTTTGGTTTGGATGGTCATGAATTAGACATCAGGAGGAATACGTAGGCTCAGGAAATTATGGAGGCATAAGTTGTGATCCTATACCATACCAATTGTATCACGAGTTAGGAGCCTTCCATCATTTTTTGAATTTTGAGAAGAAATATTTTAAATAATTTTATTAAGATTCCTAGATCTAACAAAGATATTTAGGGTAGGTACATAATGGAAGACCAAATACCATATTTGAAAGGCAGCGTCTATTATGATGTTATCAAAGCATATAGAGATAAAGGATCTTCTCTCAATGATGGAGATTCCTTTGGATGAGAGACCGCATTGAGGGCATATTATGAAAATAAATATTGGAGTCTTTTCTATGACCCTTTATTGTCATACCTATATATTACATATTTTTAGGTGAATATTCATTAAATTACACAAATGCATGTCTGAGGACTGTATACGTTTACTGCCTTTAGACACTATACATAAATTGCTATTATTTTATGAAATATCTTCAGTTTCTCCCATAATTATATTCCTCTTTATTACTCCTTACACTACAAAAAATAATGTTTAGAGGTGGTTATTTATTGGTCTGGTTGTGGTTTAAATTGCCGCCTAATTTTTTAGTAGTGGTTTCTAAAACTATTGCATATTACATGGTTGTTATTCAATTAGTGGCAGTTTATTTTATTTTTTTGGTGGTTTTTTTAAGTTTCATTTTTGGAAAATTTAGTGATAGTTTGATGTTAAATTAGTGGTGGTTTATTAATAAAGAAAATCCACTTAGAATATAAAATAAAATAAATTAATCATCGTAAAGCATTTAGAAGTGGTTTTTTTAGTGGTAGTTAATCTCAATCTCCACTAAATACATAAAATAATATATTTTTAGAGGTAGTTACAAAAAATCACCAATAAATCTATTTTGATTTTGTAAAAAAAATATCTAATAAAAAACTATAAATATTTATAAACTGACATGCTATAAACCCAAACATAAATATATGATAAACCTATCAACCATACATCACACATCTATAGTCATACAAACAACCAGGATCATCATAACCTAAGTCTCGGTCACCCCATGCATTAACCAATACAAATATCATCAATATATATATATATATAATATGTTCAAAAAGAATCCACGCCCAATATACATCCATATCATGACCTCCACTACATCTATTTGCCTCCACATAATCTTATCAACTGAAACCGAACACATCATCTCATCAGCTGTAACAAAAATTGAAACAAAAAATAAAACCAAACATAATAAATCAGAATTATAGTAGAATAATTGATAAATTTTTTAATATTCCATAGAAACTAAGAACCACCATGCATGCCTTATGAATGATTTCTTGGATCAAAACGAGCATCCTCCTGTCTAATTCCAGCATCTTCCACCTACAATGAAAACCATAACATATGGGAAAAGAAATGGGAAAGAGAAAAGACAAAGAATATATTCAGTAGTAAATCTATGGTCATTGTCCCCTAATTTCAAGACAATCCTATGTCATTTTCTTGGTTTTGACCATTCCGCGCATGTTTTAGTGTTTGAAAATACTAAAAATGTGTTTATAGTTATAACGGGAAAATTATCACTCTGAAGGACATGTCATCGGTTCCTACATTACAAAATTAATTCTATGTTCATTTTCCCCTGATATCAATACAATCTGATTCCATTTTTCTTGTTTTAACCATTCCATGCATGTTTTAGTATTTTAGAACACTAAATACATGTTTACACCCATAATAGGAAAATTGTAACATAAAAAAGACATTTTTTTTCAGTTCCTAAATTTCAAAATGTAACTTGTGGTGGTTTTATCCTGATTACAAGACAATCCATCATCGTTTTCTTAGTTTTGACCATTCCATTCACGTTTTAGAGTTTTAAAACATTAAAAATACGTTTACATCCATAACGATAAAAAAATAACTGGGAATGATGTAACACCCCAAGCTTCCACGGTACGCTTTCCTTTGAATAATACAGTAGCGTGTGTTGTACGCAACTTCGAGTTCTAACACACACACCACAACCAATCAAACTAGCTGTTATGAATAGTAATACCCACTTTTTGAAATTTTATAAATTTTATCTTTCAAAATGGACATCATTTTTGGATTCGGAATATCGAAATTAGCCAAGGGTGAAATTTTGGTATTTTTCTGAAAACTTTCAATTTTTGATGAATAGTGAAAAAATACTAAGTTATAGTTTAAATCCAAATGTTTATTTAAATAATTATTTATTTTATTTAAACTTAATTAAGTTCAAAATAGATATATAATACCTATATAAGTTCAATGTCATTCATTGGAGTTATTTTACAATAATTTTAGATATATAAAAATTTTATTCAAATTTTCACCGTCTTTTACCCACCTCCTAGGAGAATTTGGAAATTCACATAAAACTTAATTTTACCGCTTCTGTGAGTGGAATTTCGAAAATCCGAGAGACACAGAAAATATCAAGCAGTAAAATGTGGTTCAATGAGATGAAAATAATTTTTTGTGAACAATAACTTTTTACCTTTATTTACCACGGTTAAAAGTAAATAGGGTAATTAAGGGTAAAAATGATATTAATATTACCCTAACACATGTCCTAATTCTATTGGACAAGTGTATCTCGACAAAAAAAACCTTAGGAATAAAATATTATCATTTAGGTCCACTTGTATTAGATTAGGACATTTATTATTATTTAATTCAAAGAAGAGTTAAAAGTGTTAAAATCAAAGTTTATTTACAAAAACATTTTTAATATAAGGTTATACATAAGATAAATTTGATTTTAAATATTCATTAGAAAGCTAAAGAGATTTCCTACATAATGGTATTTTATTTATAATTTTTATACATTAAATAATTTAATTTATTTATGACACAATGGTGATGAATTAATTACCTAATTAATGAAATAATAAAATAACTGATATTATAAATATCAAAATAAATGTAATTTTAGAATCTTTATGAATTCCACTAATTTTATAGGTTAATATGACATATTAGGATTTATTATATAAATTTTTTTCGAAGTAATAATTCTTTTATGAATTTATCAAAAACAAAATACCCAATAGTGTCAAAATTGACATAAAAGAGTTTTTAAAACAAATATTATATTATTAATTTATATTAAATTCCTAAAAATATAATGTTCGGTAAAAATACCTATATTATAATAGTTTTATCATTAATGTACCACTTGGGGGTCTCTTGGAGGTATATGGTAAGTTTATTAACTATATAATATAAAAATACAAAGTGACATGGTAAGTGTCAAACTAATTAACTAAGAGTTAAAACTAAAATATAAGGTTACTATAATGCCCCAAACCTGTATAAATTCAATTTTTTGAGTGTTTTTCAACCCATACCCACCTTAACCTTTAAATAATACACTTTGGATCCATTATAAACTGAATATGAATTTATTATAAAATAGTATTTCTAGATTTTCCAAAGGTACCCCTCACCCCTCTTATAAAAGGGCACTCACACTTCTCACTAATTCAAACATTCAAAGCCTTTTTTCTAGGACAAAAACTGCCCAAATACCGTCTCCACGAACGTGATGAGATTCATTCCTCATCGTATCCATTCAAGACTAATTCTCATTTAATGATTAAAAATAATGTTTAAGGACTTGATATCATTATGTATATGAATAAGATACAACCTATCCATGACAAACATGTCTTACATAACAAAACATATAAAATAAAACGAGTAAGTTAACACCCGAAACAACGATAATACTAAGATATTATTAACAAATAAATGTTAAAAGATCATATATGATATCATATTAATGTATATGATTATTTTATAATTTAATAACAATTATTTCACCATTATACATGAGTTTAACCTACCCTCAACCAAGGAAAAGTACAAGGTAAGGGTTTCTTTCACAATCTCTTCATTATCCGAGGTTGTTTATACGTAATTACCTACTAGGACCTCTTTATCATCCGCATCCATGTCTCTTAAAAATGTATTTAAAATCACTCTTAATATTTTAAATACTATGGGATAATGTCATTTATACCCTTTTTTACTTTTTATAAGAAGTTTATTAAGGAATCTTTCTGTCGTTTTCCAAACAAGGTCCTTTTTAACCTTTTCGACAGAATTAATGTAAGAATGTTTTTTTAACTTATACAGCAGGTGCGGCTATTTTCCGCTGTTATAAAATAATCGAATATTTCCATACAAGCTTATAAGAATATTTTAAAAGAAAATGTTTTATTTTATAAATATATGACTCTTAAATGATTTCAAAATAGAAAGAAATATTTCTCTAAAAAGAGTTTTGATTTCATCTATGTCAACATCCTTTGATGGATTTTAAGTTTAGTTGGAGTTGATTTATTATAAAAAACTTCCATATTTTATTGATGGTTTTGTGATATGTTTGACTGTGGATTTTTTATTTCTATACCATTCATGGTTTATATAGAAATTATTGACATTTCATATGCTATTTTTAATACGAATGTTTATGTTATGTTTAAACCTATCCATATGAGGAATGCATTGGACTTAATAAGTGATGGGTGGAGCCCACTATAGCTCCGCGATGCATCGGTAGGTCTCATGAGACAAACTAGTGTCTTGGCATAGGGCCTTGAAAAAATCTTACTTTTAGTCTTGGAACGAGCCCTTGGCTATGTGGTTATGATAGTCTGGCATTATGCATTCCATCATTAGGAAAGTGGTTATTGATATTGCATGTGATTATTCGACTAGTAGAATATCCATGTGAATAAGTATATGGAATTATTTCATTTTATTTCTGCCATATTATTCTGAAGTTCAAGTTTTAAAAGGATTTTTTTTAGTTATACATTTCCTTAAATGTTTATGCTTATTTATGAAAGATTCCGCTATATTTTTATCCTTACTGGGCATTTGAGTTCACCCCTTTCTATGTTTTATTTTTTCCAGGATGGGAAGAAGTATTTTATGAATGACCTGCAGGGATAGTATGAGGGGATAAGAGTGTGGACTATGGATACTATATTGTTGTAGTTTTTCATTTTATGATGTAATGTAAACTTTATGAATGTATCTAGTTATTCCAAGGAAACTAAACTAATCGGTCTTTCGAGACTTGATCTTTCTTGTGATCTTGCAAATGTTATGTAATAATGCACCGACTCTGGGTAACTGGGGTCAGGGCGTTACAGTTGGTATCAGAGAAATTTTAGTACAAACTTTGGAAGCTATATTTATATAAACTCTGATTAGAGAACATAGATTTAAGATGGACATTGAGGATTAGTATAGAAGAACTTCCTAGAATTTTGGTATTGTAGAGATTTTGTGATTTTTCCGAGCAATACATCTCTGTCTGGATACGAGCAAGTAGAGATGGATCTGGAACTGATGTACCTAGGGGTAAAACCCAAAAACACCTCTTTGAGCTAGACTCGAACGGGAACTGGTGCACGACAACGGGCCTTGATGCACTCTTGGTTACGACACTCCCGGGGGATATGCTTAGGATAACTCTCATTTTCTTTCCAAATCATTATGAAGGGTTTATGAGTATATACATCATCAAAGAAAACATTTTTATGATTATGGATTATATCTATAAATATTTCAATTTATGTTAAGTGTTTTATAAGTATGGAATTATGTATTTTGATTCATAAACTGATCTAGTTTATGACACTGTTTAGAAATGGCGCCTAGTGGAAGAAATGGAAACCGTATCAATGCACGCACTCCATTTAGGGATTGTCCTCCTGATCAAGATAATTATAGTGGAGCTGGTGATGCAACTGGCTCTGATCAACTAATCACCATACTGGGATAACTCACTTAGGTTATGAATAATAACCTTACCCGTATGGAGCACCCTGATCCACAGCGTGGAGGATTAATGTTAGATCGCTTCATGAGTCAGAAACCACCAACATTCAATGGGAGTACAAATCCATTAGTAGCTGAGCAATGGATAAGTTCCCTAGAGAAAATATTTTAGGCTTTGGGGAGTAGTGAAAGGGAAAAAGTTGTCATGGTAGTTTATTGCCTCACTAGAGATGTTGATCAATGGTTTTCATTGATTCAAAACATGAAGGAAGATGATGAAGTATCAAATATGTAATGGAGGGAGTTCAAAGATCTGTTTTTAGAAAAATACTTTCCTTGTGACAATCGAGCAGATATGGACAGACAACTTCTGAGTCTGAGACAAAATGAGGATGATAATGTCGCAAAGTATGAGGCTAACTTTACGAGGTTAACAAGGTATGCTGGAGATTATATATGTAACCCAAGAAGTAAGATTTATCATTTCTTTGATGGGCTAAAACCATTTCTCCGTCGAGCATTAGTCTCACAATCCTTCTCGTCGTACGAATACATTGTCTCATGTGCTATCAAGACAGAAAAGGAATTCTCTGAGTCTTATGACTTTAAAGTAAAGCAAGAGAAGAATAGATCTTCTGATCAATCTGGGAATGGAAATAAGGGGAAGAAGGGAAAGGTTGAATATCTATCATGTGGTAAATATGGGAAGAAACACCCTGGTACTTGCTTAAAAGGAATGGGAGTCTGTTACAAGTGTTGTGAAAAAGGCCACCAAGCTCTTGATTGTAAGGGGAAGAAGGAAGCTACCGATTTCCAATGCTACAATTGCAGGGAGATGGGACATTATGCAAATGAATGTCCTAAGCATCAGGGGAACTTACCTCAGAAAAGGACAAGGGATCAAGTCCAAGCTTATGTTATCACTACTGCTGAGGTAGAAGCTCTGAAAGACGTGGTGGCAGGTAATTTAATGTTTTCTTCAAGTTTAGAAAATTCATTATTTGTTTCTGGATCATCACATTGTTTCATTTCTTCCCAGTTTTCTAAGAAAATTAGATATTTCCAATTTGATTTAACAAGGGAGTTATCAGTTAAAACTCCTAAGGGAAGTATCATTGCAACAAAGTTTTGTGAATCAGTCCCCATTAGAGCACATAAATGTTCTTTATCCACTGATCTCATCATCATACCTATGATTGAGTTTGATATAATCCTTGGTATGGATTGGCTTTCGGACCATGATGCGAAGATTTATTGTAATTAGAAGGAGGTTACGATTTTTTGATGATGATGATGAAGAACCACCCGATTCCTTTCATGCGGTAGTATTATAGAAATTTAGAGGATGAAATTATTTGAAGGAGGGGAGAATGTAACACCCCAAGCTTCCACAGTATGCTTTCCTTTTAATAATACAGTAGCGTATGTTGTACGCAACTTTGAGTTCTAACACACACACCACAACCAATCAAACTAGCCGTTATGAATAGTAATACCCACTTTTTGAAATTTTATAAATTTTATCTTTCAAAATGGACTTCATTTTTCGATTCGGAATATCAAAATTATCCTAGGGTGAAATTTTGGTATTTTTCTGAAAACTTTCAATTTTTGATAAATAGTGAAAAAACATTGAGTTATAGTTTAAAACCAAATTTTTATTTAAATAATTATTTATTTTATTTAAATTTAATTAAGGTAAAAATAGATACATAATACCTATATAAGTTCAATGTAATTAATTGGAGTTAGTTTAGAATAATTTTAGATATATAAAAATTTTATTGAACTTTTCACCATCTTTTACCCACCTCCTAGGAGAATTTGGAAATTCACATAAAACTTAATTTTATCACTTCTGTGAGTGGAATTTCTAAAATCCAAGAGACACGGTTAATATCAAGGAGTAAAATGTGGTTCAATGAGATGAAAATAATTTTTGGTGAATAGTGACTTTTTATCTTTATTTACCACGGTTAAAAGTAAATAGGGTAATTAAGGGTAAAAATGATATTAATATTACCCTAACACATTTTCTAATTCTATTGGACAAGTTTATCTCGACCAAAAAAACCTTAGGAATAAAATATTATCATTTAGGTCCACTTGGATTAGACTAGGACATTTATTATTATTTAATTCAAAGAAGAGTTAAAAGTGTTAAAATCAAAGTTTATTTACTAAAACATTTTTAATATAGGGTTATACATAAGATAAATTCGATTGTAAATATTCCTTAGAAATATAAAAATATTTCCTACATAATGGTATTTTATTTATAATTTTTAGACATTAAATAATATAATTTATTTATGACACAATGGTGATGCATTAATTACCTAATTAATGAAATATTAAAATAATTGATATTATAAATATAAAAATAAATGTAATTTGAGAATTTTTATTAATTCCACTAATTTTATAGGTTAATATGACATATTAGGATTTATTATATAAATTTTTTTAGAATTAATAATGATGTTATGAATTTATCAAAAACAAAATACCCAATAGTGTCAAAATTGACATAAAAGAGTTTTTAAAACAAATATTATATTATTAATTTATATTCAATTCCTAAAAATATAAGTTTCGGAAAAGATACTTTTATTATGATATTTGTATCATTAATGGACCACTTTTGGGTCGCTTGGAGGTATATAGTGAGTTTATTAACTATATAATATAAAAATACAAAGTGACATGGTAATTGTCAAACTAATTAACTAAGAGTTAAAACTAAAAGATAAGGTTAGTATAATGACCCAAACCTGTCCAAATTATATTGGTTGAGTGGTTTTAGACCCATACCCACCTTAACCTTTAAATAATCCACTTTGGATCCATTAGAAACCGAATATGAATTTATTATAAAATTATATTTCTAGATTTTCCAAAGGTGCCCCTCACCCCTCTTATAAAAGGGAACTCCCCCTTCTCACTAATTCACACATTCAAATCCTTTTGGCTCGGCCAACCCCTTCCCAAATACTCTCTCAAATTCCCTAACTAAAACCTATAGGCCTTACTTTTATCATAAATCCAACCTAAGGATCCATTTTGATCAAATCAAAAGGAAGAACCCGAAGAAGAGGTAATGTTTTCACCACCATTTTTCAAGTTCCTTTCTTCTTCAACTTCTTCTTTCTTTGTTATTCCCATTCTAAAGTAATAACTCCAGTATATTATATATACTGTGATGTTATTATAAATATTTTACAACCATATTCAGTATTCTATCCATCCTTTGAATGACATGTCACCATACGTGCGTACGTACGGCTTACCGTCTCCACGTCGTGGTGTAATTGTTATTCAATAAATTATTATTTGGATGGGTATAATAATGATGTGTAATTAATTTAAATAATAAATATAACATGATAATTATTCTATATATATATATATTATCCAATTATATATTATTTTAATATCAAAATATTGATATTGTCGCTCGTGCGTACGTACGGACTATCGTCTCCACGAACGCGATGAGATTCATTCCCCATCGTATCCATTCAAGACTAATTCTAATTTAATGATTAAAAATAATGTTTAAGGACTTGAAATAATTATTTATATGAATACGATACAACCAATCCATGGCAAACATGTCTTATGTAACAAAATATATAAAATAAAACGAGTAAGTTAACACCCGAAACAACGATAATACTTAGATATTAGTAACAAATCAATGTTAAAAGATCATATATGATATCATATTAATGTATATGATAATTTTATAATTTAATAACAATTATTTCACCATTATACAGGAGGTTAACCTACCCTCATCCAAGGAAAAGTACAAGTTAAGGGTTTATTTCACAATCTCTTCATTATCCGAGGTTGTTTATACGCAATTACCTACTGGGACCTCTTTATCATCCACATCCATGTTTCTTAAAAATGTATTTCAAATCACTCTTACTATTTTAAAGACTATGGGATAAATTCATTTATACCCTTTTTGAATTTTTATAAGAATTTTATTAAGGAATATTTCTGTCGTTTTCCAAACAAGGTCCTTTTTTACCTTTTCGACAGAATTAAGGTAAGAATGTTTTTTTAACTTATACGGCGGGTGCGGCTATTTTCCGCCGTTATAAAATCGTCAAAGCTTTCCTTAAAATCTTATAAGAATATTTTCAAATAAAATGTTTTATTTTATAAATATATGACTCTTAAATTATTTCAAAATAGAAATAGATATTTCTCTAAAAAGAGTTTTGATTTCATCTATGTCAACATCCTTTGATGGATTTTAAGTTTATTTGGAGTTGATTTATTATACAAAACTCCCATATTGTATTTATGGTTTTGTGATATGTTTGATTGTGGATGTGTTATTTCTATACCATTCATGGTTTATGTAGAAAGTATTGACATTTCGTATGCTAGTTTCAATACGAATGTTTATGTTATGTTTAAACTTGTTCATATGAGGAATGCATTGGACTTAATAAGTGACGGGTGGAGCTCGCTATAGCTCCTCGATGCATCGGTAGGTCTCATGAGACAAACTAGTATCTTGGCATAAGGCCTTGAAAAAATCTTATTTTTATTCTTGGAAAGAGGCCTTGGCTATGTGGTTATGATAGTGTGGCATTATGCATTCTATCATTATGAAAGTGGTTATGGATATTGCATGTGATTATTCGACTAGTAGAATATCCATGTGAATAAGTATATGGAATTATTTCATTTTATTTCTTCCATATTATGATGAAGTTCAATTTTTAAAAGGCTTTTGTTTTAGTTATACATTTCCTTAAATGTTTATTCTTATTTATGAAAGTTTCCGCTATATTGTTATCATTACTGGGCATTTGAGCTCACCCCTTTCTATGTTTTATTTTTCCCAGGATGTGAAGAAGTATTTTATGAATGACCTGCAGGGATAGTATGAGGGGATAAGAGTGTGGACTATGGAGACTATATTGTTGTAGTTTTTCATTTTATGATGTAATGTAAACTTTATGAATGTATCTAGTTATTCCAAAGCTACTAAATTAATCGGTCTTTCGAGAATTGATCTTTCTTATGATCAGGCCAATGTTATGTAATAATGCAACGACTCTAGGTAACTGGGGTCGGGGTGTTACAATGACATGTTGTCGGATCCTACATTTTAAAACACTAAAAATTAATTTTTGTCCATAACGGTCAAACCATCACTCAGAATGAAATGTCGTCGGTTTCTATATTGTAAAATTAAATCTCCAATGGTTTTAGCATATTTTTAGGACAATCTAACATCGTTTATCTAGTTTTCACTATTCTACTAATGTTTTAGTGTTTTAAAACACTAAAATTGCTTTTACATCCAAAATAGGAAAACATTAAATTAGAATGATGTATCATTGATTCATACATTTCACAATTAAATCTACAGCATTTGGACCCTGATTTTAGGACAATATGACATAGTTTGAATGGTTTTGACTATTCCATGCACGTTTTAATGTTTTAAAACACTAAAACGCATTTATGGACATAATAGTAAACCCATCATTTAGAATTTTGTGTCGTCAATTCATAAATTGAAAAATTAAATAAAAAGTTATTTTCCCTTAATTTCAAGATGATCCAACATTGTTTGTCTCATTTTTACCATTCCACGCATGTTTTAATGATTTAAAAAACTAAAAATGCATTTATGACCATAACAATAAAACCATCATTCTGAATGAAGTTCCATTGGTTCCTACATTTCAAAATTAAATCTATAGTCGATGTCCTCTTATTTAAATGCAATCATACATCGTTTCCTTAGTTTTTACCATTCCTTTCACATTTTAGTGTTTTCAAACACTAAAAATGTGTTTATGGCCATAATAGAAAATTTTTCATTCTGAATGACATGGCGCCAGTTACTGCATTTAAAAATTAAATATACAGTCTTTATCCCTTTATTTTAGGGAAATATGACATTGTTTCCATGGTTTTAACACCCCAACACTTGTTTTTAATGTCTTTTTTACCTTTTATAAGTGTTTACCATGTAATTCAGATCACACCATGCGTCAAGTTGATGTGTTGTTTGCACGTACATGTCATAAACAAATAATTAGTGGTTTTACCTTGATTTATGGACAATTTGACATCATTTTCTTGGTTTTTACTATTTCATGCATGTTTTAGTGTTTTAAAACACTAAAATGCATTTATGGCCATAATAGGAAAACCGTCATTCGGAATGACATGCGGTCTCTTCCAACATTTAAAAACTAAATCCATGGTCATTTTCCCCTAATTTCAGGATAATATTATGTCTTTTTCCATGTTTTTATCCCCAAAACTTGTTTTTAAATGCTTTTGTAACTTTGATAAATGTTTACCGAGTCAAAACAAAGTAAACAAGCTCATATTGTTTTCAAAATTATGGCTAATGATCTATAATTTATTTTTGATTTTTAGGAATCAACCACATGTCAATATGAAACAATATGTTGTCGATATAACTAGAAATAAATATTTTCTATATAAAAGTTTCATTTTAGTTTTTTATGGATGTTGTATGTGTTCTTTGCAAAGTCCATGGGCGTAAAATTCAGTTACGGACAACAAAATATAAAAACATATAGAAATAAAAAACATAACACTTTATAAGTATATTTAAAAATTTAATCATGTATTTTAAATCACTTATCAAGGAATACCAAATGAAAATTACCTTTACTTGAGTACCAAAGACCTCATTTTTCCATGATGTTGGAATATTCTTCCAATCCACATAAAATGATGGTTGTGGTCGCATGCTCTAAGATGATGATCGACTTGAATCCTATTTTTTTTTTGTTCTCATCATTTATGCATTTCAAATTGATAAGGTATATTAAATATATAAATAATGAAAAACTAAAATCTTTTTACAAAAAAAAACACAAAAAAATGTATATATGTATGAAACACTTATCAATGAGAAATTGTAATATAATTTCATTACTAATTTATATATTCAATTTTATTCATCTTTATTATCTTTATTTTTATTAACCTCCATTATGACAATTCCTTCATTTTCACCCACTCTTTTAAGTTCTATTTTTTCAATATTATCAAGAAATAATTGTTCAATATTTTGTGGTTGATGTGG
The DNA here is from genome assembly GCA_963277665.1 of Viscum album. Classification (NCBI taxonomy): domain Eukaryota; kingdom Viridiplantae; phylum Streptophyta; class Magnoliopsida; order Santalales; family Viscaceae; genus Viscum; species Viscum album. The sequence goes on from OY728129.1 coordinate 966,611,810, forward strand.
TTAAACATCACAATTCACCAATTGATCTGCATCACCCATATCATATACGTCTCTCAAATTTAAGTGTATAATAACACTCCAACCTTCATGTATTTTATCATCCACATAATAAAACATCTTCATTTGAATAAGACAACTAAAAACTAGAAATGGTGGTTTGCTTCAATTATATCAATCAGCTTCCCATAGTATCTCACCTATGCAAATGTAAATACACCACTATTAGGAATTTTTAAGTCTTCTTCATGATAAATTTTATGAAACTTGAAGCCATGAATATTATAATAATCAAATATGTTATCCTTACTTAGAGGACCTTGAGCTAAAAACATCAAATCATTCGATATTTCTGCCCAATTTTCAACATTCATTATAAATACAGAAAGATATAATCTGTTACTTTTAACATTGAAAAAATAACTACACATCAATATTATGAATATGATTATATACTTACAAGGAATGTGAACCATTCAAAAATCTCCTTATTAATAGGTTTTGTTAATTCTAGATCATTTTGAGACCAACCCCTTAGTTACCTCTTTGTTTCCAGTCATAATTATTCAATAAATGGATCTTCAATAACATTATTAAGTTATACATATCTATGTGCTTGTACCAACTCCAATTTAGTTAGTGTAAAATTTAAATGCATTCTAATTGGACGTCTAATAGTTGGAAATACCGATGTCTAATTTTTTGAACTAGAATTAGTGGAGATTCTTTTATCACATTCAGCAGGATTGAATGTAGTCTTAATCCCATCCAAATATGTGAGTCATGAATTTTCAATCCATGTAACTTTTGATATTTCAAGTTAACACACCTCGATATGTTAAAGGTTTTTCATATGACCTATACCAATGGTTTTCCTAGAACCGTTGGTATAGACCTATCCCTACACCAAACCAGCCAACAGTCCTCCAAACTGTTGGTATAAGGTATTTTTATATTAGTGACACTCTGCTTTGAGATCTTCTAGCTCACAAAACCTCCATTAAAAGTTAATATGTATCCCATTCATGACTTCATGTCATCTTAATCAGTTTGGAAACTAGAATCTGTATATCCTCTAATAACTAGTTCCTAATCTCATCTATAAACCAAGAACATATCTTTGGTATGCCTTAGATACTTAAAGATAATCTTGACTTCCATCCAATGACAGTCACCTGGGTCAGCTTGATATCTATCTACCGCACTTAATGTGTAGGCGACATCTATCCTAGTACATAGCATTACATATATGACTGACCCAATCGTCGATGCGTATGGAGTACTTGTCATTCTCTCTCTTTCCTCGTGTGTTTGAGAACACATTTTCTTGGAATCATGAATACCATGTGACGTTGGCAACAATCTCCTCTTGGATTGTTCCATACCGAATATATTCAGTATCTTGTCAATGTATGTACTTTGACTTAGGCCCAACAATCTCATGGATTTATCATGATGGATCTTGATCCCAAGAATATATGATGCCTCGCCTAATTCCTTTATGGAAAAGCATTGATTCAACCATGCCTTAGCAAACTGTAATAGTGGTATCTTATTTCCAATAAGTAATATGTCATCAACATATACTATTAGAAAAATGATTGCACTCTCACTAAACCATTTGTAGACACAAGGTTCACATTTATTCTTCATAAAACCAAATTTTGTTATGGATTTATCAAAACAAATGTTTCATGACCTGGATGCTTACTTTAATCCATAAATGGATTTATGTAACCTGTATATCTTATTGGCATCCTTTGGAGTCACAAACCCTTAAGTTTGTGTCATGTAGACATCTTCCTGAAGGTTCCCATTAAATAAGGTTGTTTTGACATCCATTTTCCAAATTTCATAGTCATGGTAAGCGGAAATGGACAAAAGAATTCTGATGGATTTCAGCATTGTAAATGGTGAAAAGTTTTTGTCGTAGTCAAGCATTGATGTTGTTTGCACCCTTTTGCAACTAGTCATGCCTTATAGGTACTGAATTGTCCTTTCATTTCCCGTTTCTTCTTGAATACCCATTGGAAACCAATAGGCTTTACATCAACTAGAGGATCGACAAAAATTCATACTTGGTTTTGGTACATGGAATCCATTTCAGAATTCATGGTTTATTGTCACTTTGGAAACATTTGTCCCACTTATTGCTTCCTTATATGTTAGAGGGTCATTATTATCAACTAATAATGAGTCCCCATCCTCAGTAACTAGAAAATTATATCGTTCTAGTTCTCTAACCTCTCTTGTACTCCTACGCAGTACTTGTGTATCTGGAACACATCTTTCTTCCATAGGGCTTTGTGGAATATGCTCCTATAGAAACTCTTGTGTACCTTGAGCCTCGATTTCATCGAAGTTTATCTCACTCCCACTATCTCTTTTAGAGTTTTTCTCCCTCTCAATGAATATGGCATGTCTTTATACTATAATGTTTTTATATAAGGTTTCATATAGGTAATATCCCCTTGTTTCCTTAGGGTATCATATAAAGGTACACCTTGTGCCTCGGGGTGCAAGTTTGTTACCTGAAGAGGCCTTAAAAACGATTTTCTACCCCACACATGTAAATTCAATAACATGACTTTTCTTCAACTCCAAAGCTCGTATGGAATACCATTTATCAATTTAGTTGGTAATTGGTTTAGTATGTGTGCCGCTGTTTGTAACGCATATCCCCAAAAGGATAATGAAAGACCTGCATGAATCATCATTGATCTCACCATGTCTAATAAGGTGTAGTTCCTCCTTTCTCTTACACCATTCCACTGAGGCATGTAAGGAGGAGTGAGTTGGGATAGGATCCCAAACTCCCGTAAGTAATTAATGAAATCTTGATTAAGATACTATTCACCTCAGCCTGAGCAGAGTTTCTTAATCTTCTTACCAAGCTGGTTCTCAACTTCATTATTGTATTCCTTGAACTTATCAAAAATAATATGAATTATACCTCATTAAGTAGATATATCCATATATACTAAAATAATTAGTAAAATTTGTAATGTATTAGTACTCACCCCTTGCTTCAACTAGAAATGGTCCATACACATCAGTATGAACCAATTCAAGAAGCTCTCTGGACCTTTCACCTATCCCACTAAATGAGGATTTTTCCATTTTGCCTTGTAAACACGCGTGACATACACCAAGTGATTGTAATTATAAAGAATATAAATATCCATCTTGATGTAAATTTGTCAGGCATTTCTCATTTACATGACCTAGCCAGTGATTCCAAAGTTGGGTGTGGTATGAGTAATGTGAAGTATCTTTGTTATCGATTGTCATTACTTGGTTTGTATAATCCAACATGTAAAGATCGCAGTATAAGTATTCCCTACCAAAACAAATGATATCTTTGTAAAAGAAGCAACATTTATTTCCAAACTTGAAAAAAAAAATCTATATGTATCTATTCTAGATAGACAAATAATGTTTTTGGTTACAGAAGGAACATAATAACAATCCTTTAACACCAAGATCATCCCAGTCAGCAATGTGAGGTGGTAGTCCCCAATAGCTACAACAGAAAATCTAGCTTCGTTGGATGCTCATAGATGTACCTCCCCTCGGTCAATTTTCTTAAATATGATTGGTTCTTGTATTTCAATATATATGTGAGAACCAAAAAATGTATCCAATACTCAATTTGTAGAAACAGATAAATTTAACTCGATAAAAAATGCACCTGAAGCGTCCCCTTGCTTCTTTGGTTGGGTGCAGTTTTCTTCCAGTGGCCCTTCTTTCCACATGTGAAACAAATAGCTTCATTTTCCCTTTCCTCCCCCTTGATCTTCCTTTTCTTGGAAGGGTGTGAAGAAGATTTGGGCTTAAAGCTATCCGCCTTCCCTTTCCTCTTATTCACCATAAGGACATAAGGTTTTCCGCACTTCATATCTTTATCCACTTGGAAAATGAGGACAAGAAGATCAAAAAGATACTTCTCAATGTTGTTTATATTGAAATTAACGACAAAACTGGAGAAGCTCTGAGGGATAGATGAAAAAATTAGATTGGCACCCAGTTCTTCAGGGAGTTTAAACCCTAAAACCTCACGACGCTCAATGCAGCCAATGAACTTGATTACATGAGGCCCAGCTGGGGAATCCTCTCCAAGCTTACTTTGAAAGAGTGCTTTGGATATCTCAAACCTTTCTTGTCTTTCTCTCTCTTGGTAAAGACCATGAAGGTGCTCGGGCATTCTATACACATCCATGTTTTCATGAGACTTCATGAGTTCACTAAACATTGATGAAAGCATGAAACATTGGACGTCGATTATGTCGTTCATATATTTCTTGTAGACCAGGAAATCTTCATCACTTACCTCTTTGGAAGACAAATCAGGTAATGCCGACTCCAGCACGTAAGACTTCCATTCATGGTGTAGAATAACCCAAAGGTGTCTAAACCATTTTTGGAAGTTACTGTTAGTGAGGATGTTGTCTTTTTTCTTAATTGATTGTAGGGATAGTGTGGTTGAGATTTTCATTTTATTATACAATTTAAAGAGAATATTATTAGTACTTTCTTGATTACATTTTATGAGAAATAATAAATTAATTTTATTAAGTCTCCCACTATTTTATAAAGACTCAATGGCCCTTACCATTGAACTCATAATGTGTAGTTTCTTGGACATTCTAGTTTCAAGGATCCATATCCCCCTTCGCATAACCCCAACAAGGGTTGGTCAAGCTATTTGAATGTATTTAGGTAGGCAGTTCTTTTCCCACTGTGGGATTGCAGCTCCTTGATATGTTGAGTGGACTCCTCAATCCTGAAATCCTGGCTTGGATTTTCTCAACACTTGCCTATAATATTACACCAAATATAGCAAGGGCAACTCCTATTGATGTAATATGGTTAAGTAAACCCAAAACTTTCATAAGGTCTTCCTGTATAAAAGTAAGTGTCCCAACAAGGGTTGGTCAAACACATAGTTTTATTGAGTCTTGACCTTAATCAAGTAACAGAAGGCTTAGTCTCACTTAATATTTTATTGAGTGGTTTTTATCTCTTATACATAAATTGCTTATTATCTTTATTATATGCTTGTTAAAATGGGGTTTACATAAAAGAAACTATGGGCACACAGATCCTACATATTAATGACAAGAGATGTCTTGCAGGCCAACAATTTTATTTAACAAATAAATTAAAAGAAACCAATCACATAGAAAGGTATGGTCTAGCTTATGATCATCCACATAATTAATTGAAGATTAACTTTTTATAAAAATGAATAAATCCAGATATAATGGGAGACATCAAGGGGGGAAGAAGTAATGAAAGCCCTGAGAATCCTCGAGAATAACATCCTTGGCCTCGACATGGAGAGAACCCAGGCTATCATAAACAACTAGCTCCTCTTTTGTTCTACTCAAGTGAGAAAGAGCATCCACCGCAAAGTTAGCCTCCCTCCAAATGTGTCGAACAAGATATCCATGATTATTCTCCACAATGAAATGGATGATAAGGTATCTCAGAGGCCATGGTACAACATGGTGCCCCTAAATAGACTTTACCATCACCTTAGAATTGGAATCAACCTCCACCACATGTATACCACACTGCCTACAAATCTGAAAGCCTGAAAGAAGTGCATACACCTCAGCACCCAAGGAATCTACAGGTCTATAGAAGGCACTAAATCCCATGAGAACCGGCCCATGTGAGTCCCAAAGAACTCCTCCACCATCATTATACCTCCCATGAAAGACCCATCCATGTTGAGTTTCATGCCTCTGAGTGGTGGCATCCATCTTATCCAATGACCCTTCCTCACACTCAGAGTTCGAGATATATTTAGAAGGTTGCACACCGTGATAGAACGTTGACCCCCTTTAATCAACTGACCCAACTTGAAAATGAGGGCCCAAAGCTTCACCTTGAGAAACAGCATAGAATGATAAGAGCCCAACCGTGTAGCATTGCACGCCTCCCAAATGGTCCATCCCACTGTAGAGAAGATGACAACACGCACTTTACACTCCATGGGTCTGATGTCCACCCCATGAAACCAAGATGCTAAGAAGCTATGTAGGGATTGACTGTTGTCGATTCATGGGTGGGGAGTGAATAGAGACCATAGCTGAGAAGTCCACGTGCTCTAAAAAATAAGTGGGCAATGGTTTCCTCCTGTGATGTATCGAAACAAAGGCAATGAGACACCATTGAAATGCCTCTGCTTTGAACCATATCATCTGTTAAAATATCCCTATTCATGATATGCCAAGTGAAGAAATTTAGTTTCATCAGAATCTCGTTGCACCACACCTTGGAAGACCACGCGTCAATGAAGTTCGTTGTATGTAATAGTTTCCTCTAATCCCGAGAAGCAAACTTACCTAAAGTTGAGCTCATGAACCAGCACCTATCTGGTTCCTCATTCATGACAATACATTAAAACACTTTAACCTGATAAAAGGTGAGGTTCGATCAGATTAATTCATGGATCACACATGCCTCCTTGAAGGAAATATACAGATGAGGGAAACCTAGAAAATGCAGGGTCTCACCCGCCCAATTGCTCTTCCAAAAGATAGCATCCCCCTTTCTGATGATCCATCGAGTAGAATCACTGAGCACCACAAGGTGGGAAAACATAAACCATGCCAAGCCTATAAACCGAGTGCCCTGGGTTCCCACTGCCTCCTAGGTATCACCATATTGTGCCCTGAAGAAGGAATCCCATAATAAGTCACCTACCATAATCTCCCAATCAAGCTGGCCTTGCATACCCTACATGGATTCATTGAGGTCATGCAACCCTACTCCCCCTTCATCAACAGGCTTTTCCATCCGAGGCCATGAAGCCCAGTGATAGAGACCCAGCTGGTTGGCACCCCAGACAAAAGAGGATATAATTCTATCCATCTCTTGGATAAAACCCTTCGGATCATTGACAACAGAGAACACATGCATTATGATTGATGACATGACACTTTTGACCAAGGCCACACTCCCTCTAAACGACAGAAATTTTGTTTTCCAATTAATAATTCTCCCAAGCATCCTATTGATAATGTATTCAAAGTGCTGCACTTTGATTTGGCCAAAGGAGACGTGGATACCAAGGTAAATTAGAGGCATCTGCTTCCGTTGGAAGATAAGGATGTCCTGGATGCCCCTGCATCTTCTTCCAACACACTTGTTGGAGATGAAAACATGAATTTTCCTAGTATTGATACACTGGCCACTTAGACACCCATAGATGTGCATTATATCCCTGAGATTAAGAAGGGATCTACGCTAACTATTAGCGAAAATTAAAATGTCGTTAGCAAACATTAAATGAGAGATACCTTCTGCTCCACCCCTACTCCAAAAAGGATCCAACCTACCTGATTCCTCACCCATATGTAGGTTATGAGATAAGGCATCTTGGGCCAAAATGAAAAGGCTTGGAGAAAGAGGATCTCCCTGAAAAATCCCTTGGATCTTTTTAAAGAAACCAAACCACTTCCCCATAATAGATATGGAGAGCCAAGGGGCAGAGAAGCACCTAAAGTAGTGATCACAAAACCACTCTTGAAAGCCATACTATCGCATAACACGTGAGATAAATATCCATTCGAGTTTTTCATAAGCCTTATCCATATCAACCTGGAAGATCACATTTGAACCCACAACCCTCTTATTCACCAGTTCACCTCTTATTGATGTCATTTAATGAATTACGCAATTAATAAAACTAGCATTAAATTCTTTAATTGTTCTCATCAAGATAAATTGTGCTCGAATCGATTAATTATTATATTTAATTAATCAATCCTTTTATCTTAATTCTTTTTCTGAATTTTCTTGAGATTCTCATCCTTGTACATGGATGAACCTTAGAGGTAACCTGGTGAATTCTTGTTCAAATCTACCCAACATGTATTATATTCGTATACTATTTTACTTTTCTGACATATGACATGAATGATGCTTCAATGCATAGAGTGACAACCTGTAGTATGATATATACATGATAAGTAGTTCTGAACATTACACAAACATTAAAGTTTTTACTTTGTGTAATTTGGTGAAGTACATGGTGGGAGGTCGTTGCCTCTGAAACTCATGGAGTGCACTCAACCGGCACACATCCTTGTCTGGTATTGCCGACACAATCTGCTACTCAACAAGTGGTGGCATAACTGAAAAACCACCTGGAGGTACCACCTCCCGTATAAGACTTTTTACTGAGGCCTCATTACTCAGCAGATCGTCATCGTGATCACACTGTGTAATCCTGACCGAATGTCTTCGCAAAGGCATCCTAAAATAAACAAGATGCACCACACATAATGAGTATATATGGGAAGATGACTCAAGGCCATTGAAATCACAACTCATTCCTTTATGATGCATATATCAATGTTTTTTCCTACAACCAGTGTCTACATGTACCAAGTCAATAAGCCAGTTATCAAAGTTTTGGTGAATGGAAACATCGGCTGCCACCCCAACACTGGACACCATGGTCTGAAAGCCGAACTCGAAACACTTTAACACTGTTTCCATAAATCTCAATCCATTCTCATAGCTATAAAATCTCCAAAGTCCGGTCCTGACCATTGATAAGCTGAGTGTAACAACCCAAAGCCCACCTCAAATAGGCCAGGGGCTGGCAATGAGCACTGAGTAGACATATCCCACACTTGGGAGACATTAGCCTAAGTACCTCTACGCACACACATATCTCCAAACTCATATAATGCTGAGAGTAAAGTACAAGTGATACAAATGCATGCATACATCTATAATCCCACAACCCGAGTACGAAAAAAGTGTTTAAAACGATAAAAAAAGGGGTCAAGTACAAGCTCATCCAAAACTGGAAATATTGTCCAACTTGCTCAGGAGGGGACTACTATCAAATGCTGTCTTGGTAAGAACCTCGGTCTGTATAGCCCAATACCAAGTTCTGCCTGCTATGGGTCCTCCTGTGTCTCCGTCAAATAGTTTGTCATCTGCATAAGACATGACATGCGCGGAACATACTTATATATGGGTGAGTATAAAACAATACACAGTAGAACATCATGAAATAATCATACATAAAGCATCAAGAGTAATCAACTCATCAATACACACGTATGTCAATCAAGATATGAGACATAACAATAAACAAAGGAATAACCTAGTATACTCTTAACAGATAACCAATTTCGAATGGTCTCAACCAACACTGTCAGCCACACGATTCTGCTTGAGGTTGCAAGGTAACACTCGTTTGGGAGAAATAAATTGTAATAATTACTAATAATTAGTAATAATTACTAATAATTTGTAATAATTAGTAATAATTAGTAATGATTAGTAATAATTAGTAATAATTAGAATAATTAATAATAATCGGTAATAAATTAGTAATAAATTGTAGTAATTAGTAGTAATTAGTAATAAATTGTAATACATTGTAATAATTAGTAATAAATAGTAAAAATTAGTAAAACTTAGTAATAATTAGTAATAATTAGTAATAATTAGTAACAATTGCTAATAAATTATAATAATTGCTAATAAATTTTAATAATTAGTAATAAATTATAATAATTTGTAAATAAATTTCAATAATTAGTAATAAATTCTAATAATTAGTAATAAATGGTTATAATTAGTAATAAATTATAATAATTAGTAATAAATTTTAATAAATTGTAATAAATTAGTAATAATAAGTAATAATTAGTAATAATTAGTAATAATTCGTAAAAATTGGTAATAATTAGTAATAATTAGTAATAATTATTAATAATTAGTATTAATTAATAATAAATTTTAGTAATTAGTAATAATTAGTAATAAATTGTAATAATTAGTAATAATTAGTAATAAATTGAAATAATTAGCAATAATTATTAATAATTATTAATAATTGGTAATAAATTGTAATAATTCTTAATAATTAGTAATAATTAGTAATAATCAGTAATAAATTGTAATAATTAGTAATAATTAGTAATAAATTGTAATAATTAGTAATAATTAGAAATAATTTTTAAAAATTAGTAACAAATTGTAATAATTAGTAATAAATTGTAATAATTAGTAATAAATTGTAATAAATTATAATAAGTAATAATTAGTAATAATTAGTAATAATTAGTAATAATTAATAATAAGTTGTAATAAATTTTATTAATTAGTAATAATTAGTAATAATCAGTAATAAATTGTAATAATTTGTAATAAATTTTAATAATTAGTAATAATTAGTAATAACTAGTAATATTTAGTAATAATTATGGAGTTTGATATTTATAGGAGGATGTACCACGATCCGATCACTGGAGAGTTTAGAGGTGATCAACAACGTCAGATTGTGGTCAGTATAATTTCTTTTCGAGTTTTAGAATTAAATGATAATAATATTTTAACTATTTTAATTTTAAATTACAATTAAAGGAGCCATATGAGGTCGTGACGTCTCATACATAGACTGAGAGTCTGGTTGAGACCAATAATCAGACTAGTATCCATCGATTTGATGAGGCATAATGGATATAGGTGACCTAGTATGCCTTCGAGAAAGGTCGAGTTATTGGTATTGACTCTCGATTGATGTCTGGGAGTTATTATGATACCACTGCGATGTTGGCATCCAACTTGAGAGGAGCTCATGGAGAGTCATCATCATCTCCTACATAGTATCAGGAGCAGCTGTGAGCTCAGGGTGAGCTTATAGATAGTATGTGTAGGGAGTAGGAGGAGATGTGTTAATGGCAGCAACAACAGCAGGAAGAGCTCTGATGATAGCAGTAGCTGGAGCAGGAGATGCGTCGATTGTAGCAGTAGCATGAGCAGATGGAGTACATACAACGTCTGACTCTTGGTTTAGGGACGAAGTTCCCTCCACCATCTCCTCCAACTCCTCCAGAAGACCCTCCCTCTTAGTGATATTTTTATTTTTTATAATAAAACATTTGAATGTATATTTTTTTGTAATATTAACTATTTACATTTATATATAGTGTGTTTTTTACATTATTGTGAATATTTAATTTTTTATTATTTATTTAATTTTTTATTATTTTATTACTTTAGTTTATTTTTTTATTTTTTTTATTTTTTATTATTTATTGTTTATTATTATTTTGTTTTTATTATTTTTTTATATTTTTGTGAATATTGAGGTTTTTATTATTTTATAATTTTTTATTATTTTACTAAAATTAATATTATTATTTCATTAATATTAATAATGATATTATTATTATATTATTTTTAATTTTTTTATTATTATTATATTATTATTATTATTATTTTATATTTTTTTTACTAATAATAATATTATTATTTAATATTATTTTATTATTATTATTTTCAATTTTATTTTTTTCATTTTTTAAGTTATTTACGATCGGTCTGTCGCAAAAGGTTTTAAAAAAACTCGAGAATACTATTTGTGACGGGTCATCTCCCTATCACAATAGGGTTTTTTAAAAAAAAATCTCAGGGAATCTATTTGCGACGGGACGTAGACCCGTCGCAAATAGTTTTTTTTTACAACGACTCGTCGCTAAAATATCTAATTGTGACAAGTCCCTGTTGTAAATGACTCATCGCAAATAGACCAATTTCCAGTAGTGATTCTAGACATGGCCAATCCTGAGGAACAAGCCCTAAAATAATTCACTTCCCCTAATATGAATTACCAACCACTTGGTATTCAATATCCCAAAATTGAGTCTGATTTCGAACTCAAATCGAGTTCAATTCATCTTTTTCCTCAAATCCATGAGCTAGCTGGTGAGGATCCTTATCTTCACCTTAAAGAGTTCCAAGTGGTGTGCTCTACTATGAATCCTCAAGAGGTTTCTAATAAACAAATCAATCTTCGTGCATGCCCTTTCTCCCTAGTTAACACCACCAAGTCATGGCTCTACTACCTCCCTCCTAGTTCCATAAAAACACAGAATGACATGAAGAGGCTCTTCTTAGATAAATTATTACCTGGTTCTCAAACCACTTCTATCTGAAGGAAAATAAGTGGTATCCATAAATTACCCAATGAATCACTCCATAAGTCGGGTGAGGTTCAAAAATCTTGTGAAAACTTTCCCACACTACCAAATATTTGACTAAATCGTGATCCAATACTTTTATAAGGGTTATTATCTATGAAGCGAATTCTTATCGAGGATTAATATCTGATGACACCAAAACATGCGGAATTACTACAGGTGGGTCTGTTCTCATAACCTCCATTCTTAGAGATTACCAAGTGATAACTTCATTAGAAGAAGTCTCATCTTCTTACGATTACTCACACCTAATAGTAAGTATAATATGTGTCCCATCATAGTATTTATTCCAACCACAAAACTATATTTAAAAATATCGTCAAAGCACTTCAAGGTTCTCATCATAGTGGGAAACTATTATGATCTTGTCAATACAACAAATAATCTAGGAAATTATTACATGATAGTCATGCAGAACAATGAATAATATGTAATTAGATGTTTAATATTTAAATACATTAAATATTCATGTAATTAGAGTACAAACAGTTAGTTCTGGGACACCAACTCTAAAAAACTTCCACTTTCACTAGAGCCAGTTGTTTATGACTTTTAGTCCACTAGACCTCACATGATGATCATGTTTCTATTGAGTCAAGGCTTTAGTCAAGGGGTCCCCCACATTATCTTCCGTGGAAATAACACTCACTGCAACTTCACCTCTATAAGAAAAATCCCTCAAGAGATGATACTTCTGAAGTATGTGATTTTTCCTCTGATGTGACCTTGACTCTTTTGCAAGAGCCACCGTTGTAGTATTATCACAATAGAGTGTGATGAGATCTTTACTGTTAGGTACCACATCCACCTCTTGGATCAATCTTTGCATCCAAACTACTTCTTTATCTGCCTCAGGAGCTACGATATACTCGGACTCTTCTGTAGAATCTATGACCACACTTTGCTTTGAGTTCTTCTAGCTCACATCACCTCTATTCAAAGTGAATATGTATCCTATCTACGACTTTATGTCATCCTGATCAGTCTGGAAAATATCATCTGTATATTCTTTGATGACTAGTTTCTCATATCCTCCATAAAGCAGGAACATATCCTTAGTATACCTTAAATACTTAAGGATAGTCTTGACTGCCATCCAATGGTGATCACCTGGGTCTGCTTGATATCTGAATACCACACTTAATGTGTAGGCGACATCTATCATAATACATATCATGGCATACATGACTAACCCAATCGTTGATGTGCATGGATTCCTTGCCATTCTCTCTCTTTCCTCCTGCCTCTGAGGACACATTTTCTTGGAAAGATGAATGTCATGTGAATTTGGAAACAATATCTTCTTGGATTGTTAGATACTGAATCTCTTTAGTATCTTGTCAATGTATGTACTTTGACTTAGGCTCAAAAATCTATTGGATATATCATGATGGATCTTGATCCCAAGAATATATTCCGCCTCGCCTAATTCCTACATGGAGAAGCATTGATTCAACCATTCCTTAACAGACTGTAAGACTGGTATCTCGTTTTCAGTAAGTAATATGTCATCAACATATACTATTAGGAAAACGAATGCAATCCCACTAAAATGTTTCCTTTTTGGTCAAGTTGGTGGGATATGTTAAAGGGCCAAATAGATTCTTGAATTGGTTCATACTGATGTGTGTGGACCATTTCCAATTGAAGCAAGGGGTGAGTACAAATACTTCACAACTTTTACTGATGATTTTAGTGGATATGGATATATCTTCTTAATAAGGTATAAGTAAAATTATTTTTATAAGTTTAAGGAATATAATAATGAAGTTGAGAACCAACTTGGTAAGAAGATTAAGAAACTCCGCTCATGCTGAGGTGGAGAGTATCTTAATCAAGATTTCATTGATTACTTACGAGAGTTTGGGATCTTATCCCAACCCACTTCTCCTTACACACCTCAGTGGAATGGTGTAAGAAAAAGGAGAAACCACACCTTATTGGACATAGTGAGATCAATGATGAGTCATGAAAGTCATCCATTATCCTTTTGGGGATATGGGTTACAAACATTGGAACACATTCTAAACCAAGTACCAACTAAATTGACAAACAGTGTTTCATACGAGCTTTGAAGTCGAAAAAAACTCATGTCATCGAATTTACATGTGTGGGGTAGTGAAGCATTTGTTAAGGCCTCTTCAAGAAACAAATTTTCACCCTGAGGCACAAGGTATACCTTTATAAGATACCCTAAGAAAACAAGGGGATATTACCCATATGACCCCTCAGAAAAAAAAACTTATAGTGGAAAGACACGCCATATTCTTTGAGAGGGAGCACGACTCCAAAAGAGATAGTGGGAGTGAGATAGACTTCGATGAAGTCGAGGCTCAAGGTACACAAGAGTTTCTATAGGAGAAGATTCAACAAATCCCTGTGGAATAAATATCTATTCCAGAGACACAAGTACTGCGTAGGAGTACAAGAGAGGTTAGAGAACTGGAACAATACAATTTTCTAGTTACTGAGGATGTGGACTCATTATTAGTTGATAATAATGATCCTCTAACCTACAAGGAAGAAATAAGTGGCACAAATGTTGCCAAAGTGACAATAAGGCATGAATTCTGAAATGGTTTCCATGTACCAAAACCAAGTTTGGATTTTGGTAGATCCTCCAGTTGATGTAAATCCCATTGGTTACCAATAGGTATTCAAGAAGAAACTGGATATGGAAGGACAATTCAGTACCTATAAGTCACGACTGGTTGCAAAAGGGTTTAAATAGCGTCAATGCTTAACTATGAAGAAACATTTTCACCAGTTACAATTCTAAAATCCATCAAAATTCTATTGTCCATTACCTCTTGCCATGACTATGAGATTAGGAAGATGGATGTCAAAAAATCCTTCTTTAATGGGAACTTTTAGGAAGATGTCTACATGACACAGCCTAAAGAGTTTGTGACTCCAAAGTATGCCAATAAGATATACAAGTTACATAAATCCATTTATGGATTAAAGAAATCATATAGATCATAGAACATTTGTTTTTATGGAGCCATAACGAAATTTGGTTTTATAAAGAATGAATGTGAACCTTGTGTCTACAAATGGTTTAGTGAGAGTGCAATCATTTTCCTAATAGTATATGTTGATGACATGTTACTTATTGGAAACGAGATACCAGTCTTACAGTTTATTAATAAATGGTTCAATCAATGCTTCTCTATGTAGGACTTAGGTGAGGCGGCATATATTTTGGGATGAAGATCCATTATGATAGATCAAATAGATTGATGAGCCTAATTCAAAATACACACATTGATAAGTTACTGAAGAGATTTGGTATGGAACAATCCAAGTAGATATTGTTGCCAACGTCACAAGACATTCATATTTCCAAGAAAATGTGTCCTCAAACGCATTATAAAATAGAGAGAATGATGAGGACTCCACACGCATCAGCGATTGGGTTATTCATGTATGTCATGTTATCTACTAGGCTAGATGTCGCTTACGCATTAAGTGTGGTAGGCAGATATCAAGATGACCCAAGTGACCATCGTTGGATGGAAGTAAAGACTATCTTGAAGTATCTAAGACATACTAAGGATATGTTCTTGGTTTGTGGAGGAGATTAAGAACTAGTCATCAGAGGATATACAGATGCAAGTTTCCAAACTAATCAGGATGACATGAAGTCACGAACGGGATACATATTCACTTTGAATGGAGGTGTTGTGAGCTAGAAGAGCTCAAAGCAGAGTGTCACTAATAGAAAAATACCTTATACCAATGGTTTGGAGTACCGTTGGCTAGTTTTTCGTAGGGATGAGTCTATACCAATGGTTCTAGAAAATCTGTTGGCATAGGTCATATGACAAACCTATACCAACAGTTTCATAAAATCATTGGTATAGATAATTCAAAAAAACATTGAATTGGTTTTGATCCTAGCACCTCCCATTTATAATCTAATGACCTAATCACTAACCAAACATGACTTTTTGTAAACATAATTTAATAAATATATATATGTATATTCATAAGTATTTTAACTTTTAGATTTATTCAATGTTATTTTAAAAAATATTCCATAAAAAATATGTGTACCTATACCAATGGTTCTCAAAACCATTGGTATAGGTTCTTTGATTTTTTGAGTTATACCAATAGTTTTGGAGAAACCGTTGGCATAGATTGGACCTATACCAATGGTTTGTCCAAAACTATTATAGGTCCAAATTAGTGACCTATACCAAGATTTTTGGTCAAATCGTTGGTAGAGGTCCATATAAGTGACTTATACCAGCGGTTTAGGCCAAACCGTTGGTATAGGTCCAAATTAGTGACTTGTACCAATGGTTTGGCAAAAAATGTTGGTATAGGTCCTATTTCTACTAGTGTGTAGTTATGGATTCTAGAGTAGAATCTGAGTATATCGTAGCTTCTGAGATAGCTAAAGAAGCAGTTTGGATGAAAATCTTTGTCCAGGAGCTGGATGTGGTACATAGCATTAAACATATCATCACACTCTATTGTGATAATACTGAAGCAGTGGCTCTTGCAAAAGAGTCAATGTCACATTAGCGGAAAAAGGACATACTTTATAAGTATCATCTCTTAAGGGATTTTTCTGAGAGAGGTGAAATTTTAGTGAGTAGCATTTTCATAGAAGACAGCGTTGCGGACCCCTTGACTAAAGCCTTGACTCAATAGAAATATGATCATCATGTGAGGTCTAGTGGACTAAAATTCATAGGTAGTTGGCTCTAGTCCAAGTGGGATTTTATTAGAGATGGTTTCCTAGAACCAACAGTTTGTACTCTGATTACATGAATATTTAATGTATCTAAATATTAAACATTTAATTACATATTGTTCATTGTTCTGCATGATTATCATGTAATAATGTCCTAGAGTATTTGTCGCATTGACAAGGTCATAGTAGTTCTCTGCTATGATGAGAACCTTAAAGTGCTATAACAATATTATTAAATATAGTTATGTGGTTGGAAGACATACTATGATGGGTCGCATAGTATAAAAATAATTAGGTGTGAGTCCTAGTAAGCAGATGAGACTTCTTCTCATGAAGTTCGTGCTTGGTAGTATCGAAGAAGATAGGTTATGAGAATAGTCCCACCTCTAGGAATTCTGCATGTTTTGATGTCATAGAATATTCCTATCTGCAAGCATCAGTAATGGTTCTTAAATTTTAATATTATCATTAATGCATGTCACAACTCGTGCACTTTTATTTACTGATGAAAACTGTCACGCCATATGTTGATGGGAGGTAGGGTATGTTGGGTGCGTCACGAGGGATATATTATTAATGGATAAGTTGAGGAAGGATTTTTCCCTTCCATTTATGCAATTTTATATCTCGGACCTTTGGTTAAAATAGAACTGTCACCCTAAATTCCATGTCCATAGTGTAATGATGAGTTTATTTCAGGTAGTCAAAGATAGACGTATCAAGCAAATAGGTTGATGACACTATCATGAAACCTGTTTGATGAGATATTGAGATAAAGGGATTATATTACTATTTATCCACTAAATGAGGCTAATATTAATTGTTAATATATATAATATTCATGTGATTTATTAATCATAAACACCATTTTAGTGCATTTTACACTTTGAACATCATTTCCCAATATGATTGTAATTCTTACTTAAAATGCACTATTATGTTGTACATTTTTTAACATCATTTAAAGTACCCAATGATTCATCTGATTTTAAGGAATATAATTATACATATTTTAATTTTATATTTTTTGAAATTGATCTACACTTTAACATGAACATTTTTTATTCAAGGATCAATGGAGAATTCATGGAAGAAGATGGGGATATTTTGTGATGAAAAGAAACAATTCTGAAGAAGTCAGATTGGACAACATCCCACTGATGATAATTTGAGACCCACATTACAAACCCAGTGAATCCCAAATTTGGTGGGAGGCTAGAATAAATATATAGGAACAAATAATTATTCAGGATCTAGTCCTAATTATACCCCCATTGTGGTCATTTAGGAGGCCCAATTTAGAGATAAAATTCTGGGCTAGATTCTGTGGCCAAGAAAAACATCCCACTAATATAATCATATCTCCGAATCTACATCTCTAAATGGGCCCATAGTTTACATGCCGTTAGGAAAAATCCGGGGCTCCATTTTCTTCTTCTATGGCTCACTCTGCTTTGGCCATATAGGAGGTCTTACAAGAACGTCTGTTCGGTGGATGAAAGCTGGCTGCCACCTCGGGTCAAATGTGGAAAAGTCCAAGTTCCACAAGCTTTCCACCACCATAGGCCTACCATAATCAAGTGGGATGATTTGTACTATTGGAGGCTCGACCCAAGGCTTCCAAAATGCATATTTAAGGCAGTGTTGGTGGAGTAGTTTTATGATCTTTGGTACTTTTTTCAATTGTTATGTTATGCTACAATTTTGTTGTCTCAAGTTTGTCTTTCACATGTAAGTTGTTCAATTCACTTTAGTTTCTTAATAAAAGTTATTATTCTTCTCTTATTCTGTTGTTCTCCATATCACTTTGATACTATTTACTCAAGGTGTGAATTTATTCACACCAAATCTTGTGAAATTATTCACACAATGGTGGAGTGATCATTTTATTTTTATTGTTTTCTTTACCTCTCCATTTCCTCCCTCATGAGTCTACTTCCCACTTCCATTGAAACCATAGCATCAATGGAGGGATAACACACTTATGGGTTGATCAAAGGAAGTATAAATGAGCTGGATTGGATGTTATTTATCACTCCATTAATGTATAATCACTTCTTTAATTGAGATTTTTATTTGATGATTTTTAAACTCCATCGTCCTTATTGAATTTAAGGCCACACACTTCAAGTGCTAATACGAAACTTTACCTTCAAGTGCTCAAAACTTTGATCCTTAAAATGTATAAATGATTATTATTATGGTTTTTTGGTATAAAATTAGTAAGTGATGAAGTTTTTTGATATCATTAAAGGAACTCAACTCAAATATAAGAAATTGAAATAATTGAAAAGGGAATACGTCCAATCCACCCTAAGTTATAACCTAGGATCAACTCATTCTTTTAAATTGAATTCACTTAAGCCTCTTATATTTCCTTTAAACCCATCTAAAATCAACCCAAGTTGGACACTTCATATCCAAAAACAGTCCATAGAATGTACGTGTCTATAGGTTTCTTCTTAGGTCTCTGAGGATTCGACAACCCAAGCTAAACTAAAAGGACCGTCATACCTTCTTCTATTGGGTAAATTTGAGCAAGAATCAAATTTTGGCGTCGTTGTCGGGGACCCAAGTAAGTCATATAAACATCCATTCTATTCTTATCCATTTCTTCTTTTCTCATCCAAATTCTCTTATCTTGTCCCTTTCTCGTTTTTTTATTTTGGCGCATGTCCGCCTACACCCGTGATCAATCAACCCATCTAGTTAGGGTGGATAGTTCTAGGGTTGGGGAGTCAAGTACACCAAGGGAACCCTTTCAATTAGATCCTAATCTTCTTAACAACCCCGAGTCAAAAATTGATCCTATTTCAATGGAAGTTATTCAAAGAAACCAACTCATAAACCCGGGTGGGAACCAAAATGGAAACCCAAATGTGGCAGCCCCAAACTTGGGGAATGCAATTGATCAAACCATGAATAACTACCTCACACCTTCCTGGACCAATGACCCCTCATGCATTAGACACAATTACCTAGGAGATGCCAACTACATATTTAAACCCCATGTCCTAAACCACCTTCCCACATTCCATGGAATGGAGTCTGAGATGCCCTACCTTCACATTAAGGAGTTCAATGACATTGTAGAAACCATGTGTCCCCCACATCAACTAGAATTAGCTAAGATGAGACTATTTCCTTTTTCTTTAAAGGATCGATCTAAAAATTGGCTAAACAATTTGAGACCATCATTCATAAACTCTTGGGACAAACTACAAAGAGAATTCTACAAAAAATACTTTCCCCACCACAAAACAATTGCACTTAAAAAGAGCATCCAAAAAAATTTTGAAAAAGAGGGAGAGTCATTCTATGAAACATGGGAGAGGTTCAAAGACACTCCAAACATGGTTCCACACCATAGTTTTTCTATTCCTGAACAAGTGAGAATTTTCTATGTAGGGTTGGGTCCAGGAAACAAACAATTCATTGACATGATGTGTAATGGAACCTTTAAAAACAAAGCCCCAAATGATGCTTATGAGTATCTAGAAAGCCTTTATGAACAAAACCAGACATGGGGAAATTCTCCTTATCCTGAAAAGACAAAAAGAACTATTGTAATTCATACACTTAGAGAAGAGGAAAGCCTTAGGGCTAAACTCGCTGCACTCTCTAGGAAGGTTGAAGAGATAGACCTTAGGAAAGTCCATGAAATCCAAACTGTTGACCTTGTTTGCACAATTTGTGACAAACATGACCATAAGACAGACAACTTCCCAACCATTCCATCCATCAAGGATGTTCTTTTAGGAGGACCCCCAGAAGAAGTAAATTCTTTGAACTTTCAAAAGCCTCAATACCAAAACAACTTCAACCCAAGGTATAATGACCACCCAGGCTTCCGCTGGAAAGATAACCAACAACCTAGCCAACCACAGGGACAAAATTCATACCCTCATCAGAACTACCAAACCCATACCAGTTCCAAACCCAACCTATCCAATACCAACAGCCACCGGTCCATTTTCAACAAACCATCCAACCTCCAAAATATCCCCCTGGGATAAAACAATCTTCTCAAGCACCAACCCAAACTGTTCCACAAATCCTAATAGAACAACTGTGCAAACAAATGGAAATGATGACCTCAGAAGTCTCTTCCCTTAAACTAGAACTTCAAACCATCAAAATTGGAAAGGCACCCATGCCTACTCAGGCGGTTCCATCCTTAACTTCAAGGGGAGAGTCAAGTTTTACTCAAACAACTCATGAACAACTAAAGGTTGTGACTATTTTAAGAAGTGGGAAATCAATTAAGAAACCTGAAAAACTAATTCAGAACTCACATAAAGATTCAAACTTGGATGAAAATTCAAATGAACCGCAAGATCAAGCTGAGGAAACGGATAACAATGTGAAAGAAACAACTCTTCAACAAACAACTCCACAACCTGCACCATTTCCTTGACGCATGAGGGGGAAAACCAAGCCTAAATTGTGTGAAACATTGAGGGAAATCTTCTCACAAGTCAAGTTGAACATTCCCCTTCTCGATGAAATACAAACCATACCTACCTACTCAAAGTACCTTAAGGACTTGTGCACTTTTAAAAGAAAATTTTCACATAAAAACCAGGTCCTTTTGGCTACTAATATGAGTACCACCATTCAAGGGACCATTCCTCCTAAGTTGAAAGACCTGGGTTTCCCTTACTTCAATGTTGAACTAGAAGAGAGAAAAGTTTTCAAGGCCTTGTGTGACCTAGGTGCTAGTGTCAATCTCATACCTTATGCTATATACTGCCAGTTACGCCTAGAAGAGCTCTAACCCACATCTGTCACACTTCAACTTGTTGATCGTAGAATTAGGGTTCCAAATGGGATTTTAAAGGACGTTCTGGTAAAGGTTGAAAACTTCATCTACCCTATTGACTTCATTGTCCTTGACAACCATCCAAACTTAGGAAATAAGGAACAAACCCCAATCATCCTTGGTCATCCTTTCCTTGCAACAATCAACTCTGTTATCCAAGTCCAAAATGGGAACATGACCATCACCTTTGGAAACATGAGTCTAGACTTTAACATCTATAATCCAAGGTAACAAATAGGGAATGACGAGTACATTCATGAAGTAAACATGATAGGAAGCATTGATAATGAATCCATAGAACATCAAGGAATATTTGATGGATGTTTAAGTCAGGATGATATTGATTTCCTTTATTCATATGAAGGAAGTTTATCTCCTTGGCTTGAATCATATTCAAATTACTCTTATGATAAAGTCTTAGGTCCAAAAATTAGTGAAACCTTTCCAGAAACCACTTTCATGGAGACCACTCCAACTTCCTTCCCTAAATCTGATCAAGCCAGTCTAGTAGATGAAACTTCTACATGTGGGGAATTAATCCTATTTAAAACTTTAGGAAATAAAATTGATCTTGATCCAATGTCCCAATATTTTACTGAAATTTTGAACCAACCTGATCTTGAATTGAAGGAACTTCCTACTTCACTCAAGTATGCCTTCCTAGGGGACAATCAAACACATCCTATTGTCATTTCTTCTTCTCTTGAAGCCAATCATGAGAGGATTCTTCTAGATGTCCTTAGGAAACATAAGAAATCCATTGGTTGGACCCTTTCTGATATTCCTGGGATTAGCCCACTTATCGGGACTCATAGGATTGTTCTGTAATCTGATTCAAAGCCATGTCATCAACCTCAACGGCGAATCAATCTTAATCTCATGAAACTAGTGAGGAAGGAACTTCTAAAATTGTTAAAAGCTGGTATCATATATCCCATAGCTGAGAGTGAATGGGTGAGCCCAATTCAAGTGGTTCCAAAAAAGGCTGGAATCACAGTGATAACCAATGAGGATGGAGTGATTCTTCCAACAAGGGTGAGTAGTGGTTGGAGAGTCTGCATTGACTATAGGAAGCTAAACTCATTCACCAAGAAGGACCATTTTCCCTTACCATTCATTGACCAAGTCCTTGAGAGAGTGGCAGGTCATCCCTTATACTGTTTTTAGATGGGTACTCAGGGTATAATCAAATTGAGGTATCCCTAGAGGATCAAGAAAAGAATACATTCACATGTCCATTAGGCACCTTTTCTTTCAAATGCATTCCCTTCGGGTTATGAAATTTCCCTGGAACCTTCCAAGGGTGCATGATGGGAATCTTCTCAGACATGGTAGGGGATTTTCTTGAGGTCTTCATGGATGAATTCTCTGTGTTTGGGGATACATTTGAGGGATGTCTGCAAAATGTAGAGAGAATCTTGTCAAGATGTGAAGAAAATAATCTGGTCCTAAACTGGGAAAAATTCCATTTCATGGTTAAAGAGGGACTAGTTCTAGGCCATATGGTCTCAGGTAGGGGGATTGAAGTTGATAAATACAAGGTTGGCATCATTTGTCACCTTCCATCACCCAAAACTGTCAAGGAAGTGATGTATTTCATAAAACAAGCTAGTTTCTATAGAAGATTAATCAAGGACTTTAGTTCAATCTCTCTCCCCCTTTGTGCTCTCTTAGTAAAGGATGCTCCATTTGTTTGGATAGAAAGCTGTGAGGGTTCATTCTCAACCCTCAAATACTCTCTCACCTCTCCTCCCATTATGAAATCTCCGAATTGGAACCTTCCTTTTGAACTTATGTGTGATGCCAGTGACTTTGGTGTAGGAGCTGTGTTAGGACAACGTTGTGATAAAACTCCTTATGTCATTTCTTAGGCAAGAAAATCCTTAAATGATTCCCAAATCAACTACACCACCACTGAAAAGGAGTTACTTTCTATTGTGTTTTACTTAGAGAATTTTAGGTCCTATGTCTTAGGATCCCCCATCACTATGTTCACTGACCATTCTGTACTAAAATACCTCTTCCAAAAACAAGATACTAAGGCTAGACTGATTAGGTGGGTCCTTATCTTACAAGAATTTGACCTCACAATCAAGGATAAAAAGGGTGTTGAAAATTTTGTAGCTGATAACCTCTCTAGGATGGAATTCAAAGACAACTCAAATCACCTTTCTGTGTCTGATTCATTTCCTAATGAACACCTATACTCTGTGAGTGACTTCCCTTGGTATACTTACATAGCCAATTTTTTAGTTACAGGAGTCATTTCAAAATTAGTAGGGACTCAAGCTCGAAGGAAATTCCTTTCTGATGTTAGGAATTATGTGTTTGATGATCTATACCTCTATAAGTTCTTCCCTGACTAAGTCATTAGGAGGTGTGTCCCAGAATCTGAACAAGATTCCATCCTTAAATTCTATCATAGTGAGGCATGTGGAGGCCACTTTTCCTCTAAGAAAACATCTCCTAAGATTCTTCAATGTGGTCTCTTCTGGACCACCCTCTCAAGGGACTCCTACACATTTTTTTAAAGTTGTTCTAGGTGTCAACCAGTAGGGTCCATCACAAAAAGGAATCAAATGCCACTCACTCCCATCTTAGTGGTTGAAATCTTTGACTGTTGGGGAATTGATTTCATGGGTCCCTTCCCAAACTATAGGGGATATCTTTACATTCTCTTATCTATTGATTATGTCTCTAAATGGGTTGAGTTCATTCCTACAAAATCCAATGATCATAAAACTGTGATTAGATTTCTCAAAGAAAACATCTTCTCTAGATTTGGAATTCCTAGGGCTATCATTAGTGATTGTGGAACTCATTTTTACAATCATCCATTCTCATCACTCATGGAAAAATATGGAATTTCTCAATAAGTGTCCACTGCTTACCACCCACAGACCAATGGTCAAGCTGAGTTAACCAATCGCTAAATCAAACAAATTCTTGGGAAAACTGTCAATCCTTCTAGGAAAGATTGGTCTGAGAAACTCTTGGATGCTCTTTGGTCATATCGTACAGTATACAAAACCATCCTAGGAATGTCACCATATAGGTTGGTTTATGGAAAATCATGCCATTTACCTATTGAAATTGAGCATAAGGCCATTTGGGTAATTAAGAAAATGGATTATGACCTCTCATTGGCTGAAAAAAAAAAGGAAATTAGATCTCAATGAACTGGAGGAATTAAGGATGGAGGCTTATGAAAATTCAAGGATCAATAAAGCTAGAGTTCAAGCCTACCAATATAGAAATATCAAGGTCAAACATTTTAAACCGGGAAAACTTGTGCTCTTGTATAGTTCAAAACTACATTTACACCCGGGAAAGTTAAGGTCTAGATGGTCAGGTCCTTTCATATTTGCATCATGTATACCCCCATGGGGTGGTAGATATTCAAGATCCCACAAGTGGTCACATTTTCAAGGTCAATGGTAAAAGGTTAAAGCCATTCATTGAATCATTCAATAAACATGAAATAGAGGTTGAGTTAACTTATCCAACCTATGAACCAGTAAAAAATTGATAGATTTAGTATCCATGTCGGGCTAGAAACATTAAACAAAGCACTGCATGGGAGGCAACCCATGGTTTTCAAGTTTCCTATCATTTTTTTGTTTTAATAAAATTTATATTTTAATTAATCATTTTTATATTTAAAAAAAATTGACTGTTGACCTGTTCTTCTATTATGAGTATGGATGGGTATGAAAGGGGAGCACCATATTCATCTGTGTCACATGGTGTGATCCTTGAGTAATGCCTTACCCAGAAATTTAAAAAGACAGCGTATCATCAGTTTGTTTTATTTTAATGTTTTTGTAGGTTAAAATAAAAATACAAAAAAAATAAATAATAATATAATAATAATAATAAAAAAGGACACGTCGTGGGTCGTGGGTCAAACCCCATCACAACCGGTGAAGCCGTGGGGATTTGAACCCGGGACCGAAGGGAGACAGGGGTGCGCGCTTACCACTGACCTACGGTTTTTGGTGCTTCCTTATTATATAATTTTTATATATATACATATATTTTACTTTCATTATTATATATATATATAAATATTGTTTTGTTTTTTTCCCTTTTTCTACTAGGGAACTCTGCAAGTGACATGGATATCAAAGGATTAAAAGGGAGCAGCAATAATTTCAACTTCAACCACCAGGTGACTTCATTCTATGATCCTCATTTTCAATTTCCTTTTTGAAATTTCATTCTCTACCTCTACCCCCTTCTAAATTTTATTTTCTTTAAACATTGGGGACAGTGTTATTTTAAGTTTTGGGGGAGATAAATAAAATAAAAAATGTTTTTGTGTCAAAAAAAATGAATGATTTGAAAAAAAAATGTAAATGGAAGGAAAAATTCCTTTAACTTTGAACATGGTAATACAAATTGCACACTTTGAAACTTAATATCAAATAATTTAGCATACCATGATTCTAATTTTAATCCTTGTATAATTTCATGAGCATAGATTTTGGAAAGTGTGGCTCTCCAATGTGATATTTCATCGTTTATATTTTCATCTGAATAAAAAAAGATCACAATGAACGTACTTTGGATAGTGGGGTATTAGTTTGAGTTCATGGGGTCCCCCAAATAAATATCATAGGTTTAGTGATCATTTTATTTTTAATATGAGTATTCAATAAAAATAATAATAAATTTGCGCGTAGAGTAATGAAATGACCTAATGCGTGGCTTTCGGCACTTGGGGATCGTGACTTCATAGTTGTCTGGCCCAGAGTTAGTAATTTTATCTCTATTTTTGGTAATTTGAATTTTTTTTGACTAATTTAACTCGAGATGATTCCCAAGTATGTGGGCTTCACTTGGTGCCCTAAGTTCTTTGAGCCTTGGAGTCATCGGAAAAGTCTCGCTACAGGGGTTGACTCTTTTGAGTGCAATTTCAATTACCATGGAAAAATTGAAAAAAAATATATGATACAAAAAAAATAGAATACTCATCTTAATATTGAAATGTGATTCTACCTAATTCTTCTTTCATTTCCCCCTTTAATAAAGATGAACCCCCATGTCTATTGTGATGCACAACACATCCTCATACTTAATTGATATTGGATGAAATATGGCGATGAATTTTAACAAAGGAATGAGATTGGGATTGGGATCTTCTTATGAAAAAATCTTGTATTAAAACATTTTGATGGGTTTCATGATTTTTTGGTATAAGGGTTCTGGTGATCATTGTGTATTAAAATGTTTTTGGAAAATGGAATTCGAATTTCATATTGTTGAGATATATTTTGCTCTGGACTAGAAAAACTCAAGTTGGGGGTGTGATTAGCCACTAAATGAGGCTAATATTCATTGTTAATATATATAATATTCATGTTCTTTATTATTAATAAACACCATTTTAGTTCATTTTACACTTTGAACATCATTTCACAATATGATTGTAATTCTTACATAAAATGCACTATTATGTGGTACATTTTTTAACATCATTTAAAGTAACAAATGATTCATCTGATTTTAAGGAATCTAATTATACATATTTTAATTTGATATTTTGGTAAATTTATCTACACTTAAATATGAACATTTTTTATTCAGGGATCAATGGATAATTCATGGAAGAAGATGGGGGTATTTTGTGATGAAAGGAAACAATTCTGAAGAAGTCATATTGGACACCATCCCACTGATGAGAATGTGGGACCCACATTACAAAGCCAATGAATCCCAACTCTTTTGGGAGGCTCGAAGACATATATAGGAACAAATAATTATTCAGGATCCAGTTCTAATTCGGTATCCATTGTGTTCATTTAAGAGGAATAAGTTAGAGATAAAATTCTAGGCCATATTCTGCGGCCCAGAAAAATATCTCACTAATATAATCATATATCCGAATATAAAACTCCAAATGGGTCCATATTTTACAGGAGATTATGAGAAATACTGGGATCTATTTTCTTCTTATATGGCCCACTATGATTCGGCCATCTAGAAGGTCTTCCAAGTGAGTTTGTTCG
Organism: Viscum album; assembly: GCA_963277665.1. Taxonomy (NCBI): domain Eukaryota; kingdom Viridiplantae; phylum Streptophyta; class Magnoliopsida; order Santalales; family Viscaceae; genus Viscum; species Viscum album. The sequence continues at coordinate 966,639,368 of OY728129.1, forward strand.
GTGGATGAAAGTTGGGTGCCACCTCGGGTCGAATGTGGAAAAGTCCAAGTTCCACAAGTTTTCCACCACCCTAGGCCTACCATAATCAAGTGAGATGCTTTTTACTGTTTGAGAATCTATCCAAGGCTTCAAAAATTCCTATTTTAGGTATTGTTGGTGGATTAGTTTGAGGATATTTGGTGCTTTGTTCAATTGTAATGTTATGCTGCGATTTTGTTGTCTCAAGTTTGTCTTTCACATGTAAGTTGTTCAATTCACTTTAGTTTCTTAATAAAAGTTCTTATTATCCTCTTATTCTATTTTTTTCCATCTCATGTTGATATCGTTTCTTCAAGGTGTAAATTTATTCACACCAAATCTTGTGAAATTATTCACACAACGGTGGAGTGATCATTTTATTTTTATTGTTTTCTTTACTTCTCAATTTCCTCCCTCATGAGTCTACTTCCCGCTTCCATTGAAACCATAGAAACAATGGAGGGATAACCCACTTATGCGTTGATCCAATGGAGTATCAAGGGTATGGATTTTATGTTATTTATCACCCCATTAATGTATAATCACTTCTTTAATTGAGATTTTTATTTTATGATTTTTAAACTCCATGGTCCTTGTTGAATTTAAGGCCACACACTTCAAGTGATAATACGAACCTTTACCTTGAAGTGCTCAAAAATTTTATCCTTCAAGTGTATAGGTGATTAGTATTATGGTGTGTTGGTATAAAATCAGTAAGTTATGAAGTTTTTTGATCTCCTTAAATGAACTCAACTCAAATATAAGAAATTGAAATAATTGAAAAGGGAATACGTCCAATCCACCCCAAGTTATAACCTAGGATCAACTCATTATTTTAAATTGAATTCACTTAAGTAACTTATATTTCCTTTAAACCCATATAAAATCAACCCAATTTGGCCACTTCATAGAAAAAAACAGTCTATAGAATGTACGTGTATATAGGTTTCTTCTTAGGTCTCTGAGGATTCGACAACTCAAGCTAAACTACAAGGATCGTCCTACCTTCTTCTCTTGGGTAAATTTGAGCGAGAATCAATTACACAGTGAGCATTCATATGTGGATATTGTTGTTGTGACTTTAAGTTCTTTCTCTTGGGTGCCTTGACCCTTTTCTAGATAGTACTCTTGAACTTTAGACAAGTCAACTTAATGTCAATAAGAAAGAATCCTATAGGGTCACACACTAAGTGATTCTTGTGGTCTCAATTAAATTCTATTTGAATTTAATTAATGAAATAAATATTATTCTCAAGACCAAGGAATAATTTTATTCAAGTTAAAATGATCTCATAAATTAAATAAAATATATTTATTTATTTTATTGATCATTTACTAAATATTTATTTACTAGTTTGAAAATAAAATGTTTATTTAAGAGAATAATTTATTTATTTATTTATTTGTGTGTTCAATAAATGGAAGTGGAGTTCGAGCGGACCAAGATTGGTTTGGTAGTAAAATAATTATTTACAAGATGGTAAATAATTATTTAACTAGTTGGCACAAGACAAAATAATAATAACGTTGTTATCATTGTGTGGCATGAGATTTCATTTATGATTCTGTTTTGAACAAGTTGGTACACCATGAATAATGATGTTGTTATTGTTATTATATAGCATGGGTTTTCTCTAATCTTATGAATGTATTTAATTGATATTACGCAATTAAATATTGTAACCAAAACCCCATGTCGTTAAATAGATAGGTACGTCTATTGTGTCATTATGCACGGTGAACCGAATTGCCAGTGGTGAGTGAATTGTTGATCCAAAACATTTTCTCTCCCAAATCCTCTTCTCTCTCCTCTCAAGAACGAGAGACATTATTCAAGACCGAAGAACAGGTGATCAAGAATGACCAACACAAGACACTCGCTACACCTTATGCCTTAGGGTGCAAGTTTGTTACCTGAAGAGGCCTTAACAAACACTTTGCTACCCCATACATGTAAATTTGATAATCTGGATTTTCTTCCACTCCAAATCTCATATGGAATAATATTTATCGATTTAGTTGGTACTTGGTTTAGTATGTCTATCGTTTTTTGTAACGCATATCCTCAAAATGATAATGGAAGACCTGCATGACTCATCATTGATCTCACCATGTCCAACAAGGTGCAGTTCTTCCTTTTTCTTACACTATTCCACTAAGGCGTGTAAGGAGGAGTGAGTTGGGATAGGATCCCAAAATCCCATAAGTAATCAATAAATTCTTGATTAATATACTCTCCACCTCAGACTGAGTGGGGTTTCTTAATCTTCTTACCAATCTGGTTCTTAAATTCATTCTTGTATTCCTTGAACTTATCAAAAAAATCTAACTTATAACTCATTAAGTAGATATATCCATATATATACTAAAGTCACTAGAAAAATTTATGAAGTGTGAGTACTCATCCCTTGATTAAACTAGAAATGGTCCACACACATCGATATGAACCAATTCAAGAAGCTCTTTGGCCCTTTCATATTTCCCACTAAATGGGTCTTTGGTCATTTTTCCTTGTAAACATGAGTGTCATACACCAATTGGTTTTAGTTTGAAAGATTATAGATATCCTTCTTGATGTAACTTTATCAGACGTTTCTCATTTACATGACTTAGCAAGTGATCACAAAGTTGGGTGTGGTATGAGTCATGTGAAGTATCTTTGTTATCGATTTCCATTACTTGGTTTGTGTAATCCAACACGTAAAGATGGTTGTATAAGTTTTCCCTACCAAAACAAATGTTATCTTTATAAAAGAAGAAACATTCATTTATGAAATTGATAAAAAAAATCCATCTGTATCTAGTTAGGATACAAAAATAATGTTTTTAGACACAAAAGGCACATAATAACGACCCTTTAACACCAAGATCATCTCAGTCGGCAACGTAAGGTGGCAGTCCCCGACAGCTATAGCAGAAAATCTAGCTCTGTTGGTTGCTCGTAGATCTACCACTACTACAAATATGTTCTTTATCAGTGCTAGAAAAGGGCATTAATAGCGCTAAAAAAAGTGTTGTTAATCGAGGCGAAGATAGGGGTCTCTTTTATCAGTGCTTAGAAAAGTGCTCATAAATGCCTCTTTTATCAGTGCTGATAAAAGACCCCTTTTATCAGTTCTTTTTTTAAGCGCTGATAAATATCAAAAAAATAAAAAAAAAGTTAAAAAGAATATATAATAGGGGGAGCTTTTAAGAGCTCTTGACCCCCTATCAGCACTAGGCGAACCCCCTCCCACCCTCCCACGTGCTACCCTTGTTGCGCATCCCCCACATGCCCGTGTGGCCCTCCCTGCTTCCACCCGAACTCGAACCCGAGACCTCCCCCCTTGCACGCCTGCACCTTTACCACTAAGCTATTTAGTTTTTTTCTCTATTTAATGATATATCTATTTATTTATATATATATATATAGTTATATTAGTACTTATATATTTATTCATACATTAATATATATATATATATATATATATTCATATATTAACATATATTTATATTTATTTATATATATATAGTTATATTTATTCGTATATTAATATAGATTCATATTAATATAAATACATTTAGTTATATTAATACATATATATTTATTCATATATTAATATATATATATTTATTTATTTATTTATTCATATATTAATATATATATAATTATATAATTATATTTATTCGTATATTAATATAGATTCATATTAATATAAATATATTAATTATATTAATACATATATATTTATTCATATATTAGTATATATATATTTATTCATATATTAATTTATATTTATATTTATTTATATATATATTTGTAGTTGTAATTTTTTATCTGTATATTTATTTGTACATTAATATATATTTATAAGATTAGTTTTAAATACATTTATAAAATATGTTTTTTTTATGTGTGTTTATAAATAAATAAAAAAATACATGCATGCATGTATACAACACACACAGACACACACAGACACAGACACACAGATATATATATATATATATATATATGTTTACGAATAAATACATATATATGTGTATTTGAAAAGCCATAGAATGTTAAAATGACCATAACTTCTAATCCATAAGTCTTCTTTAACTCCACAACTAGTCAAATAAAAGAAAATGAAACAATCTTCAATATGATATGTGTTACATGACTAGCGGACATCCAAATTTAAAGTTATAACAGTTTGAATGTTAACAAATTAGAATGTCCTGACTAAAAACTCAGTTTTAGAGGCCTTTTGAGCTTTTTTGGGCCTCAAAAAATGTGACATAAGGTTCTCTTCAGTCCCTAGTGTGTATATCTCATCACAAGATTCAATTTGATATGTTGTAGAGCTCAAACAGACATCTGAATCAAAAGTTATGGTCGTTTGAAGTTTGAATTACATTTTCAACTTATTTTAGATCTTTTATTAATTTTTTTGATTTTTTGTGTCTTAAAATTGTTATTAAATGATTATTAATCAATGATAATTAGAAAATTATTAATTAATAATATTTTTTAAAATATTTTAAAGCCACTTTTTACTAATTTTATTGTATATTAAATGTAATACTCTATTTATACTTATCTAAAAAATATTTAAAATATATATATTATATTTATACCAATATAAATATACTTATATAATAATATATTATTTTTTATGAATTTTTTTTTGAAATATAAATTTTATCAGCGCTATGAAAAATCGTTGATAAAGTCACCCTTTATCAACACTACTAAAAAAACACGGATAAAGGGGTCCCCTTTAACAGTGCTAAAAAAACGCTAATAAAGGGGGGCCTTTATCAGTTCTTTTTTTAGCACTGTTAAAAGGTGGCACTGTGGAAACCCAGTTTTGTGGTAGTGTACCTCTCCTCTGTCATTTTTCTTGAATCTACTTGGTTCTTGTATTTGAATACATATGTGAGCACCACAAGATGTATCCAATACTCAATTTGTAGAAATAAAAAAATTTCACCCTATAACAAATGCACCTAAAGATTCCCCTTGCTTCTTTGGTTGGGTGCAGTTTTTTCTTCTAGTGGCCCTTATTGCCACATGTGAAATAAACAGCTTCTTGTTCCCTTCCACCCTTGATCTTATTTTTCTTGGAAGGATGTGAAGAAGCTTTCTGAATAAAGCTATTCACCTTCCCTTTCCTTTTATTCACTATAAGTTTTGGACTACCCATGTGTTAATCATGTTTTAATGATCACAAATCCTATACATTTTATAAATCTTGTTAATCTTGTTTAATCTGTCTCAAATCATGTGTACAGATGGTTGGTTTCTTTATGTTTTAAATAAACCTATCCAAGATCTTAAGTGCTATGTTTGATTATTGTAAACTATTTTTAATTTGTCTTATAATGGATTTCCTTGATAAATGATTAAGTCCAATCCACTTTATGAATATCACAGTTTAAGTCTGCATACAGATACTTGGCCAAGTCTGAGAAACTGTGAGTCTGCCATCGGTTATGTTTTTCTGGCAAAGGACCCAGACACCGTGACCCAGACACCATGACCAGACACCAAGACCCAGACACTGTGACCAGACACCATGACCCGGACACTGTGACCCAGACATCATGAACAGATACCGTGACCTAGACACTGTGACCCAGACACCGTGACCAGAAACTGAGACCAAACACCGTGACCCATACAGCATGACCAGACATCATGATCTTATGTGCTACTGGTTCCTTATCTCTATACAATTATGCCATCATAACTGTTTCACCGCTCAAAGACAAAGAAGGAGACACTGTTTCATGGAGACATTGTTTCCAAGTGACACCATTTCCATATAGACTGTGACACCGTTCTTTAATCTGTTTTTTCATATTCAATTTAATTTCTAATGGTCATATTTGAGTTTTTTAAATGCACTGACATAATTAATATTTCTTTGTAGATAGGTCACCTAACAGTACAAGGTACGATGTGCAGAATACATGCATCAGTTGACTCCAACACATGCACTCCATGAATAAAAAGAGAAGTGTGGCTGAGAAATAAATATGCGCGATACCGAAGAAGCACAAGCATTCTTGAGAAAAGAACTGACACATGCAACTCAATACATCTTAAGAACACACAAAGTATTCTCAAATCCAAAAATATGGGATACCATAGATCAGAGTCAAGAACATCTTTGCAATACCAACTCCATGAAGAACACGAGCCAGATCTCACTAGAAACCAGAGCATCAGACTTTTGATACTCTATTTCTCGCAAGAGGACTCGATTCTTACATCTGCTTCATCTTAGAAGTCCAGATCTGCACTAAATAATACTCACAACATTTTTAACTTTATTTACACATCTTTTATCTTTTTTGTATTATTTTATCTTTCGATAAGTGTGTGTGTGTGTGTGTGTGTGTATAAAAACACACATTGTCTCCTACACTAAACTTAAGGATACAAGATATCCTTCCTCTCATATCTTTTTACACGTGTTTATTCCCACAAATAAGTGTGGAAGAGGTCCCTGTGTGACCAAGTAGTTCATACCCATAAAGAAATGTGGAAGAGTTCGTGTGACCTGGATAGTCCTGTGCACTATTGTTTACCCCGATCTAGGGTGTGGATCAAGTTTAGTAATATAAACTTCTTGGTGGCAGGTGATCACCAAGTGGAGTGGATTTGGTCTCAGCTTGAGACTGAACCACTTGTTTTATATCCACCGTGTTGTTTAATTTGGTTTTCTTTGTTTTACTATATAATTAATAAATCACTAGATTTACTTTGATAGTTAATCTTGGAAAGAAGTTATAATTGTTTTTTCCTTATTAGAATAGCTTCAATAGTAATGTTAATAACTGATATTAAGATTACCGAGAATTAATCAATATTCTAGGAAGTTATTTAAAAAGTCAAACTTTCATAATACTGTTACTTTGATTAATTGGGATATATTTATTTTTTATTGGGGAACCTTTTATGAATAATTTTCAAAGAGAAATTTTTATAGATACTTAATTCACCCCCCTCTTGAGTACTCTATTCCGACCAACATTTGGTATCATAGGGTGTTTTTTATTCCTATTAAGACTCTATTTTTGAAACTATTCAACTGTGATTTTAGTTGTACTTTAAAGATCTATAAATTTCTATTAATTCTAAATTTCTAGATCTTTCTAATTATTTCTTTATTATAGATAATAGACTTGAAGGTGCCACAACAAACATACAACCATTCTTTAATGGAACCAATTATGCCCAATGGAAAATCAAAATGAAAATGAATTTAGAAAGTATAGGTTTTGAAATTTGGTCTTCAATTATAGATGAGTATAAGGTTCCTACTACTGATAGAATAAATAATGGATGACACAACCAAGAATGCCTATAATAACAATTACAAAGCCATGAATGCTCTATATTTCTCCTTAGGAGATAAGGAATTTTACAGAATTTCCGCATGTAAAACTACCAATGAAATTTGGGATACTTTGTATGTTTCACATGAAGGAACTTCTAGTGTGAAAGAAATGAGACTTAATACTTATACTACTAAATATGATAACTTTAAAATGAAACTTGATGAGCCTATTTATATCATGTATCTCAGGTTCAATGAAATTGTCAACACAATGATTTCTCTTGGAAGAGAAGTCACTTCCAAAGAACAAATCATGAGGATTCTCATATGCCTACCTGATAGATGGAGAGGAACCTCTGTCTCTATTAGATAATCATGAGACATCAGTCATTTACCTATAAAATAACTCATTAAGAAACTAATTATGTATGAATAGGAGATGAAAGTCAACAAGGAAGAATAGGATGAACCCAAAAGAAAATCTATTGCATTTAAGACCACCACCTCCAAACACAAAGAAAAAGGGAAATTGGAGGCCTCTATAGAAAGTTCCAATAGTGAACAACAATCACCTGAAAGTGATGAGGAGATGGATCAATTAGCCAGAAGGTTTACCAGATTTTATAAGAAGAAGAAATTTTTCAGAAAGCCTAACTTCAAATGAAGATATTATCAAAAATGAAGTTGGAAGAAAGAATTAAAAATAAGTGACAAGTTTGATGAGATAATATACTATAAGTGTAAGTGAAAGGGGCATGTAAAGGCTGACTGTCCCAAAATCAAGTAAAAAAATAAATATGAGGACAAAGATATAAGAAGTATAAAAGTTCAATGAAAGAAACATGGAGTGCTTATGAGGATAGTTCAAGTGACTCAGAATCTTCACATGATGAACAGGCCAACAAAGCCAATATGTGTTTTATGACAAACACATCTGAGGTAACACTGGAATCTCCTGTACACAATTCCTATTATTCTGGATATGAAAGTGATTTTGAGAATATTTCTAATGAAGAAATTGTTGAGTACTATAATATGCTTGAAGCAACATGTAGTGAACTAAAAGATAAATACAAATCTTTAAAAAAATATCATGCTCTTACCTCAACTGTTAAAACTAAACTTACTGTAGATAGGGATAAAAATGTTCAATTACCCAAAAAAACAATGCACTAAAGCTATCTAATTAGCAATTGAAAAAAGAACTTGAAAGGTTTACTAATGGTAAAGATACTTTAGTACAAATTCTAGGTAAACAGATTGCTCCTAAATATACTACTGGTATTGGCTATCAACCTGGTAAAAGAAATTTTAGAGGAACTAATTTTGTTTCTAAATCTAGGACACATATCTTTACTCTTAATTCTAGAAAACATTCAGCTAGTTCAAGTTATGATACACTATCTACTATTTCAAGATTTTCTGGACCAAATAGAGTTTATTTTTCAAGCACTTTACATAATGCTTGTAGGAAACCTATGAGGTAGATATGGGTTCCTGAAGCACTAGTTACTAATATTACTGGACCCAAACAAATATGGGTACCAAAAACTGTTTTTATTTGACTATTTTGTAGGAATTCTTCTTAAAGAGATCTTGTAAAATCTTATGGTACATGGACAGTTGGTGTTCAAGACACATGGTAGGGTCCTATTCATGCTTCAAGAACTTAATAAAAATTGATGATGGAAATGTCACCTTTGGTGACAATGCCAAAGGAAAAATCATTGGCCTTGGCCAAATCGGTAACTCAAACTAATTTTTAATTTCCAAAGTACTTTTTTTTATGGATTGAAATATAATTTAATTAGTATTTTACAATTATGTGATGATGGATTTCATGTTAAATTTGAAAATGATGCTTGCAATGTTTTTAATTCTAAAAATGAATTATTATTTTCTGAATTAAGAAATGAAAATGTATACTATATTGAAATAGATTCTTTAGTCACTCAAAATGATTCATGTTTAAGTGTATTTCATAGAGTCTTGGATTTGGCATAGGATACTAGGACACTGTAATATTTACTCCCTTATAAAGCTAACTAGAAAAATCTTTATCAAAGACCTACCCAAACTTGAGTATCCAAATGATAAAGTGTGTAATCCTTGTCAAAAGGGAAGGCAACACAAAATTTCCTTTAAACCAAAGAAAGAAGTGTCAACTTATCAACCTCTTGAACAGGTTCGCAAGGATTTGTTTGGACCATCTAGAGTTTCTAGTTTAAATGGGAAGCACTATGTTTATGTTCTTATAGATGACTTTTCTAGATATACTTGGACTTTCTTTTCTTCTCACAAAAGTGAAGTCTGCTCTCATTTCACCAAATATGACAAAATATAGAAAATACTAGTGGACTTAGAATTAAATCCTTAAGAACTGATCATGACCATGAGTTTGAAAATCAAGAGTTTGAATCTTTATATTCTCAAAATGGCTATAGTCATAATTTCTCTTCCCCTAGAACACCTTAACAAAATGGAGTTGTAGAAAGAATAAATAGAACCTTGCAAGAAATTTCCAGAACCATGCTTAATAAATATGACTTACCTATTTATTTTTTTGGCTGAAGTTGTAAATACAGCATGCTATATTATCAATACAGTGTTGATTAGACCCATTCTTAAAAGAACTCTATATGAGATATAGAATAATAGAATACCCAAAGTTAGCTACTTCAAAGTTTTTGGTTGAAAAGTCTATATCCTTAATACTAAGGAAGATCTTGACAAATTTGCATCCAAGAGTGATGAAGGAATCTTTCTAGGATATTCAATCTCTAGTAAAGCCTATAGAGTGTTTATCAAACGAACTACATGTGTGGAAGAATATGTCCATGTCAAATTTAATGAAACAGATCCACATGAGCCTAAGACCTATCTAGAGAACCTGGAGGATGATGTGTCAAATCTGGACATCAATATAAAATCCTCTAACCATCCTGTAAAGTAATCTTTGAAAACTTCCAGTTTTATAAATTCTTTAGATTTTGGTCATAATGAACCCGAACCTGTTGAAGAACCTGAAATCACAGGTACTTCTTTTTCTAGAGTTGTTAGAACTCTTAAGAACCATCCTTTAGATGCATTTGTAGAAGATTTAGATAAAGGAACTCAAACTAGATCTTCTCTTAGAAATCAGGTTGAACATCAAGTATTCTTGTCACAACATGAACCTAAAAACATTAATGATACTATCAATGATAAATTTTGGGTGATGGCTATGCAAGAAGAACTTAATCAATTTGAAAGAAACAAATTTTGGAAACTTGTTGATAGACCCAAAGATAAATTCACCATAGGCACTAAGTGGGTGTTTAGAAATAAAGTAGATGAATTTAGAAACATAGTTAGAAACAATGATAGATTGGCTGCACAAGGATATAGTCAAGAAGAAGGAATTGATTATGAATAAACCTTTTCACCACTAGATAGACTAGAAGCCATCAGAATTCTACTTGCTTATGTTGCACATCTGAATTTCAAACTATATCAAATGGATGTTAAATGTGCATTCCTAAATGGGTATATAGCTGAGGATGTCTTTGTTGAGAAACCCTCTGGTTTTACAAATCCTCATTTTCCAAATCATTTTTTTAAACTATCAAAAGATTTATATGGTTTAAAACAAGATCCAAGAGCTTGGTATGATAGATTAAGTACTTTTCTTATTTCCAAAGGTTTTACAAAAGGAATGGCTGATCCTACCCTTTTTATAAAACGAATTTCCAATTTTTTATTAGTATTTCAAATTTATGTAGATGATATTATATTTGGATCATCAAGAAATTCTTTATATATCAAATTTTCTAAAATGATGCAAAATGAATTTGAAATGAGTTGAATGGGTGAACTAAAATTATTTCTAGGATTTCAAATCCTTAAAAATAATGATGGTATTATTTTAAATCAATGCAAATATACTAGAGATCTTCTAAAACATTTTGGATTGGATAGCACTAAAAGTAGTGACACTCCAATGAGTACTACTTGTAAGTTGGATCTTGATGAAGATGTAAAATCTATTGATCAAACCACTTATAGAGGAATGATTGGAAGCTTACTCTACTTAACTGCTAGTTGACCTGACATTTTGTTTAGTGTATGTATGTGTGCTCGTTTTCAAGAAAATCCTAAGGAATTTCATTTAAATTCTATTAGGAGATTTTTCAAATACCTCAAGCATACACCCAATCTAGGATTGTTTTATCCCAGAGAACAATCATTTGAGTTAGTTATTCTGATGTTGACTTAGGTGGTTGTATGTTAGATAGAAAATTCACCTCTGGAACATGTCATTTTTAGGAAAGTCACTAGTATCATGGTGTAGTAAGAAAAAAAACTATGTTGCATTATCTACTGCTGAAGCTGAGTACATAGTCACTGTTAGTTGTTGTGCACAAATTTTGTGAATGAAACACACATTAATAGATTATGGATATCAATTCAGGCATGTACCTATAAATTGTGACAATACAAGTGCTATTAACATCTTAAAAAATCCTATTTCACACTCTAGGACAAAACATATTGATGTAAGACATAAATTTTTGAGAGACCATTATCAAAAAGTTGAAATCACTTTGGAATTCATTAGAACTAAATATCATCTTTCTGATATATTCACCAAGCCATTAAATTCTGAAAGAATAGATTATATCATACATGAATTGGGAATGACAAATCTTAAGTAGTAAGTGTATTGTTTCACATTTTAGGGTTTCACAAGTCATTGTCGTAAGATTACTTTCTAAATCTTATAGTTCTATAGTTTACTGTCTTAAAAGTTGTTTCTTCAAACAATATGGTCATACAGTTTTTGAAGTCACATAGTTACGGTCTCACCATGAAAGCTAGTTATGGTCTCACCATGAAATCTAGTTACAGTCTCACCGTAAAAGTCTGTTGCAGTCTCACTGTAAAGACACTTTATCATTTTATTTACATATTATAACATGTATTGTGATAATTAATTATTTTATTCTTTTAATTTTCTGTGATTTTGATTTTTCTACGCTTGATATCCCTAAATGATAAAAACAAAAGAAGTTTCACTTCTTTCTTCACTCGAGCTCCCTTCTCTCAAACCGCAACCCCTCCTTAAACCTTTATCTCTCTCTAAAACCTTCATTTAATTCCCAAAATGAAACACCTATCTTCATAAACTCTTAAGAATCAAATATCAAATAAGAATATGAAAATAGAACCGAAGATAGTGCCCGAAGGTCCTTTGAATTCGAACCTAGTGAACAAAATAGTGGTACCCAAAAAGGAAATTTTCCCCAAGTGCATGTTGTCAAGTAGGTCTTTATTATTGAAAGTACTTAAAGAGAAAGAATGGATAGATTGGTTCACAAAAGAGGAAAGGCCAATTTACCCAATATTAGTTGCTCAGTTTTATCAGTTCGTTCAATACTCTTTTTATATAGAAGATGGTTTTGTTCTGAGAAGCTGGATCAATGGGAAAATATGTACCTTTTCTTTGAGGTTATGGGATGTTTGCCTAAGGATACCTCATGAGGGTATTTTTGAGGACTATCAGAGTGGTCCTCCACCTCCAAGTGATATCTTTGTTTTAGAAGAATCCTTGGGAAGCTTGACTGGAAATGAAAGAAAGAGAAGAGCTATTTCTGCTGAGCTAGATGGGGAAACCAGACTTTTGTTTAAGTTTTTCCAGAATCTGATCAGTCCAAGAAAAGGAGACTTTGCTACACTCAAGTATCAGGATGTGTTTTTGATACATCTTATGAATAATGGACACAATATCACCCTATTAAAGTATGTTATACTTCATATGTGTGAGTTGATAAAGATAACCTCAAATTCAACCTCCCTGTTCAACTCAAGGTTAATCTTTGCTATGCTTCATGCCAAAGGGGTGGTTGGATGAGATGAAAAAGTCATTAAGGACTGTGAATTTTGTATCTCCATGGTTATAATGAAAATAATGAAAATCAGTTGGAATCCATGGAGAAAAACATGGGTAGAAGAAAATGAGAGGGTCTATGAAAAGTTCAACCCGGTTGAGCACTCATCAAGACCTAATGACATTTCTGATCCTAGTTTGGAGCCAGATGAGATTGTTGTCTATTTTGTTGAGGAAGAAGAAGAAGAGGTTGTTTCACCTATAGGAAAAAAAATTCTGGATGTGGAAGATAGTGAACCTACTCCTTAAATCTTAATTGATAAGGAAGTACTTATCTCTGAAGAGATTGTTCATTTGGAAGAAGAACTTGCTTCTAAAGAAGAGTTTGCTGTTAGTGTAATGGAAAAGGCTATTTTGGGAGAACATCTAAAAGAAGATTTGTCTCTTGATAAAGAAGCTTCTTTTGAGGAACACCTAGAGGAATAAGTTGTTCCTAAGATTATCCCATCTTCTGAAGAAATAATGGAGCAATCCTATCAATTAGATAGAAAGGAAATGGGTGAGGCTATTGGGGATGAAATATTAGAAATAGATCAAGGATATAAATCTCTTAGTCCTGTAAGAGATATACCTATTGAGGGGGAGTAACACCCCAATATATAAAGTATTGATATGCCTAATCCAATTGATCCAAGCTCTGTGGATACATGGTACAGATTCCCTAGATATTTTGATGTAAACGATTCCCAGGAATCCTTAGTTAAAGGTATAGATCTATCTACAATGTTTCAATTGAAACCAGTATCTGATCTTGATGTTATAGCTGCAAAGGAACCTGAGCCTATCTCAGCTCCTATCCCTGAACCTTTGCAAGAACTTTCTACCTTAGTGAGTAAGGTTGATTTGAAAGCCTTTAGAGCTACCTTATTGGATGGAGTCTAAAATATCTTGAACACTCAACCTACTCCTGTGACCAACTTGAGTGAACGAGATGATGCCATGTTGTTAGAGAAGATTATTTTGCAGATTCAGCCAAAAATGCTTCATGAAATTCAAGAAGTCAGAGTTGAGAACAAACAGCTCAGTGATGAAGTGAAGTATCTCAAAGGTATGGTTGAGGATATGCAGAGAGTGCTGAACTCAAGACCAGAACCTATTGCTCATCCTGTTGATGATGTTAGTGGTCATATTCCATAGGAAGTAGCCTCCCTAACTCAACCTAACCTAACTACCTTAGATGACATGGTGGCTGAAAGAAAAAAGGAAATAGTTCAAGAGATGTGTGAGCTTGTTATTGGTCTTAACAAGTTGACTAATGATTATAAGGTATTTCTTCAGAAAGTTCTGAATCAAATTAAGTCTCTTACTTCAGCTGTTACAGTTTCTAGTACCTCTGGACAATCATATCAACCCTCCTTGGACAATGATATTCTTATAACAGTTGTTAAAGAATAACTTCAATCAGTGCTCAGTGGCTTTGAAAAAGAGTCTTTATCTATGGTTGTCAAGAATAGTGACAGAGTTCTTGATATGGTAAGAATTCATTCCAAGAATGCAAATGATGCTCCAAAAGAAATTACTAAGAAGGTGGATTTCTACTTCAATAGTATTTTCTCTAAGCATGATATGACAAACCATTTAAAGTACCTTGTAGAGAATCTGAAAATCCATCCCGTCACTTAAGCTTTCAAATCTTAGGTTCAAAAGCTGAAGGATTTAACTCCCTTGTTGGAAAAGTTCATGGAGAACAAGGATGAATTTGAGAAAGTGATGCAGTATGGTGGTGAAATTATTGGTGACTTCATCAAGCTATTGAGGCCTTATCTTCATGTGTAGAGCATTGCTATTGTGGCTTCTAAAGTTACACCCTTGAGACCTGTTTTTCCTCCTGCCTCATTCCCTGACTTTTCCTCTACTTCTATGTCTATCTCTTAGGCTCTGAATCAGATCAGACCTGTTATCCTTGACCAACAATTTCCTTGGTCTTCCACTACACCTACCTTGGACCCCTCTGTTTTTGAAGGTCTCCCTCTAACTTCTCTGTCAGTTGGTTCACTTCCTTTTTCCACTTCTACATCTGGTCCTATGGCTTCTAGTGATGCTACTGCCAAGGGAAAAGATAAGACAAATGGTGATGAAGAATAGTGAACACTATCTTTTTATAGGGACATTTTTTGTATTTTTGTTGCTTACCAATTATAATGACACCTCTTTCTCAATCTAATTCACTGTGAACTTTTATTGTCTCCTCTCATATTTAATTTTGTACTCTTTTTGATAATCCCAAAAGGGGGAGAGACATGCACTCTAAATGAACACTAAGGGAGACACACATCCACTAAGACCAAATATCTCACTCACACGATTCATGATCATCAAAAATGAGAATAATTTTAGACTCTTAATGTGTTAATCTTGTTTTAATGATCACAAATCTTATACATTCTATAAATCTTGTTAATACTGTTTAATCTATCTCAAATCATGTGTATAGATGGTTGGTTTCTTTATGCTTTAAATAAACCTATCCAAGATCTTAAGTGCTATGTTTGATTATTGTAAGCTATTTTTAATTTGTGTTATAATGGATTTCATTGATAAATGATTAAGTATAATCCATTTTATGAATATCATTGTTTAAGTATGTATACAAATACTTGGATAAGTCTGAGAAACTGTGAGTCTTCCACCGGTTATGTTTTTCTGGTGAAGGACCCAGACACCGTGACCCAAATACCGTGACCAGACACCGTGACCCAGACACCGTGACCAGACACCGTGACCCAGACATGGTGACCCAGACACCATGACTAGACACCGTGACCCAGACACCGTGACCCAGACACCATGACCCAGACACCGTGACCAGACACTGTGATCCTAACACTGCATCCGTGCTACCGGTTCCTGATCTCTATACAATTATGTCATCATACCTATCTCATCGCTCAAAGGAAAAGAAGGAGACCCCATTTCATGGAGACACCGTTTCCAAGTGACACTATTTCTAGAAAGACTATGACACTGTTATTTAATATATTTTGTTGTTTTCAATTTAATTTATAATGGTCATATTTGAGTCTTTTAAATGCATTGACATAATTATTATTTCTTTGTAGACATGTCACCTGACAGTACGAGGTGCAGAATACATGCATCATGTCGGCTCTAACACATGCACTCCAATAATAAAAAGAGAAGTGTGGTCTAGAAACAAATATGCACAATACCTAAGAAGCACGAGCATTCTTGAGAAAAGAACTGACACATGAAACTCAATACATCTGAAGAACGCATGAAGTATTCTCGAATCCAAAAAGTTGGTATAACATAGATCAGATTCATGAACATCTTCACAATACAAAATCCACGAAGAACATGATCCAAATCTAAATGGAAACTAGAGCATCAGACTTGTGATACTCCGTTTCTCGCAAGAGGACCCAATTCTTACATCTGCTTCCTCCTAGATGTATAGAGCTATAAAAAATAACACTTAGAGCACTTCTAACTTTATTTCCTCATCTTTTCTCTATTGTGTATTATTTTATCTTTCGAGCAGTGTGTGTGTGTGTGTGTGTCTGTATAAAAACACACATTATCACCTATACTAAACTAAAGGATACAAGATATCCTTCCTCTCATATATTTTTACACTTTTTTATTCCCACAGATAAGTGTGGAAGCGGTCCCTATGTGACCTGGTAGTTCATACCCACGAAGAACTATGGAAGAGGTCATGTGACCTGGACAGTCTTGTGCACTGTTGTTTACCCTGATCCAGGGCATGGATAAAGTTTATTAATATAAACTTCTTAGTGGTAGGTTATCACAAAGTGGAGTGTATTAGATCTCGCCTTGAGACTGAACCACTTGTTTTATATCCGCTGTGTTTTTTAATTTAGTTTTCTCTATTTTAATGTATAATTCATAAATCACTAGATTTACTTTGATAGTTAATCTTGGAAATAAGTTATAATTGTTTCCCCGTATTATATTAGCTTAAAAAGTAATTTTAATAACTGATATTAAGATTACTGAGAATTAATCAATCTTCTGAGAAGTTATTTAAACAGTCAAAACTTTTATAGCCATATTACTTTGATTAACTGGGTTGTATTTATTTTTTATGGGGGAACCTTTTAAGAATACTTTTCAAATAGAAATTTTTATAGATACCCAATTCACCCCCCTCTTGAGTACTCTACTCAGACCAACAATAAGGACATAAGGCTTGTCACGCTTCATATCTTTGTCCACTTCGAAAATGAGGATAAGAAGATCAGATAGAGACTTCTCAATATTGTTTATAATGATTAACAACAAAACTGTAGAAGCTCTGAGGGAGTGATGTGAGAATGAGATTGGTACCCAGTTCTTCAGGGAGTTTAAACCCTAGAATCTCCAGGCGCTCATGTTTCCAATGAGCTTGACTACGTGAGGCTCAACTAGGGAACCCTCTCCAAGATTACTATAAAAGAGTACCTTGGATATCTCAAACCTTTTCTTCCCTGCTCTCTCCTAGTAAAGACCAGGGAGGTTCTCAAGCATGCTATACACATCCATGTTTTCGTGAGACTTCATGAGTTCACTAGACATTGATGAAAGCATCAAACATTGAACATCGACCGTATCGTTCATATGTTTCTTATAGACTAGGAAATACTCATCACTCACCTCTTTAGTGGGCAGATCATGTAATGCTGACTCTAGTATGTAAGACTTCCGTTCATGGCATAGAACAACCCGGGGGTGTCTAATCCATTCCTGGAAGTTACTACCAGTGAGGATGTTGTCTTTATCTGGAATTGATCATAGGGATAGTGTATTTGAGATTTTCATTTTATTCTACAATTAAAAGAGTAAATTATTAGTACTATCTTGATTAAATTTTATGATAAATAATAAATTGATTTTATTAAGTCTCTTTCTATTTTATCAAGTCCCTATGGCCCTTTCCATTGAACTCGGAATGTCTAGTTGCTTGGACATTCTAGTGGAAAGGATCCATATTCCCCTTCGAATAACCCCAGCAAGGGTTTGTCAAGATATTTGAAGGTATTTAGGTAGGCATTTCTTTGCTAAATGTGGGATTGTAGCTCCTTGATCTGTTGAGTGGACTCCCCAATCTTGAAATCATGATTTGGATTTCCTCAACACTTACCTCCAATATTACACCAAGGTTAGCAAGGGATACTCCTCTTGATATAATATGGTTAAGTCAACCTGAAACTTTCATAAGGAGTTTCTTTATAAAAGTAAGTGTCCCAACAAGGGTTGGTCAAACATATAGTTTTATTGAGTCTTTCCCTTAATCAAGTAATGGAAGGCTTAGTCTGACTTAATATTTTATTGAGGTATTTTTATCTCTTATTCATAAATTTATTTTTATCTTTATCACGTGCTTATTAATATTAAGTGGAACTTAATTAATTAACCATGTCTTGATAATATTTATGCATAAGCATGGTTTATTTTAGTTCCATCTTGCATGCTTTTTTAATTTATTAATTATGTGATCGCGAAAACACATCCATAATGATAAACCATGAAACTGGTAGAAATAAAATAAAGGGTATGATCATGAGATTTTCTAATGGTTAATTTATCTAGTGATTGATAAAATAACCCTAACCTATGGGAGAAACACCTTGAACCTTTTGGGTTCATGTATACAGTTTTCCATCTATCCACCTTTGTATCTCCTAGGATTGGTTTCGTATCAGCTCTAGCTTGAACTACCTCCACTAGCTTGGGAGCTCCATCCACTACATATGTTTTTTAACTCACATGCATGTGAGGGGAAAAAAGGGGGTTTACATAAAAGTAAACATGGGCATGTAGGCCCTACATATTAATGAGGAGAGATGGCTCACAGGACAACAATTTAATTTAACAAATAAATTAAAAGAACCCAATCATATACAAAGGTCTGGTCTAGCTCATGATCATCCATATATATGCAAAAAATTATGCAATTAATAAAACTATCATTCAATTCTTTAATCGTTATCATCAAGGTAAATTGTACTTGAATCGATTAATTATTATCTTTAATTAATCAATACTTTTATCTTAATTCCTTTTATGAATTTCCTTGAGATTCACATCCTTGTACATAAATGTACCTTGGAGGTAACCTGGTGAATACATATTCGAATCTACTCAACATGTATTATATTCATATACTATTTTACTCTTCTAACATATGGCATACATTATGATTCAATGCATAGAGTAAAAACCTGTAGTACGATTTATACATGTTAAGTAGTTACGAACATTACAAAAAAACATTAAATTTTTAACTTTGTGTAATTTGTTAAAGCACACGACGTGTTGTTCCGACTACAAGGTGTGTACTACCCTCACCGTCTTTCCCAAAGTACACGCCAAGGGACTCGGCATGTGAGGCATACTTTAGATATTTTGGAGTAAACGGTGTGTATAGTGGGATATACATCATGTTATCTACACACTACACGGTTATCATTTGGCTCAAATCTGTGTATGGGATATACGGATTGGCCCCTGACCTGAAGGGACTACATGTCGTGTCTTGTGGGCCACATGGTGCGTAATTCGGTAAGTGTGTGCATGTCTGTCCTGGTCAACACATGGTGTAAAATTAATTATACCGCATGTAACAAATGCACATAGCTTGAGTAATTACTGAATAACTCTCGTTGCGTTGGACATGACTACACAGTGTGTAGTCCGGATTACACAACGTGTATGGAAGAGAACAGGACGCGAAAGTCCGAAAACGCAGCGTGTACTTTTGTGTCACCTAGAAAGAATCTTCAGCGCCTCTTGATGAGTTCCTCGCTTTAATTTTAATCCAAAAAATTATTCATTTCTATTAGATCCTTAAGAAATAAAAGATAAATAACAGATATTGAAATCCAAATTACAAGAATGATTAAACTTAAATTGAAAAAATAAATTATTAAATCATAAATCATCAGTGAATTATTTAAATAATAATAAATGATGGTGAACCTCGCTCTGATGCCACTTGAAGGATTTGAATACAGTGGAAGTGTGGCGGTTAGGAGGGACCAAATTTTCATTTTCCGTAATCGATGACCAATTTGAGATCAATATGATGATAAATGTTAGTATCCATGGATTAAGATCATAGATCTATACAAAAAAATAAAAGGGTGCCAGATCCTAGAGAAAGGATTTTTTGCGTCATGTTTATAATTACTTTAAATAATTTATACATAAATTAAATACATGGATCATCAGTACTTTCTTCATTGATGATGTTGATCATCCAGAATGACCCTTTTATATTGTCTCGTTACACTTTCGATGATCCAAACCATAATCCCTCTAGCGGTGATCCACACGTGTTTCGATGCCCTCCGATCAATACCACTCATTCTTTGGTTGCTAGCATGGCGAAGCGAGTGTCTTGCATCAGTCATTATTGATCACCTGTAATTTAGTCTTGAAGAACATATCTCGTTCTTGAGAGGGTAGATGAGAGGATTCAAGAGATAAATTGTTTTGGGTCAATAATTCTCTCACCACCGACAATTCGGTTCACCAGGCGTAATGGCACAATAGACGTACCTGTCTCTCACACCCCGACCCGATACTTCCCCATTATTTAATATATTTTTGAGTCACTTTTTTTGGATTAAATTAATTAAATTAAAGTTAAATTAAAATAAAATTTATTAAAAAACCCTAATCTAATCCCCTCCACCTTCCATGCACGCTGACCCTCCCCACCCCTCTCCTCTGGTCACGCGATGCACCCCTTTGTTGGACATCTCGACTACGTGTGCTTCCCCTTGCCGGCCAACCTCCCTTCTAGCGGCCTCCATCCAGTGAGCCACCTCTGGTGCCTGCTTTCCCCTCATGCGAACCGCCAAACCCCCTCCCCCTTCCTCACACCCCCCCCCTTCGGGAGAGCTTCTCTCTCCACGACTCCTCCCGATTTCTTTGGGTTCTCTACTCGATCCGCCTAGGTACGTTCTCTGCCTCCCTCCTCTGCATTTTTCCATCAATTTCCCATTGTTCCATCACCCCTTACCTTGGTCTAACCCTAGATTGTGGGTTAACCAAATTTTGGTTCCTTTCATTTTTTTAGGGTTCGATCTTGTGTGTTTGTGGTATAGTTGAAATGTGGTTGAGGTTTCACATTGAATTCTGGTTTTCTTCCTCACTCGAGGTAGGTGGATCCTTGCCTTAACATTATTAAATGGTTTTATTTGCTTATTTAATTAATTTTTTCTTGTTTTATACTTAATAGTGTGGTGTGAAAGTTTTTTTGAGAGGATTTGATGAGAAATTGGGTTGGGAATGATTTTCTATAAGAAATCGTTTGTATATTTTAGGTGTAAAATCTTGTTTTTTCTTTTTGAAAGGGTTTTATAAATTTTTTAAATGGCTTATTATATTGTTTGAGTGATTCGAAATACATTTTTGAAGGGTTTGACATGCTCGTGTATTGGGTTTGGATTTTGTATCGGAAATTGGCTATGTTTTGTATGAGTGTCTTCATGTAGCGTTTCTTGAAAATGTTTTTGAGGGTTGTTTGGCAGGTGTGGACCTTATTTTAAGAGCACTTAAGGTGTGGATGATTTTGGAAAGAGTTTTTGAAGGAAAATGAAATATTTGACATGTGAACTTGATTTTTACTTTTCAATATCAATTGTAGATGGTTGTGAATGGTGAAAGTTGTGTTTTCAAAATGATCTTGGTTTATGTAAGGTTTTACAAAGGGGATTGGACCATGACTTTGGTTAGTTGATTCCACCTCTTTTTATTGTTTCAATTATATTTAGAGTTTTCGGTAATCTTCAATTCTCTTTTGGGTTAATTAGATTGTTTGGTGGCTTCTCGAAGGGTTGTACGCACATACATAGGTGTATATACCTATATATATATAAATCCTTCTTGTACATATTCCATCATGGAGCAAGGAATATGTGTATTGGATTAAGGGGTATATATATATAGGGGTGTATGTGTGTGCAATTTTGGGTCGGTCTTCGTCAAAGGCGTCGGGTGTCGAATTGGTCATCTTGGTCCGCTCCCTTTTGAGGTAGGTTTCCCTATGCATTGGACTTTAAATTAAAGAATTATTGATTTCTTTTTTTCACGTTTATTTAATTCTATTTAGTAATTTTGGGATTTTATAATAATTGATTGTTGTGAAATAAATTAAGACCCTTCTATTGGAATTGCATGAAATTGTTTTATTAAATGTGCTTACTAAGTGTTTGATGAAATGCCCCTTTGGACCTTATAAATGTTCTTCAG
This sequence comes from Viscum album, assembly GCA_963277665.1. NCBI lineage: Eukaryota > Viridiplantae > Streptophyta > Magnoliopsida > Santalales > Viscaceae > Viscum > Viscum album. Next base: position 966,661,847 of record OY728129.1, read on the forward strand.
ATTTAAAGTAGTTAATTGAGTTTCTTAAATGGGTTTCCAAGTGAATTTTTTGGTTTTCAAAGTAACGGCGTGTGCAGCTTATTTTGGAAATTATTTAGTGTTAAGTGATTTCTTGAGCCCCATTTGGTACTTTGTAAAATTAATTACTTTTAAAAACCTCTTTGGGATGCACATCTTGCCTTGTTAGATTTTGTCGATAATGGGTGGTAATCGGATGGGACTTCCCTCGTGTGTTGATGGTTGAAGGCAAGAGGGAGAAAATCCCTTGGAGGTATTCGGGGGTAATTTTTGTGTGTGTGTGTGTGGATGGTGTAAGATGAAAATGCATGTGTTGGATTGCTTGGTTGGTATTTGTTGACTCACCCCCCTTTTTAGTCTGAACATAGGAACCTATCATGGCGAACAAATTTTTAGTGAACTATTGCTGCACTAGTTTAGATTATGCACTAGCTAGTGGCCCTTGGTACGGACTTTGATCTGCTAGGGGATTGGGCCCCTCGGTTAGGATAGGTAAGGAAACACCGAGCCTTTGGGCGTTATGACGTCATTGAGTCGGGCATGCCTTCGGGATGAGTCACATGTATAATATGTTCTAGAAAATTCATGAGCTCCTAGTTTTTCCCATGTATATCAGCACTTAGTTATCTGTGTGGATGATTGAGGTACATTGTTTGGATGGTTATTCTTGCTTGTTATTTTCCACTACCCCTGTGTGATCATTGATTTTTCCTTTGTTTATGATGCATCTCTTTGTTAAATGGGATAAAAATGATCTTCAAAAGTTTGTGGAAAAAGGTTTTTAAAATGTTTTACACTTATATATCTCTCTTTCATTTAAAAAAAGTTTAAAGCTTCATCCTTGGAAAAAACCTAGTTTAAAATAAGAAGATAAATGGATCTTGATCTTATTTTAATGAAAAAATGTGTGAAAAACTTACTTTTATATATTGTAGTTCAAACTTGGAACTAATGTTTCTTTATTTAAAGGTAATGCATTGGGAATAAATTACTTGGGCACACCTACTGAGTTTTAATACTCATGCCTATACTTCATTTTTATTTTTAGTCTCAGGTTCAGGTTGCAGTTTGATCTCAATCGCTTTGGGCGATGTTGAGTCTTGGGATTAGAGAGTGACCCGCGGGGTCACGCGGAGTTTATTAGTCATCAAGTATGGTTAGTTTTGCTTTTCCATTCTGGCTTAGTTGTTATGTTCAGTTTATTTACTTTTGGGGATTCTTTATTATTATTTTGCTACTTCTGTTTATTTATATTGTGTGAAATTGTTCCCATCATCACTTTTTTGATTCACTTGGTGCTTATCACCGGCCCGGGAGGATCGAGAACACCTTTCGGGCCCTATCGCGGGCCGACTCGGGTGACCGGTTCAGGATCAAACCGAGTTGGTTCGTGACAAAATGGTATCAGAGGATAGATTCTTTTGAGGACCTAGCTTTCAGAGCACCCTTTTTTATTTGGGTTGTCAAGGTAGATGGAGTAGGACTTTGGGATCTTGGGGTGTAGGTTCTGGGGAGTGTCTGGCCAACACTTTCTGGGCCGAACCTTGAGTTACCATGGGAAGTCAGTTTTTCTTGGTTTATTTGGTTCTTATGGGTTGCTTGGTATTTGGGGAAATGAAATGATAGCTGGGACAGTTGTCTCAGTGAGATCTCAGGGCATGTCAAGCCATGTGGAGCCAGGGACGTGGTTCCGAAAAACACTCTGTGATGGTGGTTTGATTGGAATATGACCGCCAACCATATGGCCAAGTCACCCATTGATGATAGTTTCCCATGGTGTATTGTTTTGTATAATTTTGATATTTTGATATTTTTGACCCATTGAATGGTAGGTTTCTTTCATTTGTACTTAATGTTGGTTGGGATGGTTTTAGGGTGTCTTGTTTAGATATTAAAATGATGTTTGGATTGAAAAAATGATGATTGGTTGGTCAAAAAATGAGATTTTTAAAACCAAAACATTGAATCTTTTTTAGAGTGAATTGAGTTAGTTTTGAAAATGGGAGTTATTTTGAAAAAAATTTTGGGGTTTTTTGAAATGTTTTTTGAAATGTGAAGTTGGATAATGAATGTGGATTTTGAAAAAAAAAATCTTTGACGATGGTGTGTGGTATTAAAATTGGTTGAGGTATTTTTAAAGTGGTTTTGAAAGTGATAATGTTTCTTTTATCCGACTCTTGGTATTCCTATGAGTGCTCACATATATGTATACAGAGGTATGTATGTGGAGAGTGGATAGTTATTGGTATTTATGGGTGAGTGCTTGAGCTAACACTAGAGTGTATATATGTGAGGCTAAAGGGAATATCAATAGCGGGTGATTGGTTCATAAGGCTTGTTTTGTTTTCTGAAAATGTTCTTCAAAAGGGGGATTTCAATGTTTTAAAAGGTGTGAGTGTGTGATATTGCCTTTTTTTATTTGGTATTTTCCTTTTTGGACTTTGGATTTTGTGTGTTGGAGGGGTGATTGAAATCATGTTTTCAGTTTGGGTTGTTGATTTGAAAATGAGATGTGGAATTTTGATTTATGATATGTTTTGATTTGGTTTCGTGCTCCTTGTTTTCAGGTTCCATTCCCATTGAGTTCTAAGGGATTTTGAGAAGAATCTACGAGTAGTTATTTCACTGTGTGCCTTTCAGTTGATCAAGCCACAATTCAGACGTTTGTTTTGTCCATTTCGGATATGAAGCCTGGTGGTTCTCAATATCAGGAGTTCGTCCAGAGGTTTCGAGAGTCGAACCCTCCTCATTTCCTTGGGCAGCCAGAACTAGGGAAAGCTGAGGAATGACTACAAAATATCAAGAAGATATTTTTTTGGCTTTAATCTCCTGAACCACTCAAGATGGAGCTTTCCACCTTCACGTTCTTCAGGTCGAACCGTAGAAGAATTACTCTTGGGAATGCTTTAAAGCCTTGTTTATCCAACTGTATTTCCCCGATGATGTGAAGATACCGATGGGTTCGAGGTTGTATGGTCTCAAGCAGGGAAATTAAACGGTGTTGGAGTATTCTAAGAGCTTCGCCAAGCTGGTTTCGTATCTCCCAAACCTTGTCGGGGATAAATTCTTGAAATCTCAATTCTTTGAAAGGGGTCTCCGATCAGAATTCCTCCCAGTTGTGTCTTCATTCCCTGATGATTATGAATAAGTCGTGAGGTGGGCTATTAAAGTCGAAGCCAATTTAACAGTTCCTGTCCAGTTGAGAAGAGGCACAAAAAGGTCATTGTTTTCCACCTCACTAGATTCATCTGAGAAGAAGTACTAGTTGTGTTTTCAGTGTGGGGAGTTTTGGAATAAGAAGTTTTCATGTCGTGAAGCGCCTAATATCTGTAATACATGTGGACATTTAGATCATTCACAAAGGTTTTTCCAGGGTGGTACCATGAAGTGACATGGGGCCAGATCCATTCCCTTGGAGAACCTTTCAGCTCAGTTGGATGAATGTAGCGCTGATTCTAGCTCAATCAGAAGCTTTTCTTTTGTTTCAAATGCCCTTTTGTTGTAATTAAAGTAATATGTGGTGTTGTCTTCTTTTGGGTGTGAATAATGATGTTAAGTACTTTTGGAACTTTGTTTTAATGGGAATGTATTTGTAGTGTTTTTAATTTTTCTGATGTAGAATGGTGGTGTTTGTTGTCCCATGTTTTATTTCTTTGGGTTTTCCTAGTTTTTGATAGGATTCTAGAATTATTCCATCTTGTGAAATAAATGTTTGTCTGGAGTACTAATATGTTGGGGAGACCCCTATGAGATGAGTTCATGATGAATCTATCTTCCTAGTGTTCTTGGCTGAGCATTTCCTTGTTTTCGCTCCACTTGACCCTGACCGTAGTAGTTGGTTGGATTTAATAGTGGGTCATGTAATGGATGCTCGCAGAGATCCCGAACAGGCCACGACTGGTTTCTTCGATGGGTTTTCTGTTAGGGGTCAGGGTGTTCCTTGTTGGATTGTGTTTAGAATAGAGTGAGTCTCTTCTTTGTAATATCTTCTTCGTTTTTTCGAGCTATGTGGTCTTATGTGATGTCTTACTTAGAGGTGTGGCTTCTTTTGAGGGTGGTCTCGTAGTTCTTTTCAGGAATCCGTAGTTTCGGGCTCTGAATGAAAGCGAGTGTTGGTTCTTTAGTCTTGTTAGTTTTTAGGTTTTTTCGCGGGTTGTAGTCTATCATCACTTTGGTCCCGATCAACTGAATCTTTGGGACTTTCTGGGGGCAGAAAGTGTCATGGTGGGGAGAATTGTCACACCCCAACTCGATACTTTCTTGTTATTTCATTTATTTTTGAGTCACTTTTTTTGGATTAAATTAATTAAATTAAAGTTAAATTAAAATAATTTTTTTTTAAAAACCCCTAATTTAATCCCCATCCTTCCACGCATGTTGCCTCCCCCCCCTGGTCGCACGACGCACCCCTTCGTCAGACCTCTCAGCTGCGTGCGCTCCCACTTGTCGGTCGACCTCCCTTCCAGTGGACTCCATCCAGTGATCCACCTTCTATGCCCGCTTCCCCCTCGTGAAAACCACTGAACCCCCTCCCCTTTCCTCTAGTGGTGTGTGCACGACCCCCCCCCCCTTCGGGCGAGATTCTCTCTCCACGGCTCCTCCCGATTTCTTGGGATTCTCCGTTTGGTCTGCCTACGTACATTCTCTTCCTCCCTCTACATTTTTCCGACAATTTTCCCTTGTTCCATCGACCCTTTCCTTGGCCGAACCATAGATTACAGGTTAACCAAATTTTGGTTCCTTTCATTTTTTTAGGGTTCGATATTGCGTGTTTGTGGTGCGGTTGAAGTGTGGTTGAAGTTTCGCACCGAATTCCGGTTTTTTCCTCACTCGAGGTAGGCAGATCCTTGCCTTAGAATTAGTAAATTAATTGATTTTCTTATTTAATTTTTTTTTCTTGTTCTATACTTAAATGGTGTGGTTTGAAAGTTTTTTTGAGAGGATTTGATGAGCAATTGGGTTGGGAATGATTTTTTATAAGAAACTGTTTGTGTATTTTAGGTGTAAAATCTTGTTTTGCTTTTGGAAAGGGTTTTATAAATTGTGTAAATGGATTATTATATTGTTTGAGTGGTGTGAAATACATTTTTGAAGATTTTGACTGGATCGTGTATTGGGTTCGGATTTTGTATCGGAAATTGGCTATGTTTTGTGTGAGTGTCTTCCTGTAGCATTTCATGAAAATGTTTTTGAGGGTTGTTTGGTGGGTGTAGACCTTATTTTAATAGCACTTAAGGTGTGGATGATTTTGGAAAGAGTTTTTGAAGGAAAATGAAATATTTGACATGTGAACTTGATTTGTATTTTTCAATATCAATTGTAGATGGTTGTTAATGGTGAAAGTCATGTTTTCAAAATGATCTTGGTTTATGTAAGGTTTTACAAAGGGGCTTGGCCCATGACTTTGGTTGGTTGCTTCCACCCCTTTTTATTGTTTCAATTTTATTTAGAGTTTTTGGTAATCATTTATTCTCTTTTGGGTTAATTAGATTTTTCGGTGGCTTCTCGACGGGTTGTACACACATACATAGGTATGCATACCTATATATATATAAATCCTCCTTGCACATATTCCCTCATGGCGTGGGTAATATGTGTATTGGATTAAGGGGTATATATATATAGGGGTGTATGTGTGCACAATTGTGGGGCGGTCTTCATTAAAGGCGTCGGGCGATGAATTGTTCATCTTGGTCCGCTCCCTTTTAAGGTAGTTTTTCCTATGTATTAGCCTTTAAATTAAAGAATTATTGATTTCTTGTTTTCACACTTTTATTTAATGCTAGTTAGTAATTTTGGGATTTTAGAATAATTGCTTGTTGTGAAATAAAGTAAGACCCTTCTATTGGAATTGCATGAAATTGTTTTATTAAATGTGCTTACTAAGTGTCTGATGAAATTCCCCTTTGGCCCTTATAAATGTGATTCAGATTTAAAGTGGTTAATTGAGTTTTTTAAATGGGTTTCCAAGTGTTTTTTTGGTTTTCAAAGTAATGGTGTGTGTTGCTTCTTTTGGAAATGATTTAGTGTTAAGTGATTACTTGAGGCCCGTTTGGTACTTTGTAAAATTAATTACTTTGAAAACCCTCTTTGGGATGCACCTCTTGCCTTGTTAGATGTTGATTGGAATGGGTGGTCCTTAGATGGGACTTTCCTCATGTGTTTATGGTTGAAGGCAAGAGGGAGAAAATCCCTTGGAGTGATTCAGGGGTGATTTTGTTGTGTGTGTAGATGGTGTAAGATGAAAATGCATGTGTTGGATTTCTTGGTTGGTATTTGTTGACTCATCCCCCTTTTTTAGTCTGAACATTGGAACCTAGCATAGTGAGTGAATTTTTGGTGAACGATTGCTATACTAGTTTAGATTACGCACTAGTTAGTGGCCCTTAGTGCGAACTTTGCTCTGCTAGGGGATTGGTCCCCTCAGTTAGGCCAGGTAGGGAAACACTAACCGTTAGGGTGTTATGACGTCATTGAGTAGGGCATTCTTTCAGGATGAGTCACATGTATATAGTATGTTCTATAATATTCACAAGCTCCTAGGTTTTCCCATGTATATCAGCATTTAGTTATCTGCGGCGGATGATTGAGGTGCATTGTTTGGTTGGTTATTCTTGCTTGTTATTTTCCATTTCCCTTGTGTGATCTTTGCTTTTTCCTTTGTGTATGATTCATATCTTTGTTAAAGGGGATAAAAATGATCTTCAAAAGTTTGTATAAAAAGGTTTTTAAAATGTTTTACACTTCTCTATCGCCCTTTCTTTAAAAAAATGTTAAAGCTTCATCTTTGGAAAAGAACCTAGTTTAAAATAAGAAGAGAAATGGATCTTGATTTGATTTTAATGGAACAATTCATGAAAAATTTACTTTTATATATTGTATTTAAAACCTAGAATTAATGTTTTTTTATTTAAAGGTAATGCATTGGGAATAGATTACTTGGGCACACCTACTGAGTTTTAATACTCATGCCTATACTTCATACTTGTTTTTAGTCTCAGGTACAGGTTGCAGTTTGATCTCAATAATCTTGGGCAATGTTGAGTCTTGGGATAGGAGAGTGACCCGCAAGTCATGTGGAGTTTAGTGGTCATCGGGTCTGGTTAGTTTTGCTTTTTCATTCTTGCTTAGTTGTTATGTTCAGTTTATTTACTTTTGGGGCTGCTTTATTATTATTTCGCTGCTTTTTTTTATTTATATTGGGAGAAATCATTCCCATCGTCACTATGTTGATTTCGTTGGCACTTGTTGCCAGCCTGGGAGGATTGGGAATGCCTCTCGGGCCTTGTCGTGGGCCGACTCGGGTGACCGGTTCATGGTCGACCCGGGTTGGTTCTTGACACTGTCCATTTAATGACATGGGGTTTCAGTTACCATATTTAATTATCTGATAGAAATTAAATAAATTCATAAGCTTAACGAAAACTCGTGCTATATAATAACAATAACAACACCATTATTCGTGGTGAGCCAACTTGTGCAAAATGGAATTATAAATGAAATCACGTGCCACATAATGATAACAATGTTATTATTATTTTGTCTTATGCTAACTAGTTAAGTAATTATTTACCGTCTTGTAAATAATTATTTTTCTATCGGACCAGACTTTGTTTGATTGAACTCCACTTACATTTATTGAACACCCAAATAAATAAATAAATAAATTATTCTTTTAAATAAATGTTTTATTTACAAACTATTAAATAAGTATTTATTAAATTTTTAATAAAATAAATAAATAAATTTTATTTAATTTATAAGATCATTTTAACTTGAAAAAAATTATTTCATGGTCTTAAGAATAATATTTATTCCATTAATTAAATTTAAATAGAATTTAATCTAGACCACAAGAAACACTTAGTGTGTAACCCTCTAGGATTGTTTCTCGTTGGCATTAGGCAGGCTTGCCTAAAGTCTAAGAGTACTATCTAGCAATGGGTCATGACACCTAAGAGAAAGAACTTAAAGTTGCAATGATGAAATCCACATATGAACGTTCACTGTGTAATATAATCTCTTTAGCTCAATATCTCGTCAAACAGGTTTTATGATAGTTTCATCAACCTGTTTGCTTGATACGTCTTTCTTGGACTATATGAAATAAACTCATTGTTACACAATGACCATGAAATTTAGGGAGACGGTTCTATTTTAATCAAAGGTTTGAGATACCAACTTCTATAAATGGAAGGGAAAAATCCTTCCTCGACTTATCCATTAATAACATGTCACCCGTGACGCATCCAACTCACCCTACTTCCCGTCAACTTATGGCGTGACGATTTTCATCAGTAAATCAAAGTGCGCGAGTCATGACATGCATTAATGATAATATTTAAGTCTAAGTACTGCTACACACTCTAGCATATAGGAATATCCGATGATACCAAAACATGCAGAATTCCTATAGGTGGGTTTGTTCTCATAACCTCTCATCTTGGAGATTACCAAGTATGAACTTCATGAGAAGAAGTCTCATCTTCTTACAAGTACTCGCACCTGACAGTTTGTATACTATGTGTCCCATCATAGTATGTATTCCAACCGTAGAACTATGTTTAAGAATATTGTCATAGTACTTCAATATTCTCATCATAGCGGGGAACTGCTATGACCTTGTTAATGTGAAAAATACTCTAGGACATTATTACATGATAGTCATACAAAATGATGAAAAATATGTAATAATATGTTTAATATTTAAATACATTAAATATTCATGTAATCAAAGTACAAACAGTTTGTTCTAGGACACCAACTCTAACACACTCTACATTCTCTATCCATATTTCTTAGAAACTTAGTTGATTGAATCATGTTTGATCATTTCTTCTTATTCTAATAAGAATGGAGTCTCTGAAATTTTCACCATGATTAACTAAGTCATAAATGGAAATGTTAATGTTGACATTTCATTTATAGACTCCATCAATCTAAAGGATCTTGAAAACTCTCTAGAATCCCATCTCACCTTTGATCTCTACTACTCCACCTTGAACATTATTGAGGAAAATAAATCAAAATCAACCAGAATCCCTTCCTCTGTTCCTAAGTTGTTTGACCTACAATTGAAAGATGAAACTAATATAATCTAAAATATCTTCCTGAACACCTGAAATATGCATTCATTTTCTATGATCACTCTTATCTTGTCATTATCTTTGCTACACTTATAGAAACTAAAGATTCCGAACTTGTTTAGGTGTTATAGGAAAACAAAAAGGCCTTAGGTTTGACTCTTGATGATATACCATGCATTAACCCTTCCCTTTTAATGCATCACATCCATCTAGAAGAATCATCCAAACCAACGAGGAAACCTCAAAGAAGACCCAATCCACTTATATAGGAGGTGGTTAGGGAAGAGATCACTAAGCTTCTTTAAGATTGTATTATCTACCCAATTTCTGATAGTGAATAGGTTATTCCAATTCAAGTTGTTCCTAAGAAGGGTGGGATAACTATTATCACAACTGAACACAGAGAAGTGGTCATAACTCGAGTGAAAAACAAATGGTGTGTGTGCATCGATTATCCAAAATTGAAAGCTGAAACATGAAAAGATCGCTACTCACTTCCTTTACTTTATAAAATTATAAAAATATTAGTTGGAAAGCCACATTATTTCTTTCTTGATGGATACACTAGATACTTCCAAATCCAAATTTCACCTCAGGACCCTGAAAATACTACATTAACTTGCCCCTTTGGAATATATGCATATAGAGCCTTTTGGACTTTGAAATTCTTCTGCAACATTCCAGAGGTGTATGATAAGTATATTTTCTAAATTCATTGAGCATTTCATGGAGGTATTCATGAATGAATTTTCAAATTTATGGTGATTCATTTGAATCATGCTTACATTCACTATATCTAGTCCTACAAAAGTGTGCCAAATATAACCTTGTGTTAAGTTTTGAAAAATGTCAATTCATGGTTGCAAATGGGATTTTTCTTCAACACATAATTTCTCAAGAGGGTATTCAAGTCAATCCATAAAAAATTGAGGTGATCCAATCACTTCTTGAACCCACATCAGTTCCAGACATCCATTCATTCCTTGTTCATGCCGATTTCTATCAGTAATTTATCTAGAACTTTAGAAGGATTGCCCTTTGACTCACTCGTATACTACAGAATAATGTTACATTTCATTTCGATGAGGCTTTCAAGAGAGAATTCATTGAAATCAAAGTTGTTCATACATATACCTTGATAATACAACCCCCATATTGTTCATTACCATTCAAATTGATGTGTGATTCTTCTGATAGGTCCATTGGGGATGTACTTGGTCAAAAAAGAGAACAAATTTCTCATATCATCTATTATGCCTCAAAAACATCGGATGAAACTCAATCTCACTACACAATCACTAAAAAGAAACCTTTAACTGTTGTTTCTTACTTGGATAAATTATGTCCCTATCTCTTATGTGCCAAAATCATCATCTTTGTAGACCATTTATCTTTAAATTTCTTACTCAAGAAAAGTGATTCCAACCCAAGGCTAATAAGATAGATCCTAATTCTCCAAGAGTTTGAACTTGAGATCAAAGATAGACCTGGAAAAGAAAACCCTTTGGCTAATCACCTGAGTATAATTTTTAATTATTCTCATTCTGAAATCATTGATCCTAAATTTCCCATTGAACAATTTTCATATCTCACTCTAAAGTTACCATGGTATGCCCCAATTGTAAATTACTTGGTTGTTGGTGTTTTTACTGAAAGTTTTTCAAAATAACACTAAGTGATGTTGGAAAGTGATTTAAAATAATATTTTTAGGAGGATAATGAACTTTATAAAAATGTGGATGACATGGTGTATAGCATCCCGCCTTTTTATAACATAAACTTTCATTACATTACACAAAACTGAGGATCTTTAAGGTTTAGTGTCTTGGAATCCAGGAACATAATACATGAAAACAACATAAAACATTCTTTTTAAACACTTGAAAGGATTCTCCTTAAGTTAATCCTAGGTTCATTACTGCATCTCATAACCTAGGCACATACATCAAAAGAAAGGGTGAACAGAAGTCCCAGTAAGGGAACAAGAGAAACATTTAACATGTGAACTTGAGATACATCAACTATGTCATGAAAAAGAACTTTAAGGCATGAGAAAGAAATCATGTGGCATATCATAATAAAAATAACATTTTTCATAACTTTAAGATGTGGCTACATAATTTAACATATAAAATCATGAAAATTATCACCAAGGTCCATCCCCAAGGTGTCATTTGAAAATTACCAAGTTTATTCACCAAGATATCGTGAAAATTGTAATCTCTAGTGGTTACATCATTACCCAATGCATTGAAGCGCTATTAGGGCGCACCCTAAAAAAAATTTATTATCATGTGAGCCACATATATCATCATCAATAATTTCCTGAAAAACCAATATATCATAAAAGAAATGGGTTTCATTTCATAATCATAACGTTTTAAAAACTGCTTTAAAGACATGATCTTTATGTCACATTAAACCCACGGAAAGGGAAAGCGGATTTCATGTATTTAAATCCCAGAATTTAAAATAGAACATTTTTATATATATTTGAATACCTTTTTAGAAATAAGAGCTTAGATTATTCACGTAATAACATAAAATAATTTTGAGAAAAAGAGAGCGGCATTTTGAGACGAAAATTCTGCAGCATAACGGCTACGTTATAGGGTTTTAGAAAACGTTGAAAAGAGAGGGGACATGGGTCACCCACCCATAAATGATCAATAAAAATAGTATAGGGATAGAATATAAAGGATTTAAGAACATGGTAATGAAATTTGAAAATATACCATATGAAATGAAGAACATGAAAGGAAGACAAAAATAAGATTTCTCTTATGAAAATTCGGCAGCCTAACGGCGTCACTTAAACTTCAATAAAAATGAATTGACGAGATCAAATAGGGTCACTCATAATATGAACATAAAATATCCGTATGATAGATATAGAGATCATACCCCAACATAATAAAAAGGAACTTGAAAGACTTGACATGAAAGTAAACTTGAAAATGAGAAGGGTGAAAGAACCACTTAAAAATTCGGCAGCCTAACAGCGTCACTTAAAACTTCAAAATACTGAATTGAAGAGATCAAATGGGGTATCTCATCATATGATCATAAAATATCAGTATGATAGATATAGAGATCATACCACAACATAATAAAAAAACTTGAAAGACTTGACATGAAAGTATAACTTTGAAAAATGATAAGGGAGAAAGAATCCGTTACAAAAATTTCGGCAGCCTAACGGCGCCACTTAAAACTTCATAAAACGAAATAATGAGAGTAATAGGGGATATCTCGTTATATGAACATGAAAAGGGAAGTAAGAGGAGTATAAAATAACATCCTTTAACATAAGGACATGAAGCATAAAAGAAATGACATAAAAGAGATTACTTGAAAAGAAAGAGAGAGGTCGGATCCCTTACCTTAAAACGTAACTCTTAAAACTCAAAGGTTTGGACCTTGAGGGATTGGGGGAACCTTGGGAAGACTCCTTGGGAGGTAAGGAGACCAGAACTTCTTTGAGAATGATTTCGGAGTCCAAAGGATGAGATAATGGCTTGGTATTTATAGGGAAAGTGAGGGGACAAGGCATTAATGGCCAAGGGACACCTCATAAGTGGGTTTCTCAAAACCCTGTGCTCTCCCAAGATATTTCCCATGAAGTTAGGCCACATGGGGCCCCCAATAAAATAATTCATCACCTTTGGTCGGCCAACCCATAAAATATCTCATGACATCATCATGACACAGTTATGATGTCATTAAACATACCGAAACCCTAAAACTGTATTTTTACTATTCACTGAAAATTCAACTTTCTCATAAAAATCCCAAAATTTCACCTTAACCAAATATCAATGCTATGATTTCAAAAATGAAATCCATTTTATAAAAATAATTTTCTAAATATTTTTAATTTATTTTTTAAATAAATATACTATTCAACGAAAATTCATTTTTTTCAGAAAAAAATCCCAAAATTTACCTTAACATAATATCGATGCTTTGAGTTCAAAAATAAAATCCATTTTTTAAAAATAATTTTCTAAATATTTTTTTAATTTAATTTTTAATTAAAAAACACTATTCACCTGAAAAAACTAATACTTGAATAATAATTTATGAAACCGTTATTTAACCATTTTATTGAATCACATTACTTAATCAAGGTGCCTAGATTATATTAATAATTTCTTTAAGTGAGATTACTAATCCATTTGGTCACATTACTAATCCTAAGCATAAAATCACTATTCATAATTTACTATTCATCAAAAATTACGTTGATCTTATTAGACTCTAAATTTCGTACTAAACATAATTGTAGAAGACCATTTTTTGAAAATCATTACACATTTTTAATTATTTAAGGTTTACATAAACATTTTTTAAAATATCCTTTCTCTAAAATTCACCAAAAATATGCATACTATATTTATCCGGAAATTTGAAAAGTCATAAACATAATCATAAGAAGAAATCCCAATTTTTATTTAAAACAAAGGATTACACAAGGCAGTTATGGTCTCCTTACATAGCCCCTTATCACACCAGCATAGGACATAAGTGTAAGGTGTGCTAAGGTGAGAGAATCTGAGGGAGGCTCGACCAACATCGCACGAGTAGTAATTTCTATCAGTTTGAACTTCTCACGAAGGCAATCCCGTTCTAGATTCACACGATGAAGTTCAGCTTGGGTTTGGTCCAGAGCAAAGCCCGGTAGTGCTACCTCATTCCCAAGTTCTGTTATATGGGCTTCGATCGGTCCAAGACTATTGGGTGAGGCCATCGAATCTTATTTCTATATTAATTAACCAAGATTACTTTTATTTAGAGACAATAATCAAAACGTTTAGTTTCCAACGGTCATATTTGTTGGGACGGAGAAAACACCCAAGGAGGGAATGATGGCAAGAGGGGGGTGAATTGCCTTTTAAAAAAATGATTAACAAATTAAAATCAAAGTAAAGAATGCAGCGGAAAGTAAAGAGGCAAGACACGCAATTGATAACGGAGTTCGGCCAACACCCGGCCTACGTCTCCGCTCCCAACTCAACCGTTGAGAGATTCTACCGCTTGCTTTTCAATGGTAGTAGTAAGAAACCCACTAGGCTTTGAGGTAGCACTAGGACCTATTACAGCTTGCTTTTGATGGTTGAGCAAGAACCCAATGCTTTTAATGGTTAAGCAATAACCCACTAGCCTTTTTAACGGGTGAAGGCTAGCTCACCGATCTCAAGCCTTTTACAAGGTAAGGCTTGGAAACCTCTTCACACCTTAGTGGTGGTGTGAGAACCCAAAGAAAAGGGGGGATGAGAAAAGGTTGGGGTTTGTAGGCACAAACCCAATTTTAAAGCTCAAAAAATATAAAACAATAAAACCCGTAATGGAGAAGCCTTGGGCGCCTTTGATTGATTGATGATGTTTGAAGGCCGCTTCCAAGCTTCTTGAGGTGCTCCTTGGATATGGAAGTGTGTTGGAGCAGGATGGGTTCCTTGGAGGAAGTCCGCCGGAGGTACGCCAAAGATGGAAGATGTGTACGGTGGCTTCACAATTGTTCCGGTTAGTGTCTGGGGCTTCCTTGGCCTTTATTTATAGGCTAGGAACCCTTGGGGAGGCTTCGGAGCCGTTGGAGAGGTCTTCGGAGCCGTTGGGAGCCAAGTGGACAGGCTGGTCAACAACCCAACGGCTAGTTTGACTGTGTCCACCGGCTGGCCGGTGCAGGGCCACCGGTTGGCCGGTGTTTGCAAAATGGCATTGGATTCCTGTCCAGGGGCCACCGGTCGACCGGTGCCAGAGCCACCGGCTGGCCGGTGGTGAGGCAGTAGCTCATCCTGTTCTGTCTGGATGCCACCGGCTGGCCGGTGCTTGGCCACCGGTTGGCCGGTGAGATGGCAGTGGCTCAGCATTCTTCCCAGGGTCCACCGGCCGACCGGTGGTGAAGCCACCGGTGGGCCGGTGGACTGATTTTCAGTCCACTTGATGTCCATTCTTGGGCAATCTTCTTGTCAACCTTGTGCCTATCATTCACAAACACTTAAAACAATATTAGACAAAGATGAGAGTGATTGTGATCATGAAAATTAAACCTTGAGGGGTTCGAGAGGTACAACAATCTCCCCCTATTTTGATGATCACAATCACCAAAACAATTAATGTAAAATGCTGAAATTGAAAGGAAATTCTAAGCACGATGAAAAGGATTCTCCCCCAATCAATCAAGAAATTCTCCCCCTTTGTGATTATCAAAATAGAATGGGGCATAAAACTTGATTGAGGGAAATCGATGAAAAACGAGATTTTAAAACAATTGAAAATGATACTAATTGTTGGAAATTTTGAAATGAAAAATTGAATTGAAAAATTTGAATAACAGTTTGAATTGAAAGTTTTGAATCAAAAAACAATTCGATACCAACTGTTGGAAACCAATTGAAAATTGAAAATTCTAAATTGAATAAGAATTGAAAATTGAAATTTGAAACCAAATGTAATTTTTGAATTTTGAGATTTTGAATCAAAAATGAGAAAGTTCTCCCCCTAAATAAAAATAATGAATCACCGGGGAGTGGTATTTTGAAAAGAAACAATTTTAGGCCCGGAGAGACTCGCAAGGAGGGATTTTTCAATCCAAACTTGTCTCATGGCGGGTCTTCTCCTATAAAACTCGTCACTATAGAAAATAGACTTGGGTTGGCCATACCGGGCGTTTTTACAATTACACTCATAAATGAGATGCCCGGTTTTCTTGCAATAATTACAAAATTTGAATTCGGAGCTCCCCCTCACAAAAATAGTGGGTGCATGGGAGGAGGAAGCTTGGTTGGTGTAGCCAAGTCCATGTGTGGTTCTAGAAACACGTTGAGAACCAAGGAGATTGGACAAATTTTGTTCACCTTGGGTGAACTTGGCTAGGGTCTCTCTTAGATCTTTGATGGTTGATTCCATAGAATCAACATTTGGAAAATTTTGGATTTTAAGGGTGAGTTCCTCCTTCTCTTTGAGAAGTTGGTCTTTTTCGGAGGAAAGTTTTTTGAAAGACTTTTTTAAAGCAACAAATTTTGATGATAATTCATGAAAACCATTTTCTAGTTGATCTCTAGCATGTTGGAGTTCTTCATATGACAAATGATTGAAAGAATTTGAAGAACTAGAAGAGGAGGAGGAGGAAGAGGAGGAAGATACCTCATGTTTTGCCATTAGGCATTTTTTACCTTGGTCGCTCGAGGAGAAGGAGGAGAATGAAGAGGTGGAGCTATCACTCCATGTTTCCTTTGAAACCTTCTTCTTCTCCTTTTTCTTGGCCCTTTTCTTGTGGAGTGGGCAATTGGGCACGGATTTTGCATCGGGTTCTTTCTTGTTGTCGGGTTCTAGCTTTTGAGCGGGTTCTTGCTTTGGAGCCTCGCTAGTACCTTCATAGGTAAGTTCTAAAAACTTCCAAAGATCGTAAGAAGTAGTGCAAGAACCCATAGGATCTTCTTCACCATAGTTTCTGCAGAAATATTATCTCCAAGAGACTTTCTACCATTGCACACGTCAGTAAATCGAGTAAACATTTCAGAAATTGATTCATTTGGGTGCATGGAAAAAGATTCAAAATCTTGTCTATACATGTCTAACCGAGTATCCTTCACTTTATTAGTGCCCTCATGGGTCACTTCCAATAGTTTCCAAATCTCATGTGAAGTGGTGCAAGTGGAAACTCGGTTGAACTCATTTCGGTCAAGGCCGCAATGAAGAGCATTCATGGCTTTGCCATCTAGCTCAAAATTTCTAATGTCGGCTTGGGTCCATTTGGATTCATCGGGAGAGGATAGGGTGTAACCTTGCATGACAATTTTATATATGGGATATCCTATACTTCTAAGAAAAGTGGTCATGCGGGTTTTCCAATAATTATAGTCGGTTCCATCAAAAAATGGAGCCCGACCCAAAGAGTATCCCTCGGGGGAGAAAGAGGTAGATGCCATCAAAAAAAAAAGATCTTAACTTTGAAACCGGGTTAAGGAATTACTCAAAGGTCCCTCTGATACCAATTGTTGGGACGGAGAAAACACCCAAGGAGGGAATGATGGCAAGAGGGGGGTGAATTGCCTTTTAAAAAAATGATTAACAAATTAAAATCAAAGTAAAGAATGCAGCGGAAAGTAAAGAGGCAAGACACGCAATTGATAACGGAGTTCGGCCAACACCCGGCCTACGTCTCCGCTCCCAACTCAACCGTTGAGAGATTCTACCGCTTGCTTTTCAATGGTTGTAGCAAGAAACCCACTAGGCTTTGAGGTAGCACTAGGACCTATTACAGCTTGCTTTTGATGGTTGAGCAAGAACCCAATGCTTTTAATGGTTAAGCAATAACCCACTAGCCTTTTTAACGGGTGAAGGCTAGCTCACCGATCTCAAGCCTTTTACAAGGTAAGGCTTGGAAACCTCTTCACACCTTAGTGGTGGTGTGAGAACCCAAAGAAAAGGGGGGATGAGAAAAGGTTGGGGTTTGTAGGCACAAACCCAATTTTAAAGCTCAAAAAATATAAAACAATAAAACCCGTAATGGAGAAGCCTTGGGCGCCTTTGATTGATTGATGATGTTTGAAGGCCGCTTCCAAGCTTCTTGAGGTGCTCCTTGGATATGGAAGTGTGTTGGAGCAGGATGGGTTCCTTGGAGGAAGTCCGTCGGAGGTACGCCAAAGATGGAAGATGTGTACGGTGGCTTCACAATTGTTCCGGTTAGTGTCCGGGGCTTCCTTGGCCTTTATTTATAGGCTAGGAACCCTTGGGGAGGCTTCGGAGCCGTTGGAGAGGTCCTTGGAGCCGTTGGGAGCCAAGTGGACAGGCTGGTCAACAGCCCAACGGCTAGTTTGACTGTGTCCACCGGCTGGCCGGTGCAGGGCCACCGGTTGGCCGGTGTTTGCAAAATGGCATTGGATTCCTGTCCAGGGGCCACCGGTCGACCGGTGCCAGAGCCACCGGCTGGCCGGTGGTGAGGCAGTAGCTCATCCTGTTCTGTCTGGATGCCACCGGCTGGCCGGTGCTTGGCCACCGGTTGGCCGATGAGATGGCAGTGGCTCAGCATTCTTCCCAGGGTCCACCGGCCGACCGGTGGTGAAGCCACCGGTTGGCCGGTGGACTGATTTTCAGTCCACTTGATGTCCATTCTTGGGCAATCTTCTTGGCAACCTTGTGCCTATCATTCACAAACACTTAAAACAATATTAGACAAAGATGAGAGTGATTGTGATCATGAAAATTAAACCTTGAGGGGTTCGAGAGGTACAACAATATTGACCAATGGTCATATAACAGTCAAAACCCAACGGTCTCATTTTAATTATACTCATGTTATCAAATGAAACATTTTTGTTGAAAATAAAATAAAATAACACACAAAATTAGGAAAAAATATTTATTCAAAATTTTGGGTCGTTACAATCTTCCCCCCTTAAGAAATTGCGTCCTCGCAATTTTTAAAATTGGGTTTTAAAATTTCATTGAAAGTCCCACATCGGAAAAGGAGTCAGTAACACTATTACTTTAAAAGAAAGAAAGGGAAGTACAAAGGTCACTCGAGTTAACCCATACTAGGATTCCATGGAGGAAAACATGGATATGGAAGAAAAACAAAGGGTCAAGTTCTGGGGGAGAGTGATAGAAAACATGATTAGGAGAAAGTTGACCACAAGAAAATCCCAAAATTACGATGTGTGTAAACAGTTTTTGATTACCTAGTAGGAACCGTAAACCAAAAACTTTTTTATTTACGTTTCTTTTCATAATTTTGAGGAATTCATTTACTACATAGAACAAAAATATAAGGAAATATACCTACCTTCATGTAGAGTTTCATCCTTTAATAAGTTTCTAACAAAACTAATCTTTTCTCCAAACGATGAGCATTCAAAACTACTTGGTCTCATCAAAACACAAGAATCATCTTCTAGAGAATCACATAATCCACAAAAGATTAACTATCTATTTCTTCTATCTTTAAACATTATCCAAAAACAGATAGGTTAAGGTAAAACAACTCTTCAAAAATAAAGAATCCCATAGGAATGGAAACTAATTTTAAATATTCAAAGTTCCATGGTACTACTCAAAGTTCATAATAGACCATTCCATAAATAACGGTCTTTAAAATTCCTCAAAATAAACCAAACTAAGATTGAAACCCAAATATAAGAAGGATTTGATAACATAGTCTTCCAAAATAAACTTCATTGTTCATCTCCAAACAACATCAACCACTCCTAACATCTTATAAAAAAAGTAGCTAACCTAAACATATTTTACCCAAGATAGGTTAATCATTCCCATAAGTAACCTAAATTACTATAAGTCCACCTTAAATTCATCGATTCTTCAAAATATAATTCAACCTTACTCCTCATCGAAAATATTGTAGTAATCTATTTACCTCGATCATATAGGGTCCCCAAAATAGTGAACGTCTTCCAAAATAATAATCATCTTTTGATACCCTAATCATCTCTGTCATATTAATACGGAAATCATCTCATTTTCTATCACATTGGTTGTTGGGACATGTTCTTCCATTTCCCACCATTAACTAAGAAGAGAAAGTATAATTAGGGGCATAAATACTTAGCCAATAATCATGAAAAGGAACTTAAAGCATATAAGGATAACTTGTAGAAGAATAGTATACCCTAACTTGTGATCCCCTAGGTTCCCATCTAGGTTATCCATGATCATATATTCTTATGTGACTGTTTATTTTATTTTATCTTTGTTCCTTTAACAATGGTTCATACTAAACTTATGAATTTACCAAAGCATATCCCCCAGGAGTGTCGTAACCAAGAGTGCAGCAAGGCCCATTATTGTGTACCAGTTCCCATTTGAGTCTAGCTCAAAGTAGTGTTTTCGGGTTTTACCCCTATGTACATCTGTGCCAGAGCCACCTCTAGCTGCTCGTATCCAGACAGGGATGTATTTTCTTAGCAACCCATTAGTCAATACTCACCAAAATACCAGGGAGATTTCTTATATATAAACTTTTCTATAGGATTCTTCCTAAAGTTTTCATATCCTAATTTCCACAAATAACTAAACAATCCTTTGATACCAACTATAGCATCCCGCATTTTTATAACATAAACTTTTATTACATTACACAAAACTGGGGATCTTTAAGGTTTAGTGTCTTGGAAACCAGGAACATAATACATAAAAACAACATAAAACATTATTCTTAAACACTTGAAAGGCTTCTCCTTAAGTTCATACTAGGTTCATTACTGTATCTCATCACCTAGGGACATACATCAAAATAAAGGGTGAGCAGAAGGCCCAGTAAGGGAACAAGAGAAACATTTAACATGTGAACTTGAGATACATCAACTATGTCATGAAAAAGAACTTTAAGGCATGAGAATGAAATCATGTGGCATATCATAATAAAAATAACATTTTTCAATACTTTAATATGTGGCTACATAATTTAACATAGACAATCATGAACATATCACCAAGGTCCATCCCCAAGGTGTCATTTGAAAATTACCAAGGTTATTCACCAAGATATCGTGAAAATTGTAATCTCTAGTGGTTACATCATTACCCAATGCATTAGAGCGCTATTAGGGAACACCCTTAAATTTTCCTTTATTATCATGTGAGCCACATATATCATCATCATTCATTTCCTAAACAACCCATGTAGCATAAAAGAAATGGGTTTCATTTCATAATCATAACATTTTAAAAACTGCTTTAAAGACATGATCTTTATGTCACTTTAAACCCACGGAAAGGTAAAGCGGATTTCATGTATTTAAATCTCAGAATTTAAAATAGAACATTTTGATATATATGTGAATACCCCTGTAGAAATAAGATCTTTGAGTATTCACGTAATAACATAAAATAATTTTGAGAAAAAGAGAGAGGCATTTTGAGAAGAAAATTCTGCAGCATAACGGCTACGTTACAGGGTTTTAGAAAACGTTGAAAAGAGAGGGGAAATGGGTAACCCACCCATAAATGATCTATAAAAATAGTATAGGGATATAATATAAAGGATTTAAGAACATGTTAATGAAATTCGAAAATATACCATATGAAATGAAGAACATGAAAGGAAGACAAAAATAAGATTTCTCTTATGAAAATTCGGTAGCCTAACAGCGTCACTTAAACTTCAATAAAAATGAATTGATGAGATAAAATAGGGTCTCTCATCATATGAACATAAAAGATCCATATGATAGATATAGATATCATACCGCAACATAATAAAAAGTAACTTGAAAGACTTGACATGAAAGTAAACTTGAAAACGAGAAGGGTGAAAGAACTACTTAAAAATTTGGCAGCCTAACGACGTCACTTAAAAATTCAAAATACTGAATTGAAGAGATCAAATAGGGTATCTCATCATATGATCATAAAATATTTGTATGATAGACATAGAGATGATACCCCAACATAATAAAAAGGAACTTGAAAGAATTGACATGAAAGTAGAACTTTGAAAAATGAGAAGGGAGGAAGAAACCGTTACAAAAATTTCGGCAGCCTAACGGCGCCACTTAAAACTTCATAAAACGAAATAATGAGAGTAAGAGGGGATCTATCATTATATTAAAATGAAAATGGAAGTAAGAGGAGTATAAAATAACATACTTTAACATAAGTACATGGATAATGAAAGAAATGACATAAAAGAGATTACTTGAAAAGAAAGAGAGAGGTTGGATCCCTTACCTTAAAACGTAACTCTTAAAACTCAATGGTTTGGACCTTGAGAGCTTGGGGGAACCTTGGGAGGACTCCTTGGGAGGTAAGGAGACAATAACTTCTTTGAGATTGATTTTGGACTCCAAAGGATGAGAGAATGGCTTGGTATTTATAGGGAAAGTGAGGGGACAAGGCATTAATGGCCAAGGGACACCTCATAAGTGGGTTTCTCAAAACCTTGTGCTCTCCCAAGATATTTCCCATGAAGTTAGGCCACATGGGGCCCCAAATACAATAATTCAACACCTTTGGTCGGCCAACCCATAAAATATCTCATGACATCATCATGACACAGTTATGATGTCATTAAACATACTGAAACCCTAAAACTGTATTTTTAATATTCACTGAAAATTCAACTTTCTCAGAAAAATCCCAAAATTTCAACTTAACCAAATATCAATGCTCTGATTTCAAAATGAAATACATTTTATAAAAATAATTTTCTAAATATTTTTAATTTATTTTTTAAATAAATATACTATTCACCGAAAATTCATTTTTTTCAGAAAAAACCCCAAAATTTACCTTAACATAATATCGATGCTCCGAGTTCAAAAATGAAATCCATTTTATAAGAATAATTTTCTAAATATTTTTAATTTAATTTTTAATTAAAAAACATTATTCACCCAAAAAAACTAATACTTGAATAATAATTTATGAAACCGTTATTTAACCATTTTATTGAATCACATTACTTAATCAAGGTGCCTAGATTATATTAATACTTTCTTTAAGTGACATTACTAATCCATTTGGTCACATTACTAATCCTAAGCATAAAATAACTATTCATAATTTACTATTCATCAAAAATTAAGTTGATCTTATTAGACTCTAAATTTCGTACTAAACATAATTGTAGAAGATCATTTTTTGAAAATCATTACACATTTTTAATTATTTAAGGTTTACATAAACATTTTTTAAAATATCCTTTCTCTAAAATTCACCAAAAATATGCATACTATATTTATCCGGACATTTGAAAAGTCATAAACATCATCATAAGAAGAAATCCCAATTTTTATTTAAAACAAAGGATTTCTCAAGGCAGTTACGGTCTCCTTACATAGCCCTTTATCACCCCAGCATAGGACCTAAGTGTAAGGTTTGCTAAGGTGAGAGAATCTGAGGGAGGCCCGGCCAACATCGCACGAGTAGTAATTTCTATTAGTTTGAACTTCTCGCAAAGGCGATCCCGTTCTAGCTTCACACGATGAAGTTCATCTTGGGTTTGGTCCAGAGAAAAGCCCAGTGGTGCTACCTCCTTCCCATGTTCTTTTAGATGGGCTTCGATCGGTCCAAGACTACTGGTTGAGGCCATCGAATCTTCTTTCTATATTAATTAACCAAGATTACTTGTATTTAGAGACAATAATGAAAAATTTTAGTTTCCAATGGTCATATTGACCAATGGTCATATAATAGTCAAAACCCAATGGTCTCATTTTAATTATACTCATGTTATCAAATGAAAATTTTTTGTTGAAAATAAAATAAAATAACACACAAAATTAAGAAACAAGATTTATTCAAAATTTCGGGTCATTACAATCTTCACCCCTTAAGAAATTGCGTCCTCGCAATTTTTAAAATTGGGTTTTAAAATTTCATTGAAAGTCCCACTTAGAAAAAGGAGTTAGTAACACTATTACTTTAAAAGAAAGAAAGGGAAGTACAAAAGTCACCCGAGTTAACCCATACTAGGATTCCATGGAGGAAAACATGGATATGGAAGAAAAACAAAGGGTCAAGTTCTGGGGGAGAGTGATAGAAAACATGATTAGGAGAAAGTTGACCACGAGAAAATCCAAAACTTATGATGTGTGTAAACGGTCTTTGATTACCTAGTAGGAAACCTAAACCAACAACATTTTTGTTTTACGTTTCTTTTCATAATTTTGAGGAATTCATTTACTACATAGAACAAAAATATAAGGAAATATACCTACCTTCATGTAGAGTTTCATCCTTTAATAATTTTCTACCAAAACTAATCTTTTCTCCAAACGATGAGCATTCAAAACTACTTGGTCTCATCAAAACACAAGAATCGTCTTCTAGAAAATCACATAATCCACAAAAGATTAACTATCTATTTCTTATATCTTTAAACATTATCCCAAAAATAGAAAGGTTAAGGTAAAAAAACTCTTCAAAAAGAAAGAATCCCATAGGAATGGAAACTAATTTTAAATCTTCAAATTTCCATGGTACTACTCAAAGTTCATCATAGACCATTCCATAAATAACGGTCTTTAAAATTCCTCAAAATAAAACAAACTAAGATTGAAACCCAAATACAAGAAGGATTTGATAACATAGTCTTTCAAAATAAACTTCATTGTTCATCTCCAAACAACATCAACCACTCCTAACATCTTATAAAAAAAGTAGCTAACCTAAACATAATTTACCCAAGATATGTTAATCATTCCCATAAGTAACCTAAATTACTATAAGTCCACCTTAAATTCATCGATTCTTCAAAATATAATTCAACCTTACTCCTCAATGAAAATACCGTAGTAATCTATTTACCTCGATCATATAGGGTCCCCAAAATAGTGAACGTCTTCCAAAATAATAATCATCTTTTAATCCCCTAATCATCTCTGTCATATTAATACGGCAATCGTCGCATTTCCTATCACATTGGTTGTTGGGACATGTTCTTCCATTTCCCACCATTAACTAAGAAGAGAAAGTATAATTAGGGGCATAAATACTTAGCCAATAATCATGAAAAGGAACTTAAAGCATATAAGGATAACTTGTAAAAGAATAGTATACCCTAACTTGTGATCCCCTAGGTTCCCATCTAGGTTATCCATGATCATATATTCTTATGTGAATCTTTATTTTATTTTATCTTTGTTCCTTTAACAATAGTTCATACTAAGCTTATAAATTTACCAAAGCATATCCCCTGGGAGTGTCGTAACCAAGAGCGCAGCAAGGCCCGTTTTCGTGTACCAGTTCCCGTTTGAGTCTAGCTCAAAGTAGTGTTTTCGGGTTTTACCCCTATGTACATCTGTGCCAGATCCACCTCTACCTGCTCGTATCCAGACAGGGATGTATTTGCTTGGCAACCCATTAGTCAATACTCACCAAAATACCAGGAAGATTTCCTATATATAAACTTTTCTATAGGCTTCTTACTAAATTTTTCATATCCTAATTTCCACAAATAACTAAACAATCCTTTGATACCAACTATAGCATCCCGTCTTTTTATAACATAAACTTTCATTACATTACACAAAACTGAGGATCTTTAAGGTTTAGTGTCTTGGAAACCAGGAACATAATACATGAAAACAACATAAAACATTCTTCTTAAACACTTGAAAGACTTCTACTTAAGTTCATCCTAGGTTCATTACTGCATCTCATAACCTGGGGACATACATCAAAAGAAAGGGTGAGCAGAAGGCCCAGTAAGGGAACAAGAGAAACATTTAACATGTGAACTTGAGATACATCAACTATATCATGAAAAAGAACATTAAGGAATGAAAAAGAAATCATGTGTCATATCATAATAAAAATAATATTTTTCATAACTTTAATATGTGGCTACATCAGTTAACATAGACAATCATGAACATATCACCAAAGTGTCATTTGAAAATTACCTAGGTTATTCACCAAGATATCGTGAGAATTGTAATCTCTAGTGGTTACATCATTACCCAATGCATTGGAGCGCTATCAGGGCGCACCCTTAAATTTTCCTTTATTATCATGTGATCCACATATATCATCATCAATAATTTACTAAACAACCCATATAGCATAAAAGAAATGGGTTTCATTTCATAATCATAACGTTTTAAAAACTTCTTTAAAGACATGATCTTTATGTCACTTTAAACCCAAAGAAAGGGAAAGCAGATTTCATGTATTTAAATCCCAAAATTTAAAATATAAAATTTTGATATATATGTGAATACCCCTATATAAATAATAGCTTTGAGTATTCATGTAATAACATAAAATAATTTTGAGAAAAAGAAAGTGGCATTTTGAGACGAAAAATCTACAGCATAACGGCTACGTTACAGGGTTTTAGAAAACGTTGAAAAGAGAGGGGACATGGGTCACCCACCCATAAATGATCTATAAAAATAGTATAGGGAAAGAATATAAAGGATTTAAGAACATGGTAATTAAATTTGAAAATATACCATATGAAATGAAGAACATGAAAGGAAGACAAAAATAAGATTTCTCTTATGAAAATTCGGCAGCCTAACGGCGTCACTTAAACTTCAATAAAAATGAATTGACGAGATCAAATAGGGTCTATCATCATATGAACATAAAAGATCCGTATGATAGATATAGAGATCATACCCCAACATAATAAAAAGGAACTTCAAAGACTTGACATGAAAGTAAACTTAAAAACGAGAAGGCTGAAAGAACCACTTAAAAATTCGGCAGCCTAACGGCGTCACTTAAAACTTCAAAATACTGAATTGAAGAGATCAAATGGGGTCTCTCATCATATGATAATAAAAGATCAGTATGATAGATATATAGATCATACCTAGACATAATAAAAAGTAACTTGAAAGACTTGACATGAAAGTAGAACTTTGAAAAATGAGAAGGGAGAAAGAATCCGTTACAAAAATTTCGGCAGCCTAACGGCGCCACTTAAAACTTCATAAAATGAAATAATGAGAGTAAGAGGGGATATCTCATTATATGAACATTAAAAGGGCAGTAATAGGAGTATTAAAGAACATACTTTAACATAAGTACATGGAGCATGAAAGAAATGACATAAAAGAGATTACTTGAAAAGAAAGAGAGAGGTCGGATCCCTTACCTTAAAATGTAACTCTTAAAACTCAAAGGTTTGGACCTTGAGGGATTGGGGGCACCTTGGGAGGACTCCTTGGGAGGTAAGGAGACCCGAACTTCGTTAATAATGATTTGGGAGTCCAAAGGATGAGAGAATTGCTTGGTATTTATAGGGAAAGTGAGGGGACAAGGCATTAATGGCGAAGGGACACCTCATAAGTGGGTTTCTCAAAACCATGTGCTCTCCCAAGATATTTCCCATGAAGTTAGGCCACATGGGGCCCCCAATACAATAATTCATCACCTTTGGTCGTCCAACCCATAAAATATCTCATGAAATCATCATGACATAGTTATGATGTCATTAAACATACCGAAACCCAAAAACTGTATTTTTACTATTCACTGAAAATTCAACTTTCTCAGAAAAATCCCAAAATTTCACCTTAACCAAATATCAATGCTCTGATTTCAAAAATGAACTCCATTTTATAAAAATAATTTTCTAGATAATTTTAATTTATTTTTTAAATAAATATACTATTCACCGAAAATTCATTTTTTTAAGAAAAAACCCCAAAATTTACCTTAACATAATATTGATGCTCTGAGTTCAAAAATGAAATCCATTTTATAAAAATAATTTTCTGAATATTTTTAATTTAATTTTTAATTAAAAAACACTATTCACCTGAAAAAACTAATACTAGAATAATAATTTATGAAACCGTTATTTAACCATTTTATTGAATCACATTACTTAATCAAGGTGCCTATATTATATTAATACTTTCTTTAAGTGATATTACTAATCCATTTGGTCACATTACTAATCCTAAGCATAAAATCACTATTCATAATTTACTATTCATCAAAAATTAAGTTAATCTTATTATACTTTAAATTTCGTACTGAACATAATTGTAGAAGACCATTTTTTAAAAATCATTACACATTTTTAATTATTTAAGGTTTACATAAACATTTTTTAAAATATCCTTTCTCTAAAATTCACCAAAAATATGCATACTATATTTATCCAGACATTTGAAAACTCATAAACATCATCATAAGAAGAAATCCCAATTTTTATTTAAAACAAATGATTACACAAGGCAGTTATGGTCTCCTTACATATCCCCTTATCACACCAGCATAGGACCTAAGTGTAAGGTGTTCTAAGGTGAGAGAATCCGAGAGAGGCTTGGCCAACATCGCACGAGTAGTAATTTCTATCAGTTTGAACTTCTCGCGTAGGCGATCCCGTTCTAGCTTCACACGATGAAGTTCAGCTTGGGTTTGGTCCAGAGCAAAGCCCAGTGGTGCTACCTCCTTCCCAAGTTCTGTTAGATGGGCTTTGATCGGTCCAAGACTACTGGGTGAGGCCATAGAATCTTCTTTCTGTATTAATTAACCAATATTACTTGTATTTAGAGACAATAATCAAAACATTTAGTTTCCAGCGGTCATATTGACCAATGGTCATATAACAGTCAAAACCCAACGGTCTCATTTTAATTATACTCATGTTATCAAATGAAACATTTTTGTTTAAAATAAAATAAAATAACACACAAAATTAGGAAACAAGATTTATTTAAAATTTTGGGTCGTTACATGGTGATTAGGAGATGTGTTGATGAAGATGAGCATTCCTCTATCTTGGAATTTTTCCACTCAATTCCCGAAGGTGGACACTTTGGACCACAAAGGACCCCCTGCAAGGCCCTTGAATCTAGATTCTTCTTTCCTTAACTCTTAGAGGACTCACATGAGTTCTTCCAATCATGTCCCCACTTGACAAAAGTTTGACACAATTTCCAAAAGAAATGAAATTTCTCAAAAGCCCTTAATATTTTGTGAGATATTTGATGTTTGGGGTATCGATTTCATGGAACTATTCCCCCTTCCAATGGATTCTCCAACATTATTCTCATGATCAACTATGTTTCTAGGTGGGTTGAGTCCAAACCCAGTAGAAATAATGATGCCCAGACTGTTAGTGAGTTCCTCAAAACCCACATCTTCCATCAATTGGAACTCTGTGTACCTTGGTAAGTGACTTAGGAACCCATTTCTATAATCGAATCGTGGTATCTATTTTGAAAATGAATGGGTTGTATATAAAATATCAATTTCATATCACCCCCAAAAAAATGTAATGGATGAACTTTCCAAAAGAAAAGTGAAAATAATTCTTGAAAGAATTGTTAATTCCACAAGAAAAGATTGGTTTGAAAGACTTGGTGAATCACTCTAGACTTATGGAACTACCTATAAAACACCAATTGTGATGTCTTTCTTTATGCTAGTTTTTGTTAAAGCATGTCATTTAACAATTGAAATCCAACATAAGTCATTTTGTGATGTGAAAACCTATTATTTTATTTCTGAAAAATTTGGTGAAGAGAGGTTATTTCTGTTGAATAAACTTGAGGAGATTCGACTTGATTCCTATAAGAATTACAATCTCAATAAAGAAAAGGCTAAGGAAATCCATGATAAAAACATTCTGCGAAAATTATTTCATGAAGTTGAATAGGTAATGATATTTAATTCTCAATTTTGGCTTCACTAAGGTAAGTATAATTCTCATTGGGAAGGTCCTTTTATTGATACTAATGTTTACTCATTTACTGTAGCGCATTTCCAAGAACCTTATTCTAAAAGGACATTCATAGTTAATGGGAATCAGTTAAAGTGTCACCATAAGAATACACACACCCTAGTAATCACATCAACTTACATAAAATCCTCAACTACTAGAGTCGACCCACCATTGGATGGACACTATTAGAAAAATGGTATTAATGTTGGGTGTTTTTTTTAATTTTAACGTTAATTTTTAACCAACATTGAAGTTTCCGACATAAAAAATAGGATTTTTGACGTTGATATTTATAAACCAATGCCAAAAAATATTTATATTTGTTTTTTGGCATCTATTTTTGGAAAAATTGATGCAAAAAATACCCATCAATATCATTTTCAGCGTCAATTTTTAGAGAAACCGATGCTAAAAAGTTAAAATATATTTATTTTTTGCGTTGTTTTTTAAAAACACTAATGCCAATACTTAATTAAAAATTATTTTTGGCATTATTTTTTTAAAAATATGATTCCAAAAATATAAAAAAATACTATTGTTTAGATCATTTTCTAAGCTTAGATTTGACTAGTTGTGGAGTTAAAACAGAGTTACAGATCAAAAGTTATGACTATTGAAAGTTGGACTTCTCAAAGTTTCGATATATACAACTCATTTCAAAGAAAACATGAGAAAAATGAATGGAAATTACATATTCCAAATGAAATAAAATCAACTTAAGATTTCAAACATATTTAAATTATTTAGTAGTTTTTGTCAAAATGATATGTTTATCATCGTATCTCTTAGTTTTAAGGTAAAACTCATGTGGCAATAAAAATGGTGATTGAAAATGAATTTTTTACCTTGGTTGGTAAATATCATCTGGATGTTTTATATTCATAACTATATCATAAGAAGAAATCATCATTATAAGGAAGATTATCAAGATATTTAGCAATGAAGGAAAATAATAATAAAGAAATTAAATGATTAGAAAAGATATCGTGTTCAAATCATCAATTGAAGTTGCGTTAAAAATTTGATCGAATCGAAGAGGTCAAAAATGATGAATGAAAGAGAAAATGAATTTATATATAGTAAACAAAAATATTTTCAATGGTGATGTATTAAAATTTTAGTAGGATTGTAAAAAGTGGAACGCGCATTGTGAACAAAATTAAAATATTGATCCCGCATAATTGCTGATCCTTTTGGTGTCGATTTTGTTTAAAATTGATGCCAAAAAATTTTAAATTTTTTTTATGTTGGTTTTTTACAAAATTGATGCCAAAAATACCCATCAGTATCATTTTTGGCATCGATTTTAAAAGAAACCAATGCCAAAAAGTTAAAAAAAAATATTTTTGGTGTCAGTTTAAAAAAAAACTGATTCCAAAAATTAAAAACCAACTCTCACTTTGTTTTATATCATTATTTAATCTTTGATTTTATTGTTCGTGGAGCTAAATCAGAGTTACATATTAAAAATTATTCCCTTCAAAAGTTGGACTTCTTTAAGACTTCTCTTAGAGAAGTTCAACTTTCTACATCCATAACTTTTAATTTGTAACTCCATTTTATCTCCATAAGCCAAATCAAAACTTATTAAATGATCTAAAATATAGTAAGATTTTTTTAGCATTGTTTTTTTTAAAACTGATGCTAAAAATGTTATCGATGGGTATTTTGGCGTTGGTTTTGTAAAAAACGACACGAAAAAGTCTCCGCAAACATATTTTGCAACGATTTATAAGAAACTGACGTCATATTTTCGACGTTAAAGACCATTTTTCTAATAGTGTGATACATAGACCCACCAAATCCAAACTAGGGGCACCTCTTTCCCTTTAACTCTCTCTCCTCCTCCTCCTCCTCTCTATCTACCCTCTCTTTGTTCTTCTTCCTCTCTCATTCTTACACCCTCTCTCAATTTTTTTACCACTTTCTCCACCATTTAATTTTCTCTCTTTTGTGTTGATGTGTTCAAAAAAAGATTCATAATTACTCACCATCCACTTGAAATTTTTTTCAACCATTTTTGGGAGACCAACAACTTGTTTTCATCTCAAGCATTTTTTTATTTTCATCGTAAACTTGGATAAATAATTTTGTGTCAAGACCAATAAATTTTGAATTCTCAATTTTTGATTTGGAAAATGATTTTTTCCCAACTATGAGGAACAATGTTAGCTCTTATTCCAAGGTAACATATGACCATCTTCTCATATTGTGTGATTTTCACCCCTGATTTTGAGTCTTGAGTTTGTGAAAATCCGAGCTGAATTTCCTACTTTAATGTATATTAATATAATAGAGGAATTTTTTGAACCATGGGAGAATCAAAATAGAAAAATAGCCTCTCATTACCTTAACATTGATCCTCCTTTTGAAATCCCCTTCGAGCCTATGAAAACCCTTTTCTTGATAGCCACATTACAATCCCAAACCCTTGTCCCACCCAACATATAAATGTATTTTCATTACATGATTTTTTTAAATTTTAAGTGTGGGAAAAAAGATTTTATTTTAGGTAACATTTCCTTGATTTTCAATGTGTCATCATATGCTTGAGGGAAAGCATCTATTTATATGTGGGGGAGAGGTTTTCATTCAGTGAGTTTGGGGAATGCATTCATGTTTATGTCATTTTGCGAATATTTCATCTTTTCATCCCCATTCAATTTTCTCCATCTATTATATTACTTCACACATTCATGCCCTTGTATATATGTGTTTCCATTTTCTTAGTGCATTTCTTTTTTCCATGTTGGTGTTTTACCCTTATTTCCCTATCTTTTGGCCATTATATTCCTACCATACCATAGCCACTGAAAAATCCCTAAAAATACTTCTTGATTATTGTGCACTTTAAGATAGAGAATAAAATTTGAGATCTCTTACAACTATTATGTTTTCACTTTTGGTTGGTGAATGAGTGAACCTCCTTGAATAAATTTATATCATCTTGAGAGGAATGAGTTTTAAGTGCCCATATTTTATATTTCTAATTGTGATCATGAAAAATGAATTGTTTTGGGGAACATTATTGTTATAACAATTTGTGTTGGAATTCATTGTGGAGGAATGAACTTGTCTAGAGCCCCCTGATTGGAGAAAATAAAATTTTAATATTTGTTGGTGAGTGAAAATGATTTAGTTGTGTTTTTAAATTTTATGTACAAGAGGACATGTGCAAGTCTAAGTGTGGAGGATTCGATGTTATTAATTTATTCATAACTTTTTATCAACTTTATTTTTTTCAAGGAAAAGTTCATAATTGGTGTGAAATACCCATGTTTTGATATTAAATATAATTTTTGAGCATTATTGGAATTAATCCAGATTCGAGTCAGATTAAAATTTTAATCATAACTCTTGCCCTAATTATCCAAATTGTGTGTTTATTATTTTTTAGGGTTCCTAATTCAATTTTCTACCTATCATTCAACTTGAGATTTTTCTAATTTGATCATCTAAAGGGTCATATAGACCACCCAAGAAGACCCACCATCTGTGGAGAAAACTAGACCATCCATGAAGAATGAATATCTAGGCTCAATATAGAATCCCAAATTTTATGTAACTCAACAATTTGTTCTAGGATATCTGGAAACATATTTATATAAAAACTTTTACACCCAAATCAACCAAAAAATAGTCTCAATTGATGCAAGAATGTCCAGACCATAATTATGTATGGGATTTGAAAGTAGCCTATAATTCTTGACTTTTCAACCAATCTAGAAGTCCAATTGAGCTATAATTTTGTGGGAATAAATTAAAAATATTGGTGTCCAACTCTGTAGAATAAATGGTTCGGATTTGAGTGCATATTCATAGCCATAAATGCATTCAAATTTAAGACATGGAAAAATTGAGGACAATTCTAGACAACAACACATGTTTTAGGAAAACATTGATAACTTTGGCTCCAAAAGTCCAATGGAATCCAAATTTGTAGGGTGAACTTTCCACATTCATATATAAAATTTTGAAGAAGAATATATCTTGTGATTATTTTATATAAATGGTAAAATGGCCGATCCAATTTGAGGGGTAGTTTTGGAAGGAAAACAGTCCACCACCTTGGGCTATAAATACACTCCCCTCTTCTCCTTAAAAGATTTTGGCACTTCAACACTTAGGGGGATATATTGGAACGACCATATCCTTAACAAAGGCTTGAGAGGACCTTCCAAACTCATGTTTCTACTTGAGAGACCATTCCTTCTTGCTTTCTTTTTATGCACTCTGAGTGTTTTGAATTGTAATTGTGTAAGTGTGATTATTATTTCATTTGAATTTTATTGCATGTTTCATATTCATCATCTCTTATCATAATCCACCCTCTATTGTGTAATATTAATGTTCTTAAGTTTTTTTAAATTGAGCTAAAAATTGTTCCCTTATTTAGCTTTCTTATTCAATCAAAAGCGTGCATTTTACCTCCCTTTATTTGTGCGTGTTCAGTGCATGATTCTTTTTCTTATCTCCTTCCTTTTTTCCTTTATCAAATCACCATAATCATCCAAACCAGATTACTAACCATCTCGATGGATGAGTAAATAATCCATTGGGGTGGGTCATAATTTGGGGATGTTAAGTGATTGAGAGATTTCACTCGATTAATGTTCTTTAAATTAACATTGTGTATGTGAAACTCGATATATCGTGGATTATTGACACATATTGTTTGACATGTAGATTCTATAGATTATTGGAATCACAGGTACACATGGGTTCATGGAATATTTAACCTTCTATAAATAATAATTGATAAAGATTATAACCCTCGTTGAGGCTTGGATTAAAGTAGAAACTGGGAATTCTGATCGAAATCATCTTGTGAAGTGAATGTTAATTTAATGAAATGTTTCGAAAATATCAAGGATGCCTTAAACTTATGTCACCAATAATAATCTCACCCTAGTCTTTATAAAATTATTAAACCTAAATTCATCCCTCAATTAATTCAATTAAACTCTGTAAACAAGCCCCCTTCTCAAAAGACAAAAAAAGACTTTACTGTAAAATTTTGTACCATCGCCGAGGATTCGGCCCGAGTCTCGCTATACACACTATAGAAGAGCATCCGACCTTTGAACGATCGATAAAAGACAATCGGTTACGCTTCAGTTTACTCCGAGTGCCATTTTTTTATTATTAGCCATAAAGACAACACTTGAATTGTCATAATATATAATTAATGACCGACAAATAGATATCATACCTTTAAGGACCGAAATTAAACTCCTTAGGTATTCACCATGAGAAGTGGCCTCAAAACATGAAACAAACTCAACTTCCATAATAAATGTCATTGTTAGTGTCTGTTTGATTCTTCTCTATTGTACTACATTGTCAGCCATCATAAAGATACGACCTAAGGTTGATTTTCATGAATTAACACAACCAACATGGTTTGCATCTGAATATATATCTGATAACTTCCAAATTTCCAGTTCATTTATATATAACCATGCACTCTTTAGTCCCTTATTTGTATCTTAATACCTTTTGTATGACCTTCCAGTGGTCTATTCCAATATTATTATGATATCACCCCAACATGCCTACTACAAATGCAATGTCGGGACTTGTGTATACCTGAACATATATTAAGCTACCAATAATAGAAGCATACATGGTGGATTTCATTTGTTCTCATTCCAAATCATTTTTAGGGCATTGGTTCATAATGAATTTATCACCCTTAACAATGGGTGTTATACTTAGTGCATGGTCTTTCATATGAAATATCTCTAAAACATAATTGATATAGGTTTATTGGGATAATAAATTGACGCCTCTCAACCTATCTCTATGAATCTTTTGCCAATGACGTAGGACACACCACCCATATATTTCGGGTCAAATATTTTTGAGAGAAACTGTTTCACATCATATAAAAAAACCTTATTATTGAGAATATTATATGCTTTTCCCCTATGTCAACACTAAAAAAAACTTATATCAACTGAAATTCAATAACAAATAATATATATATTGGTAAAAATGAGTATTTTCAACATATATTAAGTTTTGTTGATATTAATTTAAGATACCAACAAATGTTTTTACCAACAAATATACATGTTAATAATAATTGTTAAATACCAACAATTCTTTTACTGTTAAATCTTTTAGTTTATTATATCAATACGAACATTTTTTTACCAATACATTAATTTATTATTAATAACCATTATTACCAACAAATATTTTAACATCATAAAATTATGATATAAAAAACCATTGAATAGAAAAAATACCTCATCATTAACCAATTCACAAAACTATTTTTTTCTATTATCATTTTTATTACCAACCTTAATATTCAATTTATCATTTTTTGATGTTTTGCTAAAATATCCTATTATATAGATTTTTTTTATATTTAAATTTATTAAATATAGAAAATTAATAAACATAAATCCAATAAATTATTAATATAACTTTAGCAAATAACAAAACATAAAAATCAATTAATTATTGTTATTTTTAAAATTGGGTACAACCGCGAAAACGGCACACGACGCAAAGAAAAAACTACATTTACACTGTGTTTGGTGAGATTTTAGTAAAAGAAAAGAAATGATTTGATAGTTTATAAAAGAAAAGAAATGAAAAGAAATGATTGTAATTTCTCTCCTTATATTTGGATCAATAACTTAGTAAAAGTAAAGAAATGACTTGGATTTCTCTCCATCATGTTTGGTGTCAATTTTTAAAAGAAAATAAAAGAAACTATTTTGGTGCAAATGACACAAATAACCTTTGTTAAAAAATAACACATACACATAGGATTAAAGGACATATTTTCCTAAGATTAAAAACAATCATAGATTAGATTCTCATGGACACGACATCTGCCACCATGTCTGTCCAATATCAACAATTTTATGTTAAATGAAATATATAACCTTTTAAAAAATGTATTTTTATTATCTTTTTTATAAAAAATCAAAACACATTAATTTTTATTTTAATCAATCATTATATTTCACATCACCAAAATTAGGTAAACATTAAACTACATACATATATTAATACAAATTTCAAAATTTTAAAAAATTAATTAAAGATTATCAAAATAATTATATAATTTATTAATTCAAAATTATTAATTCTAGGCAATCAAAATTATAAATTCAAAATTATAAATTCAAAATAATTATTAATTTAAAATAATTACTAATTCAAAAAACATTTATTAATTCCAAATTATTAATTCAAAATATTTATAAATTCAAAACTATCTATATAAACAATTAATTCATGATAATCATAATTATTTATAATAAAAATTATCTATAATCAAAATTATTTATAAATTATTTATATACACAAAATTAGTTATAATCAAAATTATTTATATACACATTATCAAAATTATTTATAATTGATTGTTATTATTAAAAAAGGTTGGGTACACCCGTCAAATGATGACTCACGCACGCTATAAGGAGAATCCACAAATGGTCTGGGGACTCGACCTTATGACCAGCACCCCCAAACAATATTTTCATGGGTATCTAAATATTTTTTTCCCCCGCATGAAAATTAATAATATTATTTGCTCTATGAAAATATTGTGTTCGCCTAAAGAAAATATAGTTTGTTGTTATTATTAGTAATTAAAATTATGTTTATTTATATAAATATTAATGGGAACAGTGCGACAGTTTGAATTCATAAAAGATGTGAACAGTTTATTTTAACATTTAAGTATGATATTGTAAATTTCAAAAATAATTCAACACTAGGCATCATTTCTGTCGGAATCATCCCAATTTTGGGATGATTCAAAATAGAGAGTTTGAGAGAAATATTTCACCCCGTTTTACTCTCCCTTACATTTCTTTCTGTCGTTTGAGTGTCACCAAATGAGTGAAATCCTTTTCCGTCGCTCCCAATCGCTTCGTTTCTTCCCAAATCGCCGCCGCCAAACGAGGGCTTAAACTGCTGATCCGGAAACTTCCTCGCGACCACATTTTAAATTGGGTATAATTATATTTACATTTTGAAATTTTATTTTAAAACATATAAAAAATCATCGGCCGTTCACACCTCTGTCCCAATTTCCGAAATCGCAGCCCACCCCACCTTCTTCCTTGTCGAGAACCCTAATCGATCATCTTCACCTCTCCGACTATCGAAGACACCAGAGCTCAGCTGCCCTTTTTTCAATCTCCCCACCTTCGTCATCTTTTCGGCCAATCCTAATACCGATAAACCATTCTTCACTATTCAATCGATCTTTCTCAATTAGGTTCTTGTATCGTCTGTCGATTGGAATCACCGAGTGCCCACGCCCCCTCCATACCAGATATGATTCCCACTTGCCATCGAGTTCACCCAGCAATCTTGATGTTCATCACTTCTTCATCTCGGCTAGTATTCATCCTCGGGTTCAACCAGTCAGTATCTGGTATCTCTGATCCATACCAATTTTGGAGACTTTGATTCCCCCTTATATCGACTTCACACAGTTACGCTCAGTGACAGTGCAACTCTTCCATGATAGAAAGTACTGTAACAATAAAAGATTCACTCAAAGATCCACATTTGCAAATGTTCTTCCAGGTATGATGTAATGATTTCCCCCCAATTTCCTTTAAAATTCGATCTATTGTTTATCTTCAATCATATTTGTATGGATGCCTTTTATCAACTATCTAGGTGTGCACTCTATTACGGTTCTGAATTTCTGTTGTTGTAATGTGAGATTTTATATTTTAAAGTTACTAATTAATTTTTAATTTTCTAATATCTGTTTTCTCATGAATTTTTGGACCTTGGATATAAAAATTGTAATAATTTCTCCATACACATAAACTTTTTAGGTGTTATGTAATTTTTTACAGGATGAAAAACTAGTTTGGTTGATTTATTTTAAAGTTGGTTGCCACTTATATTTTTATTATTTCTCTATACACATAAACTATTTAGGTGTTATGTGTAATTTTTTACAGGATGAAAAACTAGTTTGGTTGTTTTATTTTAAAGTTGGTTTCCACTTATATTTTATGTTATCTCTCTTCATATCAACCTAAAATTTTAATTTCCACCAAAAGTTGAAATGCACATCACCGATTATTGTTTAGGTTATCACCATAATCGGTTTTTTCATACAATGGTCCTAAAGACTTAAGGTAATTTTTCATTGGGCAGTGATTTCGTTTTGATTTTGGTTTTCATAAAAACTTGAGTTCAATTTTATCACAAATGGTATTGATAGTTCCAACCATTATTTCAAAAGCTATCATGATGTAAGAACCCAGTTTTTACTGTGGAAGACTTTGAAATATTCTTGATGATATTCCAGAGCAGCGCCTTCAGACGGCGTGCAATTCCGAGCCCCGGAGTGGCCGGAATTAAATTTTCAGTGCGTTCACACTAGAAACGCCAAATAATAGGGATAACTCCTAAACGGTGATCCAGATCAGAGATCTGAGTGTACTTATGGGTTCGAAATGGGGTGTTTACCCTAGGAACAACATAAAGCTTGTCGGCGCGGGATGTTTAGACCCCTCGCCCGCTTCTGGAACGTTAAACAGATAAATTAATTAATTTATTTATTCGTTTAATGGTGAAACTCAAGTATCTCTTAAACGGTGGCTTGGATTGGAAAACCGAGGCCACCGTTGAGTTCAGAATGTACTGTTTACCCTAGGAGGGGTATAAGTTTCACGGGCGTGGTCCGTCTGTGAGAAATGGCCCTGGGGGCGTTTTCGTAATTTGGCGGCCTCGGGTGCTAAGTTTAATAACTTTTGAACGGGGTCTCGGACTAAAATTACGAGACCTCTGTTGAGCTCGGGAGGTGGTGTTTACCCTAGGGGGAGCTTAATCTTGACCGCTCTAGAGGGTTTGGACGCGGGTGTTTTAGGGGTCGGGACTTTTAACTAAAGAGTTTATTTATTTAAACTATCCCCTCCTCCCCTTCCTCCCCATTGAACCCCCTGGCGAAACCCTCTACCCTCTCCTCCTCCATCTCCGGCGAGGCGACTCCAGTGAGGTGCGGTGATGCCGGCGGATCGACACGAAGCTCCGGGCGAAGCCCAGCGAGGTAGGAGGTTTTCTTTGCGTTTTCATTTCCGAATCGCCCTTTGAATTCAATTTTATGCGTCGATTTGATGTTTAATCTTCGAACAACGCCCGTAGATGCGCAGTACGTTTTCTGTTCTTCCCATCTCTTCTTTTAGATTGAAAATCTGAGTTCGGAGATGATCGCAAACACCCGCCGAGGTTTGCGGGTTTTGGAGTTTTGCGGCAGCATCATGGTGGTCCGGGGAGCTCCGGTGCGGCGGCAGCGGCAGCTGCCGCTGGGGGCGACGGCGAGCGGCAGCGGGCGCTGGGGGTGACGGAGAGCGACAGCGGGCGCTGGGGGCAACGACGAGCGGCCGCGGGCAAGGTGGCGAGAGGCGCCGTCGGCGCTGGCCGGCGCGACGGCGAGGCGGGGTCGCGGCGCGCGACCCCCGTGCGGAGACAACGACACGCGTCGCGCGGGTCGTCGCGCGGCGACCGGCTTCAGCCGGTCGGCCTCGTTGTGGATCGAGTCCACCGCCGGCCCGCGTGGCCTAGCCGCGGGCCAGGCGCAGCGAGCCGGGCCGACTAGCGCGGGCCGGCCCAGGCTGGGCGGACCGGCCGGTCCAGGCCGGTCCAGCCCAAGGGGCTTTGCTCCTCGGTTTTCCGACGCCCGTAACTTTTGCTACAGGCATCTGTTTTGCGTGTCGTCAGCGGCAGCGCGGACCTCGCATCGAGGGGAATGCTTTGAGATGGTTTTGGAAATTTTTAATTCCCGAAACGAGGGGCCTCGGAGGCGTTGCACGTCTTAAAGTGAATTGACGTTTTCTTCAGGGGATCTTGTTTTGGACGGCGCGGACGCATCCGATGTCCGAATTGAGCGCCGTCAGTGGCGTTGGGACCCTGGCGCCGGGCCGAAGCTTTCCAGGGCGGTTTCAGGCGTTGAGGCCGAAGTTGAGGCGCATACCCCATGGCCCGTCTTTTGAGTTGCGTGCAGCGTTTAGCCACTTTCTCATCGGGCGCCCGTTCGGGGCGTGCGAGCAGTCGATTCTGGATGTTTTTCCAAGGGGATTGCAATGGCGCTGTCTGCCCGCTCTAATTCCGCATGATGGTGCGGGCCCCATGAGGGTCGTTTGGGTGTTGACGGTGATTTTCCATCTCCATCACCGGGTGACCGTTTGGGACATGTGAATAGTCCAACTTGTGTACCTTTTCGAGAGGATCGCAACGGTGCGATCCGTTGGCAGCGCTTCGGGACCGGGGTGTGGGTCCTGTGTGGTACCGCTCGTGCGCGGTAAGCAGAAATGTACCTTTTTCCCTGGGGATCCTTTCCACTCAAGTGAGTAGTGCTCTTGACGTGTTTTTTTGAGAGCATTGCGATGGCGCAGTTCGCTCGGTCTTCTTCGGGATCGTGGTGTGGGTCCCACCCGGGCTGGCTACGGTGAATAGTACCCTTTTCACCGGGTGTCCATTTTGGGTGATTGAGTACTCAGTCCCGTGTTTTTTTCTGAGGGGATCGCAGTGGCGTGATCCGTTTGTTCAGTTTCGGGGTCTTGGGGTGGGCCCCACACGGGTTTGGTTACAGTGAATAGTACCTTTTTCACCGGTTGACTGTTTTGGGTGAGTAAGTAGTCTATCTCACATGTTTTTCCACGAGGATTAAAACAGTGTGATCCATTTGGTTGTGTGGAGACTCTTGCGGGATCTTATTAAATGTGGAGCATGAAAGGTGCTCCGGTGGTGGTTCATCCTATCTTGTTTGTAGCTGACCCTTGGCGTGTGATCGCGCACTCTTGAGAGAGTGATATAAATGATTCACAAGATTTTGTTGGTCGTGTCTGGGCCTTTGAGGAGGAGTTGTTACGTCACGCCTTCGCGTTGACGCTGGGTGTCGTGTGCACGATAGCCTTTGGGCTGGAACGTTGTATACGCTGGGAGTATACGGGAACCCTTGGAGGTACATGTGGTTGTTTTTACCTGAGGACGTTTGTACGCATGGTTGGGGTTGAGATGGGGCCACACGTTGTGTGGGCCCCACATGCGTGTTGGGCTCTGCTTTACGTACTTTGACCTCTCGCGACGTAGAGGGTCCCTCTGTGCTCGTTTTCTTGACCAGCAGGGTGGAGTTTTTCCCCTAGCTCGGTGCTCATTGGTTTGACCAGCAGGGTTGAATGGTCTCCCCTTGGCTTCGTTCTCGATGGATCAGCCGGTAGCGGTGCTAGTGACACCCAGTGATGGAACAGGCACTGAACCTATTTTGGTGAGTTGTTCTGGAGTTGGGTGGTTGCGCGATACCCACTCCGTATTCGGTTGGCCAGTGTTGTACCCTCCAGTAGAGATGGCCAGAGCAGTTCGGAGTTTTACCCTCCAACGGAGCTGGGAAGTGGGTTACTCATCGACTTCTTCGGGTTTACCCTCCGGCAGGGCTGGGCAGTGGGTTGCTCACTAACTTCTAGGGTTTACCCTCCAGCAGAGACT
Organism: Viscum album; assembly: GCA_963277665.1. Lineage (NCBI taxonomy): Eukaryota > Viridiplantae > Streptophyta > Magnoliopsida > Santalales > Viscaceae > Viscum > Viscum album. Next base: position 966,703,586 of record OY728129.1, read on the forward strand.
GGGCAGTGGGTCACCCGACGCTCTTAGGGTCTACCCTCTAGCAGAGACTGGGCAGTGGGTCACCCGACGACTCTTTAGAGTCTACCCTCCAGTAGAGACTGGGTAGTGGGTCGCTCGTCATCTAGTTCCAGGTCTACCCTCCAGCAAGGATGGGCAGTGGGTCGTCTGTCGACTTATTCCAGGTCTACCCTCCAGCAGGGCTGGGCAGTGGGTAGCCTGATTATGTATTAGGGTTTACCCTCTAGCGGGGCTGGGCAGTGGGTCGCCTGATGATTTATTAGGGTTTAGCCTCCAGTGGGGCTGGGCAGTGGGTCACCGGATGATGTATTATGGTTTACCCTCCAGTGGGGCTGGGCAGTGGGTCACCCGATATCATATTATGAATTACCCTCCAGCAAGGCTAGGCAGTGGGTCATCCGTTGGCATTCCAGGATCAGTCCTTTCTACTAGGCTAGCCTGTGGTTTTCCTCCGTGATTACCGGAGCGGGACCCTTGGTTATACGGGTCAGTGTTGTGACGACTTTGACTTTGAGAAGACCTCTCGACTACAGGGCAGTGACGAGGTGTGGTTTGACTTTCCCTAGAACTCTCAAGTACGAGGGGCACTCTCCCCACTGAGACGCACTCTTGTGACGTGATCTAAAACCGTGAGGGCGAGTCAGTGCCGCCCAAAGCGGATAGTGTCGAAGTGCGGTGATTGAGCCCCTTGGCTTGCAGTTCGGGGCAGACGTGCAGGATGCTGGGCATCAAGGGTGTTACTTCTGGGATTGTTGGCTACTCTTTTCTTGGGCTGAGCTACGGGATGGAGATCCCCTTATGACGTTGTTCGGGCTTCTTGATTGAGCATATGGAATTGTATATAGCTTGTTTCAGTACCCACCTCTTGGGCTTGGTTACTCTCCCTCCAGGAGAGGTGAAGACGCGCGGGGTATGCCACGTTCTTTCTGTGTCTAGCTTCTCGTGGTTGGACGAGTCTACTCTCCTACTATAGGTAGCGAAGAATCGAAGAGAAGTTCATCTTCTCACCGTTTCCAGCTCCTTGTGTCTGGACGAGTCTACCTCTTTTCTCTTATTGGTTTGAGCGGGACTCTCTACTGTTACTCTTACTGCACTTTCAGTTATACTACTCTACTTTTCCTGTTCTCTCTACTGCTCACCCTTCGTTACCTCCTTTGTTTCTCCCTCGAGCCTTCGGGGTATCCTACTGAGTATTTTTATACTCACCCCTGCTTGGGCTTTGCCTGCACTTGGTGTGCCCTTGCAGACGGCGGACAGGTTGGTCATGGCGTCAGAGGAGCTTAGGAGTTCAGGAGTGTGGATCACGTGCGGTGGTCGGAGTCGGGTTCCAGGTGGGGGACCCTTCCAGCTGTTTTTCTTTTTGTTACATGTTGCCGGGTTGTGGCACTTTTCTGGTTGGGCGCGTGTTTTTCCCCTTTTCTTTTTCAGTTACCTTCAGCTTGTACTTTGTACTTTTAGAGGTCGATGCACATTGGGGTTTATTTATAGTAGTTTCCCTTTGTTTTCCTTTTACTCAGCACTTTTGTATTGAGTGTGTTGTGTGTGTGTGTGTGTGTGTACAGGTACTTAGGCAAAAGCCTCCCCGAGTTGTTGTGCCTTCGGCGCTGGTCGCCAGCCCCTGGCCTATGGAGGCGGGCTTGGGGTAGTTGCGGCTCGAGCCCGGGTAGGGTTGGGTCATGACAATGTGGTATCAGAGGTGGTTCGTTCCTTGGGACGTTGTTCGGACGTCCCTAAAATGAAAGGAATTGGTTGGGAATTAGGGCTCTAGTGTTAATGTGTCTCAAGAACGGCTCTCAGGCCAGGGAGTCCAGTGATGGTGCGGCGGCCGACGTATCCATTCACCGGGACCCTGATAACCCGCTTGTCGACTCGACATGCTGAGACACTTGTTGTAGGGAAAATTTGTTTGTGCATCACATAGGATTGAGTCTTTGACTTTCCTTCTTGAGTCATCTCCCCATCTTTGTTGTTATTTGTATATACATATATGCTCATCTGACCACGACACTCCTTGATAATATTCAGGATGTCTCCGCGAAGACAGCCAGCCAAGATACCATCTTTGGTTCGTAACGACGACCCTGTGAGCTATGAGGCCACAGTCCAGGACCCATCATGTGAGCCCCTTTCTCCAGGTGGGCCGGTAGTAGCACCCCCACCTGTTGAGCAGCAGACAGCTTCAGCAGAGCAGGCGGGGCTTGAGCGCAGGTTGAGCGCGCTCCATGAGTTCCAGCGGCACATACCGCTAAGGTTCAGTAGTGAGCCAGACCCTCAGGCAGCAGAGGTTTGGCTCGAGGCATTTTTTCACCTTTTCAGGCTTGTGCAGACGCTGGAAAATCAGAGAGTGTCTTTTCCAGCCAACCTTTTTCGTGGAGCAGCTTGGCATTGGTGGAGTCTGGTGACTCAGCTTCTTGAAGAGTCGTCGCTTTTGTGGGGCAACTTTCTGTTGTCGTTTCGTGAGGATTTTTCCCCTCCTGCTTGCACTCCGTTCGGATTCAGGAGCTCCTGCAGTTTCATCAAGGAGGGATAACGGTGGCCGAGTATGCAGCTAGTTTCGCAGACCGTGCACGCTTTTACCCGAACTTGGTCCACGATGATAACTTCCGAGCGCAGAAGTTCGAGCAGGGTCTCCATAGAGAGATTCGTGATGTCATAGTACCCTTGGGAATTTCCACATATGCCAGGGTACTAGAGTAGGCGCTGGTGACAGAGAGCTTCCTGTCACGTTCAAGAGTTGGTGGTGGCAGCAGGCACGTTGGAGTCGAGACGTCTGCCGCAGCTAGCGGGCGTCGGCAAGCAGAACCTCGACGCAGGTAGCTTTCTGACAACCAGACTTAGGGGCATTGTCGTACACCATAGTGGCACCGGAGGTCACCAGTGCAGATCAGAGAGAGTCAGTGCTATGCTTGTGATGGGCGAGATCACTTGGCACGGGACTGCCCGACTAGGCATGCAGAGAGCCTCAGGTAGGCAGCAGGTGCACCACCACGACGGAGGCAGCGTCGTGATCGGAGTAGCACCCAGAGAGGTGGTGCTAGCACAGGAGCGGGAGGAATTGGTAGTGGAGGACGGCTTTACGAGGCCTTCCCATCACCACTAGGCGGTCCACGTCAGGCTCCAGGAGCTGACAGTTGGGACCGCGGACAGCCGTGATCTTGGATGTCTACGATCCTGTAGAGCATGAGGTGATAAGAGGTACCCCTTGCGACTCTTCTACTCCTTGCAGTAGAATTGTTAGACTCTGTGTGTGGAATGCTTTCCTCCCTGATCCTTGCTTGAGGTGTTACCAGGGTGGCGCGGGGCGTCGGTGTAACCCTGTGTTGGTATGATAAAAGGCGTGGGACCTTTTTCTCTAGTCGATGGTGTTGACTCCTTCGCTTCCGAGCATGTAAGAGGGCCTTGGCTGTGAGACATCGACTGTGGAATCTTGTGTGACCAGATATCCTTGGGTGTTTCACCACATGGATATTCTAAAGGAGGGAATCACCGGGCCTTGTTCTAGGTGCGGGCGGTGATTCCAGTTGCAGCATGCGACGTAGAGGTTCGGTCGGGGAGGTGAGCTACCCTGAGAGCCTTCCGGCCGTTTGAGACCGTGCAAGGGGATGGCGAGGTTCCCTGCCGCCTTGCCCTAATCCCAAAGTTTGGAGTGGGTGCACGAAATCGGCAAGGGCTGACCTTGCGTGAACAGATCAATCCTTTGGTCTGTGTGCGATGGCGCAGAACTGTGCAAGAGTTCTTCTGGGTACGGAAGAGCCGGGTGTGGGCTTAGTACCCTGAGTTGTTCCTTGGTTTTGCTTTTTGGGGATGAAAAGATTGAAGGAGGGAATGATGTAAGAACCCAGTTTTTACTGTGGAAGACTTTGGAATATTCTTGATGATATTCCAGAGCAGCGCTTTCAGACGGCGTGTGATTCCGAGCCCCGGATTGGACGGAATTAAATTTTCAGTGCGTTCACACTGGAAACGCCAAATAATTGGGATAACTCCTAAATGGTGATCTGGATCAGAGATCCGATTATACAGATGGGTCCAGAATGAGGGTTTTACCCTAGTAATGACATAAATCTTGTCGGTGCGGGATGTTTGGACCCCTCGCCCGCTTCTGGAACGTTAAACGGATAAATTAATTAATTAATTTATTCGTTTAATGGTGAAACTCAAGTATCTCTTAAACGGTGGCTCAGATTGGAAAATTGAGGGCACCGTTGAGTTCGTAATGTACCTTTTACCCGAGGAGGGGTATAATTTTCGCGGGCGTGGGCCGTCTGTGAGAAATGGCCCCGGGGGCATTTTCGTAATTTGGCAGCCTCGGGCGCTGAGTTTAATAACTTTAGAATGGGGTCTCGGATTAAAATTCTGAGACCGACTTTGTTCTCGGGAGGTGGTGTTTACCCTAGGGGGAGCTTAATCTTGACCGCGCCAGAGGGTTTGGACACGGGTGTTTTAGGGGTCGGGACTTTTAATTAAAGAGTTTATTTATTTAAACTCTCCCCTCCACCCCTTCCTCCCCATTGAACCCCCTGGTGAAACCCTCTCCCCTCTCCTCCTCCATCTCCGGCGAGGCGACTCCGGTGAGGTGCGGTGATGCCGGCGGATCGACGCGAAGCTCCGGGTGAAGCCCAGCGAGGTAGGAGGTTTTCGTTGCGTTTTCATTTCTGAAGCACCCTTTGAATTCAATTTTATGCATCGATTTAATGTTTAATCTTTGAACAATGCCTGTACATGCGTAGTACGTTTTCTGTTCTTCCTATCTCTTCTTTCGGATCGAAAATCTGAGTTCGGAGATGATCTCAAACACCCGCCGAAGTTTGCGGGTTTTGGAGTTTTGTGGCGGCAGCGCGGTGGTCCGGGGAGCTCCGGTGCGGCGGCAGCGGCAGCGGGCGCTGGGGGCGACGGCGAGCGGCAACGGGCACTGGGGGCGACGACGAGCGGCCGCGGGCGAGGCAGCGAGAGGAGCCATCGGCGCGGGGTGGCGCGACGGCGAGGCGGGGTCGCGGCACGCGACCCCCGTGCGGAGACAACGACCCGCGTCGCGCGGGTCCTCGCGCGGCGACCGGCTTCAGTTGGTCGGCCCCGCGGTGGACCGAGTCCACCACCGACCCGCGCGGCCCAGCCACGGGCCAGGCGCTGCTAGCCGGTCCGGCCAGCGCGGGCCGGCCCTGGACGGGTGGACCGGCCGGTCCAAGCCGGGCGGACCGGCCGGTCCAGGCCGGTCCAGCCCAAGGGGCTTTGCCCCTCAGTTTTCCGACGCCTGTAACTTTCGCTACGGGCGTCTGTTTTGCGTGCCGTCAGCGGCAGCGCGGACCTCGCATCGAGGGGAACAGTTTGAGATGGTTTTAGAAATTTTTAATTCCTGAAACGAGGGGCCTCGGAGACATGGAACGTCTTTAAGTGAATTGACGTTTTCTTCGGGGGATCTTGTTTTGGACGCCGCGGACGCATCCGATGTCCGAATTGAGCGTTGTCAGTGGCGTTGGGACCCTGGCGCCAGGGCGAAGCTTTCCAGGGCGGTTTCAGGCGTTGAGGCCGAAGTTGAAGCCCGGACACCACGACCCGTCTTTTGAGCTACGTGCAGCGTTTAGCGACTTTCTGATCGGGCGCCCGTTTGGGGCGTGCGAGCAGTCGATTCTGGATGTTTTTCCGAGGGGATTGCAGTGGCGCAGTCTGCCCGCTCTAATTCCGCACGATGGTGCGGGCCCCATGAGGGTCGTTTGGGCGTTGACGGTGATTTTCCATCTCCATCATCGGGCGACCGTTTGGGACAAGTGAATAGTCCAACTTGTGTACCTTTTCGAGAGGATCGCAACGGTGCAATCCGTTGACAGCGCTTTGGGGACCGGGGTGTGGGTCCCGCGTGGTACCGCTTGTGCGCGGTAAGCCGTAATGTACCTTTTCCCCTGGGTATCTGTTCCACTCAAGTGAGTAATGCTCTTGACGTGTTTTTCCGAGAGCATTGCGATGGCGCAGTTCGCCCGGCCTTTTTTGGGATCGTGGTGTGGGTCCCACCCAGGCTGGCTACGGTGAATAGTACCCTTTTCACCGGGTGTCCGTTTTGGGCGATTGAGTACTCAATCCCGTGTGTTTTTTTGAGGGGATCGCAGTGGCGTGATCTGTTTGTTCAGTTTCGGGATCTTGGGGTGGGCCCCACACGGGTTTGGTTACGGTGAATAGTACCTTTTTCATCGGTTGACCGTTTCGGGCGAGTAAGTAGTCTATCTCACGTGTTTTTCCGTGAGGATTACAACGGTGTGATCTGTTTGGTTGTGCGGAGCCTCTTGCACGATCTTATTAAATGTGGAGCATGAAAGGTGCTCTGGTGGTGGTTCTTCCTACCTTGTTTGTAGCGGACCCTTGGTGTGTGATCGCGCACTCTTGGGAGAGTGATATAAATGATTCACAAGATTTTGTTGGCCGTGCCTAGGCCTTTGAGGTGGAGTTGTTACGTCACGCCTTCGCGTTGACGCTGGGTGCCATGTGCACGATAGCCTTTGGGCTGGAACGTGGTATACTCTGGGAGTATACGGGAACCCTTGGAGGTACATGTGGTTGTTTGTACCTGAGGACGTTTGTACGCTTGGTTGGGGTTGAGATGGGGTCACATGTTGTCTGGGCCCCACGTGTGTGTCGGGCTCTGCTTTACGTACTTTAACCTCTCGCAACGTAGAGGGTCCCTCTGTGCTCATTTGTTTGACCAACAGGGTGGAGTTTTTCCCCTGGCTCGGTGCTCGTTGGTTTGACCAGCAGGGTTGAATGGTCTCCCCCTGGCTTCGTTCTCGATGGATCAGCCGGTAGTGGTGCGGGTGACACCCAGTGATGGAACAGGCGCTGAACCTCTTTTGGTGAGTTGTTCTGAAGTTGGGTGGTTGTGCGATACCCACTCCGTATTCGGTTGGCCAGTGTTGTACCCTTCAGTAGAGATGGTCAGAGCAGTTCCGAGTTTTACCCTCCAGCGAGGCTGGGCAGTGGGTTACTCATCAACTTCTTCGGGTTTACCCTCCGGCAGGGCTGGGTAGTGGGTTTCTCACTGACTTGTAGGGTTTACCCTCCAGCAAAGACTGGGGAGTGGGTCACCCGACGCTCTTAGGGTCTACCCTCCAGCAGAGACTGGGCAGTGGGTCACCCGACGACTCTTTAGAGCCTACCCTCCAGCAGAGACTGGGCAGTGGGTCGCTCGTCATCTCGTTCCAGGTCTACCCTCCAGCAAGGTTGGGCAGTGGGTCGCCTGTCGACTTATTCCACGTCTACCATCCAGCGGGGCTGGGCAGTGGGTCGCCTGATGATGTATTAGAGTTTACCCTCCAGCGGGGCTGGATAGTGGGTCCCCTGATGATGTATTATGGTTTACCCTCCAGTAGGGATGGGCAGTGGGTCACCCGATATCATATTATGAATTACCCTCCAGTAGGGCTGGGCGGTGGATCATTCGTTGGCATTCCAGGTTCAGTCCTTTCTACTAGGCTAGCCTGTGGCTTTCCTCCGTGATTACCGGAGCGGGACCCTTGGTTATACGGGTCAGTGTTGTGACGGCTTTGACTTTGAGAAGACCTCTCGACTGCAGGGCAGTGACGAGGTGTGGTTTGACTTTCCCTAGAACTCTCAAGTACGAGGGGCACTCTCCCCACCGAGACGCGTTCTTGTGACGCGATCTAAAACCGTGAGGGCGAGTCAGTGCCGCCCAAAGCGGATAGTGTCGAAGTGCATTTATTGAGACCCTTGGCTTGCGGTTCGGGGCAGACGTGCGGGATACTAGGCATCGAGGGTTTTACTTCCGGTATTGTTGGCTACTCTTTTCTTGGGCTGAGCTACGGGACGGAGATATCCTTACAACGTTGTTCGGGCTTCTTGATTGAGCATATGGAATTGTATATACCTTGTTTCAGTACCCACCTCTTGGGCTTGGTTACTCTCCCTCCAAGAGAGACGAAGACGCACGGGGTATGCCACGTGCTTTCCGTGTCTAGCTTCTCGTGGTTAGATGAGTCTACTCTCCTACTATAGGTAGAGAAGACTCGACGAGAAGTTCATCTTATCACCATTTCCAACTCCTTGTGTCTGGACGAGTCTACCTCCTTTCTCTTGTTGGGTTGAGCTGGACTCTCTACTGTTACTCTTACTGCACTTTCAGTTATACTACTCTACTTTTCTTGTTCGCTCTACTGCTCACCCTTCGGTACCTCCTTTGTTTCTCCCTCGAGCCTTCGGGGTATCCTACTGAGTATTTTTATACTCACCTCTGCTTGGGCTTTGCCCGCACTTGGTGTGCCCTTGCAGACGACGGACAGGTTGGTCGTGACGTCATATGAGCTTAGGAGTTCAGGAGCGTGGATCGCGTGCGGTGGTCGAAGTCGGGTTCCAGGTGGGGGACCCTTCCAGCTATTTTCCTTTTTGTTACCTGTTGTCGGGTTGTGGCAGTTTTCTGGTTGGGCACGTGTTTTGCCCCTTTTTTTCAGTTACCTTCAGCTTGTACTTTGTACTTTTAGAGGTCGATGCACATTGTGGTTTATTTATAGCAGTTGCCCTTTGTTTTCCTTTTTACTTTGCACTTTTTCATTGAGTGTGTTGCATGTGTGTGTGTGTACAGGTACTTAGACAAAGGCCTCCCCGAGTTGTTGTGCATTCGGCGCTAGTCGCTAGCCCCTGGCCTTTGGAGGCGGGCTTGGGGTAGTTGCGGCTCGAGCCCGGGTAGGGTCTGGTCGTGACACATGATACCATTGTTGTCAAATATTGAAAGGTTTGAAAATCATTTTATCATTCTTATGAGTTTGTTCTAAGCATGCACAATGCGGTGCGTTGTTTTTACTTTCCCGTGACTTATTTTCCAATTAATTCTCATTTAATTTTTAGACCCTGTTTTTCCCCACTTTGGTATGTGAAATGAAATTCCCCAACCACAGTAAATTCCTTCATGTTTGATTTCAATTGGTTTCAATGATTCCCTTCTTCTAGGTTGTTGGTTTCATTGAAAATTTTCACTTCCGCTATAACAAGCCAACTCACTTCACCCCCACCTGGTGTTCATGTATAGTATGTAGCTCGCAAGTCTCACCTGGAGGAGAAGTCAAACCAAATTCCAACATCCCATGGTGACCCGAGGTCTCTCACGAGGTGTGTTGGCCAAACACCCCACTCGTGACAAAAACCTCAAGACCCGACGGTCCTAGCTCCTGTCCATCTAGACTCTACCAAACATTATGACCCAAAGAAAGGGTGAACCCTCTCTGATACCATTTTTTCAGGAACCAAATCAGGGTTTCATCCAACCCAACACTCGACCCGTCCCATGACATTGCTCGAAGGGCGTTTCTGATCCCCATGGGCTGTCAACTAGTGCCTGGGTATCAACAATACACTTTTGGGAACGATTTCACCGATGATAAATTACCATGAACAACTCCCAAGAATAAAATATCACACCAAGATCAATATCAATAACCAAAAGAAACACAACTATCACAAGTTAGACATTTTACAATTTTGACCAAAACCAAAATACCAAAACAGGGAGGGGTACCAACTAAATCACAAGTCTCAATACAACAAGAGGTCCACCGCCCTCATTCCACCTTCACTAACACTTGTAGGAAGAACCCTAGAAATCGGATCCACCATCATCACTATGAAGCATCTTTTCTTTACCTGGGTCAAACATAACAAGGTCTACATATACCCGGGGGTGTATATAGGGTGTGATCCAATGCTCACTAAGGATATCACCCAAAAGGATTCCATGCCAAAACATTATATGATAAGTCAACATGAAAGTTTTTATGAAAAGAAATGGATTTTTTTTATGGAATACATTTTAGTGAAAACATTTTAATGGAATCATGCTTGAAATTTAAATGACAAGTGGAGTCCACTGCATGTCGACGACAAGAAAATCATCACATGAGCACCACGAGTAATCCTTAAAGGTACTAGTATTAGAGAGGAATCTATCCAAAGTTCCAGTGGTCTTCAATCATCATCATATGTTTAGTTAGCGTTGTAGCGTCAATCCTGTTGGAGGGAACCGGGTCTCAGCCCCGCTGATCCTACTAGCTTACTAGTCCTAGTTCTCTCACCTAGTCACCTAAGATTCCCTTTTCTACTAAATTTTATTTCCCATGTCACATGAACCACCATTTTCACAAACACACATCCAACATTGAGAAAGCCATGAGGAGATTTAGTTCAGTGAAAACCCTCAATGTAGTGAGAATACCTTCGAACCGGGGGACAATAGTGGGTGTCGCAATGCGAGGGAAGGGATGGCCGTGGGTGATGGCTAGGGATTCTGGGGATGGCTAGGGTTGATATTGTGTGCTAGGAACAGAGGGGTTACGCGAGGAGACTGATCTAAAATGTTGTGGATGATGACAGTCAAGAGCAGGGATGACGACTTGGAACACTTGGGATTGAAAGGTCCAATGAGGGGTTTTGCGCAATGATGTCGATCGAGAACAGAGAGGGGGTTCGCGCGATAATGTCGGAGGGGGGCGTCGAGTGGGAATAGGGAGGTGGTTCGCGTGATGGTGTCAGAGGGGTACGAAAGTCTGGAATATGGAGGTGGTTCACGTGATGATGTCGGTGGGAGACGTTGGTTGGGAACATGGACGGTTGTTCGCGTGATGATGTCGGAGGATGTCGGCTAGGAACAGGTACGAGGTTCTTATGAGGAGGACAGGGAGGAATGCCGACAGAGAATAGGGAGGTAGGGTTGGGGGAGGGGGGTCGTGGGGAACGTGTCAGGGTTTGGGGGGGTGACGGTGTGTGGTGTTGCTAGTGGGAATTTCAGGGGATTTTTGTTTGTATATGTCTCATTTTTTTTATATTTCTTATTTTCATATATGCGCGCATGTGTGTGTCTATATATAATGAAAAATGTAATGAATTTATATAAAAAATAATATTGTATACGGATTATGTTTATATATATATATATATATAATCAATAAATATTGCTAAGTTATGGATATTTTAATTAATCATATATTTTTATTATCAAAATGATATGTTTGTAATGGGTAATATATATATATATATATATTCAATTTTTTATAAAATGTTTGATATTATTGAATAATTTATTTCATTTTATAATGGTAAAAGATTTGTTGGTAATAATAATTAATAACAATAGATTCATTCATTAGTAAATCAATTGTGTTGGTATTATCATGATAGGGCAACAAATTTAAATGTTAGTAAAAGATTTGTTGGTATTAAACTATTAATATAAACACATATATTTGTTGGTACCTATAGTTAATATCAACATAATTTATTATCTGTTGGAATTAATCATTTTTACCAACAAATATACTATCGGTTATTAATTTTTTATTCGTAAAGGTCACTTTTTTGTAGTGTTTGAAGGGTATAAATGATAAATTATTCCAAGAATTAGAATCAAAATTGGTTGGCTATACCACATAAAACCAGATCTCAAACTATATATTCATTAACAGGGGTGGAACAACCATAAAATAACATTTTACAAAAAGAATCATTTTCACAACTTCCTGAAATCCTGTTGACCTGATTGCAATTCACGAGGAAAGTTGACAACATGTTTGGTTGAGATGAGTTATTCACCATATAAAAAACAATTGTGAATTAAATATTAATAATTTAATCCACATCGTTCATCATACGTTCTTGTAGCTTATATATATGTTTACATAATTGTATGTCATTAGATTACATTTGCTCGATATCACATTATCTATGGCTATACCTTAGACTTGAAAATGCCATTTTAACCTCGGTTTTACAACGTACTAATATTTTCATCACCTCATCTCCCATCCTCCGGTTCCCTCGCAAACCTAATTCCGCCCAATCCACCTCGAGTGTTGTCACATTGTATTCTCCCCCACCATTTCTACATCCTCACACTCCAATCTCATTCTCGGGTTTTCTCTCCTTGCTTCGCACGACAGTCTCTCTTGATTTCCACCTCTACCGAGTAATCAAGGTCTCACCCTTTCCCTTATCTCATGTGATGACATCATCTTCATCGTTCTTCGTAGAACTGTCAAGTCAGTCTTCATTCCCATCTTCGGCCTCTCCGTCTGGCCAAATGGATCAACAATAAGGTATTCCCTGATTTTTATTCTATTTAACCGCCTCCCCTCCACTAGGATCGATAGTGTGGTGGAGAGATTTGATCTAGAAAATGAACATTTTCTCATTGTTTTGAATTTCTTTGACGTTTCTATATAATGAATGCTTTATGATTTAGAATTAGGTCTTACATTTTCTATTTTAATTTCTAAATTAAATGCATCACCTATGACTGCCCAACAACATTTTAATCTGTTTATTAACATGAATCCATGATTAATTGTTATCACACCTCTACAGTGTTTTGATTGTTGACATGATTTTTGAATTTTGATTAAGAATGCATGAGTTTTATTTTCTTCCTAAATTTGTTTGGTAACATTTTGTTGGGATCATAACATACAGAATATGCAGCAATGTTAAATAATAGAGACATTGATATGTTTTTTAAAAACAAGGTGGGAGAATTTTGTGAAAGCATATAAATTGGTTTGATACAAAGATAGTGAGACCCAATTTCAAAATTCCTATATTTTCTGATTTCTGTTTCTAAAACATTCTGAATTTTCAATTTTTTTGTATCATCTGAATACTTTTAGTAGTTCTAGAAAAATCAGGGTGGCTCAAAGAAGGTGAGACCCAATTTCAAAAACATTTGAAATAATGATTCCATTTTTTTGATTTTTTCTTAATTCATATGGAATAATTTTTATGAATTCATTTACTTCAAGGTGGACTTTGCATTAGTGGGCATGATATGTGAACATGTTTTCACCCGGCATGACACTAGTGACATCTATGGATCACTTAATGCTTTTCTATAAGAGGTTCATATATCACTTATGAAATTCCCTTCACATGAGGACGCATTATTCAAGTAGTGGTTTTCTAGTTCCTCTAGAGAGGTAAAAGTTCATATACCAATGCTTTTATTAGTTGCGGGACTTTCCTTATCACTTTTCTCTTTCTTGCATAGTTATGGCGATATTCTTATACATATGTTTGGTATATATTGATTATATATATAAATGTTTTGTATACACATGTGTTCTGTATATATATATGTGTGTGTGTTTTGTCTTCTCTATATATATATTTATGTTCTGTCTACTTTCTCTTTCTCTTTACATGTTTTTGTATACATACGTGTTCTAAATGTTTATATACATATGTTTTGTGTGTTCTCTCTCTCTCCTCTCTCTCTATATATGTATGTATATATGCGTAGCATATTTTTATGAATGTGTAGTCATTGGAATAACTTTAAACATGAAAACATGACTAATGCTTTCAAGTTTTAACTCCCTTAGTTTGTTCATCACCTCTACCATGGTCTATGATTTAGTTTATATATTTATATTTTCTCCATAATTAATCACTCATGCTTCTAATAAGGTGCCTTCATAATACGTGTTTGACTTAGGAAGGTGTGAAAGGCCCTGGTTCCAACAATCTCCCTCTTTGGGTTTGTTGACAATCTGTAGAGAGAATTCAATAAAGCAGAGACCTCGATCAAAAACCTGAGAAGACCTGAAAAATCTCATCCATCACTCAAGCCTACGTGATCAAAACTTAGTGTAGAAAACAAGAGTGACAAAAGAGAATTTCATGCCGTCAAAGACCACCAAATAATTTTTCAAATCATTCCTATAAACCAAACTATTCCTATAAACCTACAAATCAATCTTTGAATTCCTCTTTATATCCAAAGAAACGGTATTTGTACCTAGTGCTCAAAACAAACCCCCCTAGGTAGTATCTTTCCTATGAATCAACATCACTTCCACAAACAGATTAAAACAGTTAGCACAAATGGGGAGAGGAGTAAAACTAAAAACATGAAGGTACCGGGGCGTGTAGGGGAAGCCGATGGGTTCGGGGATTTAATTTTTTTTCCACTGGCGATTGACATAACGTCATCGCCGACGAAGCACTGCCCCAATATAAGCCCAAAGATCTTGCGCGAATAATTTTAAGCACAGAGTAAATCATAAATACCTGGTTAGATCTGAAGCCGCGCATTCGTTATCTTCCTGTCGACGACGATCGTTGCTCGAAGATTCCGAAGTCGAATTCCTCTAGATCGTCCACACGTGTTTAAAAAATCCACGGGAGTGCCGATCATTGAATTTTGGGTGTTAGCGCGGAGATCTAACGATGCTTTTGACGTTCCAACGATCACCGCATTGACATGACTTCGATGCATGGGGGAGAGCTTGATCCGATCACCTGGATCTAGAACTTCTCTCTCTAGAAAGCGGGTTAGGATAGAAAAGCTCTCAAGAGCTCGCCATGAATAGTCCATGGCGAGAGCTTATCCTATTTGTAGTGCATTAAGAAATTACCCCAAAAGGCTCCCAACCCCCGAATATTTAACACACTATATATGCAATATATTATGATTGCTTTACTGAGTCATAAATATAATTTATATTTTTGTTACTTTTTTGTTACTTTTTTGTAATATAATAAATATATTACGTGATGAAACCCAAGCCATTAACTTAACTCGCCATTCCCGTAAATATTAAATGAACCTTGAATAAATATTCATTCATATAATATTTCAAATGTATTTACTTTAATAATTTTAAATACATTTAATAAATAAATTCAATGCCACTTATTCTTAACTCAAATAATATGAATTTATTTTTTCCTTTGGTGATCGTACAACCTTGAGCATATCTCAGACCATAGTGGTGGGGCTCACCATGTCCAAAAATTCATGCTCACCAGAATAGGACCGTCTTTAGAATACGCTATTGTGTATGACCCTCTAGGCCCTTATTTCGATAGAAGTGAATACGATTCACAGACCAAGAGCGGAGTCTAGAAACCCATCAAGACTCATAAAGAGATAGAGTAGTAATAACAATGTCAACCAACCTATGAAATTCCACATGGCGACGTTGGCGGTCCGCCCGCTGTTTCATGTAACTCTGAGAACGCTGCAAATGATGCTTTAGTTGGCGAAGGGCTTCATCCCGATCTCCCAAGGCTGTAGCAACGACATCCACAAGTATTTCAGAAGGTGGAGCACTAAGAAGTGTAGGTGGTGGGCGTCCATAAACTACCTCGAAAGGAGTTGTGTTGATAGCTGAATGCCAAGAGGTGTTATAATTAAATTCAGCCCAAGGTAACCAAAATGACCAGGATTTGGGTTGTTCGCCAGCAAAGCAACGGAGGTAAGTCTCAAGACACCGGTTGATGACTTCCGTTTGGCCGTCGGTTTGTGGATGATAAGCCGAACTGAATTTGAGTTTAGCATGGTGAAGACAAAAGAGTTCGGTCCAAAAATTGCTAAGGAAAACTGGATCATGGTCACTTACAATAGATGCTAGCACGCCATGCAAGCGTCCCACTTCTTGAACAAAAATCGCAGCCACGGACTTGGTTGTAAAGGGATGCTTCATAGAAATAAAGTGAGCATATTTGGACAACCAATCGACCACAACCAAAATCATATCATAGCCATGAGATTTTGGTAAACCCGAGATAAAATCCATAGAGATATCAGCCCAAATGAGGGTAGGGAGTTAAAGAGGTTGGAGTAATCCTACCGGGGCCAAAGTGGAATATTTGTAACGTTGACAAATGTCACATTGATGAACATATTCGAGGACTTGCCGGCGCATTCCTATCCAGTACAAATTAGCATCCAGCCGCCTATAGGTGCGATAAAAACCCGCATGGCCACTGTGAGGCGTGACATGAAATTCAGCCAACAGTTGAGGCACACAGGGAGAAGCAACATAAATTACAAGGCGGCCCTGGTAACGGGGGATACCGTTTGAATAGGTGAAGCCAGGTTTAGAAGAGTTGTCCACTTGGAGGCCCTGAATGATCCGCTGGAGGGCGGGATCAGTCTGGACAATAGCGGTTAATGTAGCACTATCAGCCCATACGGGATAAGTTTGAAGAAAATAAGAATCAGTCGTGTCCTCTCTCCGAGATAGAGAATCTGCTGCAGAATTGGTGGAACCGGGCTTGAATTTGACATTAAAACGATAGCCCAATAATTTCGCAATCCAGTTTTGTTGATCTGCGGACACAACCCGCTGCTGAAGAAGGAATTGAAGACTGCGGTGGTCAGAAAATACCGTGAAAGTGCTGCCCAATAAATAAGGGCGCCAATGTTGGAAGGCCAATACCAAAGCAATAATTTCCTTCTCATAAGTGGACTTGGCCAGCGTTTTGTCACCAAAAGCTTTGCTGAAATAAGCGATTGGACGATGGTTTTTCATAAGCACCGCGCCCACGCCATAGCCCGAAGCATCACATTCCACCTCAAATGGTTTGGAAAAGTCAGGTAAGGCAAGCACCTGAGTGGTGGTGAGAAGGAGTTTTAAATGGTCAAAGGCAGCCTGAGTAGCAAAATTCCAAAGGAAGCCTGTTTTACGGGTTAAAACGTTAAGTGGGTGAGCAATCTGACCGTAACCCTTGATAAACTTTCGGTAATAACCGGTAAGGCCAAGAAAACCATGGACTCCCTTGACGTTTAGAGATTGGGGTCAATCAACAACAGCCTGAACTTTGGTGGGATCCACCGACACACCCTCAAAAGAGATAATATGACCAAGATAACCAACACTAGATTGCGCAAATAAACACTTGTTGGGGTTTTCCACAAAGTAATGATGGTGAAGGGATTGAAGAGCCAGGCGAAGGTGGTGGAGATGTTGTTGCCAATCCTTGCTGTAAATGAGGATATCATAAAAAAATCAGAATAAATTTCCGGAGAAATGGACGAAACACATCATTCATGGCAGCCTGAAATGTTGATGGAGCGTTGGAAAATCCAAAAGGCATAACTAAAAATTCATAGTGACCGCTGTGAGTACGGAAAGCAGTCTTCTCAATATCATCTTCCCGCATCCTGATTTTAATGGTAGCCAGATTTTAAGTCCAACTTAGAGAAGTATTGGGCACCCCCAACTTCATCAAGTAACTCGTCCACTACCGGAATAGGAAATTTATCAGGGATCGTGACTTGATTGAGTGACCTGTAATCCACACACAGGCGCCAGGTTCCATCCTTTTTGGTGACCAACAACACAGGACTGGAGAAAGCGCTGTTACTAGGGCGAATGAAACCAAGTTGCAGCAGAGTAAGAATCTGTTTTTCGATTTCATTTTTTTGAAAGTGGGGATAGCGGTAAGGACGCACTGCTATGGGTCTCTGGCCCTGTTCCAAACGAATGCTATGCTCCCACTGGCGAGAAGGGGGCAGCCCGTTTCGGTCAGTAAAAATAGTTGCAAACTTTGCTAATAAAGAAGACAAGGTCTGCTACTGCTGGTCGGACAGCACTGTCTTAGGACACACCTTCTTGCTGCCCAAAAAAAACTGGTGGAGAGATGGGTAGGGAAGACAGTCGGAAGAAGTGTGTAAGGATGTTGATGTCTGAAATTTCTGGGGGGCACCAGTGAGAGAATAATCTTGCCCAGCAAAACGAAAGCGCATCGTCATTTTGTCCCAGTTTGTCGTGACGTCGCCCAAGGTGCGTAACCAAGCGATGCCCGAAATGAAATCCAAACCTCCCAAGTCCAAGACATGAGCATCGATCAAGCAGGAAAAATTTTCAAGCCGCGGATGAAGTTGCTGAAAAAATCTCTGAATCTGAATATGATGTCCATCTCCCAATTTGACTCGTAAAAGTGGTGATGGCAGAACAGGTAAAGGAATCATGTGTACCAATTTTGGAGAAATAAAATTATGTGTTGCCCCACAATCCAAAAGAATAAGAATAGGGATGTCGCGCAAGTGGCCCTCTACTCTCAGAGAAGTAGCAGATTGGTTGCTGGAATGTTGAGCAGTGAGCACCGCCCCATACTCATGAAGAGCCACAATAGAACATTCGCCTTCAGTAGCTGGATCAGAGGCTGCAACTTGTGGTTCCGAAAGGTCAGTGTCCGGCATATCATCGTCCTCTCCCAATAGCGTGACTTGTAACTTTGAGTCGAGGCATTTATGTAGTGGATTATAAGGGAGACCGCAGCGAAAACACAAGCCACGTTTTCGCCGATCCTCCCATTCCTGTGAAGATAAAAATCGTGTGCCGCGGCCAGCAGAAGGAAAAGGCTTAGTGATGTCTGGTTTGAGGCCCAAAGTAACCAGGTCACGTTGGCGAGGAGGACGCGAAGAAGGTCCTGAGGGGTGGACATCTGGGGGTCTGGTGTGAGGGGGTATCCAACGATCAGAATCACGGTGACTAGAAAAAGACCGAGGTGGAAATGAACGAATGCCAGAATTACCACCCTTGGACACAGTGAGCTCTACATGGCGGGCGACGCGCATAGCCTGGAGGCGAGTCTCTGGGTTTTGAATCCGAACCCAGCTGCGGATGTCCTCACGCAAGCCATGTAAAAAATAGCCCACATACTGGCGAGGAACCAAGGAGACCAAGTACTCAAACTGTTCGATGTAATCCGTAACAGAGGTCTGCTGCTGGAGGGCAGCTAATTCTTCATAGGGATTTTGATTATCCAAGCCACTAAAGCGCGCCATCAACTCTGTTTTAAAAAACGACCAAGAAAGTTGTGGTTGAACTTCCTCAAGCACAGTAAACCGGTAGACAACAATACCTTCCATGCAGACTTGCGCGAGGGAGAGCTTCAAATGTTCTGGAGTTTGCTGTACTCGAAAATAAAGCTCAGCTCGGGTGAGCCAACCCCGCAGGTTCGTGCCATCAAACATAGGGAGCTGGACCCGGCGAACTGACAGGAAATGGTCAGGATGAGTAGCAACTGACACCAGTGGGCGGGAGTGAGTCCCTAAGTCGAAAGGGACTGCGGCACCAGAGGCATCCAGGTCTCGGAACAGTGAGGGTGAGGTTCATCCGACGAAGGAAGACTAACCGGAGGTATACCCGAATCTGCAGTAACACTGGACAGAGGGAAGTCGGGTGCTGGACCTGTTTCTCCATATGACGCGTCACGAGACGCCAAAATTCAGCTTGATCGACCAGCTCTTTCTGGCGATCGGTCTCTGCTTGCTGTTGTTTGTCTAGAAGTTCTTGCAAAGATAATTCCAAACGGCCCATCCTCTGTTCGACGCCATCCAAACGACTGAGTTGGCGTGTCTCCATAAAAGAAAACTAGAAGAAAGGAACTGGCCTCTCGAGCGGCAGGTCGGACCAAAGTTGATAAGATTCACACACAAACAGAAGAACTAAACAGAGAAATATATTCCAGAAGTTCAGATCACTGACCTTTACAGCAGGAGAAAACCAGAAATTCCATAGAATCAAAACAGAAGAGAAAAACTTACAGGAGAACCTGCTTCTCCCTCCCAAGCCCCCTGGCCGAACAAACAGAAAGGAGAATATTCCAGACTCCACACTCCCTACGGGTCGCCCATTTAAACAGCTCCTCTTCTAACTGATTTCCCCCTTTGAGAATTCTATATTCTGCCCTTCCCTTTTTCTGTTTGGACAGTTGGATTTTCCCCAGCTGATTCTCCCTGTGCAGTGGGACCACCCATAACTGATTCTCCCTGTGTATTACCCATATTTCCAGATATGCCCCTGCATGTGTAAACTATCCAGGGTCCCGCCGTAACAAATACATAGGCCTTTACCCAGGTTGCTGCAAAGGCAACAAGAACATCAACTCCATCCATCCAGGCAAGCTGATGCCCTGCAAAATTAGTGTGAGAGAATGAGAAGCGCAACCTCATATGCATATGGTATTTCTTGCCCTGCTGTAACAAACCACATCAGTGCCTGCCTGATTTCTGGTTCAGAAGGGCAAGGTTCTACCCATTTCAAGAAGTCAGAGAAATCCCATAATAAAGGAGTGGGTCCTTCCACCTTTTGGAAATCCATATATCCCCCACGATGTGCAGCCAACAAACCACTTCCAAACCTCTCTCTATTCCATTCTCAACATAAGTGCGTCCTTGGCTGTCCAAGCTTGATAAACCGTTCAGCAGCTGCCAAGAAACGCTGATAATTGGTAGACTCGGATGGCATGTATGGTCCACCAACTCTAGTACCCTGAAGCTCAATATTCCAAGCCCGCCTACATGACCTTCTCGATTTGCAGAATCAGAAGTGCCCATAAAACAGGGATCTGTTGGAGCAGGGCATTCCCTCAAAGCTGCTGCTTTCCCCATATTTTTCCGCCTGTTGTGGGACAGCCCCATCCCCACCATAGTGAAGTAAACAAACATCCGGAAAAGATCAAAGAACTGGCCAAATCCATAAACAGCCTGGCTAAGAACTTGTTCACTATTGCCACCTGCAACTTTTGCACGAGCTGTAACCACGAGTTTTTTACTAGTCTGAGCACTTGCTAGAATGCATGCAAGACTATTACCATCAGTTGATTTTATTGTGTTCCTCTTGATGTCAGAAACAGTCGCCACTAGCCCCATAGCAAAAGTATTTGGAATACGATGTTGCACCATCTGCTGGCAGAATTACTTTTGCCCACTCCAAGCTATCAACTCGGTTCTCTCCTGTTAAATTAATCACAGGAACCGAATTTTTCAGACTGTTCCCATCCACTGGATGGCTGTCAGCTCCTCTAAAGTAGCCCGAGCAAGCAAGAGTTTCGAACACTGGTAACTCCACTCCCTGAGTGATCGATCCCTGACCTCGCATGAGACCAGTAGCATTCACTATCCAGGACACCTTCAACCCCTGTGTAGACCAGCGCCTGCTCCTGTTTCTCCAAGAGATGCAGAACTACAGTGTTGTATTTTCGAAATTCCGCCTGTTCGTGCATTTCTTCCTCCCATCACTGGGTGTGTTGCATGATGTTTTCCAGAGTTGACACCAGATAGCGCAGTGTCGCTTTGTCACGTCCTAGCACCTTCGTTTTGCCAGTCAGCTCCATTTCGGCTTGATGCTAGTGAAAACGTAGGGGTTTCTGTGTTTTCCGGCCCTTCAAATCGCTCCATAAAACTTTCTTTAAACATCTGCCATGTTGTGTCCGGAAGGATTTTCACCAGAATATTAAACCAGTGAATGGCGGTTCCTTCCATACTAACCTGAGCAAGAAAAACTGTCGAATCTCCGGCGTCTTTTGGATCCAGAAAGAGACCTCCGCTTGAGTGATCCACCAGCGAGGATCCTTCCCATTGCAGACCGGAAACTCCATACCCATGGCAATCAGAACTGGATCTCACACAACACCGGCCTGATCGTTTGCCTCCTGCGGTTCCCACGCAACTCCCTTGCTCGTTCACCTAACTCCCCTGTGATCAGAGATGAGTGGTCATCCTTCAGGAGCGGTCGCTAATCCAAGCGTCACATAGTTTCAGATGAAAACTTACGAAATTCCACCAGTTGAACCGTGCATACCGATCCTAGTGTTGTTGTCGCTGTGTGAGGGTTTCCACTGCCGAAGCGATTGTGTTCACAGATGACTTTAGTTCTGCCAGCGACGTTTCTGCACTACCAAAAAGTTACACCACTCCATCTTGGCGAGATTGATGTTACGTTTCCAATGCCAGACTTGTCCCCTCCTGCATTTTTATGATTCAAGCGGATCTAGCAGCCCTGTTATCCCTCATCCAACAGTGAGGTGACACCTGTGTGATGCGGAAATGTCGGGAGTCATGCGAGAGAGGTTTGCAGATGAAGAAAAGACAAAAACAAAATAAGAAGATTAACACGCACACAACGATTTACGTGGTTCGGAAATAATCCTACGTCCATGGAGAGCCAGAATCACTTCACTAAAAAAATCTGGAAGCACAATTACAAGGAGATCAGAGTTTCACACACCCAAAAATCTGAACTGCTAGCATTCGGGCCAACATCATCCAGACGGATCAGGCTACAACCAATCCAACACTGTATTCCAGGGAAGCGAAATTGAATTATAGGCGTAGGTGGGAGAAGAAGAATAATGCAGAAGAAGAGAGAAGAAGAAATTCGAGAGACCGGCCTAGTAGTCAATCTCGGATCGCGGCGCGACGGGGCGAGTTCCTATAGCGAGATCGCGTTGCAACCACATTTGTATCCAATCGCGGGGCAATTAATATAATTTAAATTGTAGAATTCTACACATATATATACTGAAAAATTAAAAACAAAACATAAAAAGTAAAAACAGAGGCAAGAAAGGAGAATAGAGGGCAAGATGCTTTCGCTACAATGAGGGAGAAGTGGCGATAGGTTCGTCTGTAGCAAAGTAAGGGAGAGGTCGTCGACAACACTGCCGCAAGGGAGAGTGTCGTCCGCTGCAATGAAGGGAGAAATAGGGCGTGCAGAGGGGGGGAGATTTTGGTACATTTGGAGACCTCAATCCCCAAGAAATATCGTAGTTGAGCCAAATCTTTTGTGTGAAAATTTTGATGAATGAAAGATTTGAGTCGACCAATGTCGATACCATCACCGCCAGTAATGACAATGTCATCCATAGACTACCAAAAGAATGTTATCTGCTGCAGATTGATGATAAAAAACGGAATAATCATTTATACTTTGACACATGTAAAAGCCAACCAAAACGGTGCAGAAACAGCCGAACCAAGCACGAGGTGACTGCTTGAGTTCATACAATGATCGAGGAAGGAGACAAACCTTGGAGGTCTCCCGCTGAGCAACAAACCTCAGTGGTTGCTCCATATAAACTTATTCATCAAAAAAACCATGAAGAAAAACATTCTCAACATCCAACTCATGGAAAGACTAGTGATAGGAGGCGGCAAGAGAGATAAATAATCGAACCGATGTCATCTTTGTCACTGGAGAATAAGTGTCAAAGTAATCAATGTCATACGCGTGTGCATAACCCTTGGCAACAAGTCGTGCTTTGAGACGATTAAGAGAGTTATTGGCATTAGAGCACACTATATAGATCCTCCACTTGCAACAAACAACTTTTTTACCCGAAGGGAAAAGAGCAATATCTTAAGTATGGTTAGTGTCCAAGGCCTGAAGTTCATCATGCATAGCCTTTAACCAGCCAGAATGAGATTTTGCCTCAACGACATGTGCGGTGTCAAGTGAGCAGTCATAGTCCCAATAGCCCAAGAGGTAGCTACAAATAAACTTGGAGGTCTCCCCCTGAGCAACAAACCCCAGTGGTTACTCCATATAAACTTTTTCATCAAGAAAATCATGAAGAAAAACATTTTTAACATCCAACCAATGGAGAGACCAGTGATAGGAGGCGGCAAGAGAGATAAGTAATCGAACCGAAAACATCTCTTTCATTGGAGAAGAAGTGTCAAAATAATCAATCTCATACACATCTGCGCATAACCCTTGGCAACAAGACGTGCTTTGAGACGATTAAGAGGGCTATTGGAATTAGCGCGCACTATATAGATCCACTTACAACCAACAACCTGTTTACCCTAAGGGAGGGACAATATCCCAAGTATGGTTAGCGTCCAAGGCCTGAAGTTCATCATGCATAGCATTTAAAAACCAGCCAGGATGAGATTTAGCCTCAACGACAATGCGTGGTGTCGAGTGAGCAGTCAACGTCTCAATAACACAAGAGGTCGCTATAGATAACCCCATATAAGAATGAGAGGAAATGGGATGTTGTTGACACGAGCATGTACCTTTGCGAAGGGCAATGGGTAACTTGGCGATGGGCGATCAAGGGCAGGTGAGTCGTCGGGTGCGGTGGCAGCATCTGGCTCCAAGGCGGTAGAGGTATGCAAGGTTGGTGAGTATAAATCCAGTCAAATCATGATCCAACAACATCAAAATGAAGAGATGATGGTGATGGTGGATCGAAAGAATATAGTAAAGTAACTTCGGATTCAGGAATGGCAGGTGATGATGGGAAATCAGGAATAGAAAAGATGGAGGATTCGACAAAGAAAACATCACCCGAGACAACATAATGGTGCAAATCTGGAGAAAAGCAACGATATCCACGCTGATTTCGAGAATATCCAAGAAAGATGCATTTGAGAGGGTGGGCATCAAACTTGGAAAGTGATCTCGAACATAACGCACACGGCCAAAAATGCTTAGAGACAACGAATGAGGTGATGTGTTTGGGAACAAAGAATAGAATGAGATCTCCTCTTTAAGAACGGACGATGGAAGTCCGTTGATAAGGTTGGCGGTTGTGAGAATGGCATCTCCCCAAAAAACTATCGGAAAATGCATCAGAAATAAAAGTGCATGAGTAAATTCAAAAAGATGGCGATTCTTACGCTCGACAACACCGTTTTGTTGAAGTGTAACGGGACAGGAAGTCTGATGGATAATATCATGGTCATCCAAAAAAGAATGGAACGTGCCAAAAAAATACTCACGCAAACAATGAAGTTTCGCAGAAAATTGGGTAGTGAATTCATGATAATAGGGGCCCGCTGGGGAACACAATAGGACTCAAAATCAAAAGAAGAAACAAGACCCAACTCTGGAAAAAGCATGAAAAGAATAGGTGCGGATGGATGGCTGGGACACGGTCAGAAGTGACAGGACAGGCGAGAGATGAAGCTGAGTCTAGCATGTACACACCACCCTGAAGTCGCCAACTACCAAGCACCCAAGTCTTTGAAGGCTCCTAAAAGATAACCCAAGTAGGTGAAAATAGGGACTGACATTGTAAGTCAATTGTAAGTTTAGTAATATATAGTAAATTAAAGGGACGACAACATGGAACAAGGGCACTTGCGGAAAGCATCAAACTAGGCGTAATCGATCAACTCACGTCCACCCACCTAGATACCCGGGTTTCCCTCTTGTGCTCAAACAAGTTCAACAAGCCATGAAATATAATTTGCACATGAAAATACCACTTCCACATCACACATCAACCAAACAGCCCACATGTACATCACACAATCAGATCATCCCCCTTTTCATTCAAATTGATTTTTGAAATCCAACTCACACCAAAATAACCCACAACACATTTTTCATATATTTCACAATTCAACACATCCTTTAACAATTTTATAAAATCTTTCCTAAACATCACATAATAGCCCACTCACATATTACATAATACCCTTTTCATAAACAAAATCCATTTTGCACATCACAATCACAAAACAGCCCACTTCACGTTCACATCACCTCCACATTTCAGTAATTCCATTAAACATTTTTATAAAACATTTCCAAGAGGATCCACATCACATGATAGCCCCTTTCACATCTAAAATGGACCATTTCAAAATATACACAATCCAAAACAGTTTTCCAATATGGTTTCACCTCTTACATAAATCATAAAACCATTCAAATCTTTCATAAAACAATTCCAAGGAGTATACCCAAGCTTTGCAGATAAAACCCATTTCAAAACCATCTTTCAAGGACAAAATCATGCCAATACCAATCCAAACAGAATTGGAAGCCCTAGAAAGATTTAATAAACCACTCTCAAGTATTGTAAAATCACCTTGAATAATACCACAAAAAATGCACATGAATACACACACGTTTTCATAAATCAATTTCAAGAGGCATAACATGGTTTTACACATAAAAATCATTCAAAACCCCTCTTTCAAACCTAATGGTACACCAAGACCCTATCAAAACAGAATTGGCAGCCCAAACAAGATTTAGTAAACCAATTTCATATGTTATAAAATACACCGAAATAATACCTCAAGAGTTGCACATGAAAAACACTCAATTTCAAGCTAAAATGCAACTATAAAATTAAACGCTTAACCAAATCAATCATAAAAAGTTTCCGCACCACACACAACATGGGGAATATGAAAAATAGATAAATACAACAAGCTAACTCATCATAAAATGGTTACACATGGAATCACCTACCTTTTTTGTTGAAACCCTAAAAACATGGTACGAAACATCCACCGCACCATAAGGGGGTGAAAACCAACCCTAAACCAAAAGATTTGACTAAAAAGACAACAAATCAAACCATAGGTTCGAACCCTAACTTCTGGACATTTTAGAACTTCATGAAAGAGGGAGGAAACCCTAAGGAAAATGGAAGAAACCAAGAAGGAATCACTTACCTTGAACAATCTTGAATAAATCACCCTAAATCCACCAAAGGTTGAATCTCCAAGCAACCAAAACTGATAGGTAGGCTCGAATGAGGCTTAGTAGGTTAAGTGGGGACTGAAATGGGGGAGAGTGAAAATTGAAAGGTTTGTGAAAGAATCAAATTACCTTCTCAAATCTGGATGATTTGAGAAACCCTGAGAATTTTCTCCCTAATCCGCGATCCAAATGTGCTCCAAAGTGGAAAAATAGATAATGAGAGTGAGCCTCGGGTTTTTGGATTTGGGTGGGATGTGAAATCACCGAAAAACAGTACAAAAAAAATAATTTAAAGCAGGAAATGGGCTTACGGGCTAGCCCAAAACCTTAATAAAAAACCCAAATCCATCATTATTATGGATTCCTATGGGGTCCAAATTGATATGGTGGTTTTAATATACCAGGGGACACCAATTGGGAAGAGGAATGAGTGTAAAATGTTGAAAAATGAAGGAGTTATAAAAGAAACAAAATTTATTTTTAAATTTGAAAATGGGCTCACGGTTTGACCCAAATTTTGAAAACCCACCATTTCCACCAAAATGAATGGGAAACCCCCAAAACAAAGCAAGAATGGAAATTAAATGAAAAATAACATCAAAAGAAGTCGGGGATGTGACACTAACCTATGACTTCAGGCCGGTTAGCCTAATGCCGGTGAGAAAGAGGCCTAGAGGGTCACACACTAAGTGTATCAAGAATCTCAGTTAAATAATATATTATTTTTTATTATTTAAAATATTAAATATATATTATTCTCACACGTGGTTTAATAATTATTCATGTAAGTTTGATCTCATTTATTTCATCAATAGTTATTCTATTAAATATATTGTGAGCGGAATATTTAATAAATATTTATTTTTTATTTAATGAATATAATATTTATTTATTTATTGGTGAATAATGTGATGATATTTATTTAATAAATAAATAGATATTATTCAAGGCCCGATAAATATTGTGAAGGAATGGCGGACCGGGTTTAATGGTCCGGTGAGAAAAAATAATCATATCGAATATTATTTAATTATAATTCGCACTGGTAGAATTATTTTATTTTAACCCTAACAATATAAATACTCAATTATGCTATTTTCTCATTAGAGCCAATTTCATTTTGTTGGTTGCGCACAACAATCTTAAAAAATCCTCTCTAAGTCTAGAGAGCCCCCTTCTCCAAAAACGCTCCCAAGAACAACAAGCAATCCTCCTCCACCGGATCAAGAACGCTTTGAAAGAGATTCTCGAGGCGATCAAGGCAGACGATGCAAGCGTAAGGATCTTCTGTGCTGACACCTAAAGACTCCTTTAACAACGTCTGAAGATACCTGAAACACGTGTGGATCACCGCTAGAGGAAATCTGCATTTGGTTTCTACAACGCAACGACGATACACCGTAGATCTGTCGCTGGATTCATCAAAGAAGAAATAATTCCTTAGAGGTAATTCTTTATCTAATTAAATTAATAATAAACAATATGTGTTGATCTCCTCTTTCTCGGTTTCGGCGTTCTATCTCTTGTTTATTTCTTTAATTCAATTTCGTTGATCACGGCGTTCATCATCGCATATATCTTGGATTGATCATCGATTATGGAAAAAAGCAAAGTTGGTCACCGTCCATCGCAGGCTTCCGCTGCGCCCAGAACCTACAATAAAGTAACTAAGTATAGAAACATTACAAGAAGTCAAGCGTATTCTCAAAACAGCTGAGAAAGGGTGGTCCCTAAGTTAGCGGTGAGAAGTATACGACTTCTATATTACCAAGTGAATAATTCTTGTAAAACTTTTATTGAGTATAACCAAAACATTCATCTCTCGTGTCCTTTGGACACAATGAGACGTTATTCCAGTTTCGGAATGAATGTTGGTGGTGGTATTGAGTAAGTAATAGTCCAATGATACATGAATCATAGGCAATATATGGTGAATATAAAATGTAAAACTTACATACCCAGTTGTGGTAAGATAATTTTTTGTCAAACAAAACTGAAAGCGGACGTCCAGGATATACTTAGTATGGTATTTAGACTCAGTTGAGCTAAACGCCTTAGGTATCATCGACATATATACTTAGTTTTGGACAAATAAACCTTCAGAAATAAAGGTATGCCACAAAGTTTTTAGAATTAGTTCAACAAGAGAGCCTGAATTATTTCAAGGGTATGTTAGTCGCAAATATACTTCATTAGATTCCTTTAACTGATTAAATAATATGAAATTAAAGTATGATATAGGCATGGTCATAAGAAATGAGTTGTTTCGGGCCGACATGCCGAAGAATATCATGACCAAGCATTCATCAATCAATATAATGTAGTGTGGAGTAATTCCTAAACGCAAATTACCTTATCTACATCACAACATTGATGTTAATAAGGTTAATAAGGAGGATGAATGATGAGTCTTAATGTTAACATTGATCAACAAAATGTAGCGTGAAACAATTCTTAAACGCACATTTCCTTTTACACATCTGAGTCCCGATGTAAGTTAAAGGAGTATCAATGTTGGGACATATAGACATTGCAGATACTTCCATTATATTTCAAGGCGTGTTTCGCGTTGTCCAATAACTATATGTCAACTATAATGACAAATGGATATCATATGAGTCATAACATGATGAAAATCCATTATATTATAAGACATGTGTTTATATGCAAAGAGTTTATTAGGATATAAACAAACTTTCATCAAGTAAAACACATTATGCATCTAAAGTAATTATCTTAAAAGTTTTTTAAGGATATTTCAGAAATTCGTAAGATAGAAAAGTAGTAGTCATGTGATAGACTATATTTATATAAAAGGGCGCGCATATCTATTAGAGATAGTGAGAGATAGATTGACTTGGGTTTAGTCAATGCCAAGGATGCATAAGTAGTTGGCATAGGAACAAGTTCCACAAGTCATGTGGAAGAGGAATGTTCCAGAGACACATACTGCTCAGAAGGTTAAAACCACGGTGATGGTTTTGTATTGATCGCGGTCGGTGATCCATTATTCATTGTGAATAATAATTCCTACAAGTAGGCAGTATATGGCAATCAACTAAGATTGACAAGGCCATTTAAAATTCAATAATGGATTATTATTTTGAATACCGCGGTGGGTATTCAAGTGAAACTATACATGGGCGGTACATGCGTGGTACCAATAAGGCTCGATTGGTTATACCAAGTCAATATGCATAAATCCATTAGAATTTTACTTATCGTAGCTAATATCTATGATCATTTTATTAGGCATTGGATGTCAAGACCACCAATCGTGAAAGGTGTCTATACAACGCAACTAGAAAGGAATGAGGACATCACAAAATGCCAATAAAGGGTGTAAGTTACTCAAATCCAATTCAGGATTAAAGCAAGCAACGAGATTATAGAATATTCATTTGGAATGAATCTTTGTCTTGTGTCTACCAGAGGTTAGTGGAAGCGTTATTGTTTTCCAATTGAAATATGTTTAGTAACATATGGAAAACAATTATTGGTCTTACAGTTAGTTAAGACCAGGATGTAAGTATCTCTCCAGAGATTGACTTAACAACCTAAGTTCTAGGGAACAAGATCTACTAAGGTAGATTTAACGGTTACCTAGACCTAGTCAATCGTACATATACAAACATGGTTTTGAAAAATATAAGATGGAACAATTAGAGAGAGAATTGTTATCAATGTCACATGACATATATTTCTCCAGGTAGACATGTTCGGGACATTGGAGGAGATTAACATGGTGAGTTGAATTCCATACGCTTTAGCGATGTATATACTCGGGGATACCATCCCTTGAGATGTTTTACTCAAAGGGGTGAGGTTGCACATAGCAGATTAACCACGTAGCGGAAACATATCAGACTAATCAACGAAAGTCCTGACTCAACAGAAAAATGATCTTTATCATGTGAGAGCTAACAAGGGTGGTTAGCAAGTTGGATCTAAAGCAAGTGGGCGTGTTGTAATAGTGGGTTCCCTATACCCAGCTATTCAGTACTTTTGATTACCATTTCATGTATACAGTTAAATATTCATGACGTTTACTTGCCATTATAGTGTAGACATTTTTGCATCCACTATTTAAATGATAATATCTATAGATTAATTGTCGTATCAAAAGGTTATAGCAGATCCTAGACCATAATGAGAACTTCGCGATACTATGACATTAATCTTAAACATATGTTCTATGGTCTAGATAGATCATACTGACTGGGCATAGTAGATGTCTGACTATCAAGTGTTGGGGGCTCATAAGTATTGAGACTTTTTCTCATTAAGTTCGCCCTTGGTAATATCTATTTGTTGAGATCATTACAGACCCGCCAATTGCAACACCACATGCTTTGGGTGTCATTGGATGTTCCCATCTACGAAAGGACAATAACACGGGTGTGCGTCTTTGTTATGGCGGGACCCTGGATAGTTTACACACGCAGGGGCAGATCTGGAAATATGGGTAATACATTGGGAGAATCAGTTATGGGTGGTCCCACTGCACAGGGAGAATCAGCTGGGGAAAATCCAGCTGTCCAAACAGAAAAAGGGAAGGGCAAAATAGAGAATTCTCAAGGGGAAATCAGTTAGAAGAGGAGCTGTTTAAATGGGGGGCCCGTAGGGAGTGTGGGGTCGGGAATATTCTCCTTTCTGTTTGTTCGGCCAGGGGGCTTGGGAGGGAGAAGCAGGTTCTCCTGTAAGTTTTTCTCTTTTCTGTTTTGATTTTGCGAATTTCTGGTTTTCTCCTAGTGTAAAGGTCAGTGATCTGAACTTCTGGAATATATTCCTCTGTTTAGTTCTTCTGTTTGTGTGTGAATCTTATCAACTTTGGTCCGACCTACCGCTCGAGACGCCAGTTTCTTCTAGTTTTCTTTTATAGAGACATGCCAACTCAGTTGTTTGGATGGCGTTGAACAGAGGATGGTCCGTTTGGAATTATCTTTGCAAGAACTTCTGGACAAACAGTAGCAAGCAGAGACCGATTGCCAGAAAGAGCTGACCGATCAAGCTGAATTTCAGCGTCTCGTGACGCGTCATATGGAGAAACAGGTCCAGCGCCCTGATTTCCCTTCGTCCAGCGTTACTGCAAATTCGGGTATACCTTCGGTTAGTCTTCCTTCGTTGGATGAACCTCACCCTCAGTGTTCCAGGACCCTGGATGCCTCTGGTGCCGCAGTCCCTTTCGACTTAGGGACTCACTCCCGCCCTTTGGTGCCAGTTGTTACTCATCCTGACCATTTCCTGTCAGTTCGTCGGGTCGAGCTCCCTATGTTTGATGGCACGGACCCGCAGGGTTGGCTCACCCGAGCTGAGCTTTATTTTCGAGTACAACAAACTCCAGAACATTTGAAGCTCTCCCTCGCACAAGTCTGCATGGAA
This sequence comes from Viscum album, assembly GCA_963277665.1. Classification (NCBI taxonomy): domain Eukaryota; kingdom Viridiplantae; phylum Streptophyta; class Magnoliopsida; order Santalales; family Viscaceae; genus Viscum; species Viscum album. Next base: position 966,734,989 of record OY728129.1, read on the forward strand.
GGTATTGCTATCCACTGGTTTACTGTGCTTGAGGAAGTTCAACCACAGCTTTCTTGGTCGTTTTTTAAAACAGAGTTGATGGCGCACTTTAGTGGCTTGGATAATCAAAACCCCTATGAAGAATTAGCTTCCCTCCAGTAGCAGACATCTGTTACTGATTACATCGAACAGTTTGAGTACTTGGTCTCCTTGGTTTCTCGTCAGCCGGAGATGCAGTATGTGGGCTATTTTTTACATGGCTTGCGTGAGGACATCCGCAGCTGGGTTCGGATTCAAAACCCAGAGACTCGCCTCCAGGCTATGCGCGTCGCCCGCCATGTGGAGCTCACTGTGTCCAAGGGTGGTAATTCTGGCATTCGTTCATTTCCACCTCGGTCTTTTTCTAGTCACCGTGATTCTGATCGTTGGATACCCCCTCACACCAGACCCCCAGATGTCCTCCCCTCAGGACCTTCTTCGCGTCCTCCTCGCCAACGTGACCTGGTTACTTTGGGCCTCAAACCAGACAACACTAAGCCTTTTCCTTCTGCTGGCCGCGGCACACGATTTTTATCTTCACAGGAATGGGAGGATCGACGAAAACGTGGCTTGTGTTTTCACTGCGGTCTCCCTTATAATCCACTACATAAATGCCTCGACTCAAAGGTACGAGTCACGCTATTGGGAGAGGACGATGATATGCTGGACACTGACCTTTCGGAACCACCAGTTGCAGCCTCTGATCCAGCTACTGAAGGCGAATGTTCTGTTGTGGCTCTTCATGAGTATGGGGCGGTACTCACTGCTCAACATTCCAGCAACCAATATGCTACTTCTCTGAGAGTAAAAGGCCACTTGTGCGACATCCCTATTCTTATTCTTTTGGATAGTGGGGCACCACATAATTTTATTTCTCCAAAATTGGTACACATGATTCATTTACTTGTTCTACCATCACCACTTTTACGAGTCAAATTGGGAGATGGACATCATATTCAGACTTAGGGATTTTGTCAGCTGCTTGAAAATTTTTCTTGCTTGGTCGATGCTCATGTCTTGGACTTGGGAGGTTTGGATTTCATTTTGGGCATCGCTTGGTTACGCACCTTGGGCGACGTCACGACAAACTGGGACAAAATGACGATGCGCTTTTGTTTTGGTGGGCATGATTATTCTCTCACTGGTGCCCCCCAGAAATTTCAGACAACAATATCCTTACACACTTCTTCCGGCTGTCTTCCCTACCCATCTCTCCACCAGTTTTTTTTGGGCAGCAAGGAGGTGTGTCCTAAGACGGTGTTGTCCGACCAGCAGCAGCAGACCTTGTCTTCTTTATTAGCAGAGTTTGCAACTATTTTTACTGACCCAAAGGGGCTGCCCCCTTCTCGCCAGTGGGAGCACAACATTAGTTTGGAACAGGGCCAGGGACCGTAGCAGTGTGTCCTTACCGCTATCCCCACTTTCAAAAAAATGAAATCGAAAAACAGATTCTTACTCTGCTGCAACTTGGTTTCATTCGCCCTAGTACCAGCGCTTTCTCCGGTTGTGTGTTGTTGGTCACCAAAAAGGATGGAACCTGGCGCCTCTGTGTGGATTACAGGTCACTCAATCATGTCACGATCCCTGGTAAATTCCCTATTCTGGTAGTGGATGAGTTACTTGATGAAGTAGGGGGTGCCCAATACTTCTCTAAGTTGAACTTAAAATCTGGCTGCCATCAAATCAGGATGCGGGAAGATGATATTGAGAAGACTGCTTTCTGTACTCACAGCGGTCACTATGAATTTTTAGTTATGCCTTTTGGATTGTCCAACGCTCCATCAACATTTCAGGCTGCCATGAATGATGTGTTTCGTCCATTTCTCCGGAAATTTATTCTGATTTTTTTTTATGATATCCTCATTTACAGCAAGGATTGGCAGCAACATCTCCACCACCTTCGCCTAGCTCTTCAATCCCTTCGCCATCATTGCTTTGTGGCAAATCCCAACAAGTGTTTATTTGCGCAATCTAATATTGGTTATCTTGGTCATATTATCTCTTTTGAGGGCGTGTCCGTGGATCCTGCCAAAGTTCAGGCTGTTGTTGATTGGCCCCAACCGTCAAGGGAGTCCGTGGTTTTCTTGGACTTACCGGTTATTACCGAAAGTTTATCAAGGGTTATGGTCAGATTGCTCACCCACTTACCGTTTTAACCCGTAAAACAGGCTTCCTTTGGAATTCCGCTGCTCATGATGCTTTTGACCATTTAAAACTCCTTCTCACCACCACTCCGGTGCTTGCCTTACCCGACTTTTCCAAACCTTTTGAGGTGGAATGTGATGCTTCGGGCTGTGGCGTGGGCGCGGTGCTTATGCAAATCCGTCGTCCAATCGCTTATTTCAGCAAAGCTTTTGGTGACAAAACGCTGGCCAAGTCCACTTATGAGAAGGAAATTATGGCTTTGGTATTGGCCATCCTACATTGGCGCCCTTATTTATTGGGCAGCACTTTCACAGTATTTTCTGACCACCGCAGTCTTCAATTCCTTCTTCAGGAGCGGGTTGTGTCCGCAGATCAACAAAACTGGATTGCGAAATTATTGGGCTATCGTTTTAATGTCAAATTCAAGCCCGGTTCCACCAATTCCGCAGCAGATTCTCTATCTCGGAGAGAGGACACAGCTGATTCTTATTTTCTTCAAACTTATCCCGTATGGGCTGATAGTGCTACATTAACCGCTGCTGTCCAGACTGATCCTGCCCTCCAGCGGATCATTCAGGGCCTCCAAGTGGACAACTCTTCTAAACCTGGCTTCACCTATTCAAACGGTATCCTCCGTTACCAGGGCCGCCTTGTAATTTCTGCTGCTTCTCCCTGGGTGCCTCAACTGTTGGCTGAATTTCATGTCACGCCTCACGGTGGCCATGCGGGTTTTTATCGCACCTATAGGCGGCTGGCTGCTAATTTGTACTGGATAGGTATGCGCCGGCAAGTCCTCAAATATGTTCGGCAATGTGACATTTGTCAACGTTACAAATATTCCACTTTGGCCCCGGCAGGATTACTGCCCTCATTTGGGCTGATATCTCTATGGATTTTATCTCGGGTTTACCAAAATCTCGTGGCTTTGATGTGATTTTGGTTGTGGTCGATCGGTTGTCCAAATATGCTCACTTTATTTCTTCAGCTTCAACACAACTCCTTTCGAGGTAGTTTATGGCTGCCCACCGCCTCCACTTCTTAGTGCTCCGCCTTCTGAACTACGTGTGGATGCCGTTGCTACAACCTTGGGAGATCGGAATGAAGCCCTTTGCCAACTAAAGCATCATTTGCAGCGTTCTCAGAGTTATATGAAACAGCGGGCGGACCGCCAACGTCGCCATGTGGAATTTCAGGTGGGGGACTATGTGTATCTCAAGCTGCGCCCTCACCGTCAAACTTCCCTGGCTCAACGAATTAATCACAAGTTGTATCCCTGTTTTTATGGCCCTTTTCGCATCTCAAAACGAGTTGGCCCTGTTGCCTATCATTTGGAGTTACCCGTCTCTGCCCGCCTTCACCCTGTTTTCCATATTTCTCAACTTAAAAAAGTTGTGGGCAACCTCCCATTTCAGCCTTCTCTCTCAGAGCACTTGGCTCCTGATTCTGCGGATTGGCCTGCACCTGCTGCTATCCTAGCACAGCGCTTCCAGCAGTGCGATGGCAGCCCTGTCCCTCAGACTCTTGTTCAGTGGCACGGCCAAACCAGTGATGACGCCACTTGGGAGGATGATTATGTCCTTCAAAATCAATTTCCCTCTTTTCAGCTTGCGGACAAGCCTGTATCTCAAGCCGCGGGGAGTGCTACGGCGGGACCCTGGATAGTTTACACAGGCAGGGACAGATCTGGAAATATGGGTAATACACAGGGAGAATCAGTTATGGGAGGTCCCACTGCACAGGGAAAATCAGCTGGGGAAAATCCAGCTGTCCAAACAGAAAAAGGGAAGGTTAGAATAGAGAATTCTCAGGGGGAAATCAGTTAGAAGAAGAGCTGTTTAAATGGGGGACCCGCAGGGAGTGTGGGGTCGGGAATATTCTCCTTTCTATTTGTTCGGCCAGGGGGCTTGGGAGGGAGAAGCAGGTTCTCTTGTAAGTTTTTCTCTTTTCTGTTTTGATTCTGTGGAATTTCTGGTTTTCTCCTGCTGTAAAGGTCAGTGATCTGAACTTCTGGAATATATTCCTCTATTTAGTTATTCTGTTTGTGTGTGAATCTTATCAGTATTTGAGGGCGATTTCATTTGCTTAGCACAAATTATTACTGGGGTTGGAAAATTACATTTCATATTTAGTATTCTCATTGAAAATTGTCAGCTGGATCTTCTTCAGAAATTTTCAGTTGTCGCGAACACTAGCGCTGACACAGCAGAGGCTGTCAGGGAAATCAGAAAGGATGTTTTAACATCATTCAAGATTCACAACCCAGACAATCTTGATGCAATTACTGCGGTGTATAATCATTTTGACATGAAGCATGAACCTTGGTGCTTCTAGAATTGGGCGCTGTGTAGTCTTCAAAATACTGGTTGTTACAGAATGTTAAGTACCATAACGAAGAGCTGCTAGATTCCATGCGCTACTACATCGAAGCAGCCTAGGTGCATTCCTCCATGGACGCCGGCAACAAGACACGGGCAGCCTGTGCTACTTCTGCAGCATGGAAGTGGTGTCCTGTGAAAGAAGCAACGTGGGAAGGGATATTCACCAACCAACAACGTTTTCCTTTCCTCAGTCCGATTTTTAAGGAGGGACAAGTGATAAAGATCTGAGGACAGCCACTCGTCAGCCTGGAAAGGCATCTTCTGGATGGAGCAAAAGGGTCACTACAGGAAAGTTTACAGCTGTCCACAGTTGTAAGTGGAATCCGTTAGCTGCTCATGTGAGGACCCAGGGCAGGGGGAATGCTGTTGTAAAGGGGGAGGCTGGGGCTGGAGTGAAGGATATGGAGGAATTTGTTAGGCTTTCTGTTCGGACATAGGGCTTGGGCAAGTGAGGCCGGGGTCTCGAATTTCTCTTTTTCTCTTCTACATTCTTCTTCTTCTCCCACCCACTCCTGTAATTTCGTTTTTCTTCACTGGAATACATACATAGCAGCCCCTTCCATGTTTCAGTTATTTTTAAAAATCTGAAACACTTAGCTTTATGAATAAAATGAGACCCCCTTTGTTGCCAACAAATTTTCCAGAGAATGCACTGTCAATTTGTTGCTCTCACTCCTCATTTTCTTCAGAGTTTCAATGTGTGGTTTTTATACGTTAGTTGTGTGGGTTTGGTTTTTGAATCTGATATTCAAGAAGGTAACATGTTTTATCTTAGGAGACAATTGTTCATTTCATTTAGTACTGCTGAGGGGACAAGCTTGTCTTACAGAGACAATGTAAACTTGTTGGGCTCAAATTTATAACTATTCTCTTCCTATTTTCTCAATTTCTTGCTCCTGAGCTGATTGTGCTTGGTGTGTTTTGTATTTTCTTGTTCTCATATGCAGATTGGTCAATACTATTATATTGTGTATAAAAGTTAGGTAGAATGTCCTGATCTTATACAGTTCTGTTTTCTATAATGCTTAAGTGAGCCTAACTTTCATTATTTTGGGATCATTGGCGTTTCCCTATTTTTTTTTTGCGTTTTATATAGTTCTTCATTGGCATGATTTTTAATGTGTAAATGAGAGAAGAATGGGCATTGATCTTGTGGTTTTACATGATATTTCTTTAAGAAGGAACTTGTTAACTGAATACAAGTTCAATGTATTTGAATATTTTTCACTAGAATTTTGTAATATTGGGGTCATTTTGCATCCTCTGACTTTGATAACCTAATAGAACCCTTTTCCTTTTATGTTTGTTCTTTTCTATTCTACATTCATGCAACTTGTGGCCCATCAATCAGTGAAAATTTATATATTTCATTTCTCATGTATCTAATATCTCCTTTGGCATCCAAATCTTGATGGCATTTTAACCTATGAATGTAGCATGCACCTGCAACGTATGGTGATGTATTTAAATCCATATTTGATTACATCGATCATCTATTCTCATTAATTCGACCAAGAATGATCCTTTATATGGTAGTTTGTATGTTTTAATGCAGCTCAGTCATCATTTATTATCTCTATTATCTCTATGCTACCCTTGGATCATATTTATTTAAATTGAAGTTTTGTAGATGGAGTTGCGCCAAGAGCTATGTTATTGGTGAATTCCCCTTACCTCATTGTGAGGTGGAGACATTCTCTTATAGATGAGTAAAACAAATTACAAGGAGGGTAAGTCCGATGTGGGACTCAGAAATACCCATTAAACTTAAATGGGGTCCAACACTCCCCCTCAAGCTGGACATGCCCAGATTGGATTGAGTTCCATAAAGAAAAAAGATGACAAGACACAAAAACCATCTCATACTCCCCCTCAAGCTGGGCCATGAAGGCTGTGAATACCCAGCCTGGCAGTGAGAGAGTCAAGGCGAGCTCCTGGGAGGCCTTTGGTGAAGAGATTGGCAAGCTGATCTGTCGTCGGAATATGGCCAAAGTTGATATGGTTCTGCTCCAGATGGTGGCGATGTGGGACTCAGAAATACCATTTTCCCGAAAATACAATAAACTGTGTTCAACACTCCCCCTCAAGCTAGTACATGATATCTTGGACCAAGAGTCCCATAAAAACGAAAGAATATACCAAATAAGATAATGCACACTCCCTCTCAAGCTGGGTCGCTGATGCTGTGGATACCCAGCTTGGTACTGAGAGAGTTCAGTCGAGCTCCCTGGAGGTCTTTGTTGAAGATGTCAACAAGCTGATCTACCGTCGGTATGTGACTGAAAATGATATCGTGCTGCTCGAGGTGATGACAAAGAAAGTGACAGTCCGCCTTGATATGCTTCGTACGTTCATGGAAGACGAGATTAGAATCAATCTTCGTGGCTATCTGATTATCGCATCAAATATGAGCAGACGTCTCCGGTGGAAAACCAATCTCATGGAGGAGATGATGAAATCAAAGGATCTTGGTAGTGGCAGTGACCATTGCACGGTATTCAGACTCAGCATTGGATCTAGAGGCGACGATCTGTTTCTTGTTGCGCCATGAGATGAGGTTACCTGAAAAAAAAAACGGCAAACCCAAAAGTAGACTTTTTTGTAGCAAGACAACCAGCATAGTCCGCATCACAAAAGACCTCAATATTCAGATGATCATTGAGTGAAAATACTGAATACCATGAGTAGGGTCTTTCTTGATGTATTTGACAATGCAGAGGACAACATCCCACTGAGATTTTGTCGGATGCTCCACGAATTGGCTCACTTTATCAACAACATAGACAATGTCTGGACAAGTGATAAACCTGTGAGTGGGTGGGGGAAGAGCCCGATTAGCCTTTCCAAGGCGATGATAAACCTGTGGAATTTCAAGTGAGGGGCTGACAAGCTTCTCCGTGGTCGTTGTCGCATATTCGAGATTAAGGCCATGGAGAAAGCTGAAGAGACACCCGTTGGTTCAAGGTTGCCTCAGGTGTTTGGGGAATGAGCCACAAGTCAAGTAATTCATCCCGGAGGGCTTTCCACTTGATGAAGTACGCCGAAAAATGACGGTTTTGTTGACGGATAATAAACAGGCGCTGAAAAACGTCTGACATTGGAGCCAAATTGTTTGTGTCAGAATACATAAGGTTTTAAGGAGTCCCAGAGTTCTTTAACCGTATTTGCTGTCCAAGTATAGGAGGAGCCTCAAGGTGTGAGTCGAGGTCCATGTCAGTGAGAGACATCAATATCGTCTTCCGTCGTACAGAAAAATTTGTTGAGTCAAGTAGCTCGTCAGCAAGGCGGGTGGAGGTGGTGACCAGTGGAGGAAGGACAAAAGAGTCGGTCATTGGATAGTTTGAAATCCGCACACGATGGACTGGTCAAATGTGCACCGAAAAGGGGGGTATCTCGCCAGGAGTCGGCACGCGAAGGGTGGGAGGTCCGGCCTGGAGATGGGGCTTCCGGATGGGGGGTGCGTGATTCGACTGGGGCGCAATCGTAGGAGGCCAGGTCGGAAGTCACCGTGGAGGGCGGGCCGAGACGTCACCGCGGGATGTGGGATGGGAAACCGTGATGGAGGCGGGGATGAGGGGATTCGAGGGAGGCGGGTTGAAAATACCTTTTACCTGGAAATACAATAAATCGGGTTCAACAGAAAGAATTATTCCATATGAAGGGAACCACATTGAAAGTGAGCTCCTCTTACCACCCCGAAACAGATTGAGAAATGGAAATAGTCAACAAATGTTTGGAAACCCATCTTTGATGCTTCGCTTTAGAACAACCTCTTTCTTGGGCGCGATGGTTACCATGGGAAGAATTTTTCTTTAACACTACCACCCGCACGTCAGCCAAGCTGACCCCTATGAGGTAGTGTATGGCAGGAAACCACCACAGATTTTGCGATTCGCTGGACATAGCACACTTGTTGATTCAATTACTTCAGCCCTTCTTGAGCGGGATCAGATTTTATTTCAGCTCCTGAATAATCTAACTCGCGCTCAACAACTGATGACATATTTTGCTAACAAACACCGACGTGATGTCTCATATGAGGTTGGAGAATCTGTGTTTGTTAAGTTAAGGCCTAACGTCCAGACTTCCAAATCTTCCAAGCTGAATCCCAAGCTTGCAGCAAGATATTATGGATCGTGTTAGATTCAAGCTTGACTAGTAAACATTGCCTACAAGCTCTCTCTGCCAAATTCAATGCGTATTCACCCAGTGTTCCATGTGTCACAACTCAAACGGGCGGTGGGAAATTTAGAAGTGCGAACTGATTTACGGGATGTTCAAGACACTGCTTTCGCAACAGGAGAAGAACCTAAAGTTATGCTGACCACAAAACCACCAACCTGACTTCCAGAGGGGTTGTGACTCCTACAATGGAAAGATAAGCCACGTGAGGAGACAAGTTGGGAAGACGCTGAGCTGATTTGGTTACAATTTCTCAACTTCCACCTTGAGGAAAGGTGTCTTTTTAGGAGGGGCAATATGTTAGAAGTATTGGTCTAAGCCCTCCTTTATCACGTACTTTTTAAAGGAAGGGGTAAAGGGGTAAAGGGGTAAATGCGACTTAAGGGGGAGGTTAGTTTGTTTGGTAGGAGAGAGACTTTAAATACAAGTGTACGTTTCTGTTGGTGGGGTATCAAGGAGAATAATTTGGTTGTGACCGACTGAGGGATTAGTCATGGGAAGGGAGTGGGTCAGCCTACATATGGGAGGTGGAGCTTCTTCTACCGCTGGATAATCAGAGAGAGGTCTTCCAGGTTTTTCTACATGTTGTTTTCCAATTCTTCCTTGTAATAGAGCATTTCAGGTACATATTCTTCTACAGAAAATATATGTTATAACAGTAAATTCTCTCTCGTTTTTCAAATTTTCTCTTTATTCCTGACATATTCACAACTAAAAATTGCTTGTGGTGGGATCTATGGAGAATGTTATGGAGTATTAACTGCGCGCTCCCAACTTTTGGGGTATATGGAGTTCGTAAATAAATGATTGTAAATGTTGATGATGTTGCTTTTCTGGTTTATTTGAAACAATGTTTAGCCTTAATTTTTTTATATTCTCAATTACCAAGAATGCAAGATTTGGTTAGGACTATAATAGCCCAGTGCTTTCAGACGAAGATGTGGGTTTCTCATATAAGCGGGTAGGGCCATCTTCAGAATATAAGCTCATTATAATTTCAGACGAAGATTTGTGTGTTTTATATATTTCTGCATTGGCATGATTTTTAATGTGTAAATGTGTGATGAAAGGGCATTGATCATGTGGTTTTACATGATAATTTTTTACAAAGGAACTTGTTAACTGAAACATGTGACTCAAATGTCATCACTCCTGACACTCAATTTGTGGTTGTGCTTTCTGTAGCTTTACAATATTATGCACAGGCTAGGTTGAATCAAAATATTGGTTGCAGCATACAAAGGTTTATTTTAATCATCCCGGGTGTTTCTTTTCTCTTATTGGTACTTTAAATACGCAATCGTTTCCTTTCCTGAGTAATCCCTTCTGATTCCCTTACTCAGGATTCTCCATCTCTGAAAATTTATTTATGGGGCTACATTGGATATTATTTGAAGGATATTCATGTCGTACATTCGATTACAGCATAATCTTCCAAATTTCAATCCAAACGCGCTAGTGTCTGTATGGTCTCTTGAGTGTGTTTTATGTTTTCTGTTTTTTTTAATATTAATTTTTAAATATTTTCTTTTTTTTGTATGATGATATTTTTTTCTCTCTCATGCTATTTTTTTATGCTGCCATTTTGCTACCCTAAATGCAACGAATGATTTGTATTATTTAAACCCAGGATGCAGATCTGATTATGCTTTCTCTTGCAGCACGTAAAATTCACTTCTCAATACTAAGGGAGGTTGGTTTCTACATTCTCAAAACTCCTATTTTTCGAACACTTGGGTTACTTTTAAAATTAAAGGGCTTTGCGTATTCATACAGGTTATCACTCTGCCTTGACAGCAAGAAAAATGTTTCCTCTGTGGTCAAGTTAGACATCGGGCTGCTGATTTCCATGGAAAAGCAGGTGGCCAAGCTGGTGACACAAATGAGTAAATACCGCCCCCATCCACAAGAAAAAAGTATCAGGTTGATCTCCTATATTACAATTTAAAACCAAGTAAGCATATTTTGTCCAAAATGCACTTTTTGAAAAAAATACTTCGTTTTTGTTGGTTGGTCATTGTTAAACCCTCCTTTTATTATTATGGGTATTTCCGAGTCTCACATCGGAATACTTCTTTGTATCTTTCGCCGTATCATTCTATAAAAGTAGGCCCCCACCTTACCTTGAGAGTAAGTGGGTTTCCTCATTCTACATGGTATCAGAGGGAAATTAGTCCCGACCCTCCCTCCCTGCGGATTCCCGGTTCTGTCTGGCCCCGCCTCTCCCCTCCTTCCCAGCTAGGGTTCCACCCGGCGGCCCTCCTTCCTGCGCGTCACCCTCCCACGGCTCCCGGCTCCCCGGTGGCCCTCCTTCCTACGGTCATCCCTCCCGAACGGCAGCCTCCCGCTCCGGCTCTGTCCGGCGGCTTCCCCCTCGGTGCGCCTTCCCTTCCGGCGCCCGCTCCTCCTGCGCGCAGGCCCTCCCCGCCTCGGCTCCCCCAGCCTGCGGCCCTACTTCCCGGCGCCCTCCCCGTCGCGCATCCCGTCGCCCCCATCGGCCCCGGTGCGCCTCTGCGTCGCGCCTCGTCCCGGCGACCCTCCCAGCGTGCGCTCGTCCTGCGCGCGATCCTCCCGGCGGCTCCGTCCAGATCCGTCCCGGCTGCTCCGTCCAGCTTGTCCCGACGCCTCCTTCCTGGCGCGACTCCCGGCTACCCGGCGTCCCGGCTCCTCGACGTCCCGCTCGCGCCAGGGTTCCACCCCAGTGCGCCTTCTTCCCCGGCGGCCCTCTCTCCCGGCGTAGTTTCCCTCCCGCAGACCTCTCTCCAGGCACGGCTCCCCTCACCCAGCGGCGTCCTCATCCCGCGGCGCCCTCGTCCTGGCGCTCTCGGCCTCGTCCCGACGGACCCTCCCGACAGCGCACCCTCGTCCCGGCAGCGCGCCCTCGTCCCGATACCCTAGTCCCGGAAACCCCGGTTTCGCCCCGGCGGCCTCTCCCAGCAGAGCGCCCTCGTCCCGGCAGCGCGCCCTCGTTCTGGCGGCCCTTCCTGCACGCGCACGTCCTGCGCACGATCCTCCCGTCGGCCCGCTGCATCCGCTACCCGACGCTTCCATGGCCGACTCCTCGGGATGTGGCCATGCTTCAAGGCATCCATGTCCCATCTGTCAACATTGTGGCAAATTTGGCCACCTGATCGCCCGATGTTGGGTCCTGCATGGACGACCATCTCAGCACCCGCGGCAGGGACATCCCGCGGTCTAGGCTGCATCCTCGACTGTCGCCTCTCTTTCCCCTTCTCTGGCCCTTTCTATGGCCGACCTCAGGCGGCCTCACGATCTTCCGGCCTCTGTCCGACCCGGTCCCTCCTCGGCTTCTCTGGCCCGTACTGTTCGCCCCACTGCCTTGGTCAGCCATTGCTCCCCTGCATGGCTGCTGGACTCAGGTGCCTCCGACCACCTCACCGGTGATGCTGGTATGTTGACGTCTTACTGCACATATGCCGGTTCTTCAGCCATCACCGTCGCTGATGACTCCACTATCCCCATAGCGGTCTTCGACGCATGCTCCCTGACTCCATCGATACACCTACCCTCTGTGGCACATGTGCCCCGCAGTCCCTTTAATCTGATTTCCATTAGTAAACTGACTAAGGATTATAACTGTGCGACCATATTTACCTCTTCTGGTGTTGTGTTTCAGGAGCAGACTACGAACCGGGAACTTGGTCGAGGCCGCCTTCAAGACGAGGTCTACATGTTCGAGGGACCAGCAACCATTGCTTCCACGTCTACCTCTTCTCGGGCACTAGATCTTCATTCCCGATTAGGACACCCGCCTGCATCCACCATTCATCAGATGTTTCCAGACTTCAGTCGGACTCCTACTTTTCATTGTGAGTCGTGTTCTTTTGCGAAACATCATCGCTCTTCCTACATTCCTCGCACGGATACACGGGCCTCCCACCCCTTTGATCTGGTTCATTCAGATGTTTGGGGCCCGTGTACCATTTCGAGTCACTTGGGATATAAATACTATATATCTTTCATTGATGACTATTTGCGAATGACGTGGCTTTACCTTCTTCGAGAATGCTCCGAAGTGTTTTCCACCTTCCAAACCTTTTTCAATGAAATTAAGAACCGTTTTTCTATCTCTGTCAAATGTCTCCGCTCAGATAATGGGCGCGAGTATCTCTCCACTTCCTTTCGACAGTTTCTCCAGACGAATGAGATCCTTCATCAGACCTCCTGTCCTGATACACCCTAGCAGAACGGCGTGGCCGAGCGGAAACAGAAACATATTCTGGAGACTGCTCGTGCCCTCATCTTCCACCGACAGGTGCCTCTGCTCTTTTGGGGAGATGCTATTCTCACTGCTACATACCTCATCAACCTCCTTCCTTCTTCTATCCTTAAGGGGGAGACTCCCTTTCGAGCTCTTTTCCCCACTCTCCCTCTTCATTCCCTCCCTCTTCGAGTGTTTGGATGCTTGTGTTATGTTCGTGACACTAGCCCTGGCCGCACCAAACTCTCTCCCAAATCCCTCCGCTGCATATTCCTTGGTTATTCCCGCACTCAGCGCGGTTACCGCTTCTTCTCCCCGGACCTTCGCCGGTATGTCATCTCAGCGGATGTCTCCTTTGTTGAGAGTTCTCCATTCTCCTTTCCCTCTCCTCCTCTTGACTCTGCTATTGATGACTATCTTCCCCTCATCATTCATCCTCTTCCAGAGTTGCCTCCTCCTGCCTCTCCTCATCCTGACCCTGTCATCGATGATTGTCCTCCTCTCATCATCCATCCTCCACCGGCGTCAACCCCTGTTGACACCCATTTTGGTCCGTCCTTCGACTGTATCCCCCGTTCCGGCCAGTGACACTGATGCTCCCGCTTCGTTCGCTGCTCCTGCTCCGCCACCCGAGGACTTTCCCATTGCCCTACGGAAAGGTACTCGCTCCTGCCAGAGTACTCCTCTATTTGTATCTTCATACAGGGGTATGTCCGCTCTGGAGACAGTTTCTATACCTCGCACGGTTGGTGAAGCCAAATCTCACCCCGGGTGGCTAGCAGTAATGCGGGATGAATTGCAGGCTCTGGAGGAAAACCATACTTGGGATCTTGTCCCCCTTCCAGCAGACAAACAGGCAGTGGGCAACAAATGGATTTACACCATCCGGCTGAATCCCGATGGCACTCTCCATCGCCTCAAAGCCCGCCTTTTGGCCAAAGGCTTTGCACAGACATACGGTGTTGACTACTTTGATACCTTCTCACAGGTTGCCAAGATGGCATCTGTCCGGTTATTCATCTCTCTCGCCGCCCATCATCAGTGGCCTCTTCATCAATTGGATGTCAAGAATGCCTTCCTCTATGGCTTCCTTGAGGAAGAAATCTATCTACAGCAGCCCCCCGGATTTTGTGCCTCTGACGCTGAATCTCGAGTCTGCCGTCTATGCCACTCTGTTTACGGCCTCAAGCAGTCTCCCCGTGCTTGGTTCGGCCACTTTAGCACGGTCATCAGCGACTTTGGGCTTTCTCGCAGTATGAAGGACCACACTGTCTTCTACAGGACGACCCCACATGACTGCATCTTATTGGTCGTCTATGTGGATGATATCGTCATCACCGACAGCGACTCTGTGGGTATCACCCATCTCAAGGCCCATCTTCACCAACACTTCCACACTAAGGATCTTGGTCCTCTCACATACTTCCTCGGCATCGAGGTTTGCTACTCCTCGGACACCGTCTCCCTCTGCCAAAGGAAGTATGCATTGGATATATTGCAGGATGCTGGGCTGATTCAGGCTACTACGGTCGATACTCCTCTCGAGCCTGGAGAACGGTCTCTTTATGCCTCCTCGACACTATACCCACATCCCGAGCGGTACCGTCGATTGGTGGGCAAACTCAATTATCTCACCATGACTCGACCCGACATTTCCTGTGCGGTAGCCAAAGTGAGTCAATTTATGGAGCATCCGACCACATCTCAATGGGATGCTGTCATCCGCATCGCCAAGTACATCAAGTGCGATCCTGCCCGTGGTCTTCACTACTCCTAGCATCCTTATCAGCATATTGAGGCCTTTTGCGATGCTGATTACACTGGCTGCCTTGCCACTCAGAAATCTACCTCTGGGTTTGCCATATTCTTGGCAGGCAACCTCATTTCTTGGCGTAACAAGAAACAGATGGTCGTCTCTCGCTCCAGTGCCGAGTCTGAGTACCGTGCCATGGCCACCGTCACTACCAAGATCCTTTGGCTTCGGCAACTCCTCCAGGAGCTTAGATTTGCTCAGCAGACTTCCGCTCACATATGGTGTGACAATCAGGCAGCCACTAAAATTGCTTCGAACCCTGTCTTCCATGAACGCACGAAGCATATTGAGGTGGACTGTCACTTTCTTCTCCATCACCTGTAGCACAAAAATGTCAATTTTAGCCACATTCCAACAGCAGACCAGCTTGCTGACATCTTCACCAAAGGCCTCCCCGGTGCTCGCCTTGCCTCGCTCAGTTCCAAGCTGGGGATCCACCACATCTGACGCCCAGCTTGAGGGGGAGTATGTCTTGGTCTTGTGTGGTGTCATCTTTTTCTTTATTTTTTGTGGGACTCGTTGTCCAAGCTGGGCATGTCCAGCTTGAGGGGGAGTGTTAAACCCTCTTTTTATTATTATGGGTATTTCAGAGTCCCACATCGGAATACTTCTTCGTATCTTTCACCGTATCATTCTATAAAAGTAGGTGCCCACCTTACCTTGAGAGTAAGTGGGTTTCCTCATTCTACAGTCATCATATGGGTGGTTCCTCCACATCTGGGTCTTGCGAGAATATTTTCAGTGTTATTTGGGGATAGGCTACTCTCCAGTTAAGTTGAACTTTGAATGGATTGGGGATGATTTTGTGTTTCTATAATATTTTGTTAGCAATGACTTTCTCCCACATATGCCAACATTGTAAATAAGAGAGTTATGTTGCTTTTCTAAGTCCCTCAATACAATGAATTATATTTAAAGCAATTTTTTGTGTGTGTAATTAGGCTTTATACTTTTTGGGAAGATGAATCCCTATTTTACTTCAGTGCTATGGTTTTTGTTTGGATTTTTGCTCATGAACTTCTGTAAAATTTGAAATATGGGTTTTGTAACAATGAAAGAGTTATTGCTTTTATTTGGAGGGTAACATGTTAAAAAGAACCAAAATTACAGCACGGAGGTTGATTAATGGTGCATTCTTTCCACTCAAAGCCTCCATTTCTTAGTATCCAAACTCTTTCCGGAGTATGACTAGCATTGTTTGACACTGGGCTGTTCTATGAGACTGAAGGCTCTTTCCTATGGGTCAATGAGCTTTTTATGGTGAAACTCTATCCTTAAGGGGTATTCAAGCCTGATTGGCCCACCTTCCAATATCTTGGGTGTGCCCTTTTGTTTTTTAACTTAAAATTGTTGATCTGACAGCATGAACCATCATTGGTTGGGTAAGGCACTAAATTAATTTTTAAGCCTGGAGTGTTTCTCCTCTAAACTGGAAACCTTTAAAGATAAGCCTTCACCACAATCTATGTGTTTGTTTTCTTGTTGCGTCACCCTTAACTTTTAGCATGTTGAGTTGTGCAGTTCTTATCAAATAAACATATGAAAAGAAAGGTATATCTTGTCGATGTGACAAAGCTCAAGGTTTATTTCATCCATTGAAGGCATCATGTCCCTCCCTTCAAAGTATAGTGCACCCATTTGGCCTTCCATTTTTTAAACTTAGTTGTGTTATTTCACTTTTTTTTTGAGTATTGGCTTTGTTACCACTTTGTTATGCTTCTAAACCCATTGAGCTCCCACTTATGAGTTTAAATTAGTGATTGATGTGAGATGCATCCTCCAAATGTTTGAAGCTAATTAATTGTGTAAAGAATTTTTTGATCAACAATGTATATGGCTTGTAGATATATCTAGTTGTGTTGACTTGGTTAATTTTATTCCATCATCTTGCTAGTTTGAAATTTTTATCTGCCTCCTATTTGGGATCTTGTGTATCTTTAATTCTTCGATTAATAATGAGATTCAACCCCATTTAGAGGCATAATTTTTTGATATATTGTTTCTATATTCTGTTAGAGTCCGTTGACCAAGCTCTAGTCGCCTCCCTTCCAATTGACCTCATTTCTGTAGCACTCCCTTCTGGTGTGACCCCATCAAGGCGCACTCGATCAAGGCACCCCCTTTCTAGGTGTGCCCTCTCCTGGCAGTCCTATGTTAACTTTATTTAATGGGTGGGAGTGTAGATGTTGCAACGAGATGTGTTGGATTTGTTGAGGAGACATATAAGGGTCCATATTCTCCTTAGTCATTCCTCTGTAATTATGGGGTGTCCAGTGGATCGAGAGTGGTTTCATAAAATTTAGAAGTTGTTTTAAAATAAATTTGTAAATTATGGAGTTTTTAAAATGGTTTTACAAATTATGGAAGTAATTTCAATGCTTTAAAAGTATTTTTGGAAATTTATTTTTGAGGTTTTTTAAAAGTAATTTAATTAATTTTTGAAATGTTTTGGAATTTTGGAATTCATAATAAATTCTTTACTTTGCTATTATTAGTATGTTTAATTAAAAATGTAATATTTTCAATAAAATATTTACGCTTATGGATGTTTTTGAAGTTCCGTAAAGGCAAGGAGGGTTTTCGAAAGGGTGCGTAAGGGTAGTTGTTTTTAATAGTATGTGGAAAGGTAAAACTATTTTTGTATTGTTTTGTGTTGGGGTTAGTGGTGTTTTCAATGAGTTGTATAAGGGAAGCCATAAATTTTCAACTTTGTGTAAAGGTATTCTGGATTTTCTAATACCCTCGTAAGGGTAACCAGATAATCCTTCTACCAACGTAAAGGTAATTCGAGCTTCACGTCAGGGTAGAGCTTGACTTGCGTATGGGTCAACATGCGGTCTCCTTTGATACGTGAGAGTAAGAAAATGTTTCCCTTTGCTACATAAGGGTCTCTCCTCCGTGCATCAAGGTAATTTCTATTTTAATATTAATATAGTTGATGATAATTTCAAACATGGAATTTAAAAATCGCTCATACTGATGTTTAAGATGCAAAAAACTTATAATCATGGGAATTATCATAGAGAGAAATTATCATCCAATGTAATATTATTATTTTTCCCAATGAGGGATGTTAGACTCGGTTAAGTGTTTCTGGGTGAAGTGTATGTTTGAGTCCCACATCGATTTTCTCTTACTTGTATTTATATTCCTCTATAAATGAAGGTCTCCACCTCTTTGATGTAGGAATTGTACCAATCTACATGATATTAAAGGTATATATCTAATAATACCCCCACATCTGTTGTGCCCCACCCTAATTCCCCCCCCCTCCACTGTGCCCCATCGTTGACCGATCGCTGTGCAATAGCCCCTCCCCACACGAAGGCTCCTGTGCCCTGTCGCTGACTGCTCCTTGCGCAATCGCCCCCCGCCTGCGCGATGGATCCTTCCGAGTCGCCCTGTGTCACTGTTTTCCTGTAGTCGTGATCACCCCTGACGGTCCACCCCCTTCAGACCTGCCTCGCCTCACGTCGCCTCGCCTCACGTCGCCTCTCCATCCTCCTCTTTCCTCGAACCCTTGTCACCTCCCTTATGGCCGCAACCTCATCGCACCTACATAGCGCGCCCCGACGCCCCTAAAGGCGCCAACCTTCCAAGGCACACCCTATTGCCCAAAATTTGATGCCCATGCTCTTAAATGCATCTTTCTTGGATATTCTCGGACAAAGTGCGAATATCAATGCTTTTCTCCCGATTTGCAACATTACGTTGTCTCGAGTGATGTTTCCTTTATCGAATCCTTCATCTTTTTTGTTCCCGATTTCTCATCATCACCTATCATTCCTGATTTCGAAGTTACTTTACTATATTTTTTCAATCCATCATCACCATAATCTTTTCATAATGATGTCGTTGGATCACGATTTGGCCAGATTTATACTCGTTGACCTTGCATACCTCTACCGCCTTGGAGCCTGATGCTACCACTGCACCCGATGACTCACCTGCCCTTGATCCTCCATCACCAAATTTACCTGTTGCCCTTCGCAAAGTACCCGCTCATGTCAACAACATCCCATTTCCTCTCATTCTTATATGGGGTTATCTATATCTTCCTCCTGGGATATTGGGACGTTGACTGCTCACTCGAGACCGTGCGCCGTCGTTGAGGCCAAATCTCATCCTGGCTGGTTAAAGGCTATGCATGATGAACTTGAGGCCTTGGAGGCTAACCATACTTGGGATATTGTCCCTCTCCCTTCGGGTAAACAGGTTGTTAGTTGCAAGTGGATCTATATAGTGCACGTTAATGCCTATAGTCCTCTTAATCATCTCAAAGCATGACTTGTTTCCAAGGGTTATGCATTGACGTATGAGATTGATTATTTTAACACTTCTTCTCTAATGAGAAAGATATATTCAGATCGATTACTTATCTCTGTTGCAGCTTTGTATCACTGACCTCTCCATCAGTTGGTGGTTAAAAATGGTTTTCTTCATGGTTTTCTTGATCAAAAAGTGTATATGGAGCAACCATTATGGTTTGTTGCTCAGGGGGAGACCTTTAAGTTTATCTGTAGCTACTTCTTGGGCTATTGGGGATGATGGCTGCTCGCTCAACACTTCCAAATATTCCATTTATTGAACACACAAATAAATAAATAAATAATTTATTCTCTTAAATAAACATTTTATTTTCAAACTAGTAAATAAATATTTATTAAATGTTCAATAAAATAAATAAATATATTTTATTTAATTTATACGATCATTTTATCTTGAATAAAATTATTCCACGATCTTGAGATTAATATTTATTCCATTAATTAAATTTAAATAGAATTTAATTGAGACCACAAGAAATATTTGCTGTGTGACCCTCTAGATTTCTTTCTTGTTGACATTAGGTAGGCTTGCTTAAAGTTCAAGAGTACCGTCTAGCACGTGTCAAGGCACCCAAGAGAAAGAACTTAAAGTCGCAACGACGACATCCACATATGAATTCTCACTATGTAATATAATCTCTTTAGCTCAATATCTCATCAAGTGGGTTTCATGATAGTGTCATCAATCTGTTTGCTTGATACGTCTTTCTTTGACTACCTGAAATAAATTCGTCGTTACACCATGACCATGTAATTTAGGGCGACGGTTCTATTTTAACCAAAGGTCCAAGATATCAACTTTCATAAATGGAAGGGACAAATCTTTCCTCGACTTATCCATTAATAATATGTCACTCGTGACGCACCCAACATACCCTACTTCCCGTCAACATATGGCGTGACTGTTTTCCTCAGTAAATCAAAGTGCGCGAGTCTTGACATGCATTAATGATAATATTAAAGTCTAAGGATCATTATAGATGCTTGCAGATTGGAATATTCAATGACACCAAAACATGCAAAATTCTCATATCCTTCCGTCTTGGATATTACCAAGTGCGAACTTCATGGGAAGAAGTCTTATCTGCTTACGTGTACTCACACATAACGATTTGTATACTATGTGCCCCATCATAGTATGTCTTCCAAACGTAGAACTATATTTAAGAATATTGTCATAACATTTCAAGGTTCTCATCATAGCAGGGAACTACTATGACCTTGTCAATGCGAAAAATACTCTAGGACATTATTACATGATAGTTATGCAGAACAATGAACAATATGTAATTAGATGTTTAATATTTAAATACATTAAATATTCATGTAATCAAAGTACAAACAGTTGGTTCTAGGACACCATCTCTAACAAACTCTCACTTGGACTAGAGCCAACTGCCTATGACTTTTAGTCCACTAGACCTCACATGATGATCATGTTTCTACCGAGTCAAGGCTTTAGTCAAGGGGTCTGCCACGTTGTCTTCTGTGAAAATGCTGCTCACTGCAACTTCACCTCTCTGAGAAAAATTCCTCAAGAGATGATACTTCTGAAGTATGTCCTTTTTCCGCTGATGTGACCTTGACTCTTTTGCGAGAGCCACCGCTGTAGTATTATCACAATAGAGTGTGATGAGATCTTTACTGCTAGGTACCACATCCAACTCTTGGACGAAGCTTCGTATCCAAACTGCTTCTTTAGCTGTCTCAGAAGCTGCGATATACTCAGATTCTGTTCTAGAATCCGTAACCACACACTAGTAGAAATAGGACTTATACCAACAGTTTTGGCCAAACCATTGGTACAAGTCACTAATTTGGACCTATACCAACTGTTTGGCCAAAACCGTTGGTATATGTCACTTATATGGACCTCTACCAACAAATTGACCAAAACTGTTGGTATAGGTCACTAATTTGGACCTATAACGGTTTTGGTCAAACTGTTGGTATAGCTCAAAAAATTAAAGAACCTATACCAACGGTTTTGAGAACCATTGGTATAAGTATACATATTTTTTATGGAATCTTTTGTCAAATAACATTAAATAAATCAAAAGTTAAAATACTTATGAATATACATATATATATTTATGAAATTATGTTTACAAAAGTCATGTTAGGTTAGTGATTAGGTCATTGGATTATAAACGGGAGGTGTTGGGATCAAAACCAAGACATAGTTTTTTTTGAATTATCTATACCAACGGTTTTATGAAACTGTTGGTATAGGTTTTTCATATGAACTATACCAACGGTTTTTCCAAAACCATTGGTATAGACCTATCCCTACGCCAAACCAGCCAATGGTCCTCCAAACCGTTGGTATAGGGTATTTTTCTATTAGCGACACTCTGCTTTGAGCTCTTCTAACTCACAACACCTCCATTCAAAGTGAATATGTATCTCGTCCGTGACTTCATGTCATCCCGATCAGTTTGGAAACTAGCATCTGTATATCCTCTGATGATTAGTTCCTAATCTCCTCCATTAACCAAGAACATATCCTTAGTATTCCTTAGATACTTAAAGATAGTCTTAACTTCCATCCAATGACGGTCACCTAGGTCAGCTTGATATATGTCTACCACACTTAATGCGTAGGAAACATCTAGCCTAGTACATAGCATGACATACATGACTGACCCAATCGTTGATGCGTATGAAGTCCTTGTTATTCTCTCTCTTTCCTCATGTGTTTGAGGACACATTTTCTTGGAAAGATGAATGTCATGTGACGTTAGCAACAATCTCCTCTTGGATTGTTCCATACCAAATCTCTTTAGTATCTTGTCAATGTATGTACTTTGACTTAGGCCCAGCGATCTCTTAGATTTATCATGACAGATCTTGATCCCAAGAATATATGCTGCCTCGCCTAAGTCCTTCATGGAGAAGCATTGATTCAACCATGCCTTAACATACTGTAAGACTGGTATCTCATTTCAAATAAGTAATATATCATCAACATATACTATTAGGAAAACAATTTCACTTTCACTAAAACATTTGTAGACACAAGGTTCAAATTCGTTCTTTATAAAACCAAATTCTATTATGGCTTCATCAAAACAAATGTTCCATGACCTGGATGTTTGCTTTAATCCATAAATGGATTTATGTAACTTGTATATCTTATTAGAGTCCTTTGGAGTCACAAAATTTTCAGGTTGTGTCATGTAGATTGTAACACCCCGAGCTTCCATGATACGCTTCTCATTCAATAATGCAATAGCTTGCATTGTACGCAACTTCGAGTTCTAACACACCGCAACTAATCAAAGTAGCCGTTATGAACAGTAATAACCACTTTTTAAATTTATAGAAATTTTATATTTCAAAATGGACTTCATTTTTGTATTCCTAATATTGAAATTAGCCTATGTTGAATTTTTTGTAATTTTCTGAGAACTTCCAAATTTTTATGAATAGTGAAAAATACTTAAAACAACTTTTTTAATCAAAATAATTTATAGTAATAAGTTATATTATTGAGTGGTTTTAAAGTATAATTAGAATATATTTTTACCATTTTATCCAATGGTGTTCATTAGAATTAATTTAACATTGAAATTGGACATAAACAATTGCCAATCTTTTGATATAAATTGTTTCTTAAAAACACGCTATTTGTTGTGACAGTGGGAATTAATTATAAAATTAATTAATGAAACTTATATGTTTGGAATTTTGTAAAATATACATCATTTTTGAATTCGGAATATCAATTATAGCTTAGGGTGAAATTTTGGCATTGTTCTGAAAAACTTCAATTTTTCATGAATAGTGAAACCACTAAGTGGTAGTTAAATAACTGATTTTTCGTTTAAATGAAATATTACCACTTCTGTGATTTTATTTTCAAAAATCCGACATACATGGTTGTCATTAAGAAGTAAAATGTGGTTCAATGAGATTAAAATAATTTTTTGGTGAATAGTAACTTTTAAGTTCTTAATCGCGATTAGAGGTAATTAGTGTAGTTTAAGGTAAAAATAATGTTTTAATAATATGATATGAGCTTTACACTTGTCCTACTCCTATTGGATGAGTCATGGCCGACCAAGACAATCCATGAGTCAACTTGGGGACCTCATGGAGCCACTTTAGTTGGAAAATGACATAAATACCTTTTATTTAATGTCAAAGTAAAAAATAACACAAACATGAAATGTTTTACTAAAACAATTTTTACATGGGGTTATACAAGTCATATTTTTGACTATAAATAGTAATTGGAAAGCTAAAAAGATTTCCTACATCATAGTATTTGTTTTATAATTTTTAGACATTAAATAAATTAAATTATTTATGACATCATTATGATGCAGCGATGAACTCATTATTTAACGATTTTAATAAAATGAAAAGATAATGTAAAATCCAAGGCTTACACTTGTCCAAAGACTATTTGATGGGTAGATTTCGAACCCTTATCACCTTATCCACGAATTATATAAGTGTGAGACCTTTAGAATCCGAAAAGCATTGTATAATAATGTAAAAGTTCCTTACTTTCCAAGAGTGCCCCTCCTCTCCTCTTATAAAAGGCCCCCACCTCTACCACCTCATTCACACTTTCAAGCCATTTGGCTCAGCCAAACTCTGCCCAAATACTCTCCCAACTTCCCTCCCTTACTCCTAGAATCCTCAATTTGGGCATAATTCTTCCCAAGGAAGCCTTTGGCTCAAATCAAAAGAGTTACCCGATTTAAAGGTAATGCCTTCTCTTATGTTATTCTGTTTTATTTTTCTTCTCCAACCCCATAAAATCTTTTTATTCATTTCTTTTGTAACAAAACCAGTATCTTCAATATACTAGGATGTTGTTATAATAAGGATTCGAGCTACACTTACACACACCTACATCTAATGGTTAAAGAACATACGGTTTCTGTGGATGACGAATTTCTGCCTCACGAAACGATGATTGTTCAACACTCATATAACACCTTCAAAGGTGGCCATTAAGATGTCACTATATTTATATATGATATATAATATGTTTATGTTTTACTTATGCTTCTGTATTTCTCATTTATGGCATAATTTATGATTTCCATTATGGGTAAATGCAATAATTTCATTTTAGGAAGTGCGGACTACCGCCCCCTCAAAGTGATTTGAATCGTTAATGCCATATGTGGGATGTATAAAGGATGGAGTAAATGGTATTATACACTATATTATACTGGAATTATATTATACATTTATATCATTATGATTTCATTCCATTAAATATGGAATAGAAATGAAAGTAGCGTTCATGCGTACGTACGGCTTACCGTCTCTATGAACGGTGCATTTCATTTCTTACCTCTAAATGTTACGTAATGTTATAAATGAATGTATATACTAGATATATATGATATATATGACATCTAAATCATGAATATATTTATGGAGATAATGGATATTCTACCACATAAACAACTTGTAATTATAAGAAGTTTATTGTTGACTCAAGTACCAAAGATCGACAAAACGACCGTTATTAACTTAAATAATTACATAATGTTCATATCATTGTAATAAGTGATATAAAAAGGATAATGAAATTGAAAATGGTTCTTAATAAGGTATATATTAACTCTAGTTTATTATTCAGGAGGTTAAAGAACGGTTGAGTCAAGTCAGACACGAGTTAAGGGAATTTCTTAACCCAACTTCCATTCTTTGGGTTAATCTCCTACTTTCAAATTATGTCATGATATTATTATGTCCTATTTTGTATTTTTTACGTTATTTATGTGTAACTATAGTGAATACACATAATAGATCTATTTTATTTTAAAAATGATCTTTTTAAGGACTTCGTCTCAATCTCCTTTCATTGAGGCATATTTGGTTTTATACACAATTTTCTTTTATACGGTGTATAAACCCCTTTGACTTTTACGTTTATTCAAAATGAATCTTTTTATATGAAGTGTTTTTCTAAACAACAAAAGGGAATGTTTTTCTTTCCGTACTTATGCGGCGACAACGACTTCTCCACCGCCGTGACCATTATTTGAGTTTCGGCTTCCTCTACAAGCCATAATTTTTTTTAATGAAAAATAAATACAAAGTTTTAACTTTCTTTTATTTTGGTATTGAAAATGGTTTTGAAAGCGTTTTTATCAATGTGTTATATTGATATCTTGTGATTGAAATGTGGAAATGTTATGTTTCCTTTATGCATGTTTTATGTGATACGATTATGTTATGGTTTATGATATGTTTAAACCTATTCATATGAGGAATGTATTGGACTTAATAAGTGACGGGTGGAGCCCGCTATAGCTCCTCGATGCATCGGTAGGTCTCATGAGACAACTAGAAGTGGAATTGGCCGAGGCCCTTTCCCAATTTGATTTATGGTTTTGGCCGAGGCCTTAATCATTTTAGATGTCTTGGCCGAGGCCTTGACAAAATGTTTCAGAATGTCTGGCATTATACATTCCCTCATTATGAAAGTGGTTATTGATATTGCATGTGATTATTCGACCAGTAGAATATCCATGTGAGGAAGTGAATGACATTATCTCATTTTAATTTTGCCATATTATGTTGATGTTCAAGTTTAAAAGGCTTTTGTTTTAGTTATACATTGCCTTAAATTTTTATGTTTATTTATGAAAGCTTCCGCATTATTGTTATCCTTACTGAGCATCTGAGCTCACCCCTTTCAATGTTTTAATATTTTCCAGGATGTGAAGAAGTATTTTATGAATGACCTGCAGGGATTGTCAGAAGAGGATATGAGAGTGGACTATGGAGACTTTTTTATTGTAGTTTTTCACTTTATGATGTAATGTAACTTTTACGAATGTATCTAGTGTTTCCAAGGCTACTAAACTAATCGGTCTTTCGAGACTTGATCTTTTGTGATCATTCCAATGTTACGAAGTAATGCACCGACTCTGGGTAGCTGGGGTCGGGGCGTTACAGTTGGTATCAGAGGCAGTTTAGTACTAACCTTGGAAGCTAGATTTAGATAAACTCTGATTAGAGCACATAGCCCAAAGATAGACTTTGAGGATTAGTATAGAAGAACTTCCTAGAATTTTGTTATTGTAGAGATTTTGTGAGTTTTCTGAGCAATACATCCCTGTCTGGATACAAGCAGGTAGAGGCAGCTCTGACACAGATGTACCTAGGGGTAAAACCTAAAAACACCGCTTTGAGCTATACTCGAACGGGAATTGGTTCACGACAACGGGCCTTGCTGCACTCTTGGTTACGACACTCCCGGGGGATATGCTTAGGATAATTCCCATTTTCTTTACAAACCACTATGAACGGTTATGAGTATATACTTCCTCAAATAAAACCTTTTTATGGTTATAGATTATATCCATAAATAGTTCAATTTATGTTAAGTATTTTACAAGTATGGAATTATGTATTTTGATTCATAAACTAATCTAGTTTATGCCATTGTTTAGAAATGGCGCCTAGTGGAAGGAATGGAAACCGTATCAATGCACGCACTCCGTGTAGGGATTGCCCTCCTGCTCAAGATAATTATTGTGGATCTGGAGATACAACTGGTGCTGATCAACTTATTACCATACTGGGACAACTCACTCAAGTTATGAATAATAACCTTACTCGTATGGATCACCCTGATCCACAACGTGGAGGATCAATGTTAGACCGCTTCATGAGGAAACAACCACCAACATTTAATGGGGGTACAAATCCGTTAGTAGCTGAGCAATGGATAAACTCCTTAGAGAAAATATTCCATGCCTTGGGGAGTAGCGAAAGGGAGAAAGTTTTCATGGCAGTTTACCACCTCACTGGAGATGCCGATCAGTGGTGGTCGCTGATTCAAAATACAAAGGAAGATGATGACGTATCGAATATGGAATGGAGGGAGTTCAAAGAGATTTTCTTAGAAAAATACTTTCCTCGTGACCATCGAGCAGATATGGAAAGGCAATTTCTGAGTCTGAGGCAGAAGGAGGATGAGAATGTCGCAAAGTATGAGGCCAACTTTACAAGGTTAGAGAGGTATGCTGCAGATTATATACGTAACCCAAGGAGTAAGATTGATCGTTTCATTGATGGGTTAAAACCATTTCTCCGTCGAGCTTTAGTATCACAATCCTTCTCATCATACGAAGATATTGTCTCGTGTGCTATCAAGACAGAAAAGGAATTCTCTAAGTCTTATGACAACAAAGTAAAGCAAGAGAAGAAGAGAACGGTGGAACAAGAGACAGATAAAGGGAAAAATGGAAAGAAGGATTTTCCATTATGTGATAATTGTGGGAAGAATCACCCTGGTACTTGCCTAAAAGGAATGAGAGTTTGTTATAAATGTGGAAAAAAGGGTCACCAGGCTCGTGATTGCAAGGGAAAGAAAGAGGCTATCAAAGTTGAATGCTACAATTATAGAGAAATGGGTCATTATGCAAATGAATGTCCTAAGCGTCAGGGAAACTTACCTCAGAAAAGGCCAAGGGATCAAGGAAAATCTTATGCTGTTACTACAGTTGAAGCAGAATAACTAATGTAATGGTGCTTTTGGACTCATGGATTATATTCTGGTTATTAGAATAATGTGATATATATATAAGGATTGTACTGCAGTACTTGTTGATTTCAGTAAGGTTTTAATATGATGAAGGTAATTATATTTTTAGTATGTGACAATAAGAGAAACTTTACTTTGTTTGGGGAATATGATAAATTGATTTTGGAATTAAGAGACCTTTTAGAGAAAGTCTGGACAGAGGTATATTGGATAATTATAAAGGTTGGAGCGGATTAAGTTGATCTTTGGATAGTATTGTTTAAGGTTAAAAAATTTATGAAGATTATTTTTGGAATATTATGATACTATAGTTTTAGGAAAAGGACAACCTGCAGGGTGGGGCATAACCCGTCGCGTCGGACAAAGCTGCAGGAATCGAACCTACAATCATGGTGCGACATGCCTTTATTTCCTACCACTAGCCTACAGGAAGTCCTTGGTTATTACAAAATAATTTTACTAATCTAAATGGTATGTGTTAACATTTGGAACCTTATACAATTAAGATAAGTATAATATTTTTGAGTTCTATTATCTTTTTGAGTGAAAGATGAGTTGAAGATTGAAACTCTAATTGTCAAGCATAAATATATATATACCTATCTCTTATTCAATGAATAAATTAATTCTTAAACTTTAGTAAAGGGATATTAAAACAAAAAAATGTGTTATCCTAATACCTTTTGTCATGTTGAACTGATGATATTTTAAATCAACATAGATTGAAGGCTTTGAGGCTCTCAAGTTGACAGTTGATTGTGATTGATGACCTCAATCACTCCCTACAAATATTTACGTTTTCCCTCCAATTATATGTCTCTAATTGCCACCAATGTTCTCCTAATCGAGATCATAATTGGGTGGTGACTTTTTCATTTCCCTTTCCCTCTTATTAAGGCTAAATTTTATTAATCTTATTTCTGATGTGGGTTTTCCTCAAAGGTATTTTCTCTTTTCAACCTTTTATTTTCAAAGAAAAAAATTTCAAATTGCGAGGATGCAATTTATTGAAGGAGGGGAGAATGTAACACCCCGAGCTTCCATGATACGCTTCTCATTCAATAATGCAATATCTTGCATTGTACGCAACTTCGAGTTCTAACACACCGCAACTAATCAAAGTAGCCGTTTTGAACAGTAATAACCACTTTTTAAATTTATAGAAATTTTATATTTCAAAATGGACTTCATTTTTGTATTCCTAATATTGAAATTAGCCTATGTTGAATTTTTTGTAATTTTCTGAGAACTTCCAAATTTTTATGAATAGTGAAAAATACTTAAAACAACATTTTTAATCAAAATAATTTATAGTAATAAGTTATATTATTGAGTGGTTTTAAAGTATAATTAGAATATATTTTTACCATTTTATCCAATGGTGTTCATTAGAATTAATTTAACATTGAAATTGGACATAAACAATTGCCAATCTTTTGATATAAATTGTTTCTTAAAAACACGCTATTTGTTGTGACAGCGGGAATTAATTATAAAATTAAATAATGCAACTTATATGTTTGGAATTTTGTAAAATAGACATCATTTTTGAATTCGGAATATCAATTATAGCTTAGGGTGAAATTTTGGGATTGTTCTGAAAAACTTCAATTTTTGATGAATAGTGAAACCACTAAGTGGTAGTTAAATAACTGATTTTTCGTTTAAATGAAATATTACCACTTCTGTGATTTGATTTTCAAAAATTCGACATACATGGTTGTCATTAAGAAGTAAAATGTGGTTCAATGAGATTAAAATAATTTTTTGGTGAATAGTAACTTTTAAGTTCTTAATCGCGATTAGAGGTAATTAGTGTAGTTTAAGGTACAAATAATGTTTTAATAATATGATATGAGCTTGACACTTGTCCTACTCCTATTTGATGAGTCATGGCAGACCAAGACAATCCATGGGTCAACTTGGGGACCCCATGGAGCCACTTTAGTTGGAAAATGACATAAATACCTTTTATTTAATGTTAAAGTAAAAAATGACACAAACATGAAATGTTTTACTAAAACAATTTTTACATGGGGTTATACAAGTCATATTTTTGACTATAAATAGTCATTGGAAAGATAAAAAGATTTCCTACATCATAGTATTTGTTTATAATTTTTAGACATTAAATAAATTAAATTATTTATGACATCATTATGATGCAGCGATGACCTCATTATTTAACGATTTTAATAAAATGAAAAGATAATGTACAATCCAAGGCTTACACTTGTCCAAAGACTATTGGATGGGTAGATTTCGAACCCTTATCACCTTAGCCACGAATTATATAAGTGTGAGACCTTTAGAATCCGAAAAGCATTCTATAATAATGTAAAAGTTCCTTACTTTCCAAGAGTCCCCCTCCTCTCCTCTTATAAAAGGCCCCCACCTCTACCACCTCATTCACACTTTCAAGCCATTTGGATCGGCCAAACTCTGCCCAAATACTCTCCCAACTTCCCTCCCTTACTCCTAGAATCCTCAATTTGGGCATAATTCTTCCCAAGGAATCCTTTGGCTCAAATCAAAAGAGTTACCCGATTTAAAGGTAATGTCTTCTTTTATGTTATTCTGTTTTATTTTTCTTCTCCAACCCCATAAACTCTTTTTATTCGTTTCTTTTGTAACAACAACAGTATCCTAAATATACTAGGATTTTGTTATAAGAAGTATTCGAGCTACACTTACACACACCTACATCTAATGGTTAAAGAACATACGGTTTCTGTGGATGGCGAATTTCTGCCTCACGAAACGATGATTGTTCAACACTCATATAACACCTTCAAAGGTGGCCATTAAGATGTCACTATATTTATATATGATATATAATATGTTTATGTTTTAATTATGCTTCTGTATTTCTCATTTATGGCATAATTTATGATTTCCATTATGGGTAAACGCGATAATTTCATTTTAGGAAGTGCGGACTACCGCCCCCTCAAAGTGATTTGAATCGTTAATGCCATATGTGGGATGTATAAAGGATGGAGTAAATGGTATTATACACTATATTATACTGGAATTATATTATACATTTATATAATTATGATTTCATTCCATTAAATATGGAATAAAAATGAAAGTAGCGTTCATGCGTACGTACGGCTTACCGTCTCCATGAACGGTGCATTTCATTTCTTACCTCTAAATGTTACGTAATGTTATAAATGAATGTATATACTGGATATATATGATATATATGACATCTAAATCATGAATATAATTCTGGAGATAATGGATATTCTACCACATAAACAACTTGTAATTATAAGAAGTTTATTGTTGACTCAAGTACCAAAGATCGACAAAACGACCGTTATTAACTTAAATAATTACATAATGTTCATATCATTGTAATAAGTGATATAAAAAGGATAATGAAATTGAAAATGGTTCTTAATAAGGTATATATTAACTCTAGCTTATTATTCAGGAGGTTAAAGAACGGTTGAGTCAAGTCAGACACGAGGTAAGGGAATTTCTTAACCCAACTTCCATTCTTTGGGTTAATCTCCTACTTTCAAATTATGTCATGATATTATTATGTCCTATTTTGTATTTTTTACGTTATTTATGTGTAACTATAGTGAATACACATAATAGATCTATTTTATTTTAAAAATGATCTTTTTAAGGACTTCGTCTCAATCTCCTTTCATTGAGGCATATTTGGTTTTATACACAATTTTCTTTTATACGGTGTATAAACCCCTTTGACTTTTACGTTTATTCAAAAGGAATCTTTTTATATGAAGCGTTTTTCTAAATGAAAAAAGGGAATGTTTTTCTTTCCGTACTTATGTGGCGACAACGACTTCTCCACCTCCGTGACCATTATTTGAGTTTCGGCTTCCTCTACAAGCCATAATTTTTTTTAATGAAAAATAAATACAAAGTTTTAACTTTCTTTTATTTTGGTATTGAAAATGGTTTTGAAAGCGTTTTTATCAATGTGTTGTATTGATATCTTGTGATTGAAATGTGGAAATGTTATGTTTCCTTTATGCATGTTTTATGTGATACGATTATGTTATGGTTTATGATATATTTAAACCTATTCATATGAGTAATGTATTGGACTTAATAAGTGACGGGTGGAGACCGCTATAGCTCCTCGATGCATCGGTAGGTCTCATGAGACAACTAGAAGTGGAATTGGCCGAGGCCCTTTCCCAATTTGATTTATGGTTTTGGCCGAGGCCTTAATCATTTTAGATGTCTTGGCCGAGGCCTTGACAAAATGTTTCAGAATGTCTGGCATTATACATTCCCTCATTATGAAAGTGGTTATTGATATTGCATGTGATTATTCGACCAGTAGAATATCCATGTGAGGAAGTGAATGACATTATCTCATTTTACTTTTGCCATATTATGTTGATGTTCAAGTTTAAAAGGCTTTTGTTTTAGTTATACATTGACATAAATTTTTATGTTTATTTATGAAAGCTTCCGCATTATTGTTATCCTTACTGAGCATCTGAGCTCACCCCTTTCAATGTTTTAATATTTTCCAGGATGTGAAGAAGTATTTTATGAATGACCTGCAGGGATTGTCAGAAGAGGATATGAGAGTGGACTATGAAGACTTTGTTATTGTAGTTTTTCACTTTATGATGTAATGTAACGTTTACGAATGTATCTAGTGTTTCCAAAGCAACTAAACTAATCGGTCTTTCGAGACTTGATCTTTTGTGATCATGCCAATGTTACGAAGTAATGCACCGACTCTGGGTAGCTGGGGTCGGGGCGTTACATAGATATCTTCCTGAAGGTTCCCGTTAAAGAAGGCTATTTTGACATCTATTTGCTAAATCTCATAGTCATGGTAAGCGACAATGGACAATATAATTCTGATGGATTTTAGCATTGTAACTGGTGAAAAGGTTTCGTTGTAGTCAAGCATTGATGTTGTTTGAACCATTTTGTAACCAGTCGTGCCTTATAGGTACCGACTTGTCCTTCCATGTCTAGTTTCTTCTTGAATACCCATTGGAAACCAACATGCTTTACATCAACTGGAGGATCTACCAAAATCTAGACTTGGTTTTGTTACATGAAATCCATTTCAGAATTCATGGCTTATTGAAACTTTGACAACATCTGTTCCACTTATTGCTTCCTTGTAGGTTAGAGGATCATTATTATCAACTAATAACGAGTTCCCATCCTCGGTAACTAGAAAAGTGTATCATTTCGGTTCTCTAACCTCTTTTGTACTCCTACGCAGTACTTGTGTCTCTCGAACACATATTTTTTCCACGGGGCTTTGTGGAATCTGCTCCTATAGCAACTCTTATGTACCTTGAGCCTCGACTTCATCGAAGTTTATCTCGCACCCACTATCTCTTTTGGAGTTGTGCTCCCTCTCAAGGAATATGGCATGTCTTTCCACTATAACATTTTTGTCTGAGGGGTCATTAGGTAATATCCCCTTGTTTCCTTAGGGTATCCTATAAAGGCACACCTTGTGCCTTGGGGTGCAAGTTTGTTACCTGAAGAGGCCTTAACAAATGCTTCCATACCCCACACATGTAAATTTGATAACATGACCTTTCTTAGACTCCAAAATCGTATGGAATACCATTTATCAATTTAGTTGGTACTTGGTTTAATATGTGTGTCGCTGTTTGTAACGCATATCCCCAAAAGGATAATGGAAGACCTGCACGACTCATCATTGATCTCACCATGTTCAATAAGGTTTGGTTCCTCCTTTCGCTTACACCATTCCACTGAGGCATGTAAGGAGGAGTGAGTTGGGATAGGATCCCAAACTCTCGTAAGTAATCAATGAAATCTTGATTAAGATACTATCCACCTCGGCCTGAGGAGAGTTTCTTAATTTTCTTACCAAACTTGTTCTCAACTTCATGATCGTATTCCTTGAACTTATCAAAATAATCTGACTTATACCTCATTAAGTAGATATATCCATATATACTAAAATTATCAGTAAAAGTTGTGAAGTATTAGTACTCAACCCTTGCTTTAACTGTAAATGGTCCACACACGTCAGTATGAACCAATTGAAGAAGCTCTTTGGCCCTTTCATCTATCCTACTAAATGGGGCTTTGGTCATTTTGCCTTGTAAACA
Organism: Viscum album; assembly: GCA_963277665.1. Lineage (NCBI taxonomy): Eukaryota > Viridiplantae > Streptophyta > Magnoliopsida > Santalales > Viscaceae > Viscum > Viscum album. Next base: position 966,768,712 of record OY728129.1, read on the forward strand.
CACGTGACATACACTAAGTGATTTTAGTTCGAAATAATCTAAATATCAATCTTGATGTAACTTTGTGACACACTTCTAATTTACATGACCTAGTTGGTGATGGCAAAGTTGGGTGTGGTATGAGTCATGGGAAGTATCTTTGTTATCGATTGTCATTACTTGGTTTGTGTAATCCAACACGTAAAGACCGTCGTATAAGTGTGCCCTACCAAAACAAATGGTATCTTTGTAAAAGAAGCAACATTCATTTCCGAACTTGAAAACAAATCCATCTGTATCTAGTCTGGATACAGAAATAATGTTTTTTGTTACAGAAGGCACATAATAACAATCCTTTAACACCAATATCATCTCAGTTGGCAACGTGAGGTAGGAGTCCCCAACAGCTACAATAACAAATATACCTCCGTTGGTTGCTTGTAAATGTACCTCCCCTTGGTCAATTTTCTTGAATATACTTGGTTCTTGTATTTGAATACATATGTGAGCACCACAAGCTATATCCAATACTCAATTTGTAGAAACAAATAAATTGCACTCGATAACAAATGCACCTGAAGCGTCCCCTTGCTTCTTTGGTTGGGTGTAGTTTTCTTCCAGTGACTCTTCTTGCCACATGCGAAACAAATAGCTTCATGTTCCCTTGCCTCCCCCTTGATCTTCCTTTTCTTGCAAGGGAGTGAAGAATCTTTGGGCTTAAAGTTATCTGCCTTCCCTTTCCTCTTATTTAGCATAAGGATAGAAGGTTTTTCGCACTTCATATCTTTTTCCACTTGGAAAATGAGGACAAGAAGATCAGATAGAGACTTCTCAATGTTGTTCATATTGAAATTAACAAAAAAACCGGAGAATCTATGAGGGAGTGATGCAAAAATGAGATTGACACCCAGTTATTCAGGGAGTTTAAACCCTAAAACCTCACAACGCTCAATGTAGCCAATGAGCTTGACTATGTGAGGCCCAAATGGGGCATCCTCTCCAAGCTTACTCTGAAAGAGTTCCTTGGATATCTCAAACCTTTCATGTCTTGCTCTCTCCCGGTAAAGACCACAAAGGTGTTCGAGCATGCTATACACATCTATGTTTTTGTGAGACTTCATGAGTTCACTATACATTGATGAAAGCATAAAACATTGAATGTCGATTGTGTCGTTAACATGTTTCTTGTAGACCAGGAAATCCTCATCAGTTACCTCTTTGGAAGACAGATCAGGTAATACTGACTCTAGCACGTAAAACTTCCATTCATGGCGTAGAACAACCCAAAGGTGTCTAAACCACTTCTGGAAGTTACTGCTAGTGAGGATGTTGTCTTTTTTTAGAATTGATCGTAGGTATAGTGTGTTTGAGATTGTCATTTTATTTTACAATTAAAAGAGAAGATTATTAGTACTTTTTTATTACATTTTATGAGAAATAATAAATTAATTTTATAAGTCTCCCAATATTTTATAAAGTCTCAATGCCCCTTACCATTGAACTCAGAATGTGTAATTTCTTGGACATTCTAATGGAAAGGATCCATATCCCCCTTTGCATAACCCCCAACAAGGGTTGATCAAGCTATTTGAATGTATTTAGGTAGGCATTTCTTTGCCCACTATGGGCTTGCAACTCATTGATATGTTGAGTGGACTCCCCAATCCTGAAATCCAGGTTTGGATTTTCTCAACACTTTCCTACAATATTACACAAAGTATATCAAGGGCTACTCCTCTTGATGTAATATGGTTAAGTCAACCCAAAACTTTCATAAGGTCTTCCTGTATAAAAGTAAGTGTCCTAACAAGGGTTGGTCAAACACATAGTTTTATTGAGCCTTTCCCTTAATCAAGTAACCTAAGGCTTAGTCTGACTTAATATTTTATTGAGGGATTTTTATCTCTTATGCATAAATTGCTTATTATCTTTATTATATTCTTGTTAAAATGGGGTATACATAAAAGAAACCATGGGCACACAGACCCTACATATTAATGAGGAGAGATGACTCGCAGGACAACAATTTTATTTAACAAATAAATTAAAAGAAACCAATCGCATAGAAAGGTATGGTCTAGCTTATGGTCATCCACATAATTAATTGAAGAATATTTTTTTATAAAAATGAAGCAATCCAGATATAATGGGAGCCCTCAAGGGGGATGGAAGTGATGCAAGCCCTAGGAATCCCTGAGAATAATGGCCTTGGCCTCGACAGGGAGAGAACCCAGGCTATCATAAACAACCAACTCCTCTTCCGTGCTACTCAAGCGAGAAGGGGCATCCGCCGCAAAGTTAGCCTCCCTCCAAATGCGCTGGACAAGATGTCCATGATTAGTCTCCACAATGCAACGACGGATAAGGTATGGGGAGCCCACAGTACAACATGGTGCCCCTGAATAGACCTTACCATCACCTTAGAATTGGACTCAACCTCCACCACCTATATACCACACTGCCTACAAATCTGCAAGCCTGAAAGAAGTGCTCGCACCTCCATGCCCAAGGAATTTCCAGGTCCATAGAAGGCACTGAAGCCCATGAGAACCGACCCTCGCGAGTCCCGAAGCACTATGTCAACCTCATCATCCCTCCCATGAAATACCCATCCACGTTGAGTTTCAGGCCTATGAGTGGTGGCATCCATCTAATCCAACGACCCTTCCTCACACTCAGAGTTCGAGATATATTTAGAAGGTTACACGTCATGATAGAACATTGAACCCCTTTAAGCAGCTGACCCAGCTCAAAAAATGATGGCTCGAAGCTTTATCTGGAGAAACAACATAGAACGACAAGAGCCCAACCGTGTGGCGTTGTGCGCCTCCCAAATGGTCCAGCACACTGGAGAGAAGATGACAACACACACTTTACACTCCATGGGCCTACTGTCCACCCCATGAAACCAAGATGCTAAGATGCCGTGTAGGGATTGTCTGTTGTTGATGCGTGGGTGGGGAGTGAATAGAGACCATAGCTGAGAAGCCCATGTGCTCTGAAAAAATAAGTGGGCAATGGTTTCCTCTCGCGGTGTCTCGCAACAAAGGCAACGAGACGCCATTGAAATGCATCTGTTTTGAACCATATCATCTGTCAGAAGATCCCTATTCATGATATTCCAAGTGAAGAAATTTAGTTTCGTTGGAATCTTGTTGCACCACACCTTGGAAGACCACACGTCAATGGAGTTCGCTGCATGTAACAGTTTCCTATAATCCTAAGAAGCAAACTTACCCAAAGTCAAGCCCGTGAAGTAGTGTTGGATTGGTGTTGCCCGATCTGGTTGGGACGAATGCTTGTGGCCCGCAACTGTCACGGGTCGGACTTCGGAGTCAACTTCACTGTAGCGCTTTTGACTTCCAGCCGACAGCCCCTGTAGCGCTTCTGACAAAGCTGGCCACTGTTCACTGTAGCGACGCAGACTCACTTTTCCGAACAGTGATCGTCTTCTTCATTGTTTTATAACCCATTTTCGGGCTAGGGTTACTACTGAAAAAATCCTCTGTAATTTTGTACTCCCAATATAGTGAAATTTTGCCTCTTCCGTGGATGTAGGGATTATTTCCGAACCACGTAAATCATTGTGTCCTTATTGCTTTCTTTCTTTTTGTTTTCTCGTTTCTGTCGTTGTGACTCTCGATGATTCCGTAACAACTGGTATCAGAGGGAGGTTCAGAATTCTCCAACGATGGCTCTGGATGAAGGCAAAGTGAAGATCGATCACTTTGATGGAACTGATTTCAGTTTATAGAGGACGCAGATCGGGGATTATCTTTATCAGAAAAAGATGCACTTGCCACTTCTGGGTGTGAAGCCAGCAGACATGGAGAAGTCAGAGTGGGAGCTACTGGATCGACAGGTTCGGGGTGTTGTGCACATGAAGTTGGCCAAAAACGTGGCGTTCAACATTAGAGAGGAGAAGACGACGATGGACCTAATGAAATCCCTCGCAAACATGTACGAGAAGCCTTTTGTGGCAAACAAGGTGCATTTGATACGACGATTGTTCAACCTGAAAATGGTTGAAGGGAGAACTATTGCAGATCATATCAACGAATTCAATACCATCATAAGTTAGTTTTCATCGGTGGACATTGATCTTGGTGGTGATGTATGTGCGCTGGTTTTACTATCTTTATTACCAGAGAGTTGGGAAGCAACTGTAACAGTTGTGAGCAGCACTTCGGGGAATACGAAGATAGCTCTGAAAGATATACGAGACCTAATACTTAGTGAGGTTGTTTGAAGAAGAGAATCAGGCATATTCTGTAGTTCTTCTTTGAACGTTGAAGGAAGAGGAAGGTACCCACAGCGGGAAAATCGTAGAGGACGATCGAAGTCAAGAGGAAAGAGCAGAGACAAGGCAAAGGGGCTTGGTCCAACCTGCTGGACTTGCAGGAAGAAAGGACATGTCAAGAAGGAGTGCAGAGATAACAGGAAGAGACCTGAAACCAGTGGAGCAAACACTGCTGTTGAAGAAACTGATGACGTGTTGCTGCTGAGCGTGGACAACCCGATGGAGTCTTGGATTTTAGACTCTGGGGCGTCTTTCCATTCTACATCGGAGAAGGGTTTCTTGAACAATTTTGTTTCTGGAAATTTTGGCAAGGTGCATCTTGCTGATGATGAGCCCTTGCAGATTGTGGGTAAAGGAGACGCACAGATCAAGACCAACAGTGGGAGTTTGCTGGTTCTGGAAAACGTGAGGTATATCCCTGGCTTGAGAAGAAACCTTATTTCTGTTGGACAACTTGATGATGCAGGGTTGAGTACCACATTCACTGGTGGTGCATGGAAGATGACCCAAGGAGCTATGGTCATAGCTCGGGGAGTAAAGAATGGCACCCTGTACAACATGAAAAAAACTTACATGGACATGGCTGCATCACTGGAAGCTGTCAGAGGTTCTCAACTGTGGCACTATAGACTCATTCACATGAGTGAAAAGGGGATGATGGTGCTGGAAACAAAAGGGTTGCTACCAAAGCTGAAGTTGGTGAAAGTAGGCTTATGTGAAGATTGCATCTTTGGAAAGCAGAAGAAGATGTCCTTTGTAAAAGGCGGCAGAACACCGAAGGTTGGAAAGCTAGACCTGGTGCATACAGATGTTTGGGGGCCTGCACCAGTACCATCCCTCAGAGGTTCACAATATTATGTGACATTTATCGATGACTCAACAAGGAATGTATGAGTTTACTTTTTGAAGAATAAATCTGATGTGTTTAAGATGTTTCAAAAGTGGAAAGTCATGGTGGAGAACGAGTCAGGAGCAAAGCTGAAATGTTTGAGGTCTGAAAACTGTGGAGAGTATGGCAGTCAGGAGTTTAGGAAATTTTGTTCTGAAAATGGAATTCGGTGGGAGAAGACAATCCCAGAAACACCACAACAGAATGGTGTGACAAAGAGGATGAATAGGACACTGAATGAACGCGTCATGAGCATGAGGCTGCATTCAGGGTTACCCAAGAACTTCTGGGCTGATTCAGTGAACATGGCAGCGTATCTGATCAATAGGAGTCCATCTATGCCAATGAGAGAACGTCTACCCGAGGAGTTTCAGTCTGGTAAGGAGATAAAACTCTCACATTTAATAGTCTTTGGCAGTTTTTCTTATGTGCACATTGATGCTAACTCAAGGGACAAACTTGATGCTAAGTCCAAGCTATGTTTATTTATTGGCTATGGTGCTGATGAGTTTGGTTACCACTTTTGGGATGATCACAAGAAGATGACCATCAGTAGCCAGAATGTGGTATTCAATGAAGGTGTCATGTACAAAGGTCATCACGTAGTTGAAGATGAAAACGAGAACATTGGATCAGATTACAAAGAGCAAGTGGAGCTTGAAGGTGTGTCTGAGCATGAGAGATCTGAACCAGTGGAACCTACTACTCCAGTGGAGTTGAGGAGATCAACAAGGGTGAGAAGGCCTATGCAGAGGTATTCACCATCCCTCCATTATCTATTATTGACTGACGATGGAGAACCATAATGCTTTGAAGAAGCAATGCAGCTAAAGGAGTCGAGCAAGTGGGAGCTGGCTATGAAGGAGGATATTTCCTCATTGCATGAGAACAACACATGGGAGCTGACACCTCTGCCAAGAGGAAAGAAAGCATTGCAGAATAAGTGGGTCTACCGGGTCAAGGAAGAACATGAGGCTAGTGGTGAAAGGCTTTCAACAAAAGGAGTGAGTAGATTTCACTGAAATCTTCTCACATATAGTGAAGATTACCACCATTCGGGTGGTTCTCAGCATTGTGGCGTCAGAAGACTTGCATCTTGAGTAGCTTGATGTCAAGACTGCTTTCCTTCATGGAGATCTGGAGGAGGACATCTACATGCAGCAGCCAGAGGGATATGTAGTGTCTGGAAAGGAAGACCTGGTGTGCAAACTCCAAAAGAGCTTATATGGACTGAAACAGACACCGAGGAGCGGAACAAGAAGTTTGATTCATTTATGTTTAAAAATGAATATAAACGATATGGCATGGATCAGTGGTGCTACATAAATTCTTTTGGTAATGAATACATTATATTGCTTCTGTATGTGGATGACATGCTTATTGCAGGATCATGTATGTAAAGGATCAATGAGCTGAAAGGACAGTTGGCTGAGGAGTTTGAAATGAAAGATCTTGGAGAAGCTGGCAAGATTCTGGGGATGAAGATCAAGAGAGACCGCACAGCTGGAACATTGATGTTGTCACAGACTGATTACATTGGGAAGGTCCTGAGAAGATTCAGTATGATGGAAGAAAAGGCAGTCTCTATTCCCCTGGTGAGCCATTTCAAACTATCAAAGGGGAAATCACCGAAGATGGCAGAAGAGGTGGAGTGCATGGAAAAAGTTCCATACGCATTAGCTGTTGGAAGCCTGATGTATGCCATGGTCTGTACTCGACCTAACATTGCTCATGCAGTGGGAGTTATGAGCAGGTATATGGCTAACCCTGGAAACAAAATTGGGAAGCTGTGAAGTGGATACTGAGGTATTTTAAGGGCAGCAAGGAGGTATCTATGTGCTTTGGGAAATGAAATTCATTGCAGGGGTATGTGGATGCTGACCTTGGAGGCGATGTCGATGACAGGAGGAGTACCACGGGTTATGTTTTTACCTGTGGAGGAACTGCGGTAAGTTGGATATCACAATTGCATAAGGTGGCGACTTTATCCACCACAGAGGCAGAATAAATTACTGTAACAGAAGCTGGGAAAGAGATGGTTTGGATAAAGAACTTCTTGGATGAATTGGGAAGAAAGAGAGAGGAGAATGTATTGCACTTTGACAGTCAGAGTGCTATACATCTTGCCAAGAACCCAGTGTTTCATGCCCGGATGAAGCACATTCAGTTGAAGTACCATTTCATCAGAGGTTTGATACAGGATGAGTTGCTGACTTTGCAGAAGATTTGTGGAACCAACAATCCAGCAGACATGTTGACAAAGCCTATGGTGATACAGAAGTTGAGGCACTCCTGTGCCTCTATTGGTCTCCACTGATGAACAGAGGATGAGAGATAGAATAATGGAGGACATGATGGGAGCACAAGAGGAAAACAGTTTGTATTTCATGAATCTATGAATGGAAAGCACGCCATTGGTGAGTGAAGAAGAGGAAGAACTTAGATTAAGTAAGTTGTCTTCATCAGTTGCATTGAAGCATAACAGTGCAGTGGATCAGGCTACAAGTGAGAGATTGTTGGATTGGTGTTGCCCGATCCGGTTGGGCCGAATGCTTGTGACTGTAATGGTGCTGACTGACCGACACCGACAGGCACTGTAGCGGTGCGGACTTCGGAGTCAACTTCACTGTAGTGCTTTTGACTTCCAACCGGCACCCACTGTAGCGCTTTTGACAAAGCTAGTTGCCGTTCACTGTAGCGATGCAGAATCACTTTTTCGAACAGTGATCGTCTTCTCCATTGTTTTATAGTCCATTTTCAGGCTAGAGTTACTACTGAAAAAATCCTCTGTAATTTTGTACTCCCGATATAGTGAAATTCTGCCTCTTCCATAGACGTAGGGATTATTCCCGAACCACGTAAATCGTTGTGTCCTTATTGATTTCTTTCTTTTCGTTTTCTCGTTTCGGTCGTTGTGACTCCCGACGATTCCGTAACAAGTAACGCCTATCAGGTTCCTCATTCATGACAATACTTTCAAACACTTTAACCTGATCAAATGTGAGGTTCGATCGGACGAAGTCATGGATCGCACACGCCACCTTGAAAGAAATATCCGGATGAGGGAAACCTGGAAAATGCAGGGTCTCACCCGCTCAGTTGCTCTTCCAGAAGCTAACGTCCACCTTCCTGATGATCCACCGAGCAGAATTGCAGAGCACCTCAAGGTGGGAAAACATACACCATGCCAAGACTGTAAACCGAGTGCCCTGGGTTCCCACTGCCTCCTAGGTATCACTATATTGCGCCCTGAAGAAGGAATCCCATAATGAGTCACCTTCAATAATCTCCCAAGCAAGCCGGCCTTGCATACCCTGCATGGATTCATTGAGGTCACGCAGCCCTACTCCCCCTTCATCAACAGGCTTTTCCATCTGGGGCTATAAAGCCCAGTGATAGAGACCCAGCTCGTTGGCACCCCAGACAAAAGAGGACATAATTCTATTCATCTGATGGATAACACCCTTCAGAGCTTTGACAATAGAGAACACATGCATTAGGATTGATGACAGGACACTGTTGAGCAAGGCCACCCTCCCTCCAAACGACAGAAATTTGTTTTTCCAATTAAGAATTCTCCCAAGCAGCGTATTGATAATTTCCTCAAAGTGTTGCACTTTGATTCGACCAAAAGAGATGGGGATACCAAGGTAAATCAAAGGCATCTGCTTCCGTTGGCAGCTAAGGATGTCCTGGATGCCCCTGCATCTTCCTCCAACACACTTGTTGGAGATGAAAACATGACTTTTCCTAGTATTGATACACTGGCCACTTAGACACCAATAGATGTGAATTATCTCCCTGAGATTGAGAAGGGATTTGTGCTTACCATTAATGAAAATGAAAATGTCGTCAGCAAACATTAAATGAGAGATACCTTCCGCTCCACCCCTACTCTGAAAAGGAGCCAGCCTGCCTGATTCCTCACCCTTGTGTAGGTTATGAGATAAGGAATCTTGGGCCAAAATGAAAAGTCTTGGAGAAAGAGGATCTCCCTGACGAACCCCTCAAACTGTTTTAAAGAAACCAAACCACTTCCCCATAATAGATATGGAGAGCCAAGGGGAAGAGAAGCACCTGAAGTAGTGATCAAAAAACCACTCCTAAAAGCCATATTGTCGCATAACACGTAAGATAAAGCTCCATTCAAGTTTTTCGTAAGCCTTATCCATATCAACCTGGAAGATCACATTCGAACCCACAACCCTCTTATTCACCAGTTCACCTCTTATTGATGTCATTCAATGAATTACGCAATTAATAAAACTAGCATTCAATTCTGTAATCGTTCTCATCAAGATAAATTGCGCTCGAATCGATTAATTATTATCTTTAATTAATCAATCCTTTTATCTTAATTCCTTTTCTGAATTTCCTTGAGATTCTTATCCTTGTACATAAATGTACTTTAGAGGTAACTTGGTGAATGCCTGTTCGAATCTACCCAACATGTATTATATTCGTATACTGTTTTACTTTTCTAACATATGACATACATGATGCTTCAATGCATATAGTGACAACCTGTAGTACGATTTATACATGATAAGTAGTTCTGAACATTACACAAACATTAAAGTTTTAGCTTTGTGTAATTTCGTAAAGTACACGGTGGGAGGTCACTACCTCTGAAACTCGGGGAGTGCACTGGGCACATCCTTGTTTGGTACTGATGACACAATCTGCTACTCAACAGGTGGTGGCATAACTGAAAAACCACTCAGAGGTACCACCTCTCGTATAAGAATTTGTACTGAGGCCTCGTTACTCAGTAGATCGTCATTGTGATCACACTGTGTAATCCTGACCGACTGTCTTCGCAAAGGCATCCTGAAATAAACAAGATGCACCACACATAATGAGTATATATGGGAAGCTGACTCAAGGCCATGGAAATCACAACTCACTCCTATATGATTCTTATATCAATGTTTTTCCCTGCAACCAGTGTCGACATGTACCGAGTCAACAGGAAAGTTATCGAAGTTTTTGGTTAATGGATACGTCGGCTGCCGCCCAACACTGGACACTATGGTCTAAAAGCCGAACTCGAAACACTATAACATTGTTTCCATAAATCTCAAACCATTCTCATAGCTTGACAATATCCAGAGTCTGGTCTTGACTGTTGATAAGCCGAGTGTGACAATCCGAAGCTCACCTCAAATAGGCCAGGGGCTGGCGATGAGCACTAAGTAGACATATCCCACACTTGGGAGACATTAGCCTAAGTACCTGTATGCACACACATATCTCCAAACTCATACAATGTTGAGAGTAATGTACAACTGATACCAATGCATGCATACATCTATAATCCCACAACCTGAGTACAACAAAAGTGTTGAAAATGATAAAAAAAGGGGTCAAATACAAGCCCATCCAACACTGGAAATATTGTCTAACTTTCTCTTGAGGGGACTATTATCAAATGCAACCCTGGTAAGAACCTCGGTCTGTATAGCCCAATACCAAGTTCCGCCTGCTACGGGTCCTCATGGGTCCTGTCAAATAGTTTGTCATCTGCATAAGACACGACATGCGCGGAAAATACTTATATATGGGTGAGTATAAAACAATACCCAGAAGAACATCCTGAAATAATCATACATAAAGCATCAAGAGTAATCTGCTCATCAATACACACATATGTAAATGAAGATATGAGACATAACGATAAACAAGGGAATAACCTAGTATACTCTTAACAGATAACTGATTTCGAAAGGTCTCAACCAACACTGTCACCCACAGGATTCTGCCTGAGGCTGCAAGGTAACACTCGTTTGGGAGAAATAAATTGTAATAATTACTAATAATTAGTAGTAATTAGTAATAATTAGAATAATTAATAATAATTAGTAATAATTAGTAATAAATTGTAGTAATTAGTAATAATTAGTAATAAATTGTAATAAATCGTAATAATTAGTAATAATTAGTAATAATTAGTAATAAATAGTAATAAATAGTAATAAATAGTAATAAATAGTAATAAATAGTAATGATTAGTAATGATTTGTAATAATTAGTAATAATTATAATAAATAAAAATAATTAGTAATAAATGACAATAATTGCCAATAAATTGTAATAATTAGTAATAAATTTTAATAAATTGTAATAAATTGTAATAATTAGTAATAATTAGCAATAATTAGCAATAAATTGTAATAATTAGTAATAATTAGTAATAAATTGTAATAATTAGCAATAAGTAGTAATAATTAGTAATAATTAGTAATAATTGGTAATAAATTGTAATAATTCGTAATAATTAGTAATAGTTAGTAATAAATTATAATAATTAGTAATAATTAGTAATAAATTGTAATAATTAGTAATAATTAGTAATAAATTTTAATAATTAGTAATAAATTGTAATATTTAGTAATAAATTGTAATAAATTATAATAAGTAATAATTAGTAATAATTAGTAATAATTAGTAATAATTAGTAATAATTAGTAATAATTAGTAATAATTAATAATAAGTTGTAATAAATTTTATTTATTAGTAATAATTAGTAATAATTAGTAATAAATTGTAATAATTAGTAATAAATTTTAATAATTAGTAATAATTAGTAATAATTGGTAATAAATAGTAATAATTAGTAATAATTATGGAGTTCAATATTTATAGGAGGATGTACCGTGATCCAGTCACTAGAGAGATTAGAGGTGATCGCCAACATCAGATTATCGTCAGTATAATTTCTTTTTGAGTTTTATAATTAAATGCTAATAATATTTTAACTATTTTAATTTTAAATTTCAATTAAAGGAGCCATATGAGGTCGCGAGGTCTCATACACAGACTGAGTCTGGTCGAGACCAATGATCGGACCAGTAACCATCGATTTGTTGAGGCAACATAGATATAAGTGACCTAGTATTCCTTCGAGAAAGGTCGAGTTGTTGGTATTGACTCTCAATTGATGTCTGAGGGTTATTATGGTATAGTTGTGATGTTGGCGTCCATCTTGAGAGGAGCTCATGGAGAGTCATCATAATCTCCTACACAGTATCAGAAGAAATTGTGAGCTCAGGGTGAGCTTATAGAGAGTATGTGTAGGGAGTAGGAGGAGATGTGTTAATGGAAGCAACAACAATAGGAAGAGCTCTGACGATAACAATAACAGGAGCCGAAGATGCGTCGATTTCAGCAGCAACACGAGCAGATGAAGTACATAGGACGTCTGACTCATGGTTTAGGGATGAAGTTCCCTCCACTATCTCCTCCAACTCCTATAGAAGATACTTCCTCTCAGAGATATTTATTATTATTATTATTATTATTATTTTCAATTTTTTTTTCATTTTATAAGCTATTTGCGACGGGCCCTTCACAAATACTATTTGCGACGGGCGGTCGCCAAAGGATTTTTAAAAAAACTCGAGAATACTATTTGTGACTGGTCATCTCCCTATCCCAATAGGGTTTTTTTTTAAAATTTCAGGGAAATCTATTTGTGACGGGATGTGGATCGGTCGCAAATAGTTTTTTTATGACGACTCGTCGCTAAAAAGTCTAATTGCGACGATTCCCTGTTGCAAATGACTCATCACAAATAGACCAAATTCCAGTAGTGATTCTAGACATGGCCAATCCTAAGGAACAAGCCCTTAAAGAACTCACTGCCCCTGATATGAATTACCAATCACTTGGTATTAAATCTCAAAAAATCGAGGCTGATTTTGAACTCAAACCGAGTTTAATTTATCTTTTGTGTCATATCCATGAGCTAGATGGTGAGGATCATCATCTTCACCTTAAAGAGTTCCAAGTGGCGTGCTCTACTATGAAGCCTCAAGAGGTTTCTGATAAAAAAATCAATCTTTGTGCATGCCCTTTCTCCCTAGTTAACTCCACCAAGTCATGGCTCTACTACCTCCCTCCTAGTTCCATAAACACACAGAATGACAGGAAGAGGCTCTTATTAGATAAATTATTACCCGCTTTTCGAACCACTTCTATCTGAAAGAAAATAAGTGGTATCCATCAATTACCCAATGAATCACTCCATGAGTAGGGTGAGGTTCAAAAAGATTGTGAAAACTTTCCCACACTAACAAATATTTGACTAACTCTTGATCCAATACTTTTATGAGGGGTTATTGGCTATGAAGCGAATTCTTATCGATGTCGTAAGTGGAAGTGCTCTTGTTGACAAAACTCTTGCAGCTGCATGATATATTATAAGAAAAATGGTGAAAAGTATGCAGAAATTTCATACTTGAGCACATGCTCAAGTCAAACAAGTCTAAGAGAACCAATACATAAATCCCTACATGATGTTTGAGTGGATGAGTGAACTATATTTTTTGTATGAAAACTAGTTGTGGCTTCCAAATCCCCAACCTCATCTTCTCTACAATCTCAGTTTTCGGGACCTATGAAAAACTATGGATTCTATATGGTTCAATTTACATTTATGATCATCATTAATCATTAAACCCATATTTTATCAGATATTATTTTTTCCATATATACTTTTTTTTGGGATGAGTGTGGTTTGATGGTGGTTATATATATTAGGTTTAATTTATCCTTCCCTTGACATAGTGGTGTTTCATTTTGTGGCGGTTGAGCCACGATTTTCCATTACTATATAAATAACAGTAAATACCTAATTGATATTGGGTATTTGTTTCATATACTATTATTTGTTATGTGAAATCATAAATTAATTAGGAAATATATCTTTAGGTAATGGTAGAAATAACTTTATTGAATATTAACATATAAATATTGAAAGAAATTGATTATAGTTATATCTATTTCTTGTGTTTCCACCATGATAATAGTTATCAATTTGTTTTAAAAGACAACATGTTATATATGATAGTGTTATGATTTTCATGATTTTTTACTATTTTCTATATCATGTTAATTATATTTAAAATAGTTTTAAAATGTGAATATAGTAATGCTAGTAGTACAAAAAATTAATGTGGAAAGATTAAATGAAATGATTTCTTACGATTTATTGAATTTTTTTGAAATATTTATACTTTTTAAATAAAATGATTCTATCTCATGTTATTTTAGTTTTACATTGAATATGATGTTGATATAATTTATATTTAAATAATATAGATGAATTATAATTTGAAATGTTCTTCATTAATGTTTCACAATAATTGCAGTTAAGCTCGGGATCATGTTCAAATAAATTATATGTTTTTAAAAAAATTTACTTATGTAACTGGTGATTGTGACCTATGATTAATAAATTTGTTTCCAAAAAGATTTTAATGAACATGTTATTTGATAACGTATTTTTTGGGGATGAAGGAGAATTTTTTCTCGTGTATTTTTGATGTGTTCATTATTTTGCACATGATTCGATTTTGACTGGGTATTTTGAATCCTTACTACCTTTTATAAATTACATTAATGATATCCAAGATTTATGATGGGATGAAATATTGATATGGATTATGGTTTAAAGAGACTTGGTTAGGGGGTTCTGGTTTTGTGGAAGTAGTTAGTATGAGTGATTATAGGATGAATTCAAGGTGATATACATTTTGGTGTCAATGATAAATCCACGATTTAGGGAATGAAAAAAATATTTTCTTTACAGTGTTTGAAATTAAATATAGTAATATTTAATTTTTATGAATCCTCTTTAAAATTATGAAAGTTTTATTTTTTGTTTTCCACATTCTCATTCCCAATTCTTGTAGAAGATTGTTGTGATTGTTTTATGCATCTCATTTATGAAAGAGAAAAATGAGGCCTTCAGTACCATGAATTATAGAATTTTAATGGTTAATAGTTGTAATAAAATTGATTTTAGTGTATTTTTTGTATTACAATAATGATAATCTTGAGAAAATTTGTCTCTATTGGTATATTCCCTAAGGGATGAGAATCAGTTAGTGATGTTTTTAATGTATTGTAAATGTAATTTTAAGGGTTAATTTTTGACATAAAATAATTAAAAATATATAATGGAAATAAATAAATAGAATACATATTTAAATGATTGTGATATTGTAGGATACCTACTCCCTCATAGTGGTGTTGGGGTGCCTGATAGAAGATAACTATAGTCAAACCAGTTATTAGGTTGATTTCGGTAGTTTTTTGTGAGATTTATATATCTTGTATGCAATGTGATTTCATAAGGTACCCCAACAAATTTGTCTGGGAAATGGAAAACTAGAGAACTATAAGATTGTAGTTCCACAAAATCCTTGTTTTTTAGGAATAGATGAATGATTAAACATTGTCACCTATCTTTTTTATCCAAATAATATTATGTTCTAGTATTATTGGTTCTTATATATTCCATATATGCACGTGGATGGATACAATGGGTCTTAATTATTTTACAAACTAGTTTCTATGTAGATATTATCATAAGAAACATTATAGGTATGAAATGTGTGGGTTGTGATTACGAGGCATAATACATGAAAAATAGTTTTTATTCCTTCCTTGAATATACTCAAATAAAATCTTGAGATTTGGTATCGGATAAAGTGATAATATGATATATTATGTTTAAGGTACATGATGATGAGTGATGTGATACAAAAGGTGCATGTTATGATACTTTAACCCAATTATCTACATGGTCCACATATTTTGGATAAGTATGGATCAAGATGTATGATGAGGTGGAAGAGAAAAAAACTAGTGAGGAATTGGATCAAGTATAATTTATTTTAATATTATATTATATTACTCTTTTATGTGATACATGGTGATAGAGAGATATGGTGATTCTTGGAACTTAGCATACCTAACTAGTTGAGAAGTTTCCTTTACGTTTTTTTACTGATATTTAGTATTTTTTTAATCTATGGAATAAGAGAATCACGGGGATATCCCACTGAGTATACATGTTATAATCACCCACCATATATGTAAACTATTTTTCAAGACCACATGATCAGGTTGATGACCAACCCGATCATTACATTCTTGTGGAACTGTTTAAGTGATATTTGGGATCTTTGGTCATCACTAACAATTTTCTATGTTACTTGTAGATTTTTTATTTATTCGATTGTATGAAATTTAATTCATGTACATTATAGATATTTTTTATTTAATCTCAAATATATATTTTATATTGTCTTTAATTTTTTTTCTCTATTATCTTATTCTTCATAGAGGGTAATTCCTCCCATGTTTTTGTATGAAATACCCTATATGCTTGTCCCTAATACATGGAATACAAGAGTTGAGAATATGTTTTCATTATGTCCCATCTTTCTTTTACATCCCAAGAGGGTTATATTTAGGGGGGTTGTGACATAGTTGTATCAATGGTAAAATTAGAGGGAAAGATGAAGTTTTGAGGTACTTGCTTTTTAGTACGTTGAAGGAGTGTTGGGAAATGATGTCAAATGAACATAATAAGTTACATAAATTATGGAGAAACACTAAAAAACGAGTATTTATGATACCCTGTGATCAAATGTAAGGAACCTTCCATTTAATGAGCTTAATAAGAAATAAGATATTTGGTTGTGGTGAATAGTCCAAGGAAAGGATCATTCATCATTGTTTATTATTCCTATGTTTGAATGGGTATAAAATTGGTTTATATTAAGTAATAACTAATTTATTAATCTATGATATTCCATAATACGGGATTATGATTCCTAAAATGGTTATTATTTTGTAGATATGTATTTACGTCATCAAATTTATCAGGTACATGCTAAATATGTTAATCACGATGTTCAAGAAAATATCTATACCATTAAGGTCAACAATAATAAAACATTATGGATGACACATTTTAGTTTAAGATATAGACTCTAAAAATGTTATTGGGAACCAATTTTGGTCATAATGATAGTGTTCTACTTCGAGGTGGTGGATATATCATTCAAATTGATACATGCTCAAAAGGAGCATGTGGTTTCATTGGTAGTGATGATGATTTGATGGAAAGATAGGAAGTATTTGTTCATATTCCTTAGGGATATAGAGGAATAATATATCCTATAAGAGATGATCCATGACCATAATAAATTACATTTTATCTCTTGACTATAAATGTGGATAATATCTTTGTGCCACAAACCCTTTGAACTAAAGAGTTCAAGAATATATAACATTGAGACCCAATCTAGGAACCTTATCTAATATCCATCAGACCTATTACCGGAAGGTTTGTTTTTTAAGTACCTCTTCAATTTTCATTATTTGGAATTTATTATTCTATGGATCAATGTAAAAATGGATAAAAGATTATGAGAATTTTTTTTTGAATCAATCCCACCTCATCCAGTAATTTGAAAATCATTTTTATCCACTTCTCCTCTGAAAATTCATTTTTACTGTTATATATTTTAATAAGGTAAATATGTTTTAACTATAGTAGTTGACTATAATAATAAAAATTAAATGTGAAGTAATTTTCATAATTTTAAACACCTCATTTAAAATATTGGAATCATTTTTTCATATCAAATATCTAAATAAATAAAAAATAATTTTAAAATAAACACAATTAACCACAAAAAAATTATTCTTTAATATTTTTTAGATAAAATATTAATCATTACATATATTAATGGAATATATTGATTTATTATAAATAAAATTATTTTTATGGCACTTTCCAAACATAAAACAACAAAATATCACCATGAAAATACATTATTAAATAAAAATATTGAAAATAGTTATTATGAAATTTATATTTTAATATTGTTCTAAATATATTGAGAAATAATATTTGTATGATCAAATAATACAATTAACTTTATGAAATTATTCCATAAATACTTATTTTAATACTTAAATTACTTTGTAGTCTTCTCAATTATTTTAACATAACGAGAAAATAAAAAATTTATTTTTTAAACTATAATATTTGAAAAATTATAATCATTTAAAGGAAAATATAAATGTTCATAATAATTAAATTTCTGTATGTTGAGTTGAAAATTTATATAAATTTTATTTATTTAAATTTATAAAATTCAAATAAATGTTTAACAATATAATGGTGTAAGGTTCCAAAAAAACATTTATATGAATACTGTATATTCATGTATAATGTGAATTTATTATAATTATTGCCTAAAAATAGATTTTATATCGATTATTAATTATTTTTATTTACATTCATATCTAAATGTAATATATGTTAATTTTTATATAGAAAAATATAAGATAGAGAACAAAAGGTACTAATATTATAATGAATTTTATATTGTTATGAAAATATAATTCTATAGATACTTATTTCATATTGATAAAATATGTTTTTTACTAAAACCCCCCTTAAATAATTCAATTAATATCTATTTATAAGATATTAAGTCCTAGAAGTCAAAAGTTATGATTCAATTAGTATGGATTTTGTTGCAATTTATATAAGCCTCATCTATTCCGACAAATAATTTTTTAGAAGTCATAATTTTTGTAGATCATGTGGCTCTTAGATCAGTAAACACCCTATATCCCTTTTTACCTAAAACTAATGGTCATTCTTTATTTATGTTCTTATTTTAGATGGAATTTCTTCAAACTATGTTTATTAATTTTGAGATTCAATTAATTTTAGTTTTTTCCTTCTAATTTAGCGATAATGTTTTTACATTCATAATTTTTATTAAAAAAATGTCAATGTTTTTTTATTTTATTTTGGTATTGTTAGTGAAACACCCCATTTAATATGTTATTTTTATATGTATAGTATACAATAATGGATTTTGTCATTATATTTTCCTCCTAAATAAATTGTGCCCTTAAAATTTTAACAATTATTTTCTTATGAAGTTAACTATCAATATCTATAAAATTACATGAGATTTAATTTTATAATGAAATATCGGTCACAACTATTCACATCTAATAATTATTATATAGATTCATACTTTTCAAACATGGAAATTAAATTTTATTATATGAGTATTCATTATATAATAACACAATCCATACATGAATGAAATTAGTCTACTATCATTTGAAGTATAGATACATAAAAAATGGTTAATAAGCGAACCACATTATTTCCTACTATGATTCTGCATTACTATATCCCTTCTAACAAATATCATACTTAGTAACATTTGCAATAACCTGGGTAAAGGAAACATGAGAATTAGTGAGATCTGAATCTTGGCAAGGGTACACATGGGATATATCAATGATAACAAAAACATAACAAGAGTGTAATGGAATGAGAATATTAAAATGAAATTTAAAAACTATAGAAAGTATTTTGTAGATCATAATCATGTGTCATAGAAAAAAACTTGTTAGTTAAAAATACATGAATCATAAATTAATCGTTGAAAATGATCCATGAGTGAAGAATTTTAGCATAAGACATAAAAATGTTCCATACACATAAACTTAGAAAATAACTTCCTTAATTTTTATGTCTTATTTTCATAATAATCATAGTTTATAGGGTACAATTACCAAATCATCATCGTTGAAATAGTTCACTCCCATGACTATCATTGTGGAAAATTACTTTTAATGAACTCAGATTACACACCATTCTAGTCCTATTTATCTCTTCATATATACATATTTACCCAATTGCATTGAGGAGTATAGAATTCCATGACCACCTGTAAAAATTTAATCCCAAATATATGTGTTCCAAAATATCATAAAACATTCATTATATTATAACATGTTAAAAGGAAATTGTTTTCATAAAAATTTAATCATATCAAAAAATGTGGAAAATTAATGGATTTCATAAATATATTTTCATCATTAATATATATTATCTAGATAATGAATAATGATACAACAATTGGATTATATCCCCATTATTAATTTAATTAACATCAATAGATGTTATCACAAATATACAATTCAATTAAAATATTACATAGATGAGTTCATAATGAAAATATACTTTTATCATTTCAATCATAAAATTAAATTATAAAAATTTCACCAATATTATGGAAAAAAATTCATTAAAAAACCATATAAAATTTTAAATAATTAAGTGTTCATGATGGTGAAAAATTTCATTCCTTCTAAATAAGGTAAACAAATATTTCATTTACACTTTTGAATGAATAACCAATAAATACCTAGTTTATAAAATTAAGTGAAGATTGATTTTTTCAATGTAAAACATTGTAAAAATTAATGTGAAAAATTATTTCTATATATTAAAAATATTCTTTCAAGAATTTTTAGAAGACATGGAGATGGATGAAAATGGACTTTCATAAGATGAGAAAAATATAACCCGTCTTCCATAAAATTATTATTTTGGAAAATTTATTTCTTAAGGAATAAAATGAAGTAAGAAAATATATTATCTAGAAATTAAAAGAGGATAATTAAATAATTAGTTTCTTGAGGGTATATCATGAAATTTTATTATTATAAACATTAATCAGTGTCAATCCCTAAAAACAATGTGATTGTAAAATAAATGCCTTACTAATTTGGAAAATTGTCAAACCCAATGAAAAATAACATAATAAATTAATATCAAACCCTAAATGTCATTAAAGTAATGAAATTCATGGTGGATCATGTTTATGAGGTTACATATAAACCTATTAAAAAAAGACAAGTGCATAACATAACATATGTACCAAAGAAGACCATTTGAGATGATACACCATTACCTCAAGTATCATCCTTCATCATGAACATTGGAATATCCTATAGAATACATATATATTAAATATATTTGAGAAAAATTATCATATATATCAGTGTATATTTTTTACTTATAATCATTTATCACCCATTTATTATATATTCATTATTAATATCATAGTTTTGGCTGAAAACTCATTCATATTTCATTTGGAATTTGGTCTGGTATTATTTGTCCATTTGAATTGAACATGGTGACAACATATAGTTGATTTTAATCATTATATAAATATCATATGTATTTATTATATACATATTTAGGGTAATCTATAATTCTTACAGATATAAAAATGAATAACATCGTTCCTGGAGATGGTTGGTCATACGTACGTATGAACCATGTTTTCATTTTTCGTAATAATAAAAAAAGGAAAAAAATAATAATTCCCCTTTATTGAGTCATTATGGTACAGTATATATTATATATATTCCTTAAATCATGTATTAGTACAATCCATGTCAAAATAAATTTAAAAAATTATCACATCACTTCATGATGGTGGTAGTCTACACATATGCACATAAAACATTATCATTTTCTAAATGATTGTAGGTAAGAAGGTATCTATGATATTATAATTCAAGAAGTATAAAATTTACATATATATACTATATATATAGTAAATTCATTATTATTCCCTTCTATGTGATGTTGTTATTGAAAAAAATTACATCAGTTCATGAGGTGGTTCCCCTCCATAAAAACGATCATCGATTTCATTTCCAATTTGATGAATGTTGATATTGATATAGATTATTTAGTTAAAATTATAACATAATAGTATATTGAATATATTTTTTCAATTATATTAGTGTGGTTGAATAATTTATGATGGATGTAGATGAAATAATATTGAAACACATGGTTAAGAAGTATACATCTTCTTCAGACATCTATTATATGTTTGTTCCACAATCCTTCATAAGATGGTTAATTGATAAATCTAAATGCACTTGATATTTGGTAGGTATTTAAGGAATGGGTTTTGCGATATCATGGAAATAGATTCTCTATAAGTGTAGAGTTGAGAGGTGAGTGGTTGTCTTTTCATAAGAGGGTGAGAGGACACAAACCAATGTTTTGAAATGAATAAAATGTGCTACTATATTATTCAGACAAAATGGATCCAAAATAGACCATGTGTGAATATTAGATTATAATGGGTCAAAATATGGATATTAAATATAATTATATAATATTTTTTTAACATTATAACACTTATTATTTTAGTATATCCCATGGTAAACTAAATTTAACCATAAATGTGGTAATATCCTCTACCAGTTTTATTATTAATTATGACCAATATTATGTTGAACTAAATAAATAATATCAATTATGATGATTTAAAATATCGAATCTATCTAATCAAATTCAATTCAATTAACTGGCACAATTTAATTTGAAATTAATCCCATAAATGTCATGAAATGTTGTTTTCAAAGGAAATAGATTTCATATGTATACATAGTTTTTATATAAAAATTCAACATACAATTGATTAAGTGATATAAATTGGATTATTAAAAATATAATTTATGTGGATATATTTTTTAATTAATTTTAAATAAAAATGGAATATTGTATATTCATTGAATGAAAAAGTAATTTTCTTAAATAATTAATGTTTTTCACTATTCCAAGAAAAATCTTTATTTTAAAAAAATTCACAAAAAACAAATATAAGAAAATATATAAATAAATATTAATTTTTTTTTAAAATTTATTTTATAAATTTTGAAAAAAATTTAATTATATTATTTTCTAAAAAAAACTAGTTGATTGAATTTGTTTTGACGCATAAAGAGAATTTACTAATAATCTATTTTATTTATTTGAAAATGTTTTATATATTTTAAAAAAAAATTATTTCATTTAATAAGGAAAAATAAATAAATAGGTTAAAATGGTATTTTGTATCATGGTTCATTTATACTCAGTGTTTATTGTATCACAATCTATTGAAGATATAAAATTTATTTAAAATAAATCTAAAATAAAACCTCATGGTGTTTCAGTCTATCACTATTAAAATGAAATTTACCTTGAAATTATATCATTATGAAGTAAAAAATTTATTATATCTATGTTTCACTACTTCCTTGGTTCCCAAATAGATTCATAAACTTTTTTATTATTCAAAAGAACTTTAACATGTGATTATACTTGATCGATATCACTCTATCTCTATAGTTAACAATTTATACCAATAATTATTTACAAAAATGATCATGTTCTAGTGGCATGACAATAGAGTTTAATAAATGTTAAGGATAATGTATATTCTTCATCAAGAGAGATACCTATAACACGTCATAAACTCGAGATAAGATAAGTGGAATCACCAAGTGTCAAGCTACTCAATCAAGAATACTGAAAGGTACAATATTCATTGGGGTAAAGATTCTTTTATTCCTCAATATCATTACATTTTTGTATGGAAATATCTATAGATACATGTTCAGACTAATTTTAGTTTCAATATATTCACAGTGATTATCATTATACCTTCTTTATATACACATAGAAGCCTTGATGTGTTTTTTACTGAATCTAGATTTATTTTCCATTTTCTCAACTTGGTCTGGTTCCTATATCATTATTTATCCAACATCATCCAATGACATTAGAATTCAATAATTATTACCTTATAGATAATCATAAGGATTCATATTAATTATTAATTGAAGTATATTTTTATAAGAAAAATGACTAGATTATGGTTTTGATAAAAACCACCATTGAATTATTGAGAATTAGATAACATCATATCCTCTAGTGTTTGAATGGTTCTCTCAGATTGACCATATATTTGAGGATGGAAAGCAGTTTTTAAATACATCTTTGTATCTATAGATAATTGAAGACTTTTCTTGAACATCATGATAACATTGTGTCCCATTCAAATACAATATAATATCATACTCAATGATACTTTACAACCACTTTAATTTATATGCTATAATGTTGATCAAGTGAGAAATCTTCAATGGTACTATTGACGTCTCATAACTTCTTTAACTGATAGTATATATCCTAGATATCTATATGTCCATTAGCAATTATGGAAAGTATAATGGAAAAATACATGCATATGTTTTCTCATATCAATTCTAGTATGAGAAATCTTCAAAAAATCACTTTAGAATTTTTTATCTCATCCTTTACTATCTTACTAACCATGCACTGAGATAGAATCTCAACAATATCACCCTCCATGATCTCTAAATATAAATACTCTTTTGCACATATATTCATGTATTCTTACATCCAAAATGAATTGAGAATGATTAACTATAAGCCACATCAAATAAATCCTTCTTCATATTTATTATAGAATGAACACATACAAGGTTACTATACCTTAGTATCCCATCATATACAAAGTTAAACTCATGAACATTTCATACCCTTTTAGATTCTCTATATAATTATTCTGCGTCTATTTAATCATCTAATGGATTGATTTGTTGAACACTCATTTGGTTATCATAATATTTTCCCCTTCTATCTTGATTTCATGGTCTATCCTTTTCAAATCAAAAAATAATACATATTTTTTGATCTTCATCATAAATGAGCAATCAAGATCCTTTGGACACATAATATCTACCACCTTGTTAGCCTTGTAAAGGAGGTAATGTATTCATTATTAAAAAATAATTTTTCAACTCCAACTATCATCCCAGGAATATAATCATCTCTTACTATGGGAATATATTTTATAAACATTATTTATCCATATATATTTTTATATCACACATTTCACCTTCTAGATAATGGCTCCACACCAATAATGAATAAAATCTCTACAACTAAATCTAAATCATGAGTTGGGTATTTTTTTCATTAATCATCATTAATCATGATGCATAATCTATAACCATATAATTATGTTTCATAATTTATTCTTGTCCATTCATTGATGCATCACTGAATATATAAAACACTTGTCCATTATATGGTAGTCTATGTATAGGTTCTCCAATTAAACTTTTCTCTAGTTCCATGAAATTTTCCTCACATTAATATGTCCAATAAATCTTTATTCTCTTCTATGCTAACATATCAAATGAATTATATATTCATTAGAAATATTCTACTTAGTGTTTAAAACATCCATCCAAATAAATATACCATAGGATCTCAGTAATTATGGTATGTCTAGGGGAGTTATTAATAATTTACATATTTTATGGATCCACATATATACACATGCTTGAGATTATTTAATAAAAAATAGTCATTTTATATAAAACAATTTACACATTGTAATTTTTTAATATATATTATCCTTTATTAGTGTCATTAATACTATATTGAATTGATCTGTATTCTACCACATTTTATAAGAAACAATACTAATATCATATATAAAGACTAAAAAAACTACTCAAGGAAATCATGAAAGATTGTATTCATTAAATCAATGAATATTAATGGGGATTTGGTAAGAATGAATGGAATAAATATATGTTCATATTAAAAATAAATATTAATGTATTATGTCATTGGTATATCATCCTTCTTGACCATCAATTGATGATATCCATAAATATGATTAATGAAACATTATTAAGCTCCATCCAGTTGATCAAAATTCATCAATATGAGGAAGGTGATACTAATTTTAGATTTTTATTGGGTTTATTGTTTTAATAATCAATGTTGAATCACATTTTTCCATATTTATATCTAATAAAAAGAATAGGTGCACCCCAAGGTGATACATTTGGCTGAATGAATCCTCATTCATGATTTTTCTAGAGTTTCTTCTTCAATTACTAAAACTCAATAAAGGCCATTCGATGTGAATCGTTTGAAATAGGTGTCAAACTAGTTGTGAGTTCTATTGAGAACTGAGTTTTAAGAAATGGTGGAAAACTAGGAAACTCATCTAGAAATACATCAACAATCTCTTACTGAATAGAAAAACGATTGTTGTTGAGTTTCTGGCCAACCATCTGAGATAGAGAACCCTTATGAATAGGTATCAAGTCCCACTTAAAAGATATGATTTCCATCTCAATCATATATTTATAAACACAATGATAGATTGAAAGGGGCTACCAGGGGTGATTTCAAATGATATGTGATTGTTGGTTTCATAGCTGTAGCAGAGTGGCTAGCAAAGGTCGTCTCTCAAAGGAAGAGGTAAATTTAACAACATATTAAAGGTATTTTGAAAGTAAAATATAATTAAATAAGATAATAATTTAAAAGGATGGGGTTTTTTGTTTCTTATAAATCAAGAAGAAGATTGCAGGAAGAAGAATGTATTTTTGTATTGTTTGTAGTTTTGAAAAGAAGTTCGATTAAAATGACACAACAAGGAGTTTTTTTAAAAAATATTTAAAATGAGTAATCGATCTAACTAGACCTATTCAATCGGTTATTTGTCATTATCATTTAAATTAACATCCATATAATTATAATCCTTTAATTGTTTATCCTTCGAACAAAATGAGAGTTAACTTAACCACATAGGTGAACTTACATAAACCCTAGGTAGCTTAAGAACATGCAATCACAACACCCTAATTTGATTTATGTGCTTAGGTTAGACTATGTTCAATGGTTAATTAGAGCACATATCCAATTTTTAAATGAGAATTAAATGAATTTAGGGATTATATATGAACACAAAAAATTTATCCTGTGGTGTCTTTTTTTACCGATTAATATCGCACTCTAACAATTTACACAACTTCCGACCTCGCCTATTTTGTGTCAGTTGTTCATTTTATTCCTTAGTTTATTTTAAATTAAAAACTCAAATAATAGATCATATTATGTGAATTACAGTATCTCATTGATTTAAAATAAATTAATGGATAAATTTATAGGTATATCTATTACTAAAAAGAACAACTCTTCTATGGGCGGTGTTGTCATTGTTGAAACATTTTGCATGAGTAACGGTTTAAAAAGGGTAGAAACCCAATAAAATTTCTACTATTGATTCCACCCCAACTTGTAAGATTAATAGAGGAAGAAATATGAACAAAATAGAAGAAAGGATATTAAATAAAAGAATAACCAAGACATTTATTATAAAAACAAAAACATTTCAACACGAGGAAGAAGAAGATGGATTTAACGAAGGGATCCTTACATCATGAGCTACGCTTATTTAATTGATCAGAGAATTGAAGTGTAACCTCTTAAACTCTACCCTCAACTTCATAATTACCTTCCCAACCCCACAAAATGTGAAAAACAACAATTTATAGAGTGGTGGGGAGGCTAGGTTCAAAGTTGTTTAAGTGTGAATGGGGAATCTCAACCAAAACATTTATGCCAACTGTCACCGCCCATTTGAACACCAAACCGCATGAATCAGCTATCCTTCAAGATGGGTGATTCATGTGAAAATGAGTCCTAGAGCTAATCTCAAACGTTTGGCCTAATTCAAGTATGGATGAAGATGTTAATGACCCAAATACAAAACCCATTCCCAATATAGCGATTCCAGCCTATCTTTGACATCACATCCCATTGGCACCAACCAAATGCATGATTTTTCTCCAATGTCTAAAATTAATGTTGTAGAAATATATGTCACAAACACATGTAAAAATTAAAATTTCAAATAATTCAAAAAATATTATTTATGTTCAAAATACTATAGTGAATTTTTAAATTGTAAAACTGGAATTTTCATCAAATTTTCAATTGAATGATCTAATACCAAATATTCCATAAATGAATATATTTCACATAATTTAAGGAAATTATATCACTTATTATTAATAAATTAATCAATATAATTGTGTTTTATCATCTCCCCCACACTTACCCTTTTTCACTCCCTGGAAAAACCTCATATCATGTATTCCAAAAAATTTTTACAAGTCAACATCAATATCAAATCAATTTTTTTTTCAAAACACATATCCTTGAGATTCAGAAATTCCACATCAAGAAACAAAAGATATAATGCCTCGTAAAAAAATTATTTCAAGTACTCTATTTATATCATTCAACATATTTCCACTTCATTTATCCTCTTATGCACACAAAACACTTACATACCTCGAATTTTCTCTTATCACACAAATGTCAATTTATCAGCAATGTATTTCCCATCCAAATGATTCATATAGTGGAAGTGATTCATGTATCTAGTAATGGCGGCGGCGATGCCCTAACCACATGGCGGTGGCGATGGCCCCTCCCCGTCAGGGGGAGGGGCAGGCTCTTCCCCCTCTTCGGGATGTAGTACACAGGAGTCACCCGTTTCTACCCAGCATTGACGTCTCTCCAAAGGTACCTGGCCTCTGCAACAGACATCCAGTTGTCCCGGTTTCGTCCAAGGAATTCTCTGAAGCTTCGTCGCTTCTCTCCACGGCTCTGGTTGCAAAGTTCACTCGCCAAAGACCTCCGGTTGAGGTGTTCGAGAGGTTCGTGAATCAGGAATGAGGTTTAGACCACCATGCGGTTGTCGGTCTCCTTGGACCACGCCAAATTCTCGTTTGTCTTGCGGATGAAGACGACCTGGCTATGGCTTGGTCCTGTGCTAGCAGATCTGTTAAGGGGTTTACATTTCATTTACATCGCTGGACGTTTGAATTAAACATGAGTCACGACGCTTCCTCGTCGGCAATATGGATCCAACTTTCGGGGCTACCGCTTCCATTTCAGAATCCAGCTCTCCTTTGGTCAATTGGAAATTCCTTAGGCCATTTCCTCTGTACGGATTGGAAGACCAACTCCATGGTGCATCCAATTGTAGCGCGCATCTGTGTGGAGATGGAGATATCCCGTCCTCCTCCCGAAAAGGTATGGATCATGGTTGAAGGGAAGTACAGGTACGTGCAAAGTATCTTCTACGAATCCTGGATCTCGTTCTGTTCCTTCTACCATAGGCAGGATCACCATGTTGAGGAGTGCCGTAAAAGGGCTGTAGCGGTGGTGGATGAGTCTTCTGCAATGAACAAGGGTGATTCAGGTCATGTCGAAGGTCATGGGGCTGGTTTTGGTTTTGGCTCCGAGCCTGTTGCGCACCAAATGAGGGTACAGGAGGTGCTGGCGGATACTAGTGATCGTAGTGAGGCAATTCGGGGTGTCCAGGAGCAGGGGTCTCCTGGCCATCCCGAGGTGGGGTCCCACTGTCCTGCTAAATCTTCGATAAGGTATTTAACTGACTCGGGGAGGATGAGGTCTACGGGCACAGTTCTGAAGGATACTTCGAAGGCTTCAGAGCCTCAGGTGGAGGCGGTGGTTGTTGACCCCAAGAAGAATTTGGGTGGTTTACAGGCTTCGAATAGCATGGGAAATGAGGACCGGGGTCCTGTGGTTGGGGAGTTGGTGAGCCCCTCTTTGTCTGCAAGTGATCCTTCCAGGTTTGAGGCCAATTATGTTCCAGTCAGAGGTTGGGAGACTCTGAATCCACAGCCTCAATACATGGGCAGGGGTTTTGATCAACTCGCCTTTCTGGAGGGATCAGGTGTTGAGGAAAACTGTGTCATGGGGAAGGAAGGGGTCAGTGGGGTAGGGCCTGTTCTGGGTAGTGCTCCGAGCCAACTGATAAGGTCTGTTTTGGAGGTGCAGGTTCAGGCTAACCTCGAAGATGCAGGGGGGTTGAGCGCTGCCTGTCTGCCAGGGGATAGATCTTCAGTCCGGACGCCAGTTGCCTTGAGCAACAGGTATGGAATGCTGGCTGAGGAGGAGCATAGTATTGAACCAGCTGCCTTGGTTGAGGATGGTAAGGACAACAGGGGGAGTGCTGATGGTTTTTTGTTGGAAGGTCGGATTAGGGGAAATACCTACCCAGAGTATGATGATGGTGGAAGGGGAAATGAACGCGACGTGGTCAGTAGAAGTTTCTTAGATGCAAAATCTGGTTCGAGGAGGGTCAGGAGGAAGAGAAGAAGGAGGGGTAGGAAGGATTACTCCTCCTTAACTCCTCCTATGAAGACCCGTTCAGCCAAGAAAATATTTGTGGAGAAGCTGGATAAGGAGAGTAGGTGTCCCCAAAAGGCAGCTGGACAGCATGATCCCTCTTGGGATTTGGTTTTAAGCTCTAGTGATGTGGTGTCAGAGCAAGTGTTATTCCTCAACGCCTCAGAAGAGGATGCAGCCAAGATGATGGGTAGGAATCTTGAAGTGGAGCTTAATGAGGACTAGTATATTTGGGTGGATAAACAGGACTCGATCCTGGTTGGAGGTTTCAACAAGGGGTTGATCAGTCTTGAGGAATATATGCAGGTCTGGAATACACTGACTTCTTCCTTTGAAGACCTGATAATAGGTGATCCACTTCTGCAGGTATCTAATCTATCCTGGAGATTGTTTAGGGACATTGACTCTGGTAGAATCCATCTGGTTTTCAATGGTTCTATTTTACTTCTTTCCTAACTTATGCTATGTTGAGTTACTGTCCTGGTTGTGTGAGGAATGTGGAAGGGTCAGTTTGGCTCAGACGAGCTAGAGCATGCTTCTTGTTCCTCTACAGGCCATTTGGGATGTGGTTGATATGGAGGTACGGCTTTCCATCGGGAGGAACCATGCTTGCATGGGATCGCCGAGTGGTCCTTCTTTGGAGCCTGCGGTTGCTACTTCTGCTTGGGTGAGATTGTTTCTGATCTTCTGCTTGTTGCTGTTTGGTGCTTGTTGGACTTATGGTTTATCACTTTTTCCTCAAAAGTGTCTTTCTTAATAAAAAAAAATAATTTTCAGTCAGTCAGTATTTCTCGTCCAAACTCATACAAGGGTCTCCAAAGGCTTGATAAATTCCTACATCACCTTATGATGTGAGTCAGGGACATATTTTTTTCATGAGGACTTTTCAAGGTTGTTCTTTCACTTTTGGTTGAAAGGATTTAGATGTGAAAAGCTCTGAGCCTGAATGAGGAGTAATTGAATCTTTTTGAAGAAAAATTTCATTATTCTAATTTTTACATAAATATGGTATTGTCCTCAATTCCCATAGCATCAATTCATGTTCAAAATCATGAAAAATAAAGGAATGTGCACACCATTTAACATTTTAGAAGTAAAAATATCTATCTTCTCAAACATGATTTTCATGAAATCTGCCGATAGGCACAAATTTTTCTCTCTATTAGAAGTTCTAGATAGGCACAACTTCACATATCATGAAAGCTCTAGAAAAGGAACATCTGTCAATAGAATTATTTTCTTCAGCATAAAAAACATCTCTTAATACTTTATTTTTCAACCCAAAGTATCACAGAATGTGGTATCACCACACAAGATAGCTTCCCCCCACACTTATGTTCAACTAGATTATGAAATATCACTTCATGTGTTGGTTGGATAGGGTAAATTGGCTTGTTATGTGGAAATCCTAAGAGGATATTCATGTCTTCTAAGGTCTACAAGGATTTAATGTTCATGGTAGGCCACTATAAAAATTGATTCTTTGAAATCATGGATTTAATACCAAACAAATGCTTCATTCATTTAAACATAATTACCTCAAAACCTCAAGTTTTGACAAGAATAAATAAAATTAGGATAAATAAATAGTTGCTTGTTTATATAAAAAAACGGGGTAAATATAATGAATAATAAATGAATGGATCAGATGCCACATAAGAATGTTATTTAAAATATGAAGACAATGAGATGTGGCATGAGATTTTAAATTCATAGTACTTTTCATGAAATTGATAAATATTTGAACTTGAAACAAATATAATTTTATCATTAATTTAAGCTCAGTTTCATGGGATAAATTGTTTCACTTATTTATATTAATTAAAAAATGGTGATGAGAATCATTTCAGCTCATAATTTTCAAAAACACACAAATAATAGAAAAGGAAACACACAAAATTTGAAAAAACACAAAATTTGTTTTAGAAAATCATTGAAAAACAGGAAAACAATTGAAATTACTAAACTAAAAGGATCCCTCCCCCACACTTAAAATATTTCATTATCCTCAATGTGAACCCATGAGATGATATATGCTAAATAAATGTATAATTTTATATAGGAAAAATAATAAAAAAATTAAATGGTTATGAATAAACCGATATGATTAACTTATGATGGGGTCATGCAGTGAGATGAAATACACTACATCAATAGGAAGTCCCTCAATATATCTCTTCAAACATTTACCATTGATTGTAAAGACCCTTCTTGTGTCCTCTTGTGTGATCTCCACTACACCATAATGAAAAACATTAGTCTCAACATAAGGACCTAACCATCTTGAACACAACTTAGCAGACATCAGCTTCAGTCATGAACAATTGAGCAAGACTTGCCCTCCAACTTGAAATTCTCTTTTATGGATCATTTTTTCATGATTTTCTTTTGATATTTCCTTGTATAGACTTGAGTTATCTAATGAAGACAATCAAATCTCCTCGATCTCTTGAATTTGCATCTTCATTTGGATTCCATCTTGGGTAAAACCCATGATGCACTTCTTTATAGCCCAATAATCCTGGTGCTCAACTTCCACGGGGAGATGACACGATTTCCCAAAAACAATCCAAAATGGGTACACACTAATGGGTGTCTTTTAAGCTATCCTATAAGCCTACAATTCATCATCAAAGAAATTTCCCTAATCTTTCCTATTTGGCTAGATAGTTTTCCCCGAAATTTTGTTTCAACTCATGATTTGAAACCTCATCTTGACCATTTGTTTGGGGTGGTATGGTGTTGATGTTTTTTGTGTCACCCCATACTTCCAATGAAGGGAAGAAATATTCTGAGTACAAATGTGTGTCCCTTGGCTACTGATTATGGCCTTTGGTACTCTAATCCTGCAAAAAATCTATTCTATGAAAAATTCAACAACAACATGAGAATCATCAGTTCGGATGGCCACATCCTTCACCCATTTACTCACATAATCAGCAACAACCAAAATAAACAAAAAAAATTAGGAACTATGAAAAAGAACCATAAAATTGATGCCCCATACATCAAAAATCTCAAAGATTTTTTTTTGGTTTTTGAGGCATCTTATGTCTCATAGAAATGTTCCCAGTGTGTTGGAAACTAGAGAATGACTTAAAAAACACATGTGAATCTTGGAATAAGCTAGGCACAAATAATCTAGAGTCTAAGACTTTCCAAGCTGTCCGTTGGTGTCCAATGTGTCAACTACATGAATGTGTATGATAGAATTGTAGAACAGACTCATACTCCTAACGAGAAACACAACTCATAATAACATGGTCACTACGAATGCGCCATAGGTATGGATAATCCCAAACATAAAATCTTCACTCACTCTTAAATTTTTGGACATGAGGTTTTTTTAAATTTTCATGTATTTCAGAGGCAACAAGGTAGTTTACTAAATCTACATATAAAGGCTGCGTACCTAATATGGCATAATGTTGCTCATCGGGGAAAGTGTCCTGATGTGGTACCTAGTCCAAGGTTCCATCCACAAGTGTGTGAGTAAGCCTACTCAGGTATTCCGCCACAAAGTTTCCTGACCCCTTCTTGTCCTTTATCTCAATATCAAATTCATGATGAAGGATCATCCAACGGATTATCCTGAGTATTGTGTCTGGCTTCTTCAAGAGGTACCTCAGAGCTGCATGGTAAGAAAAAACAACTACATTAGAGACTAATAAATATGAACAAAAATTATCTAAAGAAAATATGAACTCAATAAACTTCTTTTCTGTGGTTTTCTAGTTTTATTGGGCTAAAACTAGTGTACTCGATGCATAGGAAATAAACATGTGAACATCCCACCACCCTCTGAGATAAGACAACTCCAACTACAAAGTTGGAGGGGTCACACATATTCTTAAAAGGAATCTCCCACCATGGGGGCTCTATGATCGGTGGAGTGTTTAAAAACTTCTTTATATCATCAAAGGAATTCCTGCAATAATCATCAAACACAAATTCAGAATCCTTTTGAAGTAATCGTGACAAAGGAAGAGCAATATTACAAAAATATTTTATGAAAAGTTGATAAAATATTGCATGCCCAAGGAAATATCTAACTTCACACACACATGAATGATATGGTAAGTATGAAATGATATCTACCTTAGATCTATCAACTTCAATCCCATGTTTTAAAACTACATTCCAGAAGATAATTCCATGATCTACTATGAAATGAAACATTTCAATGTTCAGAACTAGATTCGTCTCAATATAAAAATTCAACACATTTCCCAAACTACATAGACATTAATAAAATGAGGATCCATATACTTTAAAATAATCCATAAATACCTCTATGAAGTTCTCAGTAAAATCAGAAAAAATACTCACCTTGCAACACTGGAAGGTACCTGGGGCTTTGAAAAGTCCAAATGGCATCCTATGTTAGGAAAATGTACTGAATGGACAAATGAATGATGTCTTCTATTGATCCTCCAGAGCAATAAGAACCTGAAAATATTGAGAAAATATATCCAAGAAAAAATAGTGTGTTTTTCTAGAGAGTATCTCAAGAATTAAATCAATAAATTTTAAGGGTAAATAGTTCTTGTGAGTAGACTGATTTAGATTCCTTTAATGAAAACACACATGCCAACTGTTTTGAACCCTTATTTGAACTAACTCATCTTTATAATTTTTAACAACAGTAACACCATTTTTCATAGGCACAACCAGATTAGGACATACACCCTTAGAATCTGAAATATGATAAATTATACTTGCCTCGAGCAATTTTTCAACTTCTTTTTTAACAAGTTCCAAAATAGTTGGATTCAGTCTCCATTATGGCTACCTAACCGGTTAAACCCCATCCTCCAAAATAATACTATGCATGAAAATGGAGGGGCTAATACCAGATATGTCAGATAGGGTCCACCCAATTGACCTAATGTTCTCCCTCAAAAGATTCAAAATGTTTTTTAATTGTTCAAATGAGAGATTTTTTGAAATGACAATGGGTAATTTCCCACTACTCAACAAGTATGAGTATTTGAGATTTTGAGGAAAGGTTTGAGATCCAATGATGGGGGTGGTGTATGAATTGAGATTATGAATGAACTAATCTATGTGCACAAAGAGCATCAGTATTAGAATATAAACCATTAAATTTAGAGAATAAAACAACAAATCCATCAACATACTCAACATCCATGTCATAATCAGAGTTCACTTGATCAAAATCAGAATATGAATCCATTTCAAAATCAAATCTAAGAGAGAACTTTTCATTATAATCAAGTGTGGAAGTTATATTATACATCAAACTAGAACCAATTCTCATAATCTTTAAAATCATAGGACAATCAAATTCAATGGGGTTTTTATTTGGTGGTTCAAAATGGGAGATAAAAAATACAGAATGGTCATATGAGGGGTACTTCATGGAGTCTATAATATTAAATATCACAACTTCGTCTCCAAATTTCATGAAAAGTTTACCCTCATTGACATTTATGATAGTTTTTTATGTTTTAAGGAAGGCTCTACTAATGATAATGTGATCATGAGAACTTACCTGATCACCCTCTATGTTATGCACGTTGAAATCTACTGGAAGGATCATTCCACTTACCCAAAAAAGAATAGCATCAAGGTCTCCAACTAGATATTCTGTTGCTCTATTTTCCAAATGCACCACTACTCTCGTCGGCTTCAACTCACCAACCTATAAAGAAGAGAATACCGAGTGAGGCATCACATTTATAGAAGCTCCCAAATCAAAAAGGGCATCAAATATGTGTAACTCCCCTATGGTGAATGGGATAGTGAATGTCGTAGGATTCTTGCACTCTATTGGAATTTCATGAGTTGGTGTAATGAGTTTTGACACATTCATTCCATGATTTATCCTCTCATTTCCCTTGGGCCCTATCCAATTCGTAAAAATTTCTTTAAATAATTTAACATACCTTAGGATTTTATTGATGGCTCCATGTAGAGGAATATTTATCTCCAGAAGCTTGAATGTATACAAAATTTCTTTTTTGCACCGCCTCTTCAGCCATTTTCTTGGTTTGAACCACCCTGTTTGAAAATAAGGGGTTTAGGAAGAACATTATTAATCTTTTTCTTACAATTATCTTTCTATTGGGGTTCTCATAAGCCTATTTTGGATAAAGATTTTCTAGAGTTTACCTGAATCCTGGTGGAATGATAGGTGCAAATATTTCAGTTTTTTTCTTCCCACTTATCAATGTGATAGAACTGACATTCCCCTTTGGATTTGGAGTAGGTTGGGAATGATGATTTCTAGAGTTCTTCCTTACCAAATCATGGAGGGTGGTTGCAATCTGGATCATCAGAGTCTTTAACTCCCTCAGCTCTGAACCTTGACTCTTCAGCTCATTCTGTTGATTAAAAAAACATGCATCAAAAGATCATCAGGGGTAGAATATAACTATGTTTGAAAATTCTCTAGTTGTTTACATGTTGATACATTAACTTAAAATCACGTTTGGGGTTGTTGGAAACCCTGTTGGAAATGTGGAGGATGCTAAATGTTTTGATTAAAAGGGGTGCTTTGTTGTTGTCTAGAGGCATAACACATGTCTGATTGGTCCTTCCACCCTTGATTCTATGTTGTAAAAATGGAATCAAACTTCTTTTGAGGACATGGTTGTGGCTGCTACTAATATGGTCTCCCAGGAAACACTGCTGAATAATCATATGTTTCTTGTAGTTGGGGGAAATAGTCAATTGGGTGGATTGTCTTAATGAAAATGCCACAAGGACTTGAAGCAGGGGGTAGGGATATATTCGGTGCTAAAGCAATCTGTCTTACCATAGTGATCAATTATTCCAACTTAGTATCAATTAAATTAATTTCAGGAGAAGGCGGATTTACCTGATGTACTCCCTTGACAGGTGGTGCATCTCGATCTCCAAATTGTTGGGAGTTTTGTGCCATCTTATCAATCAATGCACATGAAGATATTGGTGTCTTGTCGACCAATGCATCTCCAGCTGCAACATCCTTTATTCTCCTCTCCATATGTGGGATTCCTTCATTGAAGTACTAGATGAGGATTATCTCACTGATTTGGTGATACAGACAGCATGTACACAATTTCTTGAATCACTCCCAGTACTCATACATTCAATCCCATGGGCAGGATTGATCCCAGAGATATCTTTTAAAATCGATGTGGTTCATGATTCTAGAAAAATTATCTGTAAGAAAAGACGTTTCAAATAATTCCAACAAGTTACATCTTCATGTTGTAAATAATACATCCAGTCTTTTGCAGTTCCATCAATTGAAAATGGTAATTCCCTTAGTTTTATTTGATATTCAGATACATTTCTTTGTTTAAGTGTTGATAATACCAAATTAAATTATTTTAAATGTTTTTTAGTACCGTCACTGGATAATACATGAATGTATAAAAGAATATGAATTAATTAGATTTCAGTTCAATGTCTGATTTGAGATTCAGGTTTTCAATACAATTTGGTTGATAGTTAATATCATGTGCAGCCAATTCTCGAATGGTTCTATTAGGTTCATTGTTATTGTCTCCAGACATTGGTTCTTATTTTAGGATTGAAATAAAAGTGTTTCAAATTTCAATGTTCATGTATTAGAGAAATTATCCTACTGGTTGAATCTTGAAGCATCCCATAGATTGAGAATATCTAATTCAATCCCTAAGGTTGTTTTCAATCTCAGGGTCAATATCTAAGAGATCATCGAGATTAGTTAATGTCATAAATAAAATAAAAATTTAAATAATAAAAGGGAAATGTAATAAAATAAAAGATGATAAGTTTGAGTTGATGGTACAAAAAGAAGAAGAAGAAGAAAATAAATGAAGAAGAAAAATTCACATTGGGTAAAGAAGGAAGAAAGAAGAGAAGAAGGGAATAAAATGTAAAAATAAATAAATACATCTAAATGGTTTAAATAATTACTTTCCTCCATAGAAAGGACAAAAATTTGAAAGGTACTGTCATGGGAGATTTCAAATTATATGTGATTGCTAGTTACATAGGTGCAGTAGAGTAGCTGACCAAGGTCATCTATCAAAGGAGGAAGTAAATTTTACAACATATTAAATGTATTTTGAAAGTAAAATAAATGTAAATAAGAACCATAATTAAATGGACGAGGTTGTTTATAGTTTATAAATCTAGAAGAAGTTTTCTGGATGATGATTGTGTTTTTGTTTTGGTTTTAGTTTTTAAATAATGTTCGATTAAAATGACACAACAAGAAGATATTTTTTTTGAAAATATTTAAAAGGAATAATCGATCTAACTCTACATATTCTCAATTATTTGTCATTATTATTTAAATTAACATCCAATTAATTATAAACCTCTAAATTGTAAACCCACAAACCCTACGAGGGTTAACATAACCAGAAAGATGAAATTACTTAAACCCTAGGATAGCTTCAGAACATGCAATCGCAACACCCTGCAATGATTGATTATCATAGTTTAGATTATGGTCAGTGGTTAATTAGAGCACATAAACACTCTATAAATGAGGATTAATTGAGTTTAGGGATTATATTTGAACTCTAAAAATTTATCCCGCGTAGTCTTTTATTACCAATTAATATCGAACTCTCACAATTTATACTGCTTCTGACCTCGCCTGTTTTTGTGTCAATTGTTCAACTGATTTCATAGATTCATTTAAATTAAAATCACAATTAATATATCATATTATTTGAATTAAAATATCACATTTATTCAAAATAAATTAATGAATATGTCTAGTGGTAGATCGATTACTAAAAAGAACTACTCTTCCATTGGCGGCGTTGTCATCGTAGAAACATTTTTCATGTGCAAAGATTTAGAAATGGTAGAACCAAATCACATTTCAACTAATGATTCCAAAACAATTAGAAAGATTGAGAGAAGAATAAATTTGAACAAAACAAAAGAAATGAGATGAAATAAAAGATGAACAAATAAGTTTATTATGAAAACATAAACATTACAACATGAGGGAGAAGAAGATGGCTTCGACGAAGGGATACTTGCTTCAAGAGAAAAACTTATTGAATTTCTTGGATAATTGGAGTGGAACCACTTATATTATCCCATAATCTTCCAAATTCATGTCCCAACCACACAAATTGAGAAAAAAACTTGTTTATAGAGTGGTGGGGAGGCTATGTTCAATGTGGTTTCAACTGTGAATGGGGAATCTCAGTCAAATATTTTATACTAAATTTCACTACCCTTTTGACCACCAAAACTCATGAATCAGCTATTCTTCTAGAAGTATGATTCATGCGAACAATCTTCCCAAAGATCCTCCCTATATTGGGGCCTAATATAAACAAAAACGATGTGTTATGGACCAAATAAAAAACTCATGTCGAATCTAGCGAGTCCAGCCCATCTTCGATTTCGAGGGCCATTGGAACCAACCAAATGCATGATTTAGATCCAATGACATCAATGAAAGTGGTAAAAAATATGTCTGGAACACATTTGAAAAATATTATGTTCATATTTTTCAAATTAAATTATTTATGTTCGAAATACGGTAGTGAATTTTAAAAGGGTTAAACTAGAATTTTCATCAAATATTTTAATGAAATATCTAATCCAAAATATTCCATAAATGAACATAGTTAACACAATGTGAGGAAATTACATAATTTATTACCAATAAAATATTCAATAAAATTTTGTTTTATCATATATGTTCATATTTTGGTTCATATATTACGAATTCCACTTCTTGTCCTAGGAAATTGATGTGGTAATTAACTAGAGAAAGTGAATTCATGCCTAAAATAACAACAAATTCAACCAATAGATGAATAAAATGATTTATAGTAAGACAATCACCACAAATTCAATAGTATAAGAATCATATAATGGGGATAAAATAACTATACCATTTGTGGTTTTTATATCTATTTCAAAATATAGTCAATTTGGACATGAATTCATATTACACGATAAATTTCCTTATATTCATTAATCAATATAACTAATCTCACATAGGATAAATGTATATATGAGAATACCTATTTTCACCATAACATAATAATCCTATATTGAATCCCATAGTGGAACAATATTGGGTTTGATGATCATCATTAATCTGTAATTGGAGTGACCCAACCCAAAAAATACACATGTGATGTCAATATTCTAACACGTTATTCCAAATCATCATGAACTTAATATTATACAATGTTATTCATTGAAATAATCTATTCAAATAATTTCTAATTTTTGAAATAATTTTTTTTAATTAACTTAGGAATATCCCAAATGAGTGTCAAACTAGGTGAATAGTAAGGGAACACTCACTATGCACCAGAATGATTAAAAAAACTTACTCAACAAACTCTTTTAGGGTGATTAACCCTACATTATTCTGTTCCAAAACCCCATCCTTTGGTAGATTCAAGATAAGGATGATTTTCTATGAAAACCACAATAATTTATTTACCATAATATAGTATTTTCTCATATATATATAGGATCATCCTTATAATTCTCACTAAAATTATTCATCCTAGTTTCTAGTGGATAAATAATCCATGATCTACTACCAACTATTATAACACATACTTTTCATACATAGATATTATATCTTATTAAATAAATATTTATTATATAACATAACCATCCAATCATGATTATTATAGGTTTCATATCATTTGAAAATGGATACATGAAAAAACTAGTTGTATGGAAACCATTTCATCTCACACAATTTTGTTACTAACCATTACCCTTCATCGACATATCATATTTTATAACATTCCTCATAACATGGGGAAATGAAATAGAAGAAACAAAGAGCATAATAGATTAGTAAAGGTGAATAATAGATATAAAGATGATCACATAAACATAAGTTGAGAATAATATTAATATAAAATGAGAATACAATTTTTATACCACATAATACATATCATATATCGTAAGTGCGATTCATAGGATAAAAAATTGTAATTCATAAGATATGAATTATAATTTAATTACAGAATATGAGGCCTAAAAGCATAAAATTGGTGTACCATATATATTTATGGAATACCCATATGT
Organism: Viscum album; assembly: GCA_963277665.1. Classification (NCBI taxonomy): domain Eukaryota; kingdom Viridiplantae; phylum Streptophyta; class Magnoliopsida; order Santalales; family Viscaceae; genus Viscum; species Viscum album. The sequence goes on from OY728129.1 coordinate 966,809,444, forward strand.
ATATAAAATAATTTACATAGTAGTAAAGGGTCCTTTTAAATGCTCTCATAGTGGATTGTGTTCTCTCACCAAACCATCATTGTAGTCCATGTTCAGTAACTAGATATAAATATTGGATATAATCCCTAATTATACTTGGTACAGTCCCCATTCCAGTCATTCTTACCACATTAGATATCCATCTATTCTCAATGAATTGGAGGGATATATAATTATAGAACCATATATAACATAATCAAACCACAAATATGTGTGACACAATATTATGAAACATAAATCATGTCATAACCCATGATAAGAAAATGGATTCTATATACATTTCATCATATCATTACCTATGAAAAAAGTAATGGATTTAACAAACATCATCACATCGTAAACCAACAACATAAATAAAATGGATGGTATCATTGGATCATGTAAGAAGTATAAATTGCTGGAATATTAAAGCAAGGTAATATAATTGAAAAACACCTTTAAAATATCACTCTAGATGATTTTTTGAGAAAAATACACTGTTTTTATTTATGACCAATTATTAATATCAATTAAATTTCCCAATTACTTAGTAAAACATTATCTTCGATGAAACCATGGAAAAATAATAACGATACTTCAAAAAATTTATTATTCATGCCACCAAAAAACATAGTTCACGTGATATAAGTTAAAAAAAATACATGTACACTTTTCTAAAAAAGACAAAACAATCCTCATTTTAAAAATTAAATAAATATTTATTTTAATATGTTGCAGAATGTAAAAAGTAGTTACAAAATACATTAAAAAAAATTCATAATATTAAAATCATTATTTAATTTCTTTTATAAAACATTAAAATGGAACAAATACGACTTTTGACTGAAGTACGAAATAAAGACATCTTACCTTAAAAACACACTTTCATTCTCATGAGTTCATAAATAGAATAAAATTAAAGGAAAAAATAAAATTTTTAGAAATAAACATAATTTCATAAAATTCATGAGGTTGTTGAGAGGTTTATCACAAAATTTTATCATTGTGAAACATAATAATAAATACTCAAAACAAATATTGATATGGTAAAATAAAACCCTTACTCATATGGTATCTTTGGAATCATAGAATACAAGAATGAATATAATCAAAAGATATAATAAATATATTTAGAATATGTGTATTCTTGATATAAAATTTTAAAGTGTTTTTATGTAAACATATTAATATATTATATGTTTATAACATAATATACTTCTTTAAAGAAGGAAATTTTGAATGATAAAACCTTTCTTTTTGTATCATCTATCTTATAGGTAGTCAATAATTATTTATAATATATATATATATATATATATTATTAATATATTACATAAAAAACCATAAATATAATACCATATATTATTTTTTATAATATTTTATCACTTTTTATTCGGAATTATTAATTAAAATCAATATTTTGGGTGATGATTCATCAGTTTTTCATATATGTTATGGTTCTTTAGTTTTGGATCGCATAATTTTACTATGATTAAATCATCAAAAGAATGTTCATCATTATTTAAATATCATATATACTTAGTTTTTACACATTTGGAGTCATCCAAAAAATCTAGATTTTTAAAATTGAATCACAATGTTCATAGAGAAGGCACTCCATACATTCACATGAATAGTATTTTCATTTTTCGACGAAAAGAATAAAATAATGGAAAATAATATTTAAAATTTCCATAATCATTATCGTAAAATATAAATAATATATATATTCATTATATCTATCTTAATTACAATCCTTGTAAATAAAAAATAAAAAATGAATCACATCTCTTTGAGGAGATTGGTGTCTACACAAACGCACAAGTGATGTTATCATCTTCCAAAATATTAGAAAGTGTTATTATTTTTTATATATTAATATTATAATATTATAAAAATTTCAGGAATATAATTTATATAAAATATATCTATCATTATATAAATCTATGAGAATCAATGATGGAAAATGAATTACAACAGTTTGCATGTTGGTAGCCCACTATATACATGATTGACAGTTTTGTTTCCCATTTAATATATAACGAGATGGGTAGTGTTTATAAAATTTTAAAAATAAAATATCATTATCTTTAATATAATGGTTCTATTATTTCATAATTGTTGAATATTTCTTGAATGAGGTAGTAGGATATATATGATGAAGACACATGATTGAGAGCTATACATCTTCTGTGGAAAACCTCATTATGTTTTTACCCAAAGAAACCCTTGGATGATTTTATAAACTATTAAGGGACTCCAAGAAATTGGTATGGAATTTTGGAATGGATATAGTAGGATCATTTACATAAAAAAGTATATTGATGTGTGCAGACGAGAGGAGTGGGGGCATCCTGCAATAATTACAGGATATGACACACATGGATTTATTGAAAATAGAAAATATATAAATATATTAGTCAAAAAAATAGATAAAAAAGAGAAATTAACAGGGATAAAATCTTATATGGTTAAAATATGTCATTAAAATATAATTTATTCAATTATTTAATAAATATTAAACATCATCTCTTTACATTATCCTTGAGTAAATCTGTTTTAACACTTACTATGGGTAAAAGTTTTTTACTCTATTTAATATTATGTATATAAAAAATTTATGTGAAATTTTTAACTAATATTAATTATTACAATTAAAATTATTTAATGATTTTTAAAATATTAAATTCACAATAGTGGAATATTTTAATATAAAATTTAACCTAAAATTAATACAGAAATGTTTTTCCAAAGATACATTTTCATATGCATAAAAAGTTTTCATATCTAAATTAAACCTACAATAAATTATAATGAATAAAATTGGATTGGTAAAATTATAGTTTAACTAATGATAATTTAAATAAAAATTTAAAATAAAAATTATCTTGTAAATGTTCCAAACCAAAATAATTTTTTTTTAAAAATTTATTTTTTATCTATTCATTAAAAAATTACTTTTTAAAAATTCTTATAAAGTAATAATAAAATAATTTTTAAATTATTACAAAAAAATTTATGATCCCTATTTCAAATAAATTTTCTAATTTTTTTTAAAAAAAATATGTTCTTTTCTAATATAAAAATGAAAACTATTTGAAAGAAATGGATTTCTAAAGCATAAAGAGATTTTACAAAAAAATGAATTTCCTTTTATAAAACAATTATACATATTTTAAAATTATGTTAGTTATTTTTATAGTTCCAGTGTAAAATATTGGTTATAAAGGTACAATATATTATGCTTCATTTAGACTTGAGTTTACATGCATCATAATCTATCGAAGAGATTAAAGTTAATTAAAAATTTAATATATCATAAATTCTCAGTGATTTTAAATTATCAACTGATTTAATATTAATTACAATTTGAGTAAAATATTTAACTTCAATGGGTTTTAATGGATATTTTAATTTTAATTGATTTAATAATTATAATCTTTAATGATTGATTATCATAAATTAGTTTATGTTTTGAAATATGGTTCCCCATTTTTATAATAGTTACACCACAGACACCAATCACTCATCCCCCATGTTTCATAAAGTTATAATTTCCCATGGAATTATGAGGATATGTAATGAATTATATGAAGAACCATACTCATAAAAATAAGATTTATTGACATATAAATGTAGGGTCTTAATAAAATTTTACATTGTAGCCTTCTCCACTACAACAACGTGTTCCCTCTCATTCTTATCCATCACCAGCTTTGTCTGCTTGAACCGATAACCACAAATATCCTCACCCAATTGCTTCATCATCCCTTAATTTATTCAATCTATGAACCTATCCCATATAATTGTTGTTGGCATATTGACCATGTTTTTTTATAATATTCTTATTGTTTGGAAATGCCTTCATGATGTGATATATTTCCCATACACACTGCATAGGCTCACATTCTTTTGGGAAAAAATCCTTGTTCATGAATCCCCCCAAACATAGATAACAAGGATTCCATCACCTTTTTCACTAAATACCATGAAATATTTCACTAGTTGTAATGGCGGGTTGTTGTATCCTATATCCACTATTGACATAGTTCTTCCAACTTATCTAGAAGCATCATGGACAACATGTATTGCGGGTTTATTAATTGATGATTATAAAGGGTTTTTTATTATTATGATTTTTTGGAGACATTAAGATATATTTGTGTCTATTAATGATTATTTTTTAATCCTCCATTCATTTTCCTATAGTTATTATTATTTGGGTAATCAAACCATGTTAATTTATTATATATTATTTATTAAAATAGTTGGTCCATTACCACAATTATGTAAATTCATTATAATGTACCAATATTAAGAATTATAAAATATTAAAAACTAAAACTATGATATCATAAAATGTTATTGGTTATTCATTATAAAAACATTATGGTGGTAAATTTTGAATGTTATTTATGAATCATATGGAAGCTAAAAAGAAATATCACACATTCAAAACTTTTCAGGGGATGATTTTGTTTTCAAAATCAATATAATATGTAGTCATTAAATAGGATCCACCTTATTCACTTGGTTGTGGTGGTTGGTCATTCCTTTCATACATATATTCTTTTTTATTATGGCAATAAATTAGATAATTTTAATGTCTTCGACATATAATGTATTGGACCATTTTTTGTTCTTTGGGATAAATATTTTCCATTATTATAATTATAAATATTCTATTACTTTTATTATTTCAGTTTTATGGTCTATGAACACATGTTCTATATAAAGATTCATATTTACCTCTTTAGTAAATTCTCATGATTCATAGTCCCATAAATTTTACATATAATTTGTTGAATATTTCTTCTCTCATAACCTTCATTGCTAGAATTTTCTCAATTCTATATTTTAAATTAGGTAGTTCCCTCATAATTTAATTTATTATTTCCATGATAATCATATTTTGAAATAAATTGTTCAAAATAATATGATGTTTTTTACTCAAGGTCATATTCAGGTTGATTTTTTAATGTAATATTTCCATTATACCTCTCACCCATGGACCCTTCTAGTTCAATTAATTATTATCACCAAAATAATTTACATGAGTGATGAACCATTAATAATTTATGGATATTATCATAGTAATTAAATCAATTCAACCCGATGTCATATTTTTCATTGACACTATCTTTTTATTTTCTAAGTCATTTAGTACAAAATATTTCGTTGTTGGTTGTAATTTATAACATTTTTTGACATAAATCTTATCATCATAACTCAAACTGAAAATAAAATCAATCTATAGAAATATAATAGAAATATTATTTGATAAACCAAATAATATAAATTGAAAGTATAAAACTAGGTGTTTAGTTAGGCCTTTTTTGTGTATCATATCATAATTGAGTTAAAAACGACACACCATATTTTGGGTTATCAACCCTAGGTACATTTGTTCCAAAAAATACATACACATATAGTATATATATAGGTATTTAATTTCTAGGAAAAACAAAAAATATTTACATGAGAAAACAATTATTATTTATTCATATACAAAATATCATACATTATAATTATCCATATTGCTTTTTTTGTATGTTATCTAAACTAATTTCTAAAACTAACTCACCCTAGATATCATATAAATTAAATTGACTCAAGATAAACATTTATAAATAATACAGTAATATCCTGATAAATATAATACATTTTCAAAATAGTATATCAACCACAAGAGATAATGGTTTAATTTATGACATTACCAATATAGAATTTTTTTTAAAATAATTTCAAATTGTTTGTCAAAAATATACTCCACTAGAACCATTTCAATACATATAAAATGATATAATAAACTTAATAACTTGGGAATGAAAATAAAATAATTAGGCGATCTCAGATGATCAGTATGGGGGAACCCATTTTATAACATGAAGGAAATCATGTGCAAGACACAAAACTCATAATAAAATAATAAAATGAATTAATAGACAATAATGACTCATGATTGTGTAACATAAGATAAAAAATATCATTAAAGAATAGATTAATATACAAACCAACTAAGAATCAAATATTAATAAGTATATAACAATTAATAATAACATTAATGTGTGGAATATATTAAAAATAATTTATAGTTAGGGATAAAATTAATTTCATGGAAATAAAATGTGTCTTCAAAATTTATAAGTACAATAAACATACATGGGAAAATTACATAACCATAAGAACATTAAAACATGTGTGAAAAAAAAACCATTATTCCCAATATAATGTGAATAAACTCATTATTTCATATCCTAAAAATACGAGAAAACTCATCATTCCCATGTTTGTGTGAACAAATACACACTTTTCATGCTTGAATATATCCTGGGATATAATCCTAACCCAATTTATTGGAGGGTGATATTGGAACCCAACCATAATCATCTATTAACATGTGTTCCAAAAAGTCAACATATTATCATAAACAAACCATGGGAATAATAATGAGTTTCATAAACATTAAAATGTAAATAATTTACTATTGATAAAGATGCAATGAAAATATATTGGGATTCGTAAAACATCATAATGGTATAAAAATAATGAATTAGGAAATTTTATATCAAAACATGGTTCACTAAAATAATCAAATAATTAATTATAATATTGTTTAAAATTTTAAACATAAGTCCACTGTTGGTAGATCACTTAATGATAATGAAAAAATGTTTATAAAATGTTTTTTTGAAGAAATTTTTTTGTTTATTATTATAAATGTCACCACTAAAAGACTATTTTTAGAGAGACTCTATAGTTCAAAAAAATGAAAACAAAACCATTCATGGAAATGGAATAAGAAAAAAAATATACCTCATAACTAAAGGTAAAAAATCATCAAAAATGGAATATACTTTGATCATTTAAGAAATAAGATAAATAATTTTTTTAACTCAAATGAAAATTATTGAGTTTCCAAGACCCATTCCATTTATTCCTTCTCCAATTATCATCTTCTAATACCATTTATAATAAACATAACTATAATAATAAATTATGTCAAAACCTTAATACAATTATAATAATTTTTTCAAATTATTTATTCATCATATATAACAATTAAATTAATCGATTATTATTAGTATTCATTATTTGGTGTTATAACAATTGGTTTTTTATTTTATAAAAACATAAAGAAGATATGATTGATTATTACTATTTGGTTTCTTGCCTATATTTACTAAATCAATCATGATATAATAATTATAGTTTTTCAATGAATTATTTTATCCAATTTTCATGACACTAAATACATGAATAATACTTGTGAAAATGGAAATCATGATGAACATTTATTTGATGTGTTAAAATATTAAATATATTTATAATAATAAATTTTTTAAATATTGAAATAAAATTCAAAAATAATTTAAATAATTCAATACAATATGATATGTTTTAAAATCATTGATTTTGAAGACTCTTTTTATTATTAATTTCAAGTCATCTATCTATCTAATTAGAGGGAGACCGAATACATAGGCCATATGCCCATGTCCACATGGACCATGAACATGACTTGAAGTCCCAGTGTATCATCATTCCACCATTATACATACTGGGTCACTAGGTTTGCATTATAACTACATCATTGCATCCCTGTGTCATGATTGTGTTTCCCCTATGTTGTAAATCCCCCAAGGGTATTTCAATGTTTCAAACCCTATTGTTTTTTATACAGTATTCTGGGGTTTAAAAATCCTATTCCACACCAATGGAATACTATTTGATATTAACAACATATTAAATCAAATTATAATTTAAAACATTATCATTATAAACATGTTTAAATAGTTTGTTAAATAGATCCAAAAGCTAACATTTAATAAATTTTTATGATTAAGGGAATGAATTTATATAATGTTAATATTGAATATTTATATGAATAATAAATTTTAATTTTAATATAGATTGAAAATTCATTCATAAAATCATCCATGGTGGGTGATCGTGAAGAACTATATTCACTATTAATAGAGGATGTATCCCTGATTACACATGATTAATTATCCAATTTTTAATTGAATTAATGAAAAGAAAGTTTATGAAAAAATATTTTTTCATATATTAAATCTATGATACTTTTCTAGAGTGGTGGTGATGAAAAAATAACAACATCAATTTGTTGTGGAGGTAATCATCACATATACACAGTTTATGTAGTCCAAATTTATTAATGGAAAGATAATAGTGAATATTTTTCATCCAATTAATAAAATGAAAACTCATTATATTAATGATATTGATTTCATTATATTATTTAGTGTAGATGATGATATTATAGTAAAAAATTAAGATGGATAAACAAAGAAAAAGTTTAACGACCCATACTTTACATACATTGTTATTACTTCATAATTGAAGCATACTTATTACAACATATAACAAAACCGTGGTAGGACCGTATAGGTATAATGTCTTTAGAAAATGGGAAACATAAACAACTGGTTCAAAAAGAATCTACATTATCTCCCATTTATTTCATCATATCTAGAGTCCCTTTTTGGCATATCCTACTTAATAACCTTCTTCCTGACCTGGGGAAAGAAAACATACAAAAGGGTGAGCTCGAATGCTCAGTAAGGGTAAACAAAAGAAATATCAATCATATTCATAATATCATAACATTTTGGAAATCTTAACCTGCAAAAGAGATCATAATTTTATAACATGGGATAAATCAATAATCATAACTTAAAACATGAAACTTTTTGGCATACACAAATAATCATAGAGAATCATTTCTTATTAGTCAAGACTCATTTCCAAGACTATCTTAGCAGACAAAGTCCATTTCTAAACCGAGTTCACTCCTCGTTCCAGTCTTGTATCACTGAACTGGTTTAACTTTCCATTCCATCCATGTTTATCTCATGAGATATATATCTTTATCCAATGCATTGGAGGGAGATAGAGGTCCCACCCATCTCATAATGAAACCATTCTTATGTGTGCCAAAAAATCATAAATCATACATCATAGCATAACCCATGTAATAAAAATGGGATTCTTAAACATCATGCCAACATAACATAATCCATATAAGATAAAAAGACTTCTTAAAAATAATTCCATCATAACATAATCAAATCAATGTAAAAATAGGGATAGAAACAGAACCCTATATTATCTTAGATGGAAAATAATTTTGATAAAACGCTTGAACTCCATTCTTGAGGAAAATATCCTTTCTACTTCAAAAACATTTTCCTTATTTAAAATGTCATATAATTTTAAACTAAAAGAAGTTTATTAAAAATAAAATTGAAAACTTATAAAGGAATATTCATGGAAATAATTTTCTAACAATCCATTCATGTCGTATAAGTTAAAGTAAACATTCTTCTCGTACTTTGGCCGGAAAAGTAAAAAAGTACCTCGTACGAAAAATGACAAAAGATTCCTTTCATATATTTTACTAAAAACTCACCAAAGGGTAAAATTGGATCTAAAAATTTTTAGGAGGATAGAAATAATATTACATATTGACGAAACATGGATTTGAATGATAAATATGCCCCAGTAATTACCGAAGTATAAACAATCTCGGATAAAAATTTAGATTGCGAGATTTTCCCTTACCTTAGGTCTGATTTGCTTCGTATGTGTCGGAACCTCCTGTATAATGATTTAAATAATGTTATTGACTTATTCCGAAATCATACCCATTTTTATGATATCATATATGGTCATATTCTTAGATTCTTAGCTTCTTATTAGTAATATTTCATTGCTACTTGTTATTCGGGTGTTTATTGCTTTATGTTCTTATGTGTGTTTGGTCGAATAAATTCTTATTCTTCTTTTTAGGTTATAGATACCTCATTTCCAGAATGGTATTAGTGTAATATATATCATATTTATTCATTCAATTCATTTATATAATCATTATTCAATGAAGATCATGTAGAACGTGTCGCATCACATCGTGGAGACGGTAGGCCGTACGTACGCACGAGCGATGATATCATTTCCATGATCGTGGAATTGTATTGAAGTGTAAGTATACTATTTCATAATAAATATCACTTTAAAATAATCATATATAGTTATTATTTACACCATTATACCCATCCAAGTAAGGTTGTGGTGGAAAATAGATTACACAACGGCGTGGAGACATTATTCCGTACGTACGCACACGCGATGATTTCATTTCCCGTAGGATAGATAGAAGGTGAAATAGGGTTGTTTAATATTTATAATAACATATCAGTATATGATTGATACTGATGTTATTACTTCATAATGAAATAACTAAAGAAGAAGTAGTAGAAGAAGAAATAATGTTGAAAGAATCGGTAACCGACATTACCTCTTCTTTGAAGTGCCTCTTCTTAACCTCTTCTTTGGGCACTAAAGATGGTCTTTGAAGAAGACCAGAACCACTAGGATGTTTCCAGGGAAGTGTAGAGGAGAAATTGTCAGGGTTTGCTCGAGCATGAAGGCTCAAAGTGGTGTGAGGAAGAGAGGGAGGAGGTGCCCTTTTATAAGGGAGGAGAGGGGCACCTTAGAAAAACTTAAAATATTATTTTATTATAAATTCATATTTGGTTTTTAATAGCTCAAAATTGATTTATTTTGAAGCTAAGGTGGATATGGGTTGAAATAATCTCATCAAATATAATTTATACATGTTTAGGTTTCTATTTTAACCTTATTATTTAGATTTAACTTTAAGTTAGATAATTTAACTTTTACCGTGTCTTCTTGTTTTTTTACACTATAAGGTTAATAAACTTACTATAACAAGCCAAACGAACCCCAAGTTGTTTATTATTAACATATATAACCTTATCTAAGTCATTTGTATGAACCATAGATTATTAGGAATAAAATAAAAATTAATAATATAATATTTGTTTTAAAAACTATTTTATGTCAATTTTGACACTATTTGGTAATTGATTTTTGTGAAAATCATAACAGAATGATTATTTCAAAAAAAGATAATTAAATCAATAATAACAAGTCATATTAACCTATAAATTTAGTGTAATTCATAAAAAGTCTCAAATTACATTTATTTGAGTATTTATAACATCAATTATGTTAATATTTCATTAATAAGATAATTATTACATCATCATTGTGTCATAAATACATTAAATTATTTAACGTATAAAAATTATAAATAAAATACCATTATGTAGGAAATATTTTTATATTTCTAATGAATATTTATAGTCAAATTTATCTTATGTATAACCATCTCTTAAAAATGTTTTATTTATTAAAATTCGATTTTAACTATTTTAACTATTCTTTAAATAAAATAATATTAAATGTCCTAATCTAATAGAAGTGGACCTAAATGGTAATATTTTATTCCTAAGGTTGTTTTTGGTCAAATTAAACTTATCCAATAGAATTAGGACATGTGTTAGGGTAATAATAATATCATTTTTACCCTTAATTACCCTATTTACTTTTTACCGTGGTAAAAAAAGTAAAAAGTTACTATTCACCAAAAATTATTTTCATCTCATTGAATCAAATTTTAGTCCTTGATATTAACCGTGTCTCTTGGATTTTCGAAATTCCACTCACAGAAGCGGTAAAATTAAGTTTTATGTGAATTTGCAAATTCTCCTAGGAGGTGGGTAAAAGACGGTGAAAAGTTCAATAAAATTTTTATATATCTAAAATTATTATAAAATGACTTCAATGAATTATTTTGAACTTATATATATATTATGTATCAATTTTGACCTAAAATAAATTTAAATAAAATAAATAATTATTTAAATAAAAAGTTGGTTTTTAAATAGTAACCTAGTGTTTTCACTATTCATCAAAAATTGAAAGTTTTCAGAAAAATACCAAAATTTCACCCTAGTATAATTTCATTATTCTGAATCCAAAAATGAATTCCATTTTGAAAGATGGAATTTACAAAATTTCAAAAAGTGGTTATTACTATTCATAACAGCTAGTTTTAATAACATTTTAATAGCATATCGTTGTTTAGTGAAACTCGGTATTGCGTACGACGCAAGATATCGAGAAAGGTTGCGATTGCGTGTAAAGCAAGTCAAGCAAGTGTTGTGTGTAGTGAAAGATTACTTTGATGAGGTATATAACATAAAAAAAACATTTCTCATCAAAATCTTGGGTGTTACATTCTACCCCCCTTAAAATGAATTTCTCCCTCGAAATTCGTCACTTGGTAACAAACAGATGAGGATACCTCTCCCTTATCATATCCTCAATCTCCCATGTAGCTTCTTCTATTTGGTGGTTTGGTTTCGCCCAAATTTACCCAAGTTTTAAGGGTCAAGCGGTCGCTTGTAGTGTAGCTTGGGTTGTCGAATCCTCAGAGACCTAAGATGAACCTTAAGACACTCAATAAAAAGAGATGGATTTTTGGCTATGAAGTAGCCAACTTGGGTTGATTTTAGATGGTTTTAAAAGAGCAATAAAAGATCTATGTGTATTTAAATTATGAGAAAATGAGTTGATCCTAGGTTATTGCTCGGGGTAGATTGAATGAATTCCTTTTTTTTTTACGATTTTAATTTCATTGACTCGAGAAGGATTCATGTAATTAATTCAAACTAACCTCATCAATTACTGATTAAACACTTTCAAAACAAATGATAATCACCTATACACTTGTAGGATCATTTTCATGAGCACTCCAAGGTAAAGGATGTAATTAGCACATGAAAGTGGGGTGAATAAATTCAATAAGGAAGAGGAAGAATAAAAATCATTGAATGAAAGAAACTCAATTAAAAGAAATTAATAACATTTAGGGAATGATAAATAACATTCAATTCAGCCCCTTACTATTCCCTTAGATCAACCCATAAAAGATCTATTCCTCCATTGATGACAAGTTCTCAATGGAAGTGGAAAGTAGACTTACGAGGGTGGAATTGAAGAAGTAAAAACAACAAAAATAACGATCACTCCACCATTGTGTGAACAAAATCACAAGGTTTGGTTTGAATAAATTCACACATTGAGGCAACAGTATCAAGGTGATAAGAGGAAGAACATAACAAGAGAAGAATAACTTTTATTAAAAACTAAGGTGATTCGAACAACTTACATGGGAAGGAAAAATGCTACAAAGACAATTTGGCATAATAACATTACAATCAAAACAAAGCTCCAAGATCCCTAAATACTCCACCACTACTGCCTTAAATAGGAAAATATGAATTCTTGGCCGATCCCCCAACATCCCATGTGCCTTTAATTAATTGTGTTGGGGAACGGTGGGTGGAACATTAATATTGAGAGACTTTTCCACTTCTTGCCCCGAAGTTGCAGCCAGCTTGAATCCAACGGAAAGACTCGCCTAAAGGACCTTCTAGAAGGCATAATTGGAGTGGGCCCTAGAATACTTAAATGAATCCCCAGATATCCCCTAACATAATGTAATCTTTCAGACCACAATAATAAACCTTTAGCGAGATATGATATAAATATTGGGATGTTTTTCTGGGCCGCAGAATCTGGCCCAGAATTGAATCTTCAACTTGGACTGCCTTAATCACCAACATTTAGGACGAATTGGCAGTAGCTCTAGAAGACTTATTTGTTCCTATATATGTCTTCTAGTCTCCCATGATTTTTGGGCTTTATTGGGCCTGTATTGTGGGCCACTAATTCCCATCAGTGGGATGATATCCAATCTTCCTTCTCCAGAATTGTTTCCTTTCATCACCAAATATCCTCATCATCCTTTTTGAATAATTCATTGATCCCTGAATGAAAAATGTTCATATTTATGTTTATATACATTTAAAAAAATATCAAATTAAAATATGGATAATTAAATTATTTAAAATCAGATGAAACATTGGGCCTAAATTGGTGCATATTAGGCATGAAGTGCACAAATGATGAGAATGGATGTTCAAAATTAAAATCCACTAACTCAGGCCCGTAAGATCAAAAATGAACATTTAATACCCTTAAAATGTAATCCAAATATGTGTTTTTATTAGATAACCATGGTTCCTCAATAAAACTTTCACCAAGCGAGTGGTCTTGTTCCGTAGGACTTTTTCGCTATGATCAAGAATCTCTATCGGCTTTTCTTTATAAGAAAGATCTTGCTCCAGTGGTACAACTTCTAAGCTTAGTACATGTGAAGGATTAGGTAAGTACTTTCTTAGGAGTGATACATGGAACACATCATGAACTTGACAGAGATTTGGTGGAAGATCCAATCGGTAAGCTACCTTCCCAACACGATCTGGTATTTCGAAAGGACCGGTATACCTAGGGCTCAGCTATCCCTTCTTTCCAAATCTCATTACTCTCTTCCAAGGAGATATTCTTAAGAACACTTTATCACCCACTTCAAACTCTAAGTCTTTTCTTCGGTTATCGACATAACTTTTTTGTCGACTCTGAGCTGCTCTTATGTGTTGTTGAATAGATCTGACCTTTTCTGCTATCTCATCAACAAGATCAGGTCCTAATAGCTTTCTTTCCCCAACTTCATCCCAGCAAGTTGGAGTTCGGCATTTCTTTCCATAGAGAGCTTCATAAGGATCCATCTAAATACTGGAGTGAAAGCTATTATTATAAGAAAATTCCACCAAAGGTAGGTGTTGATCCCAACCACATTTGAAATCCATAGAGAAAGATCTTAACATATCTTCTAGAGTTTGAATTGTCCTCTCAGACTGACCATCTGTCTGAGGATTATAAGAAGTGATGAAACTAAACTCTGTATCTAGAGTATGCTGAAGACTTCGCTCGAACTTTTATGTAAACCTCGGATCCTGATTAGATATAATGGAAAGTGGCACTCCATGAAATCTTACCACTTCCTTTATATATATCCTGGCAAGCTGATCCAGAGGGAAATCCTCTCTAATAGCCGACTTTGTAAGACGATCAACTATGACCCAGATAACATTATTGCCTTTGGATGTTTTAGGAAGTCCAGTGACAAAGTCCATAGTGATGTTTTCCCATTTACATTCAGGTATGGGTAATGGTTGTAAAATCCCCTTAGACTTCTGTCTCTCAGCTTTAACTTGCTGACAAACCAAGCATCGAGAGACATATTCAGCAACATCTCCTTTCGTGCCATCCCACAAGAAGTACTCTTTCACGTCCCTGTACATCTTCGTGCTTTCAGGATGAATAGATAATGAAGAACTATGAGCCTCATCCATTAGATCATTCTTTAATTCTGGGATGGGAGGAACACAAACCCGATTTCTAAACTTTATTATCCCATCACAATCAAGGTTGAATTCAGGAACATTTCTCACCTTCTTTTGTAACTCTACATCTTCTTTCTGTGCCTCTTTAATCTTCACATGTATAGATGGTTGAACATTCATTTCAGAAAGGTACGATTTTTCTACTTCCATTATAATTCCAAGATCCATCCTTTGTAAATCCATAAATAATGGATCTTTTGTGATCCTCATCATGGATAAGCTAGCATGGTCTTGTCGACTTAATGCATCTACCACCTTGTTTGCTTTCCCAGGGTGGTAATGAATTGAGAAGTCGTAATCTTTAATCAACTCCAACCATCTTCTTTGGTGCATATTCAGCTCCTTTTGTGTGAGAATATACTTTAAACTTTTATGATCAGTATAAATATCACACCTTTCTCCATAAATATATTGCCTCCAAATCTTTAATGCAAAGATTATCACAGCTACCTCCAAATCATGAGTTGAGTAATTTTGCTCATGGATTTTCAACTGTCGTGAGGCATAAGCTATCACCACATCATTTTTCATAAGAACACACCCCAACCCCTTCTTGGATGCATCACTGTAGATCACAAACCATTCTACACTACAAGGAAGTGTGAGTACAGGTGAATTGGACAACCTTCTTTTCAACTCCTTGAAATTCTCTTCACACTCCTCCATCCAAACGAACTTAACTCCTTTTCAAGTCAAACTGGTGAGTGGATTAGACAATCATGAAAAATCTTTCACAAAACATCAATAATATCCATCCAAACCAAGAAAACATTGGATCTCAGTTACTATTGTTGGTCTCATCCATCTTTAGATAACCTCTGTCTTTGCTGGATCCACAGATATCCCCTCTTTTGAGATTATGTGACCCAAAAATGAAACTTTTTGTATCCAAAATTCACACTTGGTAAATTTGGAATAAATCTTCTCCTTTCTCTGGGTCTTCAATATAATTATCAAGTGATCTTCATGTTCTTCCTTTACCTTTTAATAGACAAGAATATCGTTTATAAAGACTACAAAAAACTGATCAATATAGTCTCTAAAGACTCTATTCATCAGATCCATGAAGATAGCATGGGCATTAGTAAGACCAAATGGCATCACTATAAATTCATAGTGTCCATACCTTGTACGGAAAGCCGTTTTTGGTATATCCTCCCTTTTGACCCTTAATTGATGATACCCTGAATGAAGATCATTCTTGGAAAATTATTGAGCTCCGCGTAGTTGGTCAAATAAGTCATCAATGCGTGGGGGAGGATATTTTTTCTTGATAGTGATCTTGTTAAGTTCTCGATAATCAATATAGAGTCTCATTGATCCATCTTTCTTCTTAACAAACAAAACAGGTCCTCCCTAGGTGACGCACTAGGGCATATGAATCCCTTATAAAGATTCTCTTGGAGTTTCTTCTTCAATTCTTGCAACTCAATTGGGGACATTCTATAAGGTGTCATTGAAATATGTAAAGCACCCGATATGAGTTCTATTGAAAAATTAACTTCACGATTTGGTGGAAGACCTAGAAATTCCTCCAGAAAGACATCATCAAACTCCCGTATAATGGGCATATTCTTAATCGTGTGTTTCTCACCAACCATTTGAGATAAAAAACCTTCATTTAGTGGAATCAATACCCATAAGATGGAAGAAATTTCCACTTGAAGGTTATGTTCATCCTTGCATCGATAGACGATCATAGATTGATCTGAAATATGAAATGTGACTTCCCTTATTTGGCCATTGATATGAGCTCCATATAAAGAAAACCAATCCATGCCAATAATCAAATCAAATTCCACTATAGGAAGGATCACAAGATTTATAGGAAGCACTTTCCCACAAACTTCAATCAGAGAAGAATTATAAACTTTTGATGTGACTGTTGTGCCATTAGGGGTTGTCACAACTAACTCAACATCTAATTATTGAGGTAATACGGCGATACCCTTAGTAAATTCTTCAGAAATAAAAGAGTCGGTGGATCCAGAATCAAATAAAACATTTTCTCATTTAGAGTGGATGGTAAGTGTACCTTTCACCACTTCATTCTCATACTCTACATCGCTGATATAAATTGCATGTGACTTTCCTTTGTCTTTACCCTTAAGAGTCTGTTGACGTCGATCATCATCAACAACCCTTGGATTAGGGAATTGATTGGCATAATTCCCCATTTCCTTGCACTTGTAACATTAAAGTGTAGGAGGTGCACTCTGTGTAGCCTTTTCTTTGTTCACATCACTAGACATCTTTTTCCCATCATTGCGGCATTCAAATGCCCGATGACCTTCCTTTCCACTTTTGAAAAAATTAATTTTTCCTTTAATACAACTCCCTACATGTTTCTTTCCACACATTGAGCATAATGAAAAAATCATCTAATTTTCAGTGTGCTCTTTAGATTTTCCTTTGAATTCCATTTTCCTCTTCTTATAAAACCCATATGACTGATGGGTTACTCCAATATCCATCTCAACTTTGCGAGCACATCGAACGATTTACTCGTAGCTATTGAAGTCCCTTATGGATAACGCCCTTCAAAGACTTGGGTTTAATCCACTAAAGAATCGATTGATCTTAATCTCAGGTTGGATAATAATCCCAGAAGCATACCTTGCAAGTCTTGTAAAATTTTCATCGTAGGAACCAAAAAATTCATCATCCTTTTGCTTTAGTTCAAGAAACTCCTTCTCCATCTTTGTTCGAAGAATACGTGGGAAGTACTTATTGAAAAATATGTTCTTGAACTCATCCAATTTCATGGACTCAATTTCATCTCTTGGACTCATATTCTTGATAAGATTCCAACATTGATCAGCTTCACCTTCCAAACGATATACTGATAAGATGACTTTATCATGTTTAGAACATTAAGGAACTAAAAATATATTTTCAGTAGTACTGATCCATTGTTCAGCAACTAATGGATCAGTAGACCCGCTGAATGAGGGTGGACTCTGCCTCATGAAGGATTCAATAGAATGTTGCTCCTTCATTTGCTCATTTGGAAGTCCTGAATGATTCATAGCTTGAGAAAGTTGTGTGAGCATGGCTACAATATTTTGTATTCCATCTCCCATAAAGTTTGGTTTCTCAGGGGGACAATCATTGCATTTCCTGTCGCATTCAGAATTAACACGGGTCCGTCGGGTTCCAACAATTGACTAAAACCAAGAAGAATAGTGTGAGCAATACTAATTATAATAGGAAAACCACATAATCAAGAATAAAATTTTACACTTTAGGTATTATCATAGGTTATTCATGGCCATTTCTAAAACACTAAGATTGTGTTCTATGCTTAGACTTATCCTTAGGGTTCTTACTAAGGCTTTCACATCCTAGTTTCCAAAGGATGACTATACCTTTCCTCTAATACCATCTTTAACGACCCATACTTTACATAAATTTTTATTACATAAGAATTGAAGCATACTTATTACAACATATAACAAAACCATGGTAGGACCGTATAGATATAGTGTCTTTAGAAACTAGGAAACATAAACAACTGGTTCACAAAGCATCTACATTGTCTCCCGTTTATTTCATCATATCTAGAGTCCCTTTTTATCATATCCTACTTAATAATCTTCTTCCTGACCTGGGGAAAGAAAACATACAAAAGGGTGAGCTCTAATTATCAGTAAGGGTAAACAAAAGAAATATCAATCATATTCATAATATCACAACATTTTGGAAATCTTAACCTGTAAAAGAGATCATAATTTCATAACATGGGATAAATCAATAATCATAACATAAAACATAAAACATTATGGCATACACACATAATCATAGAGAATCATTTCTTATTAGTCAAGACTCATTTCCAAGACTATCTTAGCGGAAAAAGTCCATTTCTGAACCGAGTTCACTCCTTGTTCCAGTCCTGTATCACTGAACCAGTTTAACTTGCCGTTCCGGCCATGTCTATCTCATGAGATATAAATCTTTACCCAATGCATTGGAGGGAGATATAGGTCCTACCCATCTCATAATGAAACCATTCTTATGTGTTCCACAAAATCATAAATCATACATCATAACATAACCCATGTAATAAAAATGGGATTCTTAAACATCATGCCAACATAACATAATCCATATAAGATAAAACGACTTCATAAAAATAATTCCATCATAAAATAATAAAATCAATGTAAAAATAGGGATAGAAATATAACCCTATATTATCTTAGATGGAAAATAATTTTGATAAAACGCTTGAACTCTATTCTTGAGGAAAATATCCTTTCTACTTCAAAAAAATTTCCTTGTTTAAAATGTCATATAATTTTAAACTAAAAGAAGTTGATTAAAGATAAACTTGAAAACTTTTAAAGGAAGCTTCATGGAAATAATTTTATAACAATCCATTCATGCCGTATAAGTTTATGAAAACATTATTCTCGTACTTTGGCTGGAAAAGTCAAAAAGTACCTCCTATGAAAAAAGAAAAAAGATTCCTTTCATATCTTTTACTAAAAACTCATTGAAGGGTGAAATTGGATTTAAAAAATTGTAGGTGGATAGAAATAATATTACATATTGATGAAACATGGATGTGGATGATAAATATCCCCCAGTAATTACTGAAGTATAAATAATCTCGGATAAAAATTGAGATTGAGAGATTTTCCCTTACCTTAGGTCCGATTTACTTCATATGTGTCCAAACATCCTGTATAATGATTTAAATAATGTTATTGAATTATTACAGAATCATACCCATTGTTATAATATCATATATGGTAATATTCTTAGATTTATAGCTTCTTATTAGTAATATTTCATTGCTACTTGTTATTCGGGTGTTTATTGCTTTATGTTCTTATGTGTGTTTGGTCGAATAAATTCTTATTCTTCTTTTTAGGTTATAGATACCTCATTTACAAAATGGTTTTAGTGTAATATATATCATATTTATTTATTAAATTAATTTATATAATCATTATGTAATGAAGATCATGTAGAACGATTCACATCACATCGTGGAGACAGTAGGTCGTACGTACGCACGAGCGATGATATCGTTCCCATGACCGTGGAATTGTATTGAAGTGTAAGTATACTATTTAAGAATCAGTATCAATTTAAAATAATCATATATAGTTATTATTTACACTATTATACCCATCCATGTAAGGTGGTGGTGGAAAATAGATTACACCACGGCGTGGAGATGGTATTCCGTACGTACGCATGCGCGGTGATTTCATTTTCCGTAGGATGAATAGAAGGTGAAATAGAGTTGTTTCATATTTATAATAACATATCTGTATATGAGTGATACTGATGTTATTACTTCATAATGAAATAACTGAATAAGAAGAAGTAGAAGAAGAAATAAAGTTGAAAGAATCGGTAACAGACATTACCTCTTCTTTGAAGCGCCTCTTCTTAACCTCCTCTTTGGGCACTAAAGATGGTCTTCGAAGAAGACCAGAACCTCTAAGATGTTTCTATGGAAGTGGAGAGGAGAAATTGGTAGGGGTTGGCCGAGTTTTAAGGCTCAAAGTGGTGTGAGGTAGAGAGGGAGGAGGTGCCCTTTTATATGGGAGGAGAGGGGCACCTTAGGAAAACTTAAAATATTATTTTATTATAAAGTCATATTTGGTTTTTAATAGCTCCAAATTAATTTATTTTGAAGATAAGGTGGGGATAGGTCAAAATAATCTCATCCAATAGAATTTAGACAAGTTTAGGTTTCTATTTTAACCTTATCATTTAGATTTAACTTTAAGTTAGATAATTTAACTTTTACCGTGTCTTCTTGTTTTCTTACACTATAAGGTTAATAAACTTACTATAACAAGAAAAACGAACCCAAAGTTGTTTATTATTAATATATATAAACTTATATAAGTCATTTGTCTGATCCATATATTTTAAGAATAAAATAACAATTAATAATATAATATTTGTTTTAAAAACTATTTTATGTCAATTTTGACACTATTTGGTAATTGATTTTTGTGAAAATCATAACGGAATGCTTAGTTCGTAAAAAGTTAATTAAATCACTAATAACATGTCATATTAACCTAGAAAATTAGTTTAATTCCTAAAAAGTCTCAAATTACATTTATTTGAGTATTTATAACATCAATTATGTTAATATTTCATTAATAAGATAATTACTGCATCATCATTGTGTCATAAATAAATTAAATTATTTAATGTCTAAAAATTATAAATAAAATACCATTATGTAGGAAATCTATTTATCTTCCTAATTAATATTTATAGTCGAATTTATCTTATGTATAACCCTATATTAAAAATGTTTTATTTATTAAACATTGATTTTAACTATTTTAACTATTCTTTAAATAAAATAATATTAAATGTCCTAATATAATCCAAGTGGATCTAAATGGTCATATTTTATTACTAAGGTTGTTTTTGGTCTAATTAAACTCATCCAATAGAATTAGGACATGTGTTAGGGTAATAATAATATCATTTTTACCCTTAATTACCCTATTTACTTTTAACTGTGGTAAAAAAAGTAAAAAGTTACTATTCACCAAAAATTATTTTCATCTCATTGAACCAAATTTTATTCCTTGATATTAACCATGTATCTCGAATTTTATGAATTCCCCTCACAGAAGTGGTAAAATTAATTTTTATGTGAATTTGCAAATTCTCCTAGGATGTGGGTAAAAGACAGTGAAAAGTTCAATAAAATTTTTATATATTTAAAATTATTATAAAATGAGACCAATTAATTACTTTGAACTTATATAGGTATTATATATCAATTTTGACCTAAAATAAATTTAAATAAAATAAATAATTATTTAAATAAAAAGTCGGTTTTTAAATAGTAACCCAGTGTTTTCATTATTCATTAAAAATTGAAAGTTTTCAAAAAAATACCAAAATTTCACCCTAGGCTAATTTCGATATTCTGAATCCCAAAATGAAGTCCATTTTGAAATATGAAATTTACAAAATTTCAAAAAGTGGTTATTACTATTCATAACAATTAGTTTTAATAATATTTTAATATCATATCGTTGTTTAGTGAAACTCGGTGTTGCGTACGACGTAAGCTATCGAGGAAGGTCGAGATTGCGTGTATAGCAAGCCAAGATAGTGTTGTGTGTAGTGAAAGATTCCTTTGATGATGTATATAACATAAAAACAAAACATTTCTCATAAAAATCTCGGGTGTTACAAAAAGTGGATACTCATTTCAGGGAACACACATTTTTATGAATAGTCAATTAAAATGACGGTCGTATGCATGATCATAGTGAATAGAGGAATTTGAAATCGTTATAGGTTTGAATTTTTTGAAATTACTCAATGTTTCAATATAAATTTAGAGGGATATACACTCTTCAATTGGTCAAAGTGTTAAATATTAATATGTTGAGAGGGGTAGTTTTGTATGTAACACTTTCATTATAAAAAAGTTTTTTATTAATTAGTTAATATAGTGACCTAGGAATCTCATACAAGTATATTAGAACACTTTAGATGAATGTACATTACATTACACATAAAAATTCATTAGTACTATAATAGTTTAGTGCCTATGTAAACATAGAGCACAATATTCTAATCTGTTGATTGATCATCAATGATTCCAACCATGGTTATAAACATCACACTCTTCATAGACATACCATACCAAGAAACATTATTTATAACCATGGGAAATAAAACGTAATAAATGGGGATCCCAAATTCTCATTAAGATTAAAAATGGGAGATATATAAGCATAACATGAACATATGTGTATGATAATCTCAACAAAAAATTGGAAAATAATTCCCCATATATTAAATATCATAACATATAGTCATTGAATAAATATTGGTAGTATATACGAAATGAATCATAAATAAATAAAATAACATTATTCATGAAAGAATAAAATTGGAATGAGATAATGAATTGTGGCATATAGATAAGCATATAAAATTAGTTCCTTAGTTGTCAAGGCGCATTTCAAAGACATGTTAGTGCACTCAATGAGTAGAAAAACTTACAGGGAACAGAAAACCTATATCCCTAGTGTTATCCCTTTCCTCACATAATAATGGATTACCTCACAAAAACAACATATTAGTCAATTTTCACTCCCAAAATTATTATCTAGGACCAATTCCCTTACCGAACGAGGTTCAATCCCCATTACATTCCTATATGACTCGTGATATATATATATTTACCAAATTCATTAGAAGAAGATATATGTCCCACATCACTTTTTTATAATATAAGCACTATCATCAGCTAAAACATAACCACCATCCACGGTTATAAAGTAATAACCAAAATATAATGAAACATATACATATGTGTGTCATAAGAACATAAATCATTAACCGCGTCACAACTTATAAAATTCTATTTGTTTCATAAATAATTCACCAAATAATAACATGTATAAAAGAAGAAATATTTAAAATCAATTGAATATTTTATCATACCATTACCTATAAAAAGTAGAAAGACTCATAAACACCATTTCATGGTATAAATCATGGATGAAAAATGAGTTTCATGAATATATTATCGTCATAAACATAAAAACATAGAGTGAAATAATAATCTTATCCTTAGTTTTTATCCCCATAAAATCATATATTACATAGATTGATTTCATCTTATTTGGATAATAATTTTGAATGATAAATCATACGGAATTTTTTTAGTAAGATAACCTTTCTTTGAAAATCAGTTCAGAAAATAAAAAATCGAAATACATTATGAAAATAATTTTATATGAAAATAAATTTTTAAACTAATAAAAAAATAATTAAAAACCATAGAAAACATGTCTTTAGAAAAAAAATCCACTTTAGAAAACACACTTTTCATAACATTTTCAAAATCTCATATTATATTGAAATAATTTATTTTAAAATAAATGTTTCCAAAAAATGATAGAAAAACATTACACTAAAATTAAATTTAAAATTTTCTAAGAGAAGTTGGAAATATGTTTGTATACATGATAGAGATATATATGTTGGACGGAGAAGAAAAGAAGTGATGGCAAGAGGGGGGGTGAATTGCCTTTTAAAAATTAATTAACAATTTAAAATCAAAGTAAAGAATGCAGCGGAAATAAAGAGGCAAGACACAAGAATTGATAACGGAGTTCGGCCTAAAACCCGGCCTACGTCTCCGCTCCCAACTCAACCGTTGAGAGATTTACTACCGTTTGCTTTTCAATGGTTGTAGCAAGAAACCCACTAGCCTTTTTACAGGTGAAGGCTAGCTCACCTATTACAGCTTGCTTTTTAATGGTTTGAGCAAGAAACCCACTGGCCTTTTTACGGGTGAAGGCTAGCTCACCTTAGACTCAAGCCTTTTAAAAGGAAAGGCTTGACTAACCTCTTCACACCTTAAAGGTGATATGAAAACCCAAAATAAAGGATGAGAGAAAGAGATGGGGTTTGTAGGCACAAACCCAAAATGATGCTCAAAAATGATAAAGA
The DNA here is from genome assembly GCA_963277665.1 of Viscum album. NCBI lineage: Eukaryota > Viridiplantae > Streptophyta > Magnoliopsida > Santalales > Viscaceae > Viscum > Viscum album. The sequence continues at coordinate 966,834,133 of OY728129.1, forward strand.
AATAAAACCCGTAATGAGGAAGTCTTGGGCGCCAATGGATGATTGGAGTTGAAGACGTGCACTCCCAAGCTTCTTTGGTGATGCTCCTTGGATGTGGAATTGAGTTGGAGCGATTGGGGTTCCTTGGAGGAAGTCCGCCGGAGGTTCGCCAAATGATGAGAAATGTGTCCGTTGGCTTCACAATTGTTCTGACAATGTTCGTTCGACTTCCGGGGGTTCCTAGTCCTTTATTTATATAGGGGGAACCCTCATATGGCCGTTGGAGGTCTTCGGAGCCATTGGAAAGGGCTTCGGAGCCGTTGGGAGGCAAGTGGACCAGCCTGGTCAAAGGCCCAATGGCTAGTTTGACTGGCTCCACCGGCTGACCGGTGCTGAGCCACCGGTTGGCCGGTGTGTGCAAAATGGAGAGGTCTTCGGGCTCAGGCACCACCGGCTGGCCGGTGCTGAGCCACCGGTTGGCCGGTGGTGAGGCAATAGCTTCCACTGTTTGGGCTGGGTGCCACCGGCTGGCCAGTGCTGAGGCCACCGGTTGGCTGGTGCTGAGGCAGTGGCTCATCCTTCTGCCCAGGGTCCATCGGCTGGCCGGTGGTGAAGCCACCGGTTGGCCGGTGGACTGAATTTTAGTCCACTTAGGCTTTTTGCCTTCTTGGCCTTCTTGGCCCAATTCCTTGGCACCTTGAATGAATGCCTATCATCCAAAAACACTTGAAACAATATTAGATAAAGATGAGAGTGATTGTGATCATGAAAATTAAACCTCGAGGGGTACGAGAGGTACAACAATCTCCCCCTATTTTGATGATCACAATCACCAAAACAAAAAATGTAAAATACTGAAATGAGAGGCATGCTTTAAAGTGCTTTACTTTCCAATTTATCCTTTAAAGCATGAGAGAAAGATTTCTCCCCCAATCAATCAAGAATTTCTCCCCCTTTGTGATTATCAAAATAGCACGGGGCATAAAACTTGATTGAGGGAAGAAGAGATTTTAAACCAATTGAAATTTTTGAAATTTGAATTGAAAGTTTTGAATCAAAAATTTTGAAATGAAAAATTGAATAACAGTTTGAATTGAAAGTTTTGAAAAGAAAAATTGAAAAAAAATTTTGAATTGAAAAATTTGATACCAAGTGTTGAAATTGAAAGTTTGAGTAGAAAGAATTGAAATCAAAAGGGCTTAAACGATCCTAACTCCCCCTAAATAAAAACAACAAATCACCGGTGAGAGGTTTTTGAAACCGAAATAAATTTTGGGCCGGAGAGACTCACTAAAAGGGATTTTTCAATCCATACTTGTCTTGTGGCGGGTCTTCTACTATAAAATTTATCATTGAAGAAAATAGATTTGGGCCTTCCATACCGGGCATTTTTGCAATTGCACTCATAAATTAAGTGCCCGGGTTTTTTGCAATAATTACAAAATTTAAATTGAGAGCTCCCCCTAACAAAAATAGTTAGAGCATGGGAAGAGGAAGCTTGCTTGGAATAGCCAAGCCCTTCGGTGGTTCTAGATATGCGTTGGGAACCAAGTAAATTGTTCAAATTTTGTTCCCCTTGGGTGAACTTAGATAAGGATTCCCTTAAATCTTTGATAGTTGATTCCATGGAATCAACATCGGGAAGGTTTTGGATTTTGAGGGTCAACTCTTCCTTCTCTTTGAGAAGTTGTTCTTTTTCGGAAGAGAGTTTTTTGAAATTCTTTTTTAAAGAAACAAATTTTGAAGAAAGTTCGTGAAAACCTTCCTCCAATTGATCTCTAGCATGTTGGAGATCCTCATATGATAAATGATTAAAAGAATTTGACGAACTAGAGGAAGAGGAGTTGGAAGATGTTACCTCGTGAAATGCCATTAGGCATTTGTTACCGTTGTCGCTTGAGGAGGAGGAGGAGGATGATGATGCGGAGCTATCACTCCATGTGGCCTCGAAAGCTTTCTTCTTTTCCTTTTTCTTGGCCTTTTTCTTGTTGAGTGGACAATCGGGCTTGTAATGGCCTTTCTTTCCACACCCGTAGCATGTTACCTCGGGCTCGGATTTTTCGTCGTGTTTTTTCTTTCGAGCCTTGCGGGATTTCTTCTTTTTGTTCTTCTTCATGAACTTGTGCATCTTGCGGGCAAGATTCTCCATTTCGGAATCGCCGCTTGAAGAGGAGGATGATGAGGAGGAGGAGCTTTCTTCTTGTTGAACCTTGAAGGCGATGTTCTTTGGAGTTTTGATCGGTTTTCCTTCCTTTTCAGCTTGCCTCCTCATGGTGATCTCATAGGTCATGAGGGATCCGATGAGCTCTTCGACCGACATATTCTTTATGTCCTTTGCTTCTTGGATTGCCGTGAATTTTGGTGCCCATGTGCTTGGAAGGATCCAAAGGATCTTCTTGACCATTGTTTCTGCAGAAATATTATCACCAAGGGACTTTCTCCCATTGCAAACATCAGTAAAACGTGTAAACATTTCAGAAATAGATTCATGTGGGTGCATAGTAAATGACTCAAAATCTTGACGATACATGTCCAATCGAGTATCCTTGACTTTGTTGGTCCCCTCATGGGTAACCTCCAAAAGTTTCTAGATTTCATGAGATGAGGTGCATGTGGAAACTCGATTGAACTCATTACGATCAAGGCCGCAATGAAGAGCGTTCATGGCTTTGCCATCAAGCTCGAAATTTTTTATATCGGCTTGAGTCCATTTGGATTCATCGGGAGAAGATACAGTGTAACCTTGCATGACAATTTTATAAATAGGATAACCTATACTTCTAAGAAAAGTGGTCATGCGGGTTTTCCAATATGTGTAGTCGGTTCCATCAAAAAATGGAGCACGACCCAAAGAATATCCTTCGGAGGTGAAAGAAGTTGAAGCCATCCCAATGGATCTTAAATTTGAAACCGGTTAGGGTATTACTCAAATTTTCCTTTGATACCAATTGTTGGATGGAGAAGAAAAGAAGTGATGGCAAGAGGGGGGGTGAATTGCCTTTTAAAAATTAATTAACAATTTAAAATCAAAGTAAAGAATGCAGCGGAAATAAAGAGGCAAGACACAAGAATTGATAACGGAGTTCGGCCTAAAACCCGGCCTACGTCTCCGCTCCCAACTCAACCGTTGAGAGATTTACTACCGCTTTCTTTTCAATGGTTGTAGCAAGAAACCCACTAGCCTTTTTACAGGTGAAGGCTAGCTCACCTATTACAACTTGCTTTTTAATGGTTTGAGCAAGAAACCCACTGGCCTTTTTACGGGTGAAGGCTAGCTCACCTTAGACTCAAGCCTTTTAAAAGGAAAGGCTTGACTAACCTCTTCACACCTTAAAGGTGATGTGAAAACCCAAAAGAAAGGATGAGAGAAAGAGATGGGGTTTATAGGCACAAACCCAAAATGATGCTAAAAAATGATAAAGCAATAAAACCCGTAATGAGGAAGTCTTGGGTTCCAATGGATGATTGGAGTTGAAGACGTGCACTCCCAAGCTTCTTTGGTGATGCTCCTTGGATGTGGAATTGAGTTGGAGCGATTGGGGTTCCTTGGAGGAAGTCCGCCGGAGGTTCGCCAAATGATGAGAAATGTGTCCGTTGGCTTCACAATTGTTCCGACAATGTTCGTTCGACTTCCGGGGGTTCCTAGTCCTTTATTTATAGAGGGGGAACCCTCATATGGCCGTTGGAGGTCTTCGGAGCCGTTGGAAAGGGCTTCGGAGCCGTTGGGAGGCAAGTGGACCAGCCTGGTCAAAGGCCCAACGACTAGTTTGACTGGATCCACCGGCTGACCGGTGCTGAGCCACCGGTTGGCCGGTGTGTGAAAAATGGAGAGGTCTTCGGGCTCAGGCACCACCGGCTGGCCGGTGCTGAGCCACCGGTTGGCCGGTGGTGAGGCAGTAGCTTCCACTGTTTGGGCTGGGTGCCACCGGCTGGCCGGTGCTGAGGCCACCGGTTGGCCGGTGCTGAGGCAGTGGCTCATCCTTCTGCCCAGGGTCCATCGGCTGGCCGGTGGTGAAGCCACCGGTTGGCCGGTGGACTGAATTTTAGTCCACTTAGGCTTTTTGCCTTCTTGGCCTTCTTGGCCCAATTCCTTGGCACCTTGAATGAATTCCTATCATCCAAAAACACTTGAAACAATATTAGATAAAGATGAGAGTGATTGTGATCATGAAAATTAAACCTCGAGGGGTACGAGAGGTACAACAATATATAGTTAATTACATCCATGTTAATAACAAATATTTCTATAAAATTTTCAATAAAATACAAACGATCATTTTTTAGAATGAAGCATTATAATTCCTTTCAAAAAATTATAAAAATACAAAAATGAGTAAAAATTTCATTAAAAAAATTACTAAAATATTAAAAACATTTTTTGAAAACAATTTTAGAAAAATATTTTTGTGAAAAATGTTTTCTGAATATTGAATTAAATAATTTATGGTTTTCTAAAAAAATTACCAAATATTTTAAGTACTAATGTGTTGTAAAATTTTATTAATACTTGAAAATATAATGAGTAACTAGAGAATAAAATAATTATTGATTTTATTGATAGATAGATCATAGTATTTTATCCTTGGAAATTGAGTCATAAATAATCCCGATAAACCAGGAGATTTTATCACAAATCGTCCCCACTTTGGAAACATTGACATATAATCCCTATTAAGGAATAAAATAAAATGAAACATATAATATAATAAATATTAATAATTACTAGATATGAGATATCCAAGGGTTTATATATACACTTCCAAAAAGAATATAAGTGCATAATATAACATCTGTCTAAAAAAATGAAAAATGAGTAAAAAACCCCTTACTAAAAATCATTACATCTGTCACACACATTAAATACTATTTTATAATAAATATATGTTTATTATGTATATATATATATATTATTCACACTTATATGAAAAGTATAATATATTATTTTCTTTTGTCGTTTTATAACAATTTTATTTACAATTTTATGTTAATGTCACGTTTCGGGTAATAACCGCATTGTCTTTCATATTTTTTTTGATTTGATATTATTGGCCCTCCTAAATTGATCATGGTTAAATAATTTCCAAAAAAATTAAATAATTATATTATTTATGAATAATTTATAATTTTCAGAATTATCATGAATGCTCATTTTGATAAATGATGTATGTTACGATCATGGATTCGGTATGTTGTAAGTACGCATCAGTAACATTTCCCTTTTCAATGTTCATTATGTAAAGATGGTTATTAATATCTTATATTTACAGAAATTTCATAATATCATAAGTTCCATATTTTTTATTTGAATATACTTAGAGACATCCACCATGAGGTGTGATGACAAAAAGCGTGACATTTCTTCAGGTGGGAGGTAATATACACATACACGAAGAACACTATGATCATTCATAGGGTGCATAGGTAATAAAGAAATTAAAATATTTTCAATTCATAATGATAAAAATTTCATTAAAATATTAATTATATATATATATATATCATATTTTTCCCTTATTATCTTTCATGTAAAGCATTCTTGGAAAATAAATCACATCGCATGGGGAGACGGTAGCCCACCGGACACATGAATGACGTTATCATATCCAATACAGAACATAAGGTTAAAATTTTATATAATAAAAATGACTAAATAAGAAAAATAATGTTATAAATATCAAATTTATTCCTAATTTCCCTTGTAATACCAAATCATTATTGGTGGTAATAAAAAAATGAATGACATCGGTTTGTGAGGTGGTTGTCCACCATACACATGAACGATACATTTGTAACCCATATTGTGGAACTGAAGATGGTTGTAGGTAATTACCATAAAATAAAAACATATTTGTGTAAAATATATATTAATTTTATTATTTCATCATGTTATGATAATAAATGAAGGCGGTGTAGGAATAAATTAAAAAAAATGCTTGTTGATTGGAATTACCTCTTATTTAGGTATCATACTTAAGTTTTCACAAAATGTCTTCCTATAATTGAATTTTTTTCGAATATATGGAATCTAAGATGATATTATGGATTGTTTTCTTAGTAAATTGAATACATGAATTTTTTAAGGTTTTAGGAAGAGAGGAGAGGGGTGTACTTTTATATGTGATTTGAGTGGCATACTTATAATTTTTTGAACGAAAATGTGTACCCACATTTTTATCATTAAAACTAATAAATACTAGGTGATTATTGATAATACAAAATATATGGTCAAAATATATCCATCAAATTAGTGATGGTCACGGTTTGAGTATTCTTTTACCCAAATAGTTTTAGTTTAACCCCTGGTAAATTATTTTTTTACCTTAATCATGAAAACCAATTTTTACAGTTTTATAATTCATTATTGTCAAAAAAATAAGATGTAGCTATTATATAATATAATTTATTTTGATTCAAAATATGGAATCCATATTTCAAAATTAAAATCATTCAATTGGAAAAAAATTTATTTAGAATTAATCCCGAAGATGCGATGAGAATGTGGGGGTTTTTAACAGAGAATGTTATAAAAGATTTTAATGTTTATAAATCCAATATGAATATAAAAATGATTAAAATGAAATAAATTGGATTTATTGACATATAAATGAGAATTTTCTAAATTAAATAAAATTTAAAATGTAATTTAATTTTTAAAATTAATTAAACAAAAAGGAAATTTTAAATTCAAATTTAGTATTATTCACTATTCATCAAAAAATGATACTTTTGGAAAAAATTCCAAGTATTTATCATAAGATAATTTTTATATTCTGATTTAAAAAATGAATTTTATTTTTGGTAATAGATTCTATAAAAGTGGTAAAATTAAATTTTAAAATAAGTTTTCTAAAGCTGAATACAATGATCCATAAAATATATATTAAAAGCATATAATTTGATTTATTTTTATTAAATTTTTGGAAAACACTTAAGATGAATGATAATTTTATTATTTTCTACATAATATTTATATATTATTAGTATCTTTCAAAAAAAAAAAATTAATTTAATTTTTTGAGGTAATATTTTTTATGTGCTTAAAAATTGTATTTTGAGAAAATATTTAATTTATTTGTAATTGGATTTTATTTTCAACTATAATTAATTGGTATCCAAAAATTTCATTATATATATTGAGGAAACCAAATATTTTCATTATGTATTTAATCCTATTCAAACATTCTATTCAAACTACTAAGTGACAATCATGTTATATAATTATTTATTAATAGTATGACATGTTTTATTGGTGGTTGGAGTTACATATAATGCAATATTAACTTAGTGTTATATGTAACAAAAACTAGAATCATGGTTTTGTGAAATATAAAATATTGAGAAGATAAAATTCATTTGAACAAAAATTATATCAAAAAATTTAGACGAGTAACATTATACCCCCTAAATTTGAATTTCTCCCTCAAAATTCATCGTGGTCATGATTTCATATTTGAATGTTCATTCATAGAAAGACACATCATAAAAATGTTTAATAAAAACCCCTCTTGAAAAATATAATGGTATGTGTGAAAATAATACGGACTAACACAAACTATGTTTCTAATTAAGATAATATTTTTGGCAAGTGAAAAAATGGACATTGATGAGAAAATTAACAACAAAATACTGATGGAGGGGGATAATGAAAATGGCCAGGAGAAAGTTTAAAACAACAAATTCATAAAATAAAAACTCTTTACAAAATCCATTAATATCAGAAAAATGATGATAGTAGGGAAAAAATTTATTTCAGGATCCTATCCCAATGATGAAAATTTTCTTTTCCATATAAACTAAGAACATAATAAAATATACTTACATGATATCTTTTAATTTAGTAGGCACTATATCATCCTTTGGTTTTTCATTGATAAATTTTATCATCATCATTTACTGTTAGAGATAAATTGTTTATGCTTCTAGAACTTAATAAGATCATAAATGGATGATAATTCTTTCCCTTTATCACTATGAAACATCACTATTTTTTATATGAATCATTATGTTCAAAAGTGTACATGTTATGCCAAATCAAGATTAAACATAAAACAAAATATTATTATTCAAATGTTACTCTTATAACCTAGTCATTATAATAGTTCTTATAAATAGGATTAACTAAATTATTAAAATATAATATACAAATTGATATATAACTTTTGACCAGTTAATTATAAAACAATATAAAACCATTTTATAATAAGAATGCAACTTTTTTCTGAAAAACAATTTAAATATAAATTTTTTTGTTTATATAAATAAATAAAAATTCCTTTTTGTTCAATTATATAAAAAAATAAATAAATAATATATTTAATATTATGTTTAAAATTCATCTTATGTGTTTTGTATACAGAAATGATAAAAATCCAATTTTATTAATAAAATAAGTATTTTTCAAAAAATGTAGATTTAATAATTCTTTGATGACATGCCTATTTTAAATATAGTTTTTGAAACTTTTATAAATTTAATTTTAAAAACTAAACTTCTTATTTTAAATAGTAATATCATACTTTACGTTATTTTAATTTTTCCTATTTTTTTGATATGTTTCATGTTTTGATGAGTAGTAAAAAATAATTCATTTTAATTGAAAATTAGTTTTTAATAAAATTTTATTTATAATATAAAATTATATATTTTAATTATTTTAAAGTATAATTATATTAATTTGATATCTGTTAATATAATTTAGTTTATTTGAATTAATTTTACATTGATTTAGGTTATATAAAAATTTTAGTCTGTTGAACAGTTTTATGTTAGAAACTAATTTTTTTTTTCAATGTGATTAATTAATAATTAATTTTTTAAAAATTAAGGTTTTTGAATTATGAAAAATTTATTCCACATTTTTAATTATATATAAAAAATTTAATAAAAAGTCTCTTTTATTTTTGGACAATAAGAATAATAAATTTATAAATATTTTTTATTATTGGGGTTAAGGTTAAATCGAGTAATTAACAGTTAAAATAATTTTTAAAATATTATAAAATTTCCATAAAATATGTCTTAATTTTATTTTATGTATTATCGACACCAAAATCATCCTTGTGTTGACTTTATGCACTTTTGTAACCACATTGATGGATTTAATCCGATTAAAATATTTAATTCAAATAATAGTCAATTTGAAAATAATTTTGTTTTTAAGAGGTGAATTTTTTTTAATATGGTCTTATATAGGGGATATGTAAGAAAATAAATATCATTTTGACAGTTAACCTATTTATCTAAATCATGTTAATTTATTTTTTAATTTTTATGGAATAAATATTTATATTAAAGGGTCACGAAATGATGACGCATTAAGTGTTTAATTAGTAGAAATATAAAAAAATATGGAATTAAAAACACTGGAATTAATATAATTTGAAATAATAAATTTCATCCATTATTTTTTTGATGACTTTCACATGATATTGATCAGATAAAAAAATTGGTAATAAGATATCATAATGTTATGATATTTTTAAAAATTCACGAGATGAATAGTCTCAAAATTGATATTAATGATATTTTAAAATAACATAAATTTAATTAAAAGATATAAAAATCACAAAAATATAAAATACATCCAAAAAATTATTATAAGTTTTAAAATAATATCAATGACTCATTTATTGGTCATTTATCATTTTGTAGAAATTATAATAACTATTAAAGATAAATTAAATGATATCACAGTACAAATTAAAATGGTTAAATAATAGTTAAAACAAATCGATATGGATTAAAATATAGTAAAAACTTATATAAATTTCATTTTATGAATGTATTTTTAACCATAAACATTAAATCTTAGAAATAAATCACTTTGGAGCCATTTTAATGTCACAAACCAACCCGTGTTGACCCTAAACCTATCACTCAAGCTGGCACGCTAAAAAGACCAAGAGTTATTCACTATCCTCTTAAGATGGAGAAAATTATCATGGGAAACAAGAGAGTGACGATGGAAACAATTTCACCCAATATAAATAAAATAATGTAGTGGAACTATAAAGCATTATCCTAAAATAAATAATCAAAATCAAATTATTAAGCATTAACTGAAAAATGAAACAAACTGAACTAGACAACCACTAAAACACCACATGATCTTATGGGTCACACTCTGATCATAAGAATAATCACATCCCATAGAGATTTGGATCAAATATGAATACTACATCTAAGACTAAATACAAGTACAAGATCGAGGTATGAGTATTAAAATACAGTAGGTATGTCCAAGTAATCTATTATCAAATTCATTTCTTTTAAATAAAGAACAATAAATTATGGCTTTGAAAAAATATATAAAATTACATTTTTCACATATTTTCCCTTTAATTAAAATCACCGCCCATTTCCCTTTTTATTTAAAACTAATTGATTTTCCAAGAATTATGCTTTATCATTTTTAAGAACGAGGGATAAATAAGGGTAAAAATAATTTTAAAAAAATATATAGAAATTTGAAAATAATTTTATCAATTTTGTTTTGTAAAGACACAATACACATAAATTGTCACATACATGATTTATTTTAAAGTTAAATTCCATTTAATTTCCATTCATTCTTTGTTTTGAGGGTTCCCCAAGCATTTATGGAGGAATGAGGGAGTTTTTATGAATTGGGCCAAACCGTGAGCCCAATTCTAAATTTAAAAATAAATTTTGATTCCTTTATAACTCCTTCATTTTTCAACATTTTTCATCCATTACAATTCGTAATTGTCATCCCATGACCTATTAACACCACTATATTAAGTTGGACCATTTATAAATCCATAATCATGGTGGATATGGGTTTTTATGTAAGGGATTGGGCCTGCCCGAAAGCCCATTTTCTGCATTAAAAATAAATTTTAAGTCTTTAATATCTCCTTCAATATTTGCGTTTTTTCGGTAATTCCAACTCTCACCCGAGCCCACTTACCTAAGGTGAGATCCCATCCCCTCCTCCCACAATTTGGAGCTCTATAGAAGCGCGAAACTGGTCGAAACATCATTGGATTTTAGAAATCGTCCAGATTTGGAGAGGTAAATTGATCCTTTAATAAATTCTTCTATTTTTACTCTTTTCCCCCATTAAAATTCCTAAAAGATATCCTAATCTTTGTTAAAACCTCCCATGAATGGTTGGATGTTTTCAAATTCAGATGCTGGTGGATTTTGGGTCGTTTTCTTCAAGATTATTTTGGGTATGTGTTTCTCTCTTCAATTCCTTCCTTCTCTTTAGGGTTTTTTCCCACTTTCATAAATTTATAGAGTGTCCAGAAGTTAGGGTTCATACCTAGGGTTTTATTTCGGGTATGTTTTGTAGAATATTATGGTTTTTTTCACATCCTCGTGGTGCAGCAGAGGCGCAGTTGAGGTTTCGCACCAAGATTCAAGGGTTTTGACTCAAAAGGTAGGTGGTTCCATGTGTAAACAATTATTGATGAGTTATATTGATGTATTTAACCATTTTTCATATTCCTCATATGTTGGGTGTGGTGAAAAAACTGTTTATGATTGATTTGGTTATGCATTAAATTTTATAGTCGCTTTTTAACATGAAATTGGGTGTTTTCATGTGTAAATCCGGGGGTTTTATTTGGGTGTGGTTTATAACTTATGAAATTGGTTTATTAAATCTTGTTTGGCCTTCCAATTATGGTTTGGTAATTTAATAGTGTCATGTGGTCCTAAAAATAAGGTTTTTGAATAGGTTTTATGTGTAAAACATTGTTATACTTCTTGAGGTCATTTTAGGAAAATGTGTGTTTTCATTTGTATCTTTTGTGGTATTATTCAAGGTTATTTTATAACACTTGAATGTGTTTTTATAAATGTATATAGGGCTTCCAATTCTATTTTTTATAGGAATTGGTATGGTTTTGGTCTTAAATGGGGGTTTTGAAATGGGTTTTGTGTGCAAGACATAGTTACACCCTTTGAGTTGTTTTATGAAAATTGTGAATGTTTTGTTTGGTTAAAAAAAGTGGATAAAAGGGTGTATATATACTGTTTGGGGGGTGTGTTCACCTAATATGGGTTTTTGAAATGTATGGTGGTTATTTATGTTTTCAAATATTTTTATAGAATGTTTTATAAAGTGCTAAAATGTTTTAGAAAATGGAAAGAGAGCTGCAAAACATGGTTGTGGGCTGTTTTGTGTGAGTGTGTTGTAAAAATTGAATTTTGTTGATAAAATTGGTATTATATGTTATTTTAGTGGGATTTTATGTGAGTTATAATGTCTTGGAATGGTTTAAAATTTTTTGTAAAGGATTTGTGGAAGTGTCAATGTAATGTGAAGAGTGTTGTGGTCTATTTTTGTATGAGTCAGATTTCAAAATCAATTTGAATGAAAAGTGTACTTTTGTGACTTATGTGGTATACATGTGGTATGTTTGGTGAATTTTTGATATGGAAATGATATTTTCAGGTGCAAAGTATATATGTTGACTTGTTGAACTTGTTTGAGCACAAAGGGAAAACCCGGGTATCTAGGTGGGTGGACTTGTACTAGTATGCTAGTGAATCCGTGGGGTTTGGCCTCAGTTTCACTTAGCAAGATTAACGCTTACAAATCTAACTAAACTATGATGAAGATTATTGGGGACCACTAGGTTATGGGTATGTTCCCTACTAGTGGCTCGTGCACAAGAACAAATATTTGTGATGGTTACTCTCACCGAGATATGAGGTAGTGCCTAGGGGTTATTTCCCACTGCTTGTGCTCATTGGATATTTTGTTCTTACCGTCGACATACGGTATGAGAGGCCAGAAAATTCAGTAGCTATGGTATTTATTTTAAATGTTTTTATTCTTTAAATTAACCCACCTGAAAACTGTTTTTATTTAATGTTGCATCTTTTAGAAATTTTAACTAGCATCTCATGTTTTTGAAAACATGCATGCTTTTCGTCATTAAATGTTTATCACATGGAATATATTAGTGGTGTTATCCTATTGGTCTTTGGCTCACACCCTACTTACACCCTTTGGTGTAAGTATACTTGGTTATTTTTGTTGTCGTAGGTTGGGTACAGTTTTTAGTTCCAGTGGTTCGGGTTTCTGGCAGGTCCTTGGTGGTGAAGTCTTGTGGAGATGACTTAAGGGCGGTTACCCTTGCCATGGGGGTTCTTGGTCTATCCCAATTTATTTTTTACCTTTTAAATGGTCTTTAAACATAGTTTTAACTTATGTAATTCCGTTATGAAATTTTGTACAAGATGGTTTTAGTTGAAAAATCCAGATTTGTTTTATTGAGTTTGTTTGTTGTTTAATGTTTATAAAATCAGGTAAATCATTCCTAATTATCATTATATGATACCCGGGAACTTGTGACAGCCTGTGGGTATTAGGAACACCCTTCGGGCCTTGTCACGGGTTGGGTTTGGTGTTGGTTTTGGCGGCGACCAGATTCGGTTCATGAAAAAATGGTATCAGAGGGGTTCTGGTTAACTCTTAGGGTCATGTTATTTGGGGAAGAGTCAGGATAGTATGGAGTTAGGATTGTAGGGACTTGGTATTCTAGTTATGGGTAGTGTGCCTGATCACCACACCTCATGGAAAGATTCATGTTTCCCGTGGAAGTTAGGATTTATCTTAAGTCCTTTGGTTTTCTTGGTTTGATTATGGTTAGGGGAAATGAAAAGAGAGTTGGGTTAATGGTCTCAGTGAGTTTGCAGGGCCTGGAAAGCCATGTGGAGTTTAGGATCTTCCCCAGAACACTCTCTGTGACAGTGAAGTGATTGGAATATGGTCTCCAACCATATGTCCAAGTCACCCACTGAAACTAGTTTCCTCTCTCATTGTCTTGTTTTCTTTAGTTTTGAAATCTTGGAAATTTGGTTTTAAAGAGACTTGGTTTTAAGAAGCGTAAAGTTTTTTTTGAAATGATTATCAAATAATGAGGGAATGGTTTGGTTAATGAAATGGTGGAACTGAATTTTTAGAAGTTTTTTTGAAATGGAAAATGGTGTGCTTACACCTCTTTTGAAAGCAGGAATTATATTGATGTTGGGTTTGGAAAGTGTTTCTAATAGAATTTTCTAAACAATCAAAGGGTGTTTTAATGAGATGAGATTTTTTGAAATTGATGTGAATATCTTTAAAGTGAGTTCTTTTCAAAATGTTTGTGTCATTATGAAATGTTTTTTTGATGTGAGTTGGTATTTTGATCTCGTGGTTAGCAGTTTTGAGAAAAAGGATGTGTTGGTTTACCATTTTGGTTTTGAAAAGTGGAAATATTTTTTTAACCTTTGGTATTTCCATGAGCAACCACATGCATGGGGTTATATGAGATGATGGATGGTTGATGACATGAATTAATGAGTGTTGGGATGGATATGAGGAGGGTACCCAGTGTGGCCCAAAAACATGCATGTGTAAGGCCCATGGGGTACCATTGATGGATACGCTTACCACTGAACCGTTTGTTTTCAAGAAATGTTTTTAAATAAAAACATGATGTCCTGATGAATTATTTGGGCTGGATTATATTATGTGTTTTTGGAAAAATTTTGATGTTGTGGGATGTTTTGAGTTCAAGAACCCCTCTTGTTCGAACTGTGTTTTGGGTTTGTGTTTGGACGACAAGTTGGGTAGAAGGATCGGTTAATAGTCTCTTCTGAGATTTGTTTTGGGATACCTTTATGGTTGTTACCTTCATGTGTTTGGATCTGGTTTATGGATTTTTTGGCCAATGGAACAGCTTGGTTGGGTCCTTGGGTTCTCTCATTGGATAAGGTATGCCCCCATTAAGGGTTAATGCATAACTTAAGTGCAACCCGGATTGTTTCTCCATTGGAAAATCCTCCAGTTGATCAAAATAAGGAATATTTTATCAATATTTGTTGATTGAGTCTACACCCATTCCTATCTTTGATTTTTAGATCCTCTTGTAGTGGGAGATTTCTTTTGGAAGGTTGAAAGAGACCTTAGTTTCTTAAGTTTCCTAATTCGTTGAAGCTGGAAGGGGTCTAGGGTTGTTAGTGGGGATGAGTGTCTCAATGGTGTCTAAGAGGGCCTCTAGGTTCTTCATAGTTTCTTTGAAGTATGAGTTCATGTTAAACCACAAGTGTGGGAAATATGGTCATGATAGGATATTGTGGCCACTTTCTAAAATTGTGTGTTGTTTGGGGATGTTGTATAAGGTCCCTCTCCATGAATTGTTTATATCAGTCGCAATGGTCATGTTCGGTGATGCCTTATGATGTCCTATGCTCGATTGACCGTAAAGGTGAAAGTTGGGAAATCATATGAGAGTCTATATTATGTTGGGAGAATGTATCCCTTGGAAAAACATAAAAATATTCTATTTTAAAGGAAGGTGAGTTTAGGTGTTCTTTACTTCTATTGTTTCTCACCCGAACAAACAATGATTGTTGTGTGTGCATTTTCTAAGCCCTTGTTTTAGTGAAACATCAAGTTAGGGTAATGTGAGTTTGGAATGTGTTATGTCATGGAAAACATATCTGGGATTACGGTGTAGTTGTTGGTTGCATCGAAAGAATAATTATCATCCAAGGGGTTTCCAAAGCCCAACTGCGAGGCCTAAGATGCTTCAATCATTTAATCTCCAGCCATAGGTCTCGGAGAGAAGATAGATCGTAGTCAGGGGAAATCCCAGGGTCATTTAAACCCTTGTACAATGTCCTATCCTCATCATTAAAGATAGGAATATTTTAATCCTCTGGTGTCATCATCTTTTCTCTTTTGTTCCCGTTTAGTGGAAATAGGTGGAGGGCCTTGTACCCATGACTTCACGTAATGTCATTCCCTCCCACATTGGTTTTCATGGAGTCATTAGAGAATGGTTGGAAATTTGGATAGAAATAATGAGGAAATAGTTTGAGCACGATTAGTAGTGACCGTGTTCCAGGAAGCCATGCAGAAAGAATGATCTGCACAGTTAGTGCATGGTTTCCCAAATCGTGCAGACTAACCCTATGCCCTTCCCAAATCTTTAAAAAAAAATTGGGCCTGTCTGTGTCGGCCCATGCTGGTCAGTTAAGATGGTTAGTTCTTATGGTGTGGAGACCCACTATGATTCTCATGTACATTCCTTCACAAACATTTAATGGAATTCTACCCTTTGTACTAAGGAGTCCGTTCAGGCCTCCCCTATTTGTGTCCTGATTCTGTCTCAGAAAAATATAGGTTGTCTCTTTTGGCAGGGAGCCTATTTGTGTCCACCCCGTACCAATAACGCAGATTTATCCATGGTCTTGGCTTGGCAGTAGGTAGTATTATTCGAAACTATCTAGCTACCAACATATTCCTTGAGAAAACTTTGGTATTGGAGAGTTCCCAATGGTTTAGTTAAAGGTAAGTGTAGCCCTGTTTGATGTTGTTGTTCGTTTGGGTGAATTGCTTGAGTCTTGTTCGGATAGTGTTTGAGGAGTTTTATTTTGGGATAAAGTATGAATGTGATTGATCATTTCAGGAAAGTGGTGTATGTTTTGGTTGTGAGATTAATCCTTAATTGATCACTGTAGGTGTTTTGGCCTTTGGGGGTGAAACCTGGCATGGGAGTACCTCTTGGTTTCTCAGTTGGGTTTGGTTGTTGCTTTGGCCTTGATGTGACTTTCCGAGGCGAAAAGTTTTCATAGTGGGGAGAATTATCACATATATGACTTATTTTAAAGTTAAATCCCATTTAATTTATATTCATTCTTTGTTTTGAGGGTTTCCCAAGCATTTATGGAGGAATGGGGGAGTTTTTATGAATTGGGCCAAACCGTGAGCCCAATTCCAGATTTAAAAATAAATTTTGATTCCTTTATAACTCCTTCATTTTTCAACATTTTTCATCCATTAAAATTTCTAATTGTCATACCATGAACTATTAACACCACCATATTAATTTTCACCATTTAGAAATCCATAATCATGGTGGATATGAGTTTTTATGTAAGGGATTGGGCCTGCCCGAAAGCCCATTTTCTGCATTAAAAATAAATTTTAATTCTTTAATATCTCCTTCAATATTTGCGTTGTTTCAGTGATTCCAACTCTCACCCAAGCCCACTTACCTAAGGCGCTACCCTATCGCATCCTCCCACAATTTGGAGCTCGATAGAATCGCAAAACTGGTCAAAACTTCACTAGATTTCAGAAATCGTCCAGATTTGTAGAGGTAAATTGATCCTTTAATAACTTCTTCTATTTTTACTCTTTTTCCCCCATTCCAGTTCCTAAAAGATCTCCTAATATTTTTTAGAACCTCCCATGAATCTTTGGATGTTTTAAAATTCATATGCTGGTGGAAGTTGGGTCATTTTCTTCAAGATTATTTTGGGTATGTGTTTCTCTCTTCAATTCCTTCTTTCTCTTTAGGGTTTCCTCCCACTTTCATAAATTTATTGAGTGTCCAAAAGTTAGGGTTTATACCTAGGGTTTTATTTGGGGTATTTTTGGTGCAATATTATGGTTTAGGGTTTGTTTTCACATCCTCGGGGTGCGGCGGAGGTGCGGTTGAAGTTTCGCACTAAGATTCAAGGGTTTTGACTCAAAAGGTAGGTGGTTCCATGTGTAAACAATTATTGATGGGTTAGATTGCTGTATTTAACCATTTTTCATATTCCTCATATGTTGGGTGTGGTTCTAAAACTTTTTATGATTGATTTGGTTATGCGTTAAATTTTATAGTCGCTTTTTAACATGAAATTGGGTGTTTTCATGTGTAACTTAGGGGGTTTTATTTGGGTGTGGTTTATAACATATGAAATTGGTTTATTAATTCTTGTTTGGCCTGAAAATTCTGGTTTGGTAATTTACTAGTGTCATGTGGTCCTAAAAAGAAGGTTTTTGAATAGTTTTGATGTGTAAAACATTGTTATACTTCTTGAGGTCATTTTAGGAAAATGTATGTTTTCATTTGTATCTTTTGTGGTATTATTCAAAGTTATTTTATAACACTTGAATGTGTTTTTATAAATGTATATAGGGCTTCCAATTCTATTTTCGATAGGAATTGGTATGGTTTTGGTATTAAATGGGGGTTTTGAAATGGGTTTTGTGTGCAAGACATAGTTACACCGCTTGAGTTGTTTTATGAAAATTGTGAATGTTTTGTTTGGTTAAAAAAAGTGGATAAAAGGGTGTATATGTACTGTTTTGGGGGTGTGTTCACCTAATATGGGTTTTTGAAATGTATGGGGGTTATTAAAGTTTTCAAATATTTTTTTAGAATGTTTTATAAAGTGAAAAAATGTTTTAGAAAATTTAAAGAGAGCTGCAAAATATGGTTGTGGGCTGTTTTGTGTGAGTGTGTTGTGAAAATTGATTTTTTTGATGAAAGTGGTATTATATGTTATTTGAGTGGGCTGTTATGTGAGTTATAATGTCTTGGAATGGTTTATAAAAATTGTTTAAAGGATTTGTGGAAGTGTCAATGTAATGTGAAGAGTGTTGTGGGCTATTTTTGTATGAGTCGGATTTCAAAATCAATTTGAATGAAAAGTGTACTTTTGTGAATTGTGTGGTATACATGTGGGTTGTTTGGTGAATTTTTTATATGGAAATGATATTTTCATGTGCAAAGTATATATCTTGACTTGTTGAACTTGTTTGAGCACAAAGGGAAAACCCGGGTATCTAGGTGGGTGGACTTGTACTAGTATGCTAGTGAATCCGTGGGGTTTGGCCTCAGTTTCACTTAGAAGATTGACGCTTACAACTCTAACTAAACTATTATGATGATTATTGGGGTCCACTAGGTTATGGGTATGTTCCCTACTAGTGTCTCATGCACGAGAACAGATATTTGTGATGGTTACTCTCACCGAGATATGAGGTATCTGGGACCCACAACTAGCTAGTGCCTAGGGGTTATTTCCCATTGCTTGTGCTCAATGTATATTTTGTTCTTACCGCCTGCATATGGTATGAGAGTCTGGAAAATTCAGTAGCTATGGTATTTATTTTAATTTTTTTTATTCTTTAAATTAGCCCACCTGAAAACTGTTTTTATTTAATGTTGCATCTTTTAGAAATTTTAACTAGCATCTCATGTTTTTGAAAACTTGCACGCTTTTCTTCATTAAATGTTTATCACATGGAATATATTAGTGGTGGTATCCTATTGGGATTTGGCTCACACCCTACTTACACCCTTTGGTGTAAGTAGACTTGGTTATTTTTGTTATCGCAGGTTGGGTATAGTTTTTAGTTCCAGTGGTTCAGGTTTTTGGCAGGTCCTTGGTGGTGAGGTCTTGTGGAGATGACTTAAGCGCGGTGCCCCTTGCCATGAGGGTTCTTGGGATATCCCTATTTGTTTTTTACCTTTTCAATGGTCTTTAAAAATAGTTTTAACTTATGTAATTCAGTTCTGAAATTTTGTAAAAGATGGTTTCAGTTGAAAAATCCAGATTTGTTTTATTGAGTTTGTTTGTTGTTTAATGTTTATAAAATCGGGTAAATCGTTCCCAATTATCATTATATGATACCCAAGAACTTGTACCAGCCCGTGGGGATTGGGAATGACCTTCGGGCCTTGTCACAGGCTGGGTTTGGTGTCAGTTTTGGCAGCGACCAGATTCAGTTCGTGACATAAATTATGTATAAGAGTCACGTAGCAAGGAGGATGGAATGATATCACACAAGTATGACCAACAAAATGTTTCACCACAGTCATCTAATATAGGTTACTATTTTCCAAAACACATGGGAGAACCTAGATAAACATGAATAATATAGAACGTACTATACATGCAACTCATCCCAAAGGCATAACTTACCCGATGACATCATCACACAAAGGCACCTAATTGTATCCCTACCTAGCTTGACATTGGGGCCAAATCCATATCAATAATAACCAAATATCTCCTACTATGGACCACTATCCATTGTGTAATATAAAATATTTTAGCAATCGTTCCCCGAATATTATCTTTCTTTGCTAGGTCCCCATGTCATAATTAACAAATTGGTAATCAAACTAATGAAAACTGAGCATCCAATCACTGATATATATCACATATGAAACTCAGACAACGATTCACCCAATAGTCACTCAATGGAACAAGTTCCTTTCCTTTCAACTATTTTATCCCAAGGGAGTCCCCCCTGGAGGACCTCCCACAACATAAAACATAACTAACCAAGAATAGTGGACTATACAAGGATATTTTTCTGATGTACCCATTTATAGTTATAATCGAATCTCTCATAATCATCACATGAGAATCTATTACATAAAGAACCAAAAATACACCAAATCATTTACCAGGAATCAAAAAATCACCACTTGAACATTCAAAAATATTTGAAACCACATTTAATAAATATATTTGAGCCACTCACACTCATTTACAATCCAATTTCAAATGAAACAACAAATAGCACCTTTAAAAACCAATATACACTTAGAATATCATTTAAAAAACCCATGTCACAATATAAAATACAAACCACATTAAAAAGGTCATGGGGAGTTTTTTCAAGCACTTGATGTGAATAAAATTCAATAAAACCATTTATTTAAATACAAAATAGGAAATAATCCACTCTAATTGAAGATGGATGAGTTCACTAACAGTTATACATCAATAATTTATATAAACACTTAGTGAGAAATGAAATAAATAAATGATTCTTAAATTTAATGGTCAATTGATAGAGTTACTAACCTAAATGTAGAAAACAAATACCAATAATTTGGCACCTAATGCATTTGACGAAGATCTCTCCATTACTGCATGAACATACCCTCATATATATATATACACCCCTGAATCCAATATGCATATTCCCTACGCCATGAGGGAATATGTGTAAGTTGGATGAACATGTATAGATATACATAGCATTGTATGTGTGTGAAACACTTTTAGAAGACACTAAATAAACTAATTAACCTATATGGACCCAACAAATATCTGAAGGCACCAAATAAATTGAAACATGAAAAGTAGGGTAAGAGAAATGAACCGAAAATGGATGTAATTGAACTTAAATGGTCCAAAGAACTCCACCTATGATAAGGGATAAAGAAACATGCAAGAGAATGAAATGGAAGTCTGACCGGATGTCCTAAAAAAATAGGAGCATAAAAAATATTAGCATACGAAACACTGGGGTTCAACCAAACCAAATTTGGTGATATGAATATGGGAAATTAGCTGGAAACGTGGGATAGGTGGAGCATCGACCATATATGGGAAAGCCGCAGGTGAGGCTGTGAAGAGGTCACATTCTCTGGATGGAGGGTGTGTACCCGGAGGTCTGGGAGGGGGTGGGGTGGGGGGGGGGTGGAGGGGTCAGTGTCCCGTGACCAATTGAGTTGCGGGGGAACATCGAATAAGATATAGGGATGGGGAGAATATAGAGTATGGTTTTTTTAATTTGATATTAGTTATAATTTCATTTTCTTATTAATTTAAAAAATTTAATTAGAAAAATGGACTCAGTGGTGCATGTATTAGGTTAGGGGTGACATGAAATATAAAATTACACTATATTGATTTAATAATCAGAGAAGTCCAACAGCGCCCCACCGCTCTCTAATAAAAGGGATCCATTTTTTCTCTTTTATTCACAACTCAAAACCTATTTTTTCAGAAAATATATTCCCAAATACCTTCCCTAGAATCTATACCCACAATATAGAACTCTTATTTTACGTAGAAAACTGACCTTATAAGTGTAAAAGGGATAATCATATGTTATTATACAAAAAAAATATATATCATTTTTATATATTGTTTTGGTTTGGTTTCTTCTTCCATAAAATATAAATTGAAATCTTCTATAATGAAATAATAAATCCATTATCCTCAATATATGTATATTTTATTGTGTTGATATCATCACCCAAATCTATCACCACTTCCATAAAATGAAAAAATAATTAATCATTCTTGTGTATGATATACTACCACCTCATAGACCGATATAATTTGTTTTCCATCACCGTCGATAAAGAGTTGTTTCAATGATGGAATACATGATTATATATGATATTAATGACATATTTTATAATTATGAAAATATAATATATCATATTTTATTACCATTCCATGCATAGAAAAATGATAGCGTTGTCCATGTGTACATGTGAATTATCACCTCCACTAATCGATGTGATTATTTTCTCATCACCAAAACACATGGATGAAATATAATTCAATTTAAATTATTAATATGATATTAATTATTTTATGATCATTATGGAAATATAAAATGATACATAACTTATTTAGATAATTATTAAAGAAAAATCAATATGTTACACATGTATACATACTACTTACCAACTCCATGATCGTGATGTGGTTAATTATTCATATCCATATGTAATTTATGGATTGAAAAGTATATTTTTTTTATAAAAAAGATTATTATATGATGAATATTATTTTGGTTATTGTGTATTAATGAACACTTTAACTATTGACATCATAGCAAAGTAATTTTGGATTCAAGTACTTAGTATAGTCAAAACATTCGAGATGATCATAAATAATTAATTAGTTGTTATAAGATGGAAAAATTGATATTAA
Organism: Viscum album; assembly: GCA_963277665.1. Taxonomy (NCBI): domain Eukaryota; kingdom Viridiplantae; phylum Streptophyta; class Magnoliopsida; order Santalales; family Viscaceae; genus Viscum; species Viscum album. The sequence goes on from OY728129.1 coordinate 966,856,606, forward strand.
AGGAATAAAACAATTAAAAAGGTTATAAATAATACAAAAAATTAAAATATATTTTATATTTTATGATAATAATGGACTTATGTGATAATTAAGACTTAAGGTAAGGGTCTTTTTAACCAACTAATCACTATTCGAAATGTTTTAATCATTTATGTTGAATAAATCATTATATTTCATGTGTATGTATTTAATATGATTTTTATGAATGTATTTATATGGGAATAAATGTTTTAATTTTTCAATTTTCTAATTTCTCTTAAATGATATCGAAATGGATTATTTTTATTGTTCAATATATTTTATTTTATTTTAAAAATCCCTTTTAATTATAATTTTTTCATTATTTCTATAAAAAACTATGGGAAACTATTTTTGACATATAAAACACTAAATAATCTACATTGTTCAATGATGCATTAATAATTTACTATTTCATTTATAAGTTTCAATATTTCATTCTAAATAAAGTGTATTATTTATTATACCTGTGCTTTTTGGATTTTAAAAGTGATTTTTATATGAAACATTATTTGGATATCTCAAAGAGTTTTACACATGGGTTTTAAAAATTATTCAAGGGGTTTATTAATTAATTGTTCCATTAAAATTATATAAGAGGGATTGAGTGCCATTATAGCTCAAATTTGATCCTGATATAGCTTCTAAATATAGTTGACCCCAAATATAGCTCATGAAAAGTCGGTGAGCCCGATATAGATCATATAAATGGTGTGCCACATTATTGGTCTCTAATAGATTGGGTACTATGTGGATAGCGGTCAACCGAATGGTTATTCTATTTTTAATCCTGAATGTATGAGTGATATGATAATGATTTCATAAGCAACCTATATTATTATTCTATTCATTATGATGAGTATAAAAAAGGTTTTATGTGTTTCATGTTTTTAAAAAGTCAAATAGTTTCCCTTATTTTATCTCAATTATTGGGAATTTTTTTCTCATATCTAGTTATAATTTATTAAAACTTCTATTTTTATTGGTAAGGATAAACAATATTTCCTGGTGAAAGTATAGAATATTTGATGTGAAAATAATACATGATTTATTTTTAAAATGGTTTCTTTTGGTGAAAAATTGATATTGTGTATAAGAAATCTCTTATAATGTATGGGTATACATTGGATGATTTTTTAATATAATTATACAAAACTATAAAGAAAAAATATCATCGAATGTGAAATATTGATTAGAAACACTAGAATATGTAATGTTTAAGGAAAGGTCATTATAGTTGGTATCAAATGATGGTGTATACAACTTTTGTTATAATAATGTTTTCTTACATGTTATAGATATATTTATGAGAATATAATTATCAGGTTTATCATATTTTAAATTTTTTAGAAATCCATTTTGAGGATTTAGGTTATGAAATTTTATAGTAAATAAAATTATATTTTAGGGATGCTAACTTTTTGATATTAATTATGGGTACTTATATTTTGGAAAGAAAAATTAATGGTATGAGATAACCATGAAGGATAAAACATGTTAAGGTTATTTTTAAGGATTTTATCATATTTTAGAAATTTTATAATGATTATATTGTTTTAGAAGAATGATAAATCGATGGAGGAGGGATAAACCAACACCTCTAGAAATGCCATGGGAATCAAACCCAAAACTAATGGGAGATAAAGATGCATTGACTAGCACTTTCCAAAGTGAATTCATAGTTATCATGAACTTTTATTTATTGTTAAATGAATTTATTGATTATGATATTTTTTATTTTAGGATTATATGTTTTATCGAATATAAAATAATTGGATTGGAAAATGATTTTGTGATTATGTGATTATTCTTATTTCTGAAGATGTTAACCATTTTGGGAACCCTATATGATCAAGGTAAAAAGAATACAGTATGATTTTATTTGATAATTAATTGTTTATTTTTATTGTGTAAGAATATGTAATTTTATTATAGACTTATGATGATTTAAGTTATTTAATGAAATTATTAGCATATCTTATAGATTATGTGATTTTGGAAATTATATTATTGGTATAATACATGAATGGTGATTGATGTTATTTGGAGATAAATGCTAAAAAATTTCATGGAAGACTATGTCATCAAATTATTCTAAATTATATGGTCAGATCGTTGTTTTTATTTTTTTGAGATTTTTTATGGAATTTTATTTTTTAAATGTTATATGTTTATATTTGGGTGATACTTTTGAATTATAGATATTCATGTAATTTTTCATCATTTAAGGAATATTATTTTTGGGGAATTATCATAACTTTTACAAACCATTTTGGTTTAGGATAAGGTCTAAATAAAAGAGAAACATATAGTTAATATTTAATGGATTATGTGATTATCTCTAGGTTGAATCAAGTGCTTTAAGATTAAATAAATCATTTTAATACTCATCTTTTAGAGAAAAAGATAAGTTTATGGTGGAAAATTATTAATGTAATAAACCTTAATTTTCATGTAAGTGCATTTACATATTTTTTCGAACAATTAGTTAAATAATTCCTTAACACTATGATAAGTATTTTGAAACAAAATCAATATCCATTATCTTCAATTAAGGATAAATCAAGGACCTTCTATCCCATCATAGATTTATGATTTTTTGATTTCTCACCTTGTAATGACTATATTATATACCACTCTACATCATAACATGATAGGTAGTTTTCTCTTCCATGTTTATGTTTTTCAACCTGAAACCCTAGTTTGTGGTATCTCATGTGACATTCATATTTTACATTCATTATTTTAAATTGAAAGTCTCGTAAATCCTTTATCAAAAATTAGATTTTAATAAATGTATTTTTAAAATTCTAAAATTAGTTACCAATCCCAAATTCAAAATTACGAAGATGAAATATCTAATGGTGGAGATAATTTAACTTCCCTAGTTTTTAATGTAAACACCATATTTTGCAACATACATAATACACCACATTGAGATTAAACAAACATATAAACATTATTATTTTAATAAAACCATTATAACCTAACTATTATAATGGATTGTACGATAAGGTTGAATCGAATTATGATCATATGGCATAGACATGTATTTATAAATTTTTTACTAATTAATTATAAATCAATGTTGAACCCTTTAAAAAAGGAAATGTTTTTTAAGAAATTATTTAAATATAATAAGAGTGTTTTATACCAATAAATAACTAAATCACTATAATTGAATTATATTAATAAATTATATATATAATATATTAAATAAAATGTTTAAAATTTATTTTATATGTTTTATAGACATTATATAAGAATAAATACAATTTTATGGACAAAAAGGAATTCTTCAAAAAATGAAGATTTTCCACCTTTTGATAGGGATATTGGTTTAAATCTAGTTTTTGAAACTTTTAAAAATTATATTTGAAAACAATAAAATTCTATTTTTATATTGGAATATCAAAATTTGTTTTTATTGAATATTTAATTTTTTCTGAGAACTTTCATGTTATGATGAATAGTGAAAAATTACTACATTTTAAATGAAAATTTATTTTAAATAAATTTTATTTGTTGTGTTAAATTATATATTTTAATGGTTATATATTATAATTTGATCATGTTTTTTAAATTAAATTTATTTTTGGTCATTGTAATCAATTTTAAATTTAATTATGAATAAAAAACATTACAATATTTCAAAATGATTTAATTTAAAAACTTGTTATTTTCATTTTATTAACGAGAATAAATTTTTGAAAAATGTTTGATTTTAATTATGGTTAATAGATTACATGTTTAAAATTATAAAGGAGAAATTTAGTAAATAGTTACATTTTTTGAGTACAATTTGAATATCTACTATATTATTGTTTTTATTACCATGGTAAAGAATAAATTATGTCATTAAAGATAAAAATAATAATATAAATAATATAAAATTAACCTAACACCTGACATAATTTTATTTTATGATTTTTTATCACCAAAAATCTCAATTATGATGATTTTATGTTTTCTTTGATCCACTTGAATGAATTTTATCTATTTATAGTATTAAATTTAATGAAATAAAAATTTTGTCATACATTTGTTTTCAATAAGTGAAATATTTTTAATATGGGGTTATAGAGTGGATATGTTCAAATATATATAGTTTTTTTAAATAAATTATTTTTCTTCATCATGAATTTTTTTTTATTAATTTTTAAGGATGAAATAATTAAAGTAATGGCCTACAATATGAGGATGAAGTAATTGTTTAATTGATGGAAATATCAAAGAAATATTATTATAGTCATTTAAAAAAATATTATTTGATATAATTAATTTAATAAATGAATTTTATAGTGTTATTTGACATTTTATTGATGATTTAAAAGTGTTTCATAAAATATGTCATATTGTTATGATTTTTTTTAAAAAAAATCAAGTGATGAATAGTGTAAAAAATGACATTAATGATATTTTAAAATAATTAAATTTTCATTAAATGATTAAAATTTCATAAAAATATTATATCTAAAAACAATAAGTGTAATATGTGTTAAAATGACATAAATGACACATTTTTTGGTCATTTTCAATTTTATATTTATTATAATAACCCTCAAATTGTAAATTAAATGATATCACGGTAAAAATTAAAATGGTTAAAACAAAATGATATGGTTAAAAAATAGAGGAGACTTGTCAAATTTTAATTTTATGAATTTATTTCAACCCATAATCATCTTAAATTTTAAATAAATCAATTTGGTGCCATTTGAAATATAAATTTAATTAATATTTAATTAATATTTTGATAAATTTTTAGAGTGCCCCTCTACTCTCCAATAAATAAGTACCTATTATTCTATTTTGTTCACACCTAAAAACATATTTATATATTCCAATATATACGCAAATACATTCCAATAATTACTCCCCCAATTCTAGATATCTAATTTTAGGCATAAAACAGTCCTTATAAGTGTTAATGAGATTATTAATGGAGATGGTTGGAAGAAAATTATAATTCTATGACATTAAACATTACATAATCATGAATTAAGTTAATAATTCACATTGAGTATATTTTTAATTTTAGTGTTTTATAGAATTAGGCCATACCAATTAAATTACATATCAAAATTTTCAAGTATACATTTGTACTCAATATCCATTTTTTTCATAAAATAATCACTCTTAAAAGAAAACAAGAAATATTTTCTTGATATAAATCTTATTAAATTCATCCTTTTTTATAACCTTAACTTATATCCCGTGAAAAACATTTCAGAGACATGGGATGAGAATAAAAACTCAGTAATGGTTATAAGACAAATAAAGAAAACATTACTATATCATTACATACATCGTGAAATCATATGATTTATGAATAACACATAGTATTCAAAAATCATAAATGTATCTTGTGGGAACTATAACATACTTACATTGTTGCTTTCACAAATACATAGAGAGTTACATTTGGAATACCCATCATAGTTTATTCCCTAAATATCATAGGAGAAACATTAACTATTACCTCAATTGCGTTACCCACTACATTGAAGTGCTATCTTGGGCTCACTCGCCCTAGGTTTATCATGGAACCACTTGTGTACATAAAGAATTCCCAAGAACCATAACATATTTATAACACATAAAACAAACATAAATTAAATACAACACTTCCACCTTTCAATCACAGTGTATCATTTAAATATATTAACATAATCAATCCATTATCAAAACCATTTTCAATACCAAAATACATAAAAAGGTATATTGTATTTATTTTCCTTTTAAAAACATTACGTCTTATTAAGGAATCCAAATATCAAATGATGCTCACGGTTGAGGAAATATTGTTGTCACCACGTACGTTAAAAAGAAACATTTCTTTTTTTTGTTTCGTAAAACTCTACATTAAAAAATATTCACTTTGAATGAATTGAAACATCAAAGGGGTATATATACCATATAATAGAAAGTTGTGTAAAAATAAAAATATTCCTCAATGAATGGAGATTGAGTTGATTTCCCTGACCTTATATCTGATTTGAGTCGTTAATTATAAAATCTCATGAATAATAAACTAAGGTTAATTTATAGTTTCTTGAGAACATTTTTAATTTTTATTATTCCTTTTATATTACTTATTACCACAATATAAACATTACATAATTATTTATGTAAATAACGATTGTTTTGTCGATATTTGGTACCTGAGTAAAAAATGAACTTCTTATAATTAAAAGTAGTCCATGTGGTCAAAATTCCATTATATATATAATTATAATAATGATTTACATATCATATATATCATATATATCCAATATATATATATCTGTGTGTTTATGTAATAGTACATAACATTTGGAGATAAGAAATTAAATGCACCGTTCAGGGAGACGGTAAGCCGTACGTACTCATGAACGCTACTTTAATTTAAATTTTGTATTTAATGGAATGAAAACATAATGATAAAATGTTATATTAAAATTCCATTAAAATATAATATAGAATTTTAATAACTCAATCATTTATAAATTCCATGTATGTCATGAATGAGTCATATCACTTTGAGGGGGAGATAGTTCACACTTTCTCAAATGAAATTATCATGTTTACCCATTATGAAAACCATAAAGGTATGATATTAATGAAAAATAAACAAGAATATAGAAAATATGAATATAATATATATTAGATATAAATATAGTTCCATCTTAATGGCCACCATAATAAGTGGTATGAGATAATTGAACAATCATCGTTTCGTGAGGCATTAGTTCACCGTCCACAGAAACAATATTTTCATATCCATTAGAAATAAGTGTGAGGAAGTGTAGTTTGGATCAATCTAAAAACAAAATCTTATTATATTTACGATACTTTAGTTCTTATAAAATAATTTAATATAGAGAGGTTAGGGGGTTAAATAATGAAAATAAAAGAAAAGTACTTGATAGAATACATTACCTTTAAATTGGGTAACTCCCATTGGTTTGACCCAAAAGGCATTATTGATGCACCTTCAGTATATTATAAGGCATATATGTGGAATAGATGGATGTTTGGAGCTTAATTGGGCAGAGTATGGTTGAGACAAGGGTGCTTGAGAGGAGTTAATAAAGGTTAGAGTTGATGGGTTTTTATAAGGGGGAGGAGGGGATCTTTAGGAATATTTGAAAATATAATTTTATTATTAACTGAATTTCAATTTCAAAAGGTCCCTAACAAATTTAGTGCAAATATAAGGAGATTATTGTTGTAAATCCTCCCATCCAATGGGTTTTAGGAAACTTTAGTACAAAAAATTAACTTTATTTTTTTGCATTAACCATTACTTAACTAATTTAACTTTAACCATTCTCTCTTGTATAGTCACACTATATTGTTAATATATTTCCTAAAAATGACAAGAGTCCTAAAAATGGATCCTTAATGACATTGGTAACAACATATATGTCATTTGGACGAATATATTATTTTTAGGATTATTTTATCATTTAATAAAATAGTATTCATTTTAAAAACTCATTTACGTCAATTTATAAACTATTTATATCATGGATTTAAAGAAATATATAACAATTTGATTCATTTAAACAACCTAAATTAATTAAATATAACAAGCTATAATCCTCCATAAGTATCATGAATGGAAAAAAATGTTTCAAAATAAATTTATTTTAAAATTTATTATCTCATTTATTTAAAAACGTCATTAATGTGATAATAATTACATCATCATTTAGTCATAAGTAAATTTATATATTTGATGTCTAAAAATTAATAATAAAATATCATGATGTAGTATAACATTTTATATTTCTAATGAATATTTATAGTTGAAAATATTACATATATAACCCATTATAAAAAAATTGTTTTACAATGAAATATATGTTTATGTTACATTTTCGTTAACATTAAATTTATTTTTAAAAACTGTCATTTTAGCATACAATTCTCTCTATGGGGTCCCAAAATCATCCCAAGGATGCACTGGTTAGATGTTTATCGGATAATAAAAATAAAAAATGTGTTAGGATATTTTAATATTATTATAATATTATTTTTTTACCCTTATTTACCAGATTTACCCTTTAACCAGGGTAAAAAATATTTACTTAAGATAATATTTATAATATCTAAAAATATAAGTTAGCTATTTACACAATTTGGCCCTCCTACTTGCAAATATGGAATCCATTTTCCATATTCAATACACAGAAGTTTCCGAAATTAATTTAAACTTAAATCCCATTGTCAAAACCAAAAAGCGAGTTTTAATTAAATAATAACTATCCAAAGATTGAGACATTATTATGTTCAATTTCAATGTGATATTACTTCCAATGACTAAAATTAGATTAAATGGTAATAATATAATCTAATTTCCCTGTAAAACCAATTAAAAATATAATCTATCCATATAAATAAATTAGATTAAAAGGCAGTTTTGAATTAAAATGCATTATTTTTCACTTTTCATAAAAAAATGAACATTATCAGAAAAATAAAAATAAATCATCCAAAATAAATTTTGATGTCTCGATTCTAAATAATAATATTATTTTTCAAGTAGAACATATAAATGTGGAAAAAAATAAATTTAAAAATGGTCCTCCATCAAATGGTGATAAATCTACCTTTTAAAGAATATTACAGTGTTTAAGTATATAATTGGAATCATTCACATTTTAACCCTTTAACTTTTACTGGATAAATGTGAAAATATTTTACAAACATGTATAACCATATTGTAGTTTGTTCTGTTCATTCCCACTAATACAACTGCTAAGCATTAATTACCATTTAAAATAATATTATAATATTAATTTTTAGTATGACTCAGCCTTCTTTGCAACATTAGATTTTAAAAAAACCCCTTGTTTCATGTCAGGTACACCATCAAACATAGAATCCACTTTAAAGTAAAATTACTATTTAATTCACAAATAATAATAAATATGAAATATCATATTCTTTATTTACTTGGGATGTTTAATAATTCCCACTTTTTGGAAATTTTGTCCTAATAATTGTATTCAATTATCAAATATGTGGGGGTATTTATCCCTCATATCTTTTTTATGTTCCCACATTGCCTCTTCAACCATACAGTTTTTCTAAAAAAGATTTACCAGATTAGTTACCATATTCCGCATCACTTTGTCTCTTCAATCAAGAATCTGAACTGGTTGTTCCTCATATCAAAGATTCTCTTCCAACTAAACTACGACTAGACTCAAAACAGGAGATGGATCATGTATATATTTTATCCACATTGAAACATGAAAATCATTGTGTACCAGGGATAAACATTGAGGAAAATCCACACTATAGGAAAATGATACAACTTTTTTTTAGGATTTAATAAGTTCTAATGAACCTCATACTCAACATTACATTCTGTAAAAAATTAATCACTCATTTCCATAGAGAAACATTGAGAAAGACATGATCAAATACCTCAAAAGAAAGATCCTACCATCAATTATCTGCACAACTTTTTTGCCTGCTATGGGATATTCTCATGTTCTTTTAAATCAATTGAACTTTTTCAACCATATCTTCTACCAATTTTGGTCCCATCAGTTTCATTTCACCAACTTCATCCCATAAAGATGGAGTTCGACATCGCTCCCCATATAATTCCACAAATAGTGCCATTGGTATATTGGAATGAAAACTGTTATTATAATAAAAATTCACCCAATGAAATATTTTGGTCCTAACATCCCTAGTTATCCCTTGATAAAGCATGTTATATATCTTCCAATGTTTTAATTGATCATTCTAACTGACCATATTATTATGGATAAATTGTTGTACTAAAATTTATTTCTATACCTAATGACTTCTGAAGGCCTTTCCAAAAGATAGATGTAAACCTGGGATCATGACCAGATTCAATGGAGAGGGAAACTCCATGCAACTTGACAATATTTTTAACATACATCTGAGAAATATGGTCTAGAAACAAAGTATCTTAAATAAGAATGAAATGAGTAGATTTAGTCAATCGATCAACAATAACCCAGATTATAGTATTACGTCGATAAGTATTTGATAATCCCATGATTAAATATTTGGACACATATTCCCATTTCCACTCTGGCATAGATAAAGGATAAAGAATCTCTTTTAGTAACTGTTGCTCTTCTTTAACATGTTTCATTGTCAATCAATTCACCATAAAGTCAGCAATATCTCTTTTCATTCCATCCCACGAGTAATACTCCCTAAGATCTGTCAACATCATATTACTATCGGGATGAACTGAAAACAGTGAACTACGAACTTCGCATAAAAAAATTTTCTTTAAAAGTGAATTACAAGGCACACATTATCAATTCCATAACCATAAAACTATATCTTTTTCGATGTTAAATTCCGGTAACATACCCTCCTCAACCAACTCTACCTTTTCTGTAACTCACTATATTCTTTTTGTGATTTCTTTATTCTATATGCAAGGGATGATTTCGCTAACACCTAAAACATAATAGAGTTATTTCAGGGAAAAAAACTTATATTCCAATGGCCACCAAATAATTAATCAAAGGATCTTCTTCCAAATGTAACATGTTTAATGTATCATGAATCTTTCAACTCAAAGCATCAACCACTTTATTTGCCTATCTTGGATGGAAATGAATTGTGCAATCATAATCCTTGATTAATTCAAGCCATATCATCATTCTCATGTTCAATTCATTCCATGAAATTATATACTTCAAAAATTTGTGGTTAGTATATATTTCACATTTCACTCCATAAAGATGATTCCCCAAAATATTTAGTTGAAAAATTACAATATCTAATTACAAATCCTGTGTTGGATAATTTAACTTTTGAGGTTTCAACTGACATGAAGGATATGCAATTACCTAATCATTATACATAAGGACACAACCATAACCAATCAATGAAGCATCACAGAATATAACAAACTCACAATTTCTGGAAGACATTTCTAAAATAGGATCATTCACCAATCTTCTTTGAAACTCCTAAAAACAGTCATTGCATTCATTTTCCCAAATTAACATAAAATATTTTCAAGTTAACTTAGTTAGTGGGGTGGATAACTATATAAATTTATCAAAAAATATATCTAATTGCCTTCCAAACCAAGAAAAATATGATTCTTGGTTATATTTGTAGGTATTTCCCATTTTTCATCAACATTTGTTTTAATAGGATCAATAGTAATTCATTTTTATCAAACAATTTGACCATGGAATAAAATTTGTTGTAATCAAAACTCACACATTCTGAATTTCCCATACAGTTTCTTTTATTTGACAGTTTTCAAGAAAAACCTAAAATGACTTTCATGTTCCTCTTTACATTTATAATAACCCAAAATATCATCAATTAACACAACCAGGAACTTATCCAAGAACTCATGGGAAATTCTATTCATAATATCCATGAATACAACAAGTGCATTGGTTAACCCAAAAGGCATAACTAAAATTTCATAATGGCCATATCTTGTATGAAACCCAGTATTCAGAATGTCTGCTTCCATTACATTATACTGATGGTACCCCGACCTCAAGTCAATTGTCAAAAAATAATGAGCTCCCTAGAGCTGATCAATCAAATCATTAATATGAGGGAAATGATAATTTTTTTAACAGTGATGTTATTCAATGCTCTATAATCAATGAAAAGCCTCATTGAACCATCATTATTTTTAACAAATAAGAGAGAAGTACCCCATAATGATGTGCTAGGTCAAATGAAACCTTTATCTAATAACTCCAGCAATTTCTTATTTAACTCTAATAGTTCAATCTGAACCATTTGATAAGGGGGTTTTGAAATTAGAATATCATTAATAAATTATATAATAGTAAATTCAACATACATTTTAGGTATTATACCAGGCTACTCATCATGAAAAACATCAAGATATCGATTTACCACTAGGAGATCATTAATCTGAACAGTTCTTTTGTTTTCAACAATACGTTCATGGTAACATTAATTTCCTCCTTTTAATAGTTTCTCATCTTCTTGATATGTTATCAAAATTAAGGGTTCATGTTTGTACAGAAACTGAAATTAATTTTGAAAAGAATCCTCTTTAGCTCTGCAGTTAATCTTATCTTGATAAATAGAAATCGTATCCATACCCAAAATAACTTCATACTCTACTAGAGGCAAAACATTAATGTTTTCAGGTAGATTCTTTCATTACGCATAGACAATAAGGTTCTTATAATTTCTTTTTTTTTTCTCAACATTTCTACTCGATGTATTTACTGTAATTTCAAGATTCATATCTTTAGATGAAATTCCCAATTTACTAGAAAAATTCTTAGAAATAAATGAATGTGTATATGCTAAATAAAAAATACATTGGCATAGTATTAATAAACAAATAGTGTACCTGATACTAATTTATTTGATGGCCCAACATCTACTTAAGTAGTTGTATAGGATTTCACCACACCTTTCTGCTTGTTGTTCAACAACTTTCCCTTAGTCAAGTCCTTTGTTGGACAGTCATTTTCATAATGACCCATTTCATTTCATTTAAATCATTTTAATGACTGTAAATGAGATTTTTTCTAATCCTGAACATGATCTAATTATATGATATTATGATCCTTATCTCCATTTTTACCACATATATAGCACCTACTAGAATTAAAAATACACTCTCCAGCATGCTTTTTACAATAATTTTTAGAAACTGTAAAGTTAAGTTTTATAACATCTTACTTTTTTGAAGAGTTATTCCCTTCCGTCTGCCACCTCATAATCTTATTCTGATGTTTTTCAAGGAACACTGATCATCAGAAAAGTCTATTTCCCCCTTATCCACACATCAAAAAAGGTTTTTATAACCTTTTAACTCACTAGATGATAACGACCTTTGATACTTTGGCTTAATCCTGATAAAAAACTGTTGATTTTACTATCAAGATATCGTATGAAATTTCATGAAAACCATGACAGTTGAGTGTAATTTTCTTCATATGCAACCACTGAGTCATCCTACTTCCTAAATTCCAATAATTGTTTTTCCATACTATGATGAACCACCTTAGGCAAATATTTCTCAAGAAACATTCCATTTAATTCCTTTTAATCAAGAGCATCAATCTCCTCACTATGCCTTATATTTTTCACCATCATCAACCATTAATCGGCATCACCTTCAAAATATTAAACATGAAGTCTTACATTTTCATTTCTAAACAAACCATGTCATAAAAAATCTTCTGTAGTGCTTTAATCCACCCTTCAACTAAAACATGGTAAGATGATACTCTTAATGATGGGGGATGTTGCCTCATGAAATGATCCACTACTAAGCTGTTCCATTGTGGTTAATCTAAATGATCACGTTCATGGATACCAAAAACATTTATAGACTAAGTAAATTGGTCCATTACTGCAACAAAATACTCAGTTCTGATTCCGGCTATCTCATGTTGTTGATTTGGAAGGTTGTTTTCCTCCTGATGTCATCCCATCATAGTTCCCATGTTTCCTCTATAGAGAACCATTCCGAACACAGAAAAATCTTAGGTGAAGAAATATGGTAATATTTAAATTCTATATCATTTTAATCTTTCCATAAATTAGTTTATGAATATTAATTTAACAAAATCATAACTCCTAATGTTATCTAAACATTCATTTGATACTAACTATAATGCCCCAAACTTAAACATTAAATAATCATGAATTAAAATAATAATTCACATTGAGGATCTTTTTAGGTTTAGAGTTTTAGAGAATAAGGTCTTAATTATAACATTACATATCAAATATTTCAATGTAGACATTTCTACTCAGTATAAATTTTTCCATAAAAAAACATTAAAAAAAAAAGAATTCTTTTCATGATATCAATCTTCTTGAATTCCACATTTCTCTTACCTGGCCTTTTATCATGTGAATAACATTTCAAAAACATTGGATGAGGAAAAAAAGATCAATAAGTGTTATTAAATAATGATAGAAAACTTAGATATTTCATTACATACATAACATAATCACTTTAACATACCTCATTAAATCATAAGATTTATGACTAAAATATAATAACACCAAATAATAAAGGTATATTATAGCATCCATGACATACCTACATTGTATCTTTCATTGGTACACAGGGAGTTAGATTTGGAATAATCATGAGAGTAAATTCCATAAATCTATTATAATAAACATTAAAGTTTACCTCTGTCACATTACCCAATTAATTAGAGAGCTATATTGGGCTCACCCGACCTAGGTTTATCATGGAACCACCTGTATATGTAAACAATTCCCAATAACCATAACATATTAATAACATATAATTCCAACATAATGGGAAGACACCATTTCCACATTTCAATCACAACATATCATTTAAATATATTTACATAATCAATCCATTACCAAAACCAATTTCAATAACAAAATACGTAATAGAGTATATGGTATTTATTTTCCTTTTAAAAACACTGCAGGTTATTAAGGATGCCAAATATCAAATAACGCTTGCGACGTTGGAAAGTTCGTTGTCACTGTGAACGTTAAAAAGAAACATTCCCATTGTCATTTAGTAAAATTTTTTGTAGAAAATGATAGCATTTTAATGAAATGAAAATTTAAAAGTTTTTTTTTACAATGTATAAAATAAATTCATGTATATATCAATATATGGCCCAATGAATGGAGATTGAGATGATGTCCCTTGACTCGTGTCCGACTAGACTCGTTCGATCCTTAATCACCTGAATAACAAACTAAAGTTAATTTCTACTTGATTAAGATCCCTTTTTAAGTTTATTATTTCTTTTATATTACTTATTACCACGTTATAAACATTACATAATCATTTATGTTAATAATGATCGTTTTGTCGATATTTGGTACTTGTTTAAAAAATGAACTTCTTATAATTAAATGTTGTCCATGTGGTTATACTTACATTATCTCCATAATGATATAGATGATATAGATATCATATATATCATATATATCTAGTATATATATTTATTTATAATAGTATATAATATTTGGAGATTAGAAATGAAATGCACCGTTCATGGAGACGGTAAGCCCTAAGTACGTATGAGCGCTACTTTCATTTCTATTTAGTATTTAATGGAATGAAAACATAATTATACATAGGTATATGATAATTCCCATATAATATCATATATAATTTTTTTAACTCCTTCATATTTACGTTCCACATATGGAATTAACAAGTCATAAGACTTTGAGTGGGTTGTAGTCCACACTTTCTCAAATGAAATTATCATATTTACCCATTACAAAATCCAAAATGATATGGTAAAAATTAAAAATAAAGAAGAATAGAGGAAATATAAATATAATATATATCACATATAAAGACATTTCCATCTTAATTTCCATCATAAGAGGCAGTAGGGGATAATTGAACAATGATCGTTTGGTAAGTCAGTAGTTCGACATCCATAGAAACAGTATGTTCGTATCCTTTAGATGGAAGTGTGTAGAAGTGTAATATAAATAGTTCTCATAAAAAATACTGGTATATTTTGGATATTGTTTTATAAAATAATGTAATAAATAGATTTTCGGGGGTTAGAGAAGGAAAATAAAAGTGAATAACTTGAGAGAATACATTAACATTAAATTGGGTGACTCCCTTTAGTATGAACCAAAAAGATTTCTTGAAGTTCCTTATACCAATTTTAAGGATTCTAGGTAAAAGAGAAGTATGTTGGGAGATTATTTGGGAAGATGTTGGATGATCCAAGGGGTCTTAAGAGGTGTGAGTAAGGTTTAGATTTGATGGCTTTTTATAAGGGGGAGGGGCACTTTAGGAAAGTTTAAAATATTATTTTATTATAAATTGAATTTCTATTTCAAAAGGTCCGCAACTCATTTAATTAGATGATAAGGTGAATATTTTTCGTAATAATATAATTCAATGGGTTTTAGACATGTTAAGGGAATAAAAATACCCTTATCATTTAGCTTTAACCTTTACTTGACTAATTTACCTTTTACTATGACCTCTTGTATATTCATACTATATAGTTAATATATTTACTATAAAATGCCAGAAAACCCAAAAATGGATCCTTAATGACATTTGGAACATTATATATGTCATTTTGCTAAATCATAGATTTTTAGGATTATTTTATCATTTAATAAAATACTATTAATTTTAAAAACTGATTTTTGTCAATTTATAAACTAATCATATCAAGAATTTTAAGAAAATATATAAAAACAATATTCATTCGAACAAACTACATAAATTAAAATATAATAAGTTATAGTCCTCCATAGAATTCGTGTATGGCATAAAACATTTCCAAATAAATTTATTTTAATATTTATAATCTCATTTATTTAAATAATTCATTAATGAGGTAATTATTACATCACCATTCTGTCATAAATAAATTTATTTATATGATGTCTGAAAATTATAAATAAAATATCATGATGTAGGAA
The DNA here is from genome assembly GCA_963277665.1 of Viscum album. Lineage (NCBI taxonomy): Eukaryota > Viridiplantae > Streptophyta > Magnoliopsida > Santalales > Viscaceae > Viscum > Viscum album. The sequence goes on from OY728129.1 coordinate 966,873,052, forward strand.
ATATTTTTATATTTATAATGAATATTTATAGTCTAAAATATTACATATATAACCCATTATAAAAATTGTTTTACTCTGAGATATATGTTTAAGTTACATTTTCTTTAACATTAAATTAATTTTGATAGTCTCATTTTCATGTAAAAGTGGCTTCACAGGGTTCCCAAATTGACCCAAGGATTCCCATGGTCAGACATATATCATCCAATATTATTATAACATGTGTTAGAGAAATTTTATATTATTATAACTTTATTTTGTTTTACATTATTTAACATATTTACCCTTTATCCATGGTAAATTAAATATTTACTGAAGTTACTATTAATAATATCAAAAAATAATTGTTACCTATTTAAAAAATTTGGAAATAATGAATCCAAATATGGAATCCATTTTTCCAAAATAAAAACACTGAAGTTGTAGAAAGGTATTTAAAAATAATTCCCGTTGTCAAAACCAAAATGAATGTTTTTAAGAAATAATAATTATCAAAATATTGACACTAATTTATCTTCAATTTCAATGTGAAATTACATACAATGACAAAAATTGAATTAAATATTAAAAATATAATCTAATTACACTTTAAAATCAATTAATAAGATAACTTATCCATATAAATAAATTAGACCGAAAGGAAGTTTGGAATTAAAATGTTGTATTTTTCACTATTCAATAAAAAATTAACATTATCAGAAAAATACAAAAAAATTCGACCAATGTAAATTTTGATGATCCGATTATATATAAGAATATTATTTTTTCAATTAAAAAAAAAAAATAAAAAAAAAACTAGATTTAAAAGGGGTTCTCCATCAAAAGGTGGTAAATCAACCTTTTAAAAAATATTATAGTGTTTATGCTTAAAATTGGATTCATTCGCATTTTTAGCCTCTAAAATTTATTGGATAAATGTAAAACATATTAAAAACATGTATAATCATATTTTAGATAGTTATGTTCATCCTTTCCAATACAACTGTTAGGCGTTAACTACCATTTAAAATAATATTATATTATTATTTTTTAGTATGACTTAGCCTTCTATGCAACATGAGATTTTGCAAAAACCCATTGTTGCGTGTCAAGTGCCCCATTTAACATAGAATCCCCTTTAAAGTAAAATTAATATTTAATTCAAAAATAATAATAAATATGAAAATATCATATTCTTAATTTACCAGGGATGTTACAAAAATGTATAAATTTTAATTAAGAGTTTCTTTTTATTTCTTCTTCCACTACATTCAAATATTTTCCCACCATTATGAAATAATAACTAAAGTATCCTTAATATTATGATATTGTTTTGTTAATATCATCACATAAATCCTCCTCCACTTCCCCAAAATGGGAAAATATGTAATCGTTCATCTGTACGTCGGACTACCACCTCACGAACCGATATAATTATTTTTCAATCACTATCTCTCAATTATGGAAATAAAGATTTAATTAATGTTTATATATTATATTAATGATATTATTATAATTATTAAAATATAATATACAATTTTTCTCTTAGCATTCCATGCACCAAAAAATGATAACATCGTTCGTGTGTATGTGTGAATAATCACCACCATAAAGAGATGTGATTATTTTTTCATAACCACAACACATTGAGGATATATAAGTATATATAAATATTTGATATTATAATGATGATATTATTATCAATATATAACTAAAAAAATATACTTACCTTCTTTTCATAATAAAAATTGGAAAATTGGAAAGTTACTAATGCATATGTATGACTTAACATCTCAATGATTGTTACGTAGTTCATTTTTATTGAATATATGTAATTTATAGATTTAAAAGTATAATTGATGTGTAAAAGTGAATATTATTTCATGAATATAATTCTGGAGATAATTTAATAATGTCCAATTTTACTATAGACATCATACCATATTCATTTATGAATCATGTACCATATATCATCAAAACATATGAAGTGAACATAAATAATTAAGTAAATTTTCTAAAATGGAAGATGGCTACACAAAAAGAATAATGAAATGTAAAAACATTACAAGTAATTTAAATAATTAACCAATTTTCATTATTTTGGAAGATGAATAACATATGTTACATGTCAGACTTTTGGTAAGGGACTTTTTAACTGAATAAAAATTATTTTAAATTATTTAATGGTTTATTTTTTTTAAATATCACTTTTCATGTCCATGAATTTAAAATGATTTTTATGAATATATTAATATAAAAATTAATGTTTTAAAATGTAAATTTTCTAATTTATATTTAATTTTATAAAAAAAGAATCTTTTTTAGGTATTATGTAAAGAAAATTCTTTTAGAAATACCTTTCAATGTTACTCTGTCAACATTTTTTACAAAATCCTAAAAGAATTTTGTTACATATACGGACTGAATGCAATTTCCCTCTTTTATAAAAATTGAATTCTTTACTATTTCTAGTATAATTTTTCATATTTCTTTACAAATAACTAAATTTCCTTATTATGTGTTCCCTTTTTATATTTTAATATATATTTATATATGAAGAGTGTATTTTGATATTGGATTTTTTTTGTGGGGGTTTAAAAGATTTTATGAGGGTGTTAGTAATGATTTGGTCATTATAAAATCTATAAAAAGGTTTGAGACCTAATATAGCTCACGGGTGAGCCCTCTATATATTATAACTTGGGTTGACCCTAAATATAGCTTATGAAATACTGGTGATCTTGATATAGCTTATTCAAAGGGTGAGTCACATTATAGATCTCGAATTCATTAGGTATTCCGGATATAAAAGGCCAGTGTATGATTTTTCCATTTTTAAGGGAGAATGTAAATGTGATATGGTAATGATGTCCCAAGGAAGTTACATGTTTTTTTGTAAAATCTAATGTGTTTTAAGATAATGTTTTTAAAGGGACTCATTTTTTCTACTAGAATAACAATATCCATTCTTCTATATCTCTTACTAATATTTTTCTGGTCATCACATGTTTTGAAATTTTTTCACATGACACATGATTGGTAAGGAAAATTAATTTTTTATTATTAAATATTTGAATATGTTTAGTGAAAATAAAAAATAAATTTACTTTTAAAAGTGTTTCCTTTGGTGAAAAATGGATATTGAGTATAAGAGACCACCTGTAAAGTATGAGTTTAATTTGGAAGAGTTTTTACTAATTCTCTAAAAATATAAAACTGAAAATAATCTATAATGTGAATTCAAGTTTAAAAATACTACAATATGTTATATTTAATATTGGTTCTGAACACTCTAAATAAAAAAAGGTTATCACAAGTTATCTAATATAGATAAATCATTGCATGGTTCTGTTATATGTTAAACTCTAAAGCCACATCTGACATTAATAATAAACCATTCCATAATTAATTAACCTTACTACCCTTCCAAAACAATAAAATTTATAAAAAACATTAATAAATTTTTAAAAATAAACTTAGCATTATTCTTCTATATATCATAAATAAACTCTTTATTTTCACATACCAAACATGTGAATACCTTAACTATGTATTCTATTAAAAGATGGTAATAAGAAAAATTATCATAAATCCTTTCTGAAATCATACTTTCTTCCAAATTTCATAATAATACATATATTTTTATATATTCCTTAAATCCAAAAAACATTATAAACTCTATCAAGGATAACATAATCCAATTTATCAACAAATCCTTTATCAGTTATGAGGCCTTCAACACTATCCAATTTACATTATCAAAATCAATAATCTCTATAAAATAAGATAAACAAAATTTACTAATCATCAAGAACATATAAGGGCTTATCTATCCTTAATCAAGTGTTTTTCATAAAATATTTCCCAGCAATTAATTCTCCTTTTCATGTTATTAATACTATTCAACCTTTTCTTTTATATCATTAAACAATTAATACTAAAAAATCCTCATATGATTTAGAATTCATATAATATAATCCAATAATTATAATAAATTAATAATTTAATCATTCTGCCTTATTCTTCGGCTATTAACCATGTATCATCACTTTATTCCTTAATATATATTTCATTTCATATTTCTTTTGTATTATCTTTATCGTCAATAGAAAAACCAGTACTCATAAACCCTTGAAAATTCTCTTCATGATCATTCACCTTGGGATATCTATTTACATAATTCAAATAACATACATATTGATAACATTCAACAGTATATTATCACTTAGGGATACCATTATTCTAATCCATTGAGTTAACTAAACTTTTCATTTCCCCAACAATTACATTCATTGTGCACTTATTTTACACACTCCAAAAATATTTCCATAGAACTTATATATTACATTGAGTTCTAATTTCTATAATATCAACATATAGGAAATTAAATCATCAGTCATAGATATTATCAATTAACAAAACTCTCATTAAACACAATCATTATCGTCTTTGGTGAGTCCAATAGTTGGTCAACGTCCACTTTTTTAATTATATGCCTTGATAACTGATTTGGCATAATCATAATATCATTCAATCCATTCATTATGCCATTTTGTCTTATCATTTCAAAATTTTCTATCCTATTTAATGTTCAACCAGTTCCTTCTGGTTTTCACCATTTACAAAAAAAAATAATAATCATAGTTTTCTAAATAATAATCATTTTGGGAAAAAAATATTATCATGAAAAATCAATTATATTATATCTAAATCACGACACATTCTTTTAAATTTATGTAACCTTTAAAATAACCTGGGTCATCTATATAAAACATATATTTAAATCATTCAGAATGGATGAGAAATATTATGTGAATTTCTAAATCATATTACCTAGGATTATTAGTCTAGGTGTGCATAAAGGTCCTATATGATGCACAATTGATGATTGAGTCCATATAAATATTCCCTTTCTTGAGTTAATACCCCTACCTACATTGTTATAAGAGCCAAATCCCATTGTAGTATCCATATCGAGATGTAATTTCATATAAAACAATTTCTCTATCAATTAACAACGTTCCACCACATTTTCCATTACTTTGTCTCATCCTTAGACTTATCCTTAGATATATCCCAAGACATATCCAAAAAAAATATCCCTAGGGATCTCAATAATGATTTCCCATCCATGTTTCCAATGGTTAAATAATTCCTTCCTTGAATACCAAATATAGTGATCAAATATTTTAATTCTTTAATATTATATATTTTTAAATGAATATTCATCACATTACACAAACACATACATGAGAACCGTAAGTGTTTAGTTCTATTAGAAACATAGAAAACAATATTTAAATATTTTTAAAGGGCTTAAAATATTTCAACAAAGGTTAATCCATTTTATAAAATTATTATAAATAAAATACATAAAAATTTTATTTATAACCTTGGTAATGTAAAAATAGGAATTGTTGAGCATAAATTATCATAAAGGGTAAAAAAGGGAGATACCTAAGCATAAAATTAACATAAATGTATGATAACATGATCATAACATATTAAAACTATACCCTTCATATCAAAGATCATAATATGAGGTAATGGAATAAGGATTGGTTGTCCACAAAACCTGAATCACATGTAATTCATTGAACATGACTCATAAGAGTATAACATTATAATAAGACATAGAATTTTCACTTATATATATGCTTAAATAATATATTACATGTTAGTAATGTTTTATTGAAAATTATAATTAGAGAACTCAATTGGTGGACACACATACATAGAAGGTCATACCACCAATATCTATGGAAAATCGTTACTCATAGTACAATGACATCACTCCCCGAAACATCATTGAAGTCAAGGTTCACTCTTAAGACCATCATTGTGCAGAAAATCACATACTGAACAGTGTTTACTACCCCTTCCCTTAATATATATCCCATAATATATGAATCATTAGATGATGAATTAGAGAGAGATATGGGTTGAAACCATCTTCAATTATAATGTAACAAAATTAACTAGTTGTTACATAACATTTGTCCCAGGTTATAACATAATGACAACCACATTATGAAAATAACAAATTTGTGTGCAATAATATCATAAAATATTTACCATATTATAACTATTTGAAATGAAATGGGTTTCATAAGTATTTCATAATATCATTACCTATTTAAAAAATACATGTTTAATAATCATCACAACATTTCATAATAAAAAGCCTATGAAAGCCATGTTTTATAAACATTTTATCATGGTGTAACATGTGGAAGATAAAAAATATTTCATAAAAATATTGGCATCATAAAAATAAACCATTCAAATAAATAATAAAAAGGATATCCTTGGTTTATAAATCCATAAAAAAATAAGTTACATCAAATGATATAATCTTAGATATAGAATGACATTGAATTATAAATAATAAGGAAAGTTTTTGAGAAAGATAAATTACCTTTGATTTTTTTTAAAAAAATACTATAAAATAAAAATCACATTGAGTGAAAATAATATTTTAATCCTATATTGGAATATTTAAACATTATTAAAACATTTTATGAGAACGTTATCCTCTCCAAAATAAAAAAATCTTTGAAAATATTATCAGAGTCACCTTTTAATTAGAAATAATTTATTTAATTTCTAAAAAATTACAAAATATTAAATGAAATAGTTTTTTGAAATGAAATATGATATTTTATATGAGATGTTTAAAATATTTGTGTAGTCCTGATAGTGATAAATATTGATCATAAAATTGATGTTAAAAGTAAAGATTCCTTTAACATTTGTAGTAATATCCTAATAATAATTTTTTTACAAAAAAATATGAATTTTACATTGAAAATGTTTATTTATAATTCAAACATTGTAATAATTTTTAATCACCCATTTTAGAAATGTTAAAACACATTTTGAACTAATTTTTGGATAACATTGTTTTTATTGTAAATGGATTTCAAACCAAATAATGAAATATATTCTGGTTTAAAAAGTATTTGTTATTTTAAGTACCAATTAGTTGTAAATGATATTATTAGATTAAAATAACATTAATAACTATAGTTTAAAAAATTCAATGAGTTTACTGGTATATGGTTCATAATAAATTATCATTACAATGGCAATAAAAGATAATCATGTTAAAAAATGAGATTGTAACATAAAATTTTTAACACTTTGGTATATTTTAATAATCATCCCCTAAAAATCATAACATAAATTAAAACTCAAAATACCATGAGTATAAATAAATTAATGATATTACACATTAAATTAATTTTTTATATGTAACGAATCAACTTTTTGTACAAGGAAAGAATTGTATAATTTTTCACATTGAATGTATTGAATGGTCTTAGTGAAGTCCTTTAATCATGATATAGTGGTCACAAGATTGTTTGGGGAACTTCTGGAGCCTGGAGCTGCGAAAAAGGGGAATATAGGCTCGGTCGCATGGTAAGAAGAAATTTTGCAGGCCAAGAAGAATGGTCATGCGACCTATAGAATAGATTTGTAGATGTTGTAGAACTGTTATTCACGAATTGTGCATGGTATGGGAAACCATTTGTAGAGACCATGTTAGATTGTAGTAAGTAGAAATAACCATGTTCCTGGATTATAGACCATTTCCTAAACCATGCGTAGAAACATTAGAAGCCATATTTTGTGGGAAAAATACAATATATCCAATATTTTTCATTTATGTTTTAATTCTATTTTCTTCTCACTTATGTGCATAACATCCTCCCATGTTCCTCCATGTGCATTCAAATATTCTTCTCCCTTAAATCAATTGATACTCCTTTGTCTGGTGTCTAATTTTTAGTAATTAGGAGGCATTGTATTCCTTGAAGTAAGGCCCGCCATGCATATCCCTCCTTCTTCATTGTATATTTCCATTAGTTGGATTATTTAAATGCAGGCCCATTCGACATATTTTCTGGGAATTGGATGGAAAATCATGTCTACTCTAACCTACATTGATTCTGTGGCTGAGACATAGCGAGTCATCATCAATGGACCTATGGTATGTCGTTAGGTAGTTTTTTATTGGAGTCTTTTCTTTTCTTATTTAATATCATTGTACAGGGGGTTGACCTTTAATGAGATGCTTTATTGTGTTTCTTTATTCATGTATAATTGACCCAATTATGATGACATATGTTAATTGAATATTGTTTAGGGGATTTGTTATTACCCTTTCTTAGTATGGAATCATAAGAGGCATTCCACCAAAATTGGTAAATTTAATGTAATTCTAAAAATGGAGGTTTAGGGTTAAGGGATCCCATATGGGTCTTTAAATGAATTTTACTTTGTCTCATATGTATTTTGACAAGACCAAGACACCCAATCAGTGATTCGACCCATATGTCTTGAAAAAACTAAATTGACCTAGGGACTGTTTGATATTTCCTTTTATTTTAACTTGAACCTTATAAATAAAATTTCCATTAAAAGAAAATGAAATGGTTGACTTTTGTGTCATGCCTAGGATGTGATGTCCTAAACCCTTATAAATTATTTGGATCATATGTAATGTGACCAAGGTAGGGAATTTCCACTCCTTTGGTGTTTTTTATCATTAAAGTCATTGAATAATAATTTCTAATCACATTTGAAATGTGGTAAGTTCGTTTTCCTTACATTTCATAATGTGAATTCCTTTATCATTGATATTCTTGTGGATTATATTAAATATTGGTGGTCTTCATTATATACACGATCCATTCTATAAAATGCGGGTGGAAGTTATATAGACCTGATTCATTCTATCAAATGTGGTTGGTATGCATAATTGACAGAAGCCATTATTTACAATGGGAGATGTAGGCATTATAACCCCGAGTTATTCTGTAAAATGTGGGTGGTGGGAATTTTATCCTTGAGACATTATTTTATATGTGAGAGGTAGGTTTTATACCAAGGTTACATTCTCTTACATGTGGTGATAAGCAATATACCTATGTTTTATTTATATGAATATGTATATATACTATCTGACATAATCATTCATGCCAGCATTGGGCTAAAGAAGTGTGGACCTCCATTTGTCCTTCAAGACATAAGTGGGATATTAGTTTTTTATATTTTATTTGTTTTCATTCATTCAATTAGTTTCACACTATTTACCTACATGCGCCCCTCAAATTACACATAGAAACCAGTTGTAGTGGCTTATGGAGATTTATCTCACACACCATTCAAGCTGCCATTGTCACCCTAGAATATTGTTTTCCTATATGTATGGAAAGGGTAAAAAACCCTCTTCTAGATGTTGAATCTCTTTGCTTGGTTGGATCTTAGGAGTAAAAAACTGGGTTTAAGATTAATATCATATTGAGCAATGGTTGAATTTTTTTTACTTTTGAAGTATTTTACTATGTATGTATGATTCCTCCATTTTGTTCCCTATTCATACTAGTATTCCATGCATGTATACTTGTATCAGACACTGCCTACGAGGCCCTGGTCTTTATTCTTCCTTATTCTGCTATTTAATTATTCTTTATTTTGATTATTCTTCAATTATTGTAATTTTCTATTACATTGTTGTGTACTCTAACGTGGGGGTAAATTCTCCTCAATGAATTTACTATTAAACCCACCACTACTAGTCAGCATCCCCTGCCTTATAGGCAGACGCACCAGGGGTCATGTGGAAAACTGAGCTCAAGCATAGGTTTTGTGGAAGTCGGGTCCGGGAAATCACAAAGGGGTATCAAAGGGTGGGTCCTTTCTTGCTTTACTATTAAAAAGTAATTGATTAGAGATTGGGAACACATAGAGAGATTACCATGCGTCATGCTTGGGTGTCGCTAACTCACGTACTGTGTAAATGAAATGTTCGTTAATAATTATTGTTATTGATTATGCTATTACTATAAACATCATTTCACTTTTTGTTTCTTTAAATGTTTTTTTGATGTTCTTTATATTGAAGATAATGGTATTGTGATTTCATTGTTAGAACCAATGGAATAAGGGTTACATATTAAGACATGTATCATGGTAGAAAAAATATTTATATGCCATGCATTTTTCCATTTCATGATTATGTTTTCAGAGAGCATTTCATGATGCATATTGTTATGCCTTTCTATATATATGGAATTGTGCCGATACTTTTCTATAGGATTTATATCATTCTATAGTATATGTTAGTGCATTCCACTCTTTTATTCATATGGTGTATGGGACCTTATTGATCAAAAATATCATTTTAACTATATAAACCATTTGATAAATGATAATGTCACATGTATAAGCACAATTTAAAATGAAAATGAAATTCATGTGAGTTTCACATTTTTATGAATAAAGTGTATGGACCCTTATAGTTTGGAAATGACATATCATTTGATTACATTATTTAAAATGACTTGTAACTTGAGAAAAACCATTTTACACATGTGTAACATAGAATCTTGACCTAATGCTGACCTAAGTAGTGGGTAGGGGGTGTTCTTCACTATTGCATCATGTTAATGTATGTTCCAGCATCTAGTCCTTGCTATAGAAGCTGGTAGAGAGGCATGATCATTATTATAAGAAGGGTTTCATACCATCCCTAGTTTTTAAAATACAATACATTTAATTTAAGAATTTTTTTTATGAGAAGTCCAATTGGCATTGTATAATTATGCCACCGCGATGTCCTCTAGTCGGGCTCCCCTAAGGCAGTGATGATTATTTTTTAAAGTGGCGGGCCTTATGCCTCTAGTTTTTATTCCAGATGTTCCACCTTTGTATCATCCTCTTATACCTGAATTGGGTGCTGATACATAATTTTGAGAGGATTTCTTGCATACAATGCTTATTATTCAAGGAGGATTGTGACCTGACTCGAGCATGAGAGTGTTGAATCAAGAGTTCCAGAAGCTACATCCTTCTACTTTCTCACATGATATGGGACTGTTTTCTAAAGAGACCTAGATCGAGACGATCCTTTCAATATTCGGTCATTTAGAGATGCTTCTAGAGTAGGTGGACAAGATTTCTACTTACATACTAGGTGAATATGCCAAGAGGTGGTGGGATGTTACCACCCATGAAGGAAAACATATAGAGATGGTTTGGGTTGACATCCAGAATATATTATATGATTACATATTTCACAAGTCTCTACAGTTTGGTTGGGCTATGGTGTTTATAAATCTTCAGAAAAGGACCATGTTAGTAATGAAGTATTCATTATGTTTCACTGAGCTATAATGTTTCGCTCCTTATATTTCTACTGATAACCTTATTTCTGCTAATAAATTTGACAATGGGTTGGGTTACATCGTTCGGTTGCAGTGCAATGTTTATTGTCTAGAAAAAATTTCTAATATCATCTACCAGTACCTAATTACATATTAGAATATAAAAAATTATGATGGTGCATGCCAGGGCAGTTCAGCACCATAATCGTCTAGTTGATCTTATTTGGGAAAAATCGACGTTTCGTGGAATCTCACCAGAATGGTGGTGGTCGGGCTCATTCTATTGACAGTTCTCTTATCTGTCATTAGTGTGGAGCACCAAAGAATTATAAGCGGTAGTGAACATGATATCCAGTTGAATGTAGAGGTTTTGGCATGATGTATCACCTCCATAATTTATTTAAATTTATCCCTCTTGTTCCTAGCGAGAAAGGTTCTACACATACTACTCACCGAAGATCATGGTCAGCCTGGTCACAATAGCTATGCAGATGAAATTCCATCAGTCGATCAAGATGAGGATGAAGTTATGGAGGAGGCAATCAAGCATATGATTTGCAATGCCAGTAGAGCGGGGATTCCTATAGTAGTTTGGCAGTGACTCAGGATCGTGGTATATACAATTTACATGTAGTCCAACCAATTCCGCATCATTAGAGTGCTAGACCTTCTACTGTACGAGGTACAATTATATTAGGCTCCACTTTTGTATTTTCATTTTTAATACATTCTCTTTTAAATCATTGACATATAAGGAAATTGATGATATCCTAGGCCTCAACATCGGGTATTATCATGGCATCATGATTCTATATACACCCACAGGTCACTGTTTTCATAACCGTCTCATTGAGATATGCAGTTACCTTTTCGAATGGAACCTCTATGTTCTAGGTAAGAATGGTTTTGATATAATACTTGGGATGTACATTTTAGTTCCCTACAGAGCCCATATTGATTATTATCATCGATGGGTGACGTTGACATAAGTAATGGGAGATACTCACATGAATATGGGACAATGGGATGTTTGTGCGACATGGGAAGGACCAGATCATAAAAGGCTATGTAGTGTTACAACACTAGTTTATATTCTTTTACTTGATGATTAGGGGCTGAAACCCAAAACTTTTATCCTTTAGTGGAGCACCTCTAATATGTTTTTCTTGATAACTAATTTATTATACCTTCAATATTAGAGGTGGATTATTCTATTGAGATAATACCAGGAGGTGCACCTGGGACCGTTCCTCTGTATAGGATGGAACCTAAGAAGATTTTAGAACTCAAAAATCCATTGTTTGATATTTAGGTGAATGGTTTTATACACCATAGAACATATCCTTGAGGTTAAATATCCTATTTTCCAAGAAGGAAGACGATTCCCTTAGGCATTGCATGAATTACAATTTTTTGAATCAATTAAAAATCATGAATTGGTATCTCTATCCTATATTAGATGACCACTTTGCTCTGTGTCAAGGAGAGAAGGTGTTATCATTGATAGATTTGGGGTAGGCCTATTATCAGGTACATTTCATGACATTAGAAATATCTCACAGAGCTTTCAAAATCATGTATGTTATTTATGATTGCCATGATATGCCATTAGGTCATACAAACTCACCATCTTTCTTTATAGAATTTATGAATAGTTTGTTACCCATATCTCGATTCATTTTTTGTTTTATTTGTGCATTATATCTTAGTCTATTCTCACTCGAAACATGACCCTGAAATGCATCTTGATAACATGGTGAATACACTGACAGAAAATCATATCTATGATATGCTTATAAAATGCCACCTCTACATCAATAGTATATACTTCCTAGGTCAAATCATCTGGGGGTTAGGAGTACTTGTTGACCAAAAAAAGTGAGGGGTATGGTTTCTATGTGTAGCCTAGAAATTTCATTGATATCCAAAGTATCTTTAGGCTTGTAAAATACAAAAGAAACATCATACATGATTTCTCATGCCTTCTAGCACTACATACAGGGTTGAAAAAAAGTGTGTGAAATTTGAATGGCCAGAGGCTTGTGAAGAATATTTTCAAGAGTTGAAGGGAAGACTTACATCAAAACTGATACATATTCTTCAAGATCCAAGTAGGGCTGAAAAAATATATTTTAACACATATAATGTCATGCTTGAAGTAGTTCTGATGCTGGATGAGTGATTCATGGCATATGGTTCTCGTTAGTTGAGGCCACATGGGTGGAATTACCCAATGCACGACCTCAAGCTTGCTGCAGATGATCATTCCTTATACTTTTGCAGAAAATATTTATTAGGAGAGTGTTATTTGGTGTTTTCAGTCCAAAAATGCCTCAAATTCCTCTACACATAGTGAAATATGAATCTCAAGTAGTGTAGGTGGCTCATGTACCAGCAGTCGTTTGATTTTGAACATGCTTACACTCTTGGTAATGGGAATTCATTAGCCGATGTCTGGAGCTAAAAGTCTCAGACACATGTATTTCAGGAGACCAGTGATGAAAGAAATCTAATGTAATCATTCTCAGTGATGCACGTTGAGTTTTATGAAGACTATGGTAAGACTATCATCTCATCCTTAAAAGTGACATATAGTCTTCTGGAATTGGAATGGTTAGCCAGTTATCTGATCCTGAAGTCCATATCCCATAGTAGAGTGTCTTAGATGATGATTCATCTTCTAATTGGATAGTTGATTGGTATGATATTCTTATATTTTTTGGGCGTGTATGGGTCCTAACAGACCATAAAGAGGATAAGATGAGGTACCTCTATGCCTCAACCTGGGAAGTTAACACTAGTGTCACCAAATTTTACTGAAATCTAAGACATCCGTATTGGTGGCCCAACATGAAATGTGAGAAAACCAATTTCATTATATGATGTTCCAACTTTCATTAGGTGAAGGTGGAACATCCATATCTGGTAGAGCATCATCATCCTTATTTCATTATCGAGTTGAAATCGGACGATGTTTCGATGGAATTTTTGACTGGTTTACCCTGATCACCTAGTGGAAATGATGTAGTGTCGGTTATCATTGAGAGTTTTACGAAGGTCCGAAATTTCTATCATGTGAGAGTGACATTTTATATAGATTATATAGGATTAATGTACATTAGGGAGGTGGTATGAATTCATGGAGCACCTCATTCTATTTTTTTGATAGGGATGCTCAGTTTATGTCACGATTCTTATAGGGGTTGAAGAAGGCCATGGGTAAGAAAGAAATTGTGAGAACAACCTATCAAACTCATACTGATGGTTAGATGGAGAGTACAATTCACGTACTCAAGGATATTCTTCGCACATGCTTTCTAGAATTTTGGGGTTCCTAGGAGAAACACATCCCCCTCATAATGTTTTCTTATAAAAACAACTTAAATGATAAAATTGAGATGGATCCCTATGAAGCCTTGCATGTTAGGTCTTGTCACTCCCCTCTATGTTGGTTAGAGGTAGAGGAAGAATCTATCCTTGTGCCTCATCTCATGCATGATACATCCGAGGATGTACAACAGATTCAAAAGTGTATGATGAAAAATCAGTCCTAACATCATTCTTATGCTAACAAACATTGGATAACTCTTTAGTATGAGGTCAATGATAGTTTTTTCTTGAATTTCTCAACCATGATTGGACATAGATGTATTCAAAATATGGGTAAGGCATCACTGTGATTTTCTAAACCCTTAGAGCTTGTGAAGTGGATCAAACTAGTGGATTAACAATTGGTTCTTTTTCAGATATATTAGTCCTTTCATGATGTATTTCATGTATTTTAGCATTGTCAATATTTTTCTGACCCATCCCAAATATTTTATCCTTATGATTTTTAGATGAATATGGATGTTTATTTGAGGAGTATATAGTTCTTATTATTCCTCAAAGAGTGAAGACACTTTGAGGTAGGTCCATTCGTCTTGTATGGGATCTATGGTAGCACTGTTGGGTACATGATGAGACCTTGAAGCAAGAATGTGATGTATGTTCGTAGTGGCTATAACTCTTTACTGATAGAACCTATTTACCCTCAAAAGGGATGGTCAGGGATGAGTTGTGATAAAGAGGGGAGTTTGTAATGACCCGACTCTTTGGATAATATAAAAATCATTATTTTCCCTTTTTGAATGTCTTGGATGGTCCAACTAAAGTCTTCTAATCAAGATAAAGAGGTTTCATGAGCGTATGGGGCACTTCTAGAGCCGAGAGATCCAAAATAAGGGGAATAAAGGATTTTCCACATGGTTTGGAAAAACCATGTGGGCCTAGATGCATGGGTATGTGACCTGCTACATAGGGTTGAATAATTTTTAGAACATTTTCCCACAGTTTGTGCATGGTTTGGGAAACTGTGCGTAGTGACCATGCAATATTGCAGTAAGGGGACAAAACCACACAAATAGTTTGTGCAAGTTTTCTCAAATTATGAAAAGAAACCACATGATCCAGGTTTTATGGATAAATCACCATATTTCCCCTATTTAAATTTATGTTCTAATTCAATTTGTTTCTACCTTATGCGCATTGCGGCCTCCCAAATTTTTCCTTGGTAATTCAGAGCTCTTTCTCCATTCATTCACTTTCTACTCATTCATCTATTGTCTGATCATCTGTCTATCGCTGGCATTGGATCCATTTAGATAAGTCTAACATTGAATACCCCTCATTCTTTTTTTTAATATTTCCATTGGATCCAAAACTCTGTGAGTCATCATCTATGACCCTGAGGTAGGTGGTCACATAGTTTTCCATTTTATTTTGGGTTGTTTCTTATTTAATCTCAATCTGTCAGGGGCCGACCTTGGCAGAGATCGTGTATTGTGTTGCTTTCATCATGTCTATTTAACCCTAATGGGATTACAAATGTTAACTGACTCTTTTTTGGGGGATTTTTTATCACCATTTCTCCATAATGACTCCCAAGGAGCATTCCACCAAAATTTCCAATTTTAAGCCAATTTATCGAAATGGGGTTTTAGGTTTCATGGATCCCATCTTAGTATTTAAATGATTTGGAATTTGTATCACATGTGTTTTTACTAAACCAAGACACCCAAGGGTGTTTCGACCTGTATATATTGAAACTTCTAAATTGAGTGTGTGACTACTTTATATAACATTTTTCCTTTAATTTTATCCATGTAAATGGAATGTCAATGTTAATCAAATCAAATAGGTGACTTGTATAGATTGGCTAGGATGTCACGACCAAAAAATATTTGAATTATTTGGATAATATGAAATGGATCATGGTATGGACTAGACACTAACTTGTTTTGATTTATCATTAAAGACACTATATAATAGTTTCTTATTTAATTTGAAATGATATAATATGGTTTACTTTATATTTCATTTTGTGATTTCCATTATGATTGATATTATTGTGGATTTTGAGAAATATGGGTGGTAGGAATTTTATCCCCAATTCATTTTGTAAAATGTTGGTTGTATGAATATAGACCAGGGCCATCCTATCAAATTTTAGAGGTATTAATTATATTGCTTAACCATTCTGAAATATTTGAGAGGTATGCATTATAGCCCCGAGCCATTCTTTAAAATGTCGGTGTTAAGAATTATATCCCTGAACAATTCTGTATATGTGGGGGTAGGCATTATAGCTCTATTCCATTATCATACATGTGGGAGGTAGGATATTTAGAATTGTTCAATTTATATCAATATGTTTATAAACCTGGTGCCAAACTCAAATAGGCCAACATTGAGCTGGTTCCAGTAGACATGCTTGGTGTCCATTGAAAATTGAGTGGGAGGTTATTTGTTTTTTATTCCTTTACCTTCCTTCAATTAGCTACACATTTTTTACTTATGAGTGAAACTTGGATTACATATAGACAAAATTAGCGGCAACCCACTGAGATTTATCTCAAACCCTATTTGGGACACCTTTGGCACCCAAGAAGATTGTTTTTTTATAGGTATGGATATGGGAAAACACCCCATTTTTGGATTTTTAGTGTTTCTATTGGTTGGAGAATAGGAGTAGAGGACTTATCTTATGCTCGAGATGCAATTGAGAAGATTTTGACTTTTCTTTACATTTGTAGTGTTGTATCATATATTTCTGATACATGCACTTGTTCCCTTTTGTACAAAGATTCCATGCATGCATTCTTATATAAGACACTCCCTATGAGGCCCTAATATTTATTCTTCAGTCTAAAACAACTAACTTACATTCTTATTATTATTCAAATAATATATCTTTCTATTACACTGTTGTGTATGTCAATGTGGGGGTAAATTCTATCCATTTATTTTTCCATTAAAGCCCCATCTACTAGTCGGAAGCCCCTGACTTATGGGGAGATACGCTAGGCCTCATGTGGCCATCTGGGATTAGGCATAGGTTATGTGGAAGGTGGGTCCAAGAAATCGCAACATACATGTAGAAAAATAAAATAGGTGTAAAACATAACATTTTTCTCAAAGAAGAAAAATTGAGAAAGAAATCCATTACATAAAGTTTTGAATTTATTAATTCCAATTGAAACATCCATTAGAACAAATAAATGTTTATAAAACATTTTTTAATGAGGAAACATATAAATATCATTCCATATATTATATAATTATGTTCTTTGATTACTATTTTGATAATAATTACATACCAGTGTCATGTTTTGGGTATTAATTATTTGTTTTCGTGAAATGATTGATGTTTAAAAGAATATTTTATTAAATAAAATACATAAGGAGGAGGTAAATATAACAAATCAATGATTCAAAGACCATAATAGATAGAATATGTTCATGAAGTGATCATATAGTTTTAGATTTAGTAAACATTCTATGATGAGAGACACATCCAACAGAACCTCATGGATGACGCCATATTCTACATGATTTTACCTGATCCCATGGCATTCCACAATCATCTGAGAGTTAATTATAACTGATCACTATATTCAGTTTAACATCAAACAGAAAATCCAAAAATATTGATTCATCCACACTATTTTTAGATTCCAGAAGATCGAAGGAAGTTTTATGCTTACTTTTGAAGTATGATTTAAATATCAAGAGCGTACTGAAGAAAAACTAACAAAACATACAATGTTAGTTTTCCTTTATATACTTGTATCTAAAGTAATTGAATCATATAATTTATATTTTATTTGATGAATTGGATCAGAAATCCATTTAGGAACTCATTTCCATCTCTTGATTTAAAATAAGAATCAACAGTGTCATATATATTTTCATTTGATATTATTGGTTGTCTTAATTTGATAATGGTTCTATAATATCTTGAATAGTAATCAATAAATAATTATCATAGTCATCAATCAATTATAATTTTAATAAAAATCATGAATGTTGGTTTTGATAAATTAGGTACATTACGATCATGGAGCCTGTAGGTCGTGCATAAAAATTAGTAACATTTTCATTTTACAAATATCATTATGTAATGGAGGTAAAAAATATATAATATTTTAATAGTTATAATAAAATCATAAATACAGTATTATTTATTTAAATATAATTATTTATATATATATATATAAATTGTGTGGCGATGAAAAGAGAGACACACATCATCTTGAAGGTAATAATCAACACATACAAAAATGATTCTATGATCTTTCTAGGAGTGGAAATATAATAGAAAAAATGTTATATTATATTCTAAGAATAATACATATGACATTTATATAATAATTATTTCATTTATAACATATATATTTATCATCATTATATTATATGAGATTCATTAGTGAAAAAAAAATCACATATCTTCATAAATATATAGTCTGTAATGAGAGGTGATAATTTAAAATCCATCATCCTATCAAACTATAATGATTAAAAATTAATAATCTATTTTTTACACAAATTTTTGATATCATAGTCTAGTATGACTGCTTTTTCATCAAAAGATCATCCATCATCTCAATCAATAATAATATATTTTTTAATGAGAGTATTTGTAGTATGTTGGTATCATTAATAATCTATTAATAATCTAAAAATTCATTTATAGATATGATCATTAATAATCTAATGAGTCATGGATCATTAATAATCTATTTTGTTACTATCCTGAGGGATGTAGGAACTTTTTCTAAAGAGTCCTTGATCGAGATGATCCTTTCAATAATCGAGCACATAGATATGTCTTTAGAGTAAAGGGTAATGCTAGCTACCTACATGATATGCGACTCCTTCAAGAGGTTGTGGGATGTTACTACCAAAGTAGGAAAATATAGAGAAATGGTTTGGGAATACTTCCAGACTATGTTCAAAAACTAATTCATTCCCCAAAATCTAAGGGCTGGATGAGCTACGGAGTTTATAAATCTATAGAAGGGGACCATGTTAGACATGGATTACTCATCTTATATCACTGTTCTATATAATTTCACTCATAATATTTCTGCTGATGACCTTACTGCTGCTGGGAGATTTGAGGATGGGATGTGTTAGGCCATTCGGTCACAAGTCAATGTTTTTAGGTTGATGACTATTTTTGAGATCATCATCCAGGACCTAATTACATATAAAAATCTAAGAGAATATGAGGGTGAAATCCATGGAGTTTCAGCACCGAAATCTTCTATTTGATCTTCATTGGGGAAAAATCGATGTTTCAAGGAAGCTCACATGAATGGAGGTGGTCGAGCTCCTTCCACTAGTGTTTCTCCTATATTTTATCAGTTTGAACACCAGGTAATTACATGAGGTAGTGAACTTGAGATCCAGTAGAATATAGAGGTTGTGGTAGGATGGGGAAACCCCAATGATTTGGTAAATTTCCATCTCTAGTTCCTAGTCAGCCAGTATCTACACCTACTCCACATCTAGAAGCAGGGACAACAGGATCACAACAGGTTGGAAGATAGAATTCCATCGGTCGATTAATAAAAGGTTGATACAAAGGTAGAGGAAATTAGGCATATGATACATAGTTCTAGCAGAGCGAGGATTCCTAGGGTAGTCAAGCAGTGACTCATGGTTGTGGTACAAGATAGTTACATGAATTTCATCCTACACTGTATCAATTGAGCATTGTAACTTCTACTATATGAGGTACTACATTAGTAGCATCAACATTAATATTTTCTTTGTTTCACAAATTCTCATTTAAATCATCACATATGAGGTAATTACTGAGATTATGGGCCTCAACATCTAGTATTATCACAAAATCATGATTCTAGATACACCCTTAGGTATCCATTCAAATGTTGTTCAACATTTTCAAAACTATCCATCCCTTATATATATTAAAAAAAACATAAATTGAATTCATATGAAAAAAATAAAAAATAACATATTACATAATTAAATATAATTCATCATATCCAAAAATCTATATTGTTACCAAGACTCATAATCAATGGCATAAATCATGTTTTATCATATCAATAAACCTCTTATCTAATTATCATTGTTACATCATAATCATCAAATAAAATACTCTTACAAAACCACCACAAATCGATTTTCCCAAAAAGATATTGGTAGATATAGAGTATTGATCATTCCATTAACCTCTATCAAACATGTTTTGGAATACACCAAAAACACACACACTTTTATAGGCTTCTTTATCCTAATATAACATGGTTCATAGTGAGATTGAAATAAAAAGAGTTCGCGATGAGTATAATAGATCATACATAATAAATTTAAATTCACCAACTAAATAATTATTATAAAACTATAATAAGATAATAAATAAATATGTCATCATCACCAAACACTTGATGAGTTCGTTAAAGGATTAAACAACACTTATTTTTCCCTAGATAGTAAGAAGATAAACCATATGTGTTGTCCTTTCAGAGACAATATGATGCCAGTGTAATAGTGAATGAATAAATTATTCTTATATTAAAATTAATATCTTTTAAAACACCAATATTCATTAGTGTGATTGTTCACATTAGAAGGAAAACAATCCCCCCACTATTGTGTATCCACAGGTTGAACATAAATCACATTTTCCTTAAAGAATCGACCTCCCTCATCCTTGTTATATAACCACCAAGATCAATAAATTTATGTTTTAGAGCCATTAATGATAAATAATTTCATATGAGCTTATTAAATGTATATTTTATAAATATTATATGTTATTTTCTCATTTTATATGAAAATTACAATACAATTATTAAGAATTCGAATTACCATGAAATTTTTGTTTTAGTTTTATTATGTGTATTAAGATTTAAATTTGGTTATCTTAATTCTAAGGGTCTTATATTTCACATAATGTTCATTTAAATTTGACTACATGATATTTTATTCAATATTATATTCCCCATATATTTTTTTATTTATGTGGCTTTGATTTATTTTACTGTATGTTGAGTACTAAAAAAATTATTTGACCAGATGATAATAACGTGTCCCCTCGTCTTATTGAAAAATCCTAAATAATAAATAATATGAAAATTAAAAGTGTTTATATAAATATTAATATATCCTTTATAATAATAAGTATGTTCACTAATACATTAGGAATTGAACATAAATATTTTTTTTATCTTTTCAACTACTTTTTTCAGTGATAACTTCTGATCATTATAATCATTTTTTTGTTAGTGTTTTTTATAGATTACCTTAAAATAATTTCATTATAAATATAAATATATTATATATATTAATAACACTTATTATAAAGTAACATAATCTTGTGATACTATATAAAATACATTGTTAGTTCAAGTATTTGTGAATGTGATCCTCGAGTTCATAGAAGCAGGCTGCAATAATCAGTTTTCACCATTGTCGTTTAGGTGTAGGAAGAGATGATACCTTGGATTAGGTTTATATATTCAATATTAAATTTTAGTTATTATAGTGAATTTTAATAATATTTTTTTATAATTCTAATCATAACATCATGTATTGTTTGAACCTTTTCTATGATTCAATTTATTTCCAATATGATTTTAAAATTTACAAATGTTGTGGAATTCCTTTAGAATACATTTTCACTTAATTTTTTTATAATACTAAGTGTCTATGGTTTAAATAAAAAATTAATCAAAAAATTAAATTTTAAGGTGGATAAACATTACTGGTTATTTATAACCTAAAATCAACTATATTATAGGGTTCTTATTGTATATTTTCCCTGAAGGACTCGGTATCATAGTTAATATCTATATTAGATAGTATGAATGATAATTTCCATTGATTTTTTTCATGTATATCAAAATAATATTTTAATTTTTCATACAGAAACTATGTTATAATGGAAAGATACTTATAAGTTTTTAATATTTCAATTTTCCTAATATTTTGTTTTTCTACTATAATTTCCCAAAAATAAAATTAAACATTTAATGAATTTACAATGTTTCATAGCTTGAATGTATATATATGAAAAATATTAATAACTATGTTAAAAAATTTCTTTAATTCTTATGAAATGTTGTAAAATTATACTGAAAAATTTTCTACTTATTCACATGATATATGAAATGTGTTTTAGAAAACCATATTTGTATGGAGTACAATTTTATGATCTATTTTTATGAAGAAAAAAAATATTGTTTCTTCATTTAGAAAACGATGCGATATATTGTATATTATTTTAGTTACTGAATTGATATTTTCAATGGTTCTTGAAACAAAAAATTCTATGGTAATATTTGAAGACCTAGTTTTTTTCATTTCAACCTTGAGAATTTTGTGGTTAAATACAACAATGATTTTTGTAAATAACTAATTTTTTATATTCTCATAGAAATAATTATTTTTATAATGACCAATTTATTATGAATCTAAATTAATTTTGGAGAAAATGATTGGAAATAATAATTATAGTTATAAATGATACAAGAATTTAATTATTCATAGTCATAATGATTCCATTGAATATCATATATAGTATAATATTAGTCTTAAATGTTAAGACTAAAATTAATTGAAAAAATTGTTTTTTTAATCTCATCAACCTCTAAATAACTATATTCATGAGGAAACATTGTGAGGACTAATTATAGAGGTTATGTTGGTGTTTTTTATGTAAAATTTGAATATATAAACTTTATTATATGGGATATAAGATGTTTAGAAGTGAATATTTCATGACATATTTCCAGAATGACATAATAGATATGTTAAACATGAATGCACCCTCAAGAAAATTTTAATATGAGTTCATAAATCCATCAATATATGATTAATTTTTTATAAGATATAAAAAATGAAAATAAAATATTATAATAATTATAATAATATAAATGATAAGAAATTATAAAAATCCATTATCATATGGAATGAATGTAATGGTGAAAATTATTTTGAATTTTCATTTGATAAAATAGATTATATTATTAAATTTTGAGGATTTGATACTATTATTAAATTTCATGATAATGAAAAATTATTTAATCAATAGATAAACAATATTAATGATTTTAAAAATGAATTTAGATAATTATTTCTATGATTTATCTTTTAAGGATGAAAGTGATGATCAAGATATAACTTATTATAATGGATATATGAATGTTTGATGTCCAAAATATATATAACACTATAATTTTAACCCTTAGTAACATTCATAATGGAATGAAACCATACATTGATTTAATGGATAATGTTCCTAAGAGTGAAACTATGATTTGAAAACATAATAATTGTGTTTTATAATTAACTTTATAGTTGAATACTAATAATATAATATTCTGAAATCCTAGTAGAGAATTATTTAAATTCACAAGTATGCTAAAATAAAACAAAGAATTCGGATACATTGATTGAATGTTGTTTAGAAATGTTAAAAAATAATATTTAACTTGTATTGGTTTTAAATAATTCTAGATTAAATATTTAATTATAGGTTTAGAAATAAAATAGTAAAATTATATTTAATTCATAGTATATTATTCATTTTTCAATTAAAGAAAATGGTCTATATTATAATAGAGAAAAGAACTGAATTAAGGTTGTTACTTCAATAGAATATACAGATGTTTTTGATAGTTTTAAATATATAATCATAACTTATAAAGAATTTATAATGTATCCTAAATATTTTAAAAAAACATTCAAAAATGTGTTTTTTCAATTGGAACAAAGTATGACTACTTTTTTAATGGATATTTAAGCTATTGAATGGAAATTATTTCATATTGATTATTTTTTAACTGATTCAAGACGGTTACTAAATATTGTGTTATTATAGAGGACATTAGAATAAATAAAATTTTCTAGAATGAATATAAACATTGAAAAAAACTAGAGCATTTATTTCAATGATTTTTTTTTCATATTAGCACCAAAATACCAAAAAAACATTACTTTATTGAAAAACTATATTCTCACACAAAAGGACAAAAGTAGTTCAATTTTTTTAAAAAATGAAATATAAAGTCATGAATATAGTACACAATGGTAGTGTAAATTTCTTTTCCAAAAAATATTATGTTTTATTTTTATTATTTTCAAAACATGATTCATTTTTTTAAAATATGTTTCAAAATTTTAATTTTATTCCTAAAAAATTTCATAAAATAATTTTTGGGAATGTTTTTATTCCTATTTTATGTGACATTTTCATGTATAATTTGTTCTATTTCTTTATTTTTTATATGATTTGAATATATAATTAATCAAGAATAATATTTTTTGAAACAAGATCAAGACGGTCTATTAGGAGATAACATCTATATAATTGTATCTTTTTTTTACCTATGGATTTCCATATATATTTTTTAATATAAGGATTTACATACCATAGTATATGTTTTAATTTTTATTTTCATTTGAATTTAAAATTATGTTTTAACAATTGATATTTAAAATCCAATATTTCATGAAATTTTAATGTTTAATTTTTTTTCAATTTTATTATATATATATATATATTTATAACATTTATGATTTTAAATGAATTTTATATATGTAAAGGTAGAAGGTTAATTCACATAAGAATTGATGATTCAATGATAAAAATATCTGATCATTCAAGAAAAAACCATATTTTTATTGATGAGTAGGTTTTTTCTATGCATGGTATTTTTTATGTGTCGTGCAAGAGGTCAGATGATAATGAATAAGTTGTTAAGGATCACATGGAAAAACAATTTAAGATATTAAATCAATTATAGAGATATTTTTTTTATTTACCAAAATGATTATATAGAAGAGAATAATTTTATGATAGATCCTCATGAGGTTTTGTTTGATGAGTATCAGAATATGATAAAGAAGATAAATCAAAGGGATTGAAAAACACTTATAATGAAATAAATGTAAACTTTCTAAAAAACATTTAACAACTACATATTCTTTCCATGAAACTATTTATAACTTCAAATCAATTGTTAATTATGATATTTATAATTCAATTATTGAAGTTTGATTTCTTAGTTTTATATTAAAATTTTAATTCATGAATGAGTTCCTTTTTAATTACTATTCTAAAGATGAATTATTTTTATTTTAAAACTAAAATAATGTTATTTGTTTATTACTTCATGGGATAATTTCAATACATAAAATCATATAAGTCACACATAATGTATAAATTTTGAAATAATGAGTCTCTTCTATATGTATAACATAAATTATAATTCGTTCCCCATATTATTTTCCTTGTGTTTATTTTTTTATTATCACTAAGTGTTATAACTTTGAGATGAATTTTATATCTATTTTTTTCATGATTGGAATATTCAGTTTTATGAAAAGTAATTAATTAATCATTTGTAGATATATAAAAATCATTGGGATAATATTTTTGGTTGAGTATTTTAATTAAATAGTTGAAATTATTTTTGACCAAACATAGAGAATACATATTATTTATTTCATTTTTTTTACAACGCATCATTTTTTATGCATGAATTTTATTTTTCAAAAAGCATGATATTCTTGGTCCTATGGATCCTCTGTATTAGTGTTTTTCAAAATAACAAATGAATAATTGAGAATTATGTTAAATTTGAAATATTTATTTATTTATTTATTAGTGTTCATAATGAAAATTATTTATAATTAATTCTGAAGGATTTATGTTTATGATAATCTACATGATAATCCAAGGTACCAAAATTTCAAACTAAATTACATCCAATAAATGTAAAATATTTTTAGTGGTGGAGATTTATATCATCAAGATATGAATAAATATAACAAGATCATCATAATTTA
The DNA here is from genome assembly GCA_963277665.1 of Viscum album. Taxonomy (NCBI): domain Eukaryota; kingdom Viridiplantae; phylum Streptophyta; class Magnoliopsida; order Santalales; family Viscaceae; genus Viscum; species Viscum album. The sequence continues at coordinate 966,899,349 of OY728129.1, forward strand.
ATGAATAATTTTATTATATTAATGAAATTAATCTAAATTAATTCATAATTTAATCATTGGTGGTGTCTATAAAGAAACGAAAATATCCACTAGGATAATAAGCACAATCACTAATTATATTGGTAATTGGAAAATTTTAATTTAGTTCATTGTTATAATTCATTAATACTTGTTGATTGTCTGAGGGAATCTGATAATTTCAATATCATTGTTGGTATATTTTGATACATATATATTATATGAATTTCATTATAATGACAATATAATTTTCTATTGTAAATTTAATTTTTATGAAATTTAATTTTCAAGGGATTTCATGTGAATGACAAGTCTAATTCAGATTCATGAGGTAATTGGATTATGATCTTTTGAAGTGGGTTATTACAGACTAGTTGTGAATGATAGATTCTATGTGTGGAAGGAATATATACCTTCTAACATGATAATGTTGTGGGCCTATTATATTAAGAATGTATAGATCCTTTGATCATGTATATTGGTCCTCTATACATATAAGCTTCAATTTTTGTTTTTATAAAAATATTCTTTTCAGTTTTGTGTTGTCCTTATTTAATATATGAATTATTATAATATTTATTTTGTTTTTTTAACTCCATTGTGATTATAATTTTATTAAACAATGAAAAATATCATTAATTTTTATTTTCCATTGTATTTATATTGTGTAACACTATATTGGTTGGTTAACCAGATGTTTTTATTTATAATCATTTAAAAGTAATAGGTCGATTAAAAATAGAAGTTATATTATAATGTAAAATTCAGCCACTCATGTATTTTACCTACCATTTATTTATGTGTCAACATAGAAACACTATCATCCCATTATAGTGGTGTTTATCTATCTTGGTCTATGCTATCTAGTGAGGTATAGATTAACACAATCATTATAATGCAAGAGATAAATCCTCATCCAATACATGCATAATATTTATGAATTAATTCACCTCTATAAAATTTATTCAAATTTAGGGATCCTTTATTGATATAATTTTTGGGAATATTTAATTGACTAAAAATAATTTTTATTTGGTTTTCCTTATGATCAATTATTGTTACATGAATCATTCTATATGTTATAGTAGTATTATAATATTATCATCCATCCCATGATCTTGATATTGTTTGTTATGGGCCTACGCCATATGATATTTCATTCCATGTGCATTGGCCATAAGGCATTCCCCATGAAGAGTCCTTACGATGGATGAGGTGTCCACACCATCTAATGATGGGGAGCTTCATTCTCCTCCTTCGATGGGGTATTTATATAATCCTCCCCCAGAAAGGGATCATTGTCCTTGAAATCATGTCAAATGGAAATTATCTCTTAAATTATTTGCAATGGCCTAATCCATCCTATAATCTTGATATTGTCTGTTATAGGATAATTCTATACGGGTTTTCATTCCATGGTCTTTGGCCGTCAAGAATTCCCATAAAAAAAAATGACTCATGATATGAGATGTATCCTAACCCCATTATAAAGGGGTGATTTTTTACCTCCTTGATCAATGTGGTATGTCTATAATCGATCCATCTCTGGTACCTTAGTAACCTGATAACCGAGCCTATCTTGACATGGATAGAAGGGTGTTCCTAATTTCCATGGGAAGGCGACATGGAACCTTTCATCATAATAAAATAATTTTGAATTGAATATTCAACTAAAAATGTGAATTAAAGATAACTAATAATTATTTATATAGAATAAACCCCACTGGTTGATGTGTATAATAAGTCAAAGATGTATGAAAACCCAATTCCCTATAACGAATAATAGGGAAAAAGTAAGATAAATATCCAATGTCCCAACATATGTAACCCGCTAACTCTAATAATCAATAACTGTAACCACCTCCATGTGCTGAATTACTCGTACTTCAATCTAGAAGTAGAAAATCAAGAAACTTCCAAAGGCACATATATGGTATGAGATAAAAATCACATTACGTTCCCACAAAGGATTCTATAACATATTCCAATACTGAATTAACCATAGAGGGATTTTTATTTAAAACTACAAGTTTTGAATTTCAATAGCATATTTAAAAAAATTCATCCTTTATATTTCATTTGATGGAAAGTATTTTAAACATATGGTTCACATTTAAATTGATGGAATATGTCTAAAACAACACTGCTTTCCATATTAGATTCAATAAACATTATTATATAAATAATTTTAAATCATTATTCATGTAAAATAGTTTACAGTAATGGAATATGTTCATTTAAATTACAAAAACGTTATAAAATGGTTATATGTCTGAGAATGTATTATATTTCTAGGATAAGGGACTCGACACAATCAGTGGGACACAAAAATATGTACATACATCCTTTTTATATTATGTTTAAGGGAAAACATCATCATTCTCTAAGGGATGTGATGTGATGCATTTATGTTTTTGGGACTTTATAAATCATAGAGTGTTGTCCAATAATTCACTAACCACCTATGGATTTCGTGTTCCCTAATAACTAATTAATGATGGGAATTTTATTTTACAAATTCCTAAAATAAAATTAATCCCACTCCCCATTTCAAATATTCCAATTTTCTATTTAAACACAAATACATGTTTTTAGTATAAAACATTCCATTTCTTAGATAAATCCTTATGGTTTCTATCAAATCTATTTTTCAATCCATTTTTATATTTAAAATTTTTGAAATCTATTCACAATTAAATTTTCCATTTTAAATTCAAAATTAAATTAATAAATTTAATTTTCAAAAAATTCCATCAATTTCGAAATATACCACAAATTCAATGGAATTGGGGGTTTTCATAATCATTTATAAAATCCATTTCCAAAAATAAATTAAAAACTTTATTTGTTACATTTTACAAAAACACAACCCAATTAAATAAAATTGGGTGTTTCCCAAAACCATTCAAAAAACACATAATTTTATTTACCCAAAAGCAATGGAATTGTTGTTTTCTAGTAATCAAATTGATACCTATTTAATTAAAAAAATCTATTTCATTTAATAAAACAATTGAAATTAAACTAATCACTTTAGGGTTAACGTAAATTTTGAATCATAATAGATCCACCAAGCTTGAGATCAAAGGATCTTGATTCACTAAACCCTAATTAGGATTTATCAATGAAGATAAAAAATAACAGAATCTACGTAATAATGATCAAACCTAGGTTTATAATCTAATACAAATGGTATTAGACCCATAATTCAAAAAAATAGATCCATAGTACCCTATGTAAGAATATAGTGATAGAGGGAGAAAAGAATGAGATGAGGAAACCAACAATGTAAAGATTAAAAAATATTAATCAAGCATTTATTCTCTATGAGTGGGTTTCCTGATAGTTGATAGTAGAAGGATATTATTAGTTGTTCTTTATGGTATTATTAAATTTGGATTCTCCAATGATTTCACTAACATAGATGGGAGTAATGATTTAATTGGATGATAAATGTCATAATTAATTTCTTGAGATGAAACATCTTATGACTACTACACCAGTGTTGACTCTTCTATAGGCTTGGTAGTGTTATGTGGTTTGATGTGATCTATCAGGTTCAGACTTGGGATGCATTCTTATACATGTTAATTTTGTCATCTCTTTTAAATCTCATCAATCCAGACCCCATTTTCATAATTATCCATCCGATGACCTATATCATATAGTTGCGATGTATGAACTTAAAAGATGGAGGAATTAGATTTTTTTGAATGTTTTTCCTTTTTTTAAAACATTGAGTGCATGAGTTAGATCTGTTCATAGAAATACATGAATCTATACAACAGAATTTTGGAGGATTACCTGTTGTCTTTCAATTTTTGCCTCACCAATACCATGGAAAAAGGGAATGTCATTCCATATGCTTTGATCATGAAACATTTAACCCATGTTGTGAAATAATATTAGGAAGAGAGGATATTTTTGGAGATATTTGAACAGTTTCATATTAGAGTCAATGAATCAAGGGATGTGGTTTCTTTGGCCACTATTTAGTTGAAATCACTCTTCTTGAGGTCATTCTTCTGGAGTTGAAGCTTGATTATGAGTTCTTTAGCTTTAGAGAATCTCTTCATGGTGCGGACACCAATATTGGGTGGTCGTTCTATGAAGAGGGAATCCTACTCTTTCAAAAAAAATTGATGTGCTATTAGAGGCAAGGAAATATGTGAGGAGGGATTTACAAAATTCCCATTGGTATTTGTACCTACAAATCACTAATATATTTTCTAACAAGTAGTGGTAATTTTGTTTTATATGTATGAGATTGGAAATTTTTAATTTTGTCTCCCACTATTATATATTCCAACAGGTCTTGGCTGGGAAACAAAAACTATTGGGTTTTCTTCAGCCACATCCAGTCCCAACATATAAGTAGGATGAGATTTCTATGAACATTGTGTTTGGGTTGCAGCATACCCAAATAAAGGAAAAGTTTATAAGTGATGTGACTGATCAGATGAAAAAATTGGATAACTTTATAATAATTCATGATATAGAAAATGTTTAGGATTTTGTAAATATTTATGTGATATAAATTTTTATGTTCCATGGAGTTCCATATTCTATATTGTAAGACATGGATCATCAGTTAACTTCTCCCATATAGAGAGGCTTAGTGATGAACCATGATCTTACATAAGTTTGATTATGGAATACATTCCACAATTTTATAGAATTAGAGAGATCTTTACATATTCATGAGGATAATCTTTTATATTGTGTTCTCATCATTGGTGGATCTTAGGATGATCATTTTGGGATTAATTAGTTTTATTAAGATAATTTTTACATTTATATGATCAAAATGTCTCATTTTGAGGGCTTATATAGTCGTATATTTAGATCTTCATTGTAATGGTAGAAGATTGGAGATTGTCCTTTGGTTTTAGTTTAAGAGATAACAACAATGTTTTAGTTTATTCATTAGAGAATGTTGACAACACAAATTGAATATATGTATTGTGTTGATTATGGTCACATGACATTGGTGTTTTCAGTTACTAACTATGTGTTCTTGAATGTTTCACCCTGGATGGGTAATCAACAACATGGGAGGCAAGAGAAACATTCTACTCAATTTTTCAGACCATTTCTGGTTATTAGGAATTTGGAGGAAGTTTCATAGCATTTAGTAAATCCGTTGCATCTACCATTGATACATAACATATTTTAGGTACCTCATATTTGTATGTGTCTTTCTAATCCATGTAATGTTCTAATATGGAGTCATATTTATATTGAACCAAATTTATCAATGATTGAATGACCAGTCATGATATTTTATTATGAAACCATGGTACATTGTGGGAGGAAGATACATATTTTTGGTTGTTTTTGAGTTGAAATTGCTATATTTTTGAAAATACTGGACTACTTCATGGTTTATAGATGGTTTTATAAATCCATGAACCCACTCAAGTAATAATGTGTAAACCTATGAAATTGGTTTTTCTGTAGTTATTACACGATTTTTATGACCTAGCACATTTATAAGAGAAATCATGTGGCACATTTATAATAGGGTCATGACTAGGACATATAGCTTGGTCTAACTGTGTGGTTCTACCCGAATAATCATGCATATGATTTTTTAATAAAATACCTGTTGATAAAAAAATTATTGACCCCCTTGGTCCCCTACAGAATAGAACAATGAATAATAATTTTCTCTATTATTTAGTTCTCCAAAGATGGGAGTTTTTCCCCATGGACCCCTCTTAGAAGATTGTCAAAGATGATGAATGTTTCTTGATCTTTACCAGGTAGGTTTCCTCTTATAGTTTGCATTCTCCTTCGATCTCTATCTTCCTCCCAAGGGATTAGTGGATCCTTATGTTGTAGTTTTTTTTAAACACCATCCATTTTAGATTATAAATCATGGATTGATCCATTTTACATGGATTTCATGATCATTATTTTTTCATTTCACATCCCAATTAGGGTTTAGTAAATCATGATCCATTGATACCAAGGTAGGTTGTTTCAGTGCAATGAATAATTTTTGTTAACCCTAAATTTCATTGTTTGTTTTCATGAGTTTTTATAAATTTTATTTTTTTATTTTTATTAAATTTATTTTTGTTTGTTAGTCAGAAAACCCAAATCCATTAGATTGGGGATTAAAAACATTTGTTTTTGTTATGGTATTGAGAAAACCCCCAATTACATTGAATTTTGGTGTGTTTATTGATTTTTTTTCAAATAAATTATTAAATTTTATTATGGAAATGGATTTGAAGTAAATTTTTTATAAACATTAATTCCATTGAATTGTTAAATTATTGTGAAATTGATTGAATTTTTTGAAAATTAAAATTTTGATTTTAATTCTGAATGTGAATTGTGAATTAATTTCAAATTATTATATTATTAAAATAGATTAAAATGGTTTTGATAGAAAACATATGGTTTTATCTCTAAAAAGGCATGTTTTAGTTTAAAAACCCATTTTTGGTTTTAAATGAAAATTTAAATATTTGAAATGGTGAATGGGAAAAATTATATTATAATAATTCACAAAATAAATTTCCCATTATTGATTTTTTATAAGAGAACATGAAGGACTTCAGTAATTAGAGAGTTATTGCACAAAAATCAATGATTTAAAACATTAAAAAACTTAAATACAATATGTCACATCCCATAGTTGATGGTGACGAGTCCTCTTTGACCTGCTATCAATAGGAAATATGTACATTTTTTCATGTCACCTTGATTGCATAGAGTCCATTGGCCTAGAACTATCATATGTTCTTGGGCATTTGACCTTGTTACTCACTTATTTTTCTATCAGATGAATATATTCCATTATTGTTAACAGTTTTATGTTCACTATAATTGATATAAAATGATTTTTATAGATATTTTTATTTAATATTTTTTTTGAAATTTTCTATTTATTTAGATATATTCCATCAATTGAAAAGTAAATTATTTTCTTAATTTATTTCAATATTTTGAAATATGAATCATGAATTATTTTAATTATGTTTATGAAATTCAATTTTTATCATTTTTATTAAATGATATATTTTGTTAATTTAATATTAGAATAAGATATGGAATCCTTTGGGAGACCCAACATGGATTTTTAACTCAGGCCCTACCTATACCTTTAGATGTTTGTATATTATCTCATTCCATATTTGAGAAGAAGGAAATCACCAATTTGATATGCTTCTTACTTTTGATCAATGGACTTGGTGGGTTTCTTTTATAGGGAAATGGTCAGTTATTCATGTTCGTAGTACTTATGGTTGTAGTATTTTAGGGTCTTCATACCAATTTGACTACAGAAACACATCTGCCAGTGGATTTTCTACTTCATAGATTGTGATTTCTTATCTTGCTTTCACATTTTTAGAGAGAAATTCATTATCAGATTAAATTTTAATGATGCATTGTGCTAGTAACCAACCAATGGGGATCATGAATGAATTTTGGGTTATGTCCGGGACATCTCAGTTATTGGGTTACCATGGTACCTAGAGTGGTTTTAAGGATTTATATTAGAAGAAACCATCAGTCCCATTTATAATATCTACATGTATAGGCTGCATAGTTTGGCCTAAATGGCCATGTCTACCCATCTAACTGTTCCTAGGAGTTTTAACATAATTCTAAATATGATTAAAAATTATCGAACACCTTTATTTGTCATCTAAGAAATGAAACAACCCATAATTTATTTCTCCCTTCCTTGGAGCTCCCTGGAAGAGTTATTATCACCTCTAACCACACCCAAAAGAGAATAGATTCTTGAGTAATTCCATTTGATCTTCACCTGATTGGTGTTGTCTTTCAGTTCTCATTATCCTATTATTTTTCAATCTTATTCACTAAGGTGTGTGGATCATTTTTGTTTATTGTTAGACTAATACCCTATATTTATGATTATAAACCAATGTTTTATTATTGTTACTTGGATTATGTGAAGTCTTCATTTGATGATAAATATCGATTAGTGTTTGGTGAATAGTGAAATATTGATCATGAGGTAGGTGGTTCTGTTATGAGGCCAAATTTATGTTGATAATATTTTTTAAAATTGCAATAGTTTGAATTAAATTAAATTGTTTGATTTTGATGAAATAAATTTTAATGTGGTTTTCTGGAAAAATAAAATTCTATTGAATTGGGTTTTGTAAGAAAATGGTATTTTTTCATGGTTTTGGGAAAACCCTCAATTACATTGAATTGGTTTGTGTTAGTGAAAATTGATTAAAATAAAATTTTGAAATTATATTTGATGATTAATTTGATGGAAGACTATGAAAAACTACAATTGCATAGAATTGGGGGTTTATTATGAAAATTATGTAATTTTTAGAAACATAAATTGACAATTTAAATTTTGTATGTGAATTGTGAAATTGAATTGTGAATTGATTTCAAATTCCTATAATTTGAAAAGTGATTAAAAATGGATTAAAATGGTTTTGTCATAAACCATATGGTTTTATATAGGAAAATTCATTTTTTTAATTAAAAATCACATTTTGGGGTTTTAAGGGAAAATTGGAATATTTGAAATAGAGAATGGGAAAAATTTTATTTTATCTATTTTTTTAAAAAATCACAATGTTTTTTAATTATTAAAGAACATGAAATACAGAGATAGTTATTGATTTTTTTACAATACAATAAGATTTACAATGTTTGAAAATATAAATCCATCATGTCACATCACTTAGGCGATGTTCATGAGTCCTCTTTGTCCTATAATAAAGAGGAATTATGAACATATTTTGGTGTCACATTGAGTTTATGGAGTCACTTATCCTATAACTATGATTCCTTATATGGAATATGTCTATATTTCCCATTCATTATAATTTAAATTTATTATATTCAGTTGTTGTAAACTATTTTACATTAATTATTATTATATAAATTTTATTATATATAATTAGTCATATAATCAATTTTTGAAAAGAAAATTTATTTTAAAAATATTCCATCTATAATAATTTAATGCTTTTTTAAAAGTATTTACTTCATCTGAATGTAATGAATAAATTGTTTTAATTATTTTTTCTGAAATTCAAAGACTATAAGTTTTAAATTGAATTCTCTATTTTGTTAATTTAATAATGGAACCAGTTATGGAATACACAGTGAGACTCTACTGGTAGTTATAGCTCAATCCCAACCTTGTCCATCTGGTTTTTATAGATTTTCTCCTTCCAGGATTGAGAAGAGGTATGTCACCACATGGATGTGGTTATAACTATTGATCTTTGTTTTGGTGAGGTGCATCCTTTGGAACATAGGTTGTTTATATTCATATATTTATGGAACATTTCTATAGTGATTTTGGTTTTCATACCTATTTGACTTATGGTACACACATCCTAGTAGATTTTTGTGTGTATTCATCATGATTTGTTATCTTTATTCCTCATTTTTAGTGGAAAATTTGTTCCCACATACTATTTTTATGATTCTACGTTCTAGTCTCCAACCTAAGGGTATCAGGAATACCTTTTGGGCCCTTCCTGAATTTTTTTAGTTTTAGGGTTTTTAGGGAACCCGGTGTGGTTTATGACAATGTGGTATTAAAGTGAACCAAAATTGATTGAGTACCAAGACCTAAATCAATAGAAAAGTCAACATCGCTTTGATACAAATTTTTCACAAACCGGTCTATGCACCATAATAACCCGATAACCTAAACGATAATGACATTGACCGAAGGGTGTTATTGTTACCCATGGGTTAACGACTATCACTTGGCATCAATCAAAATTAGTATTGGAATGAATTTCTGACTATGAATGAGGAAGTACAATAATAAATGTGTATGAATACTAATCAAAATACACAATGTTATGTGTACCCGAAGTCAAATAGGTTAGAAAAACACAAATTACAATAGCAATATACCAAAAAAATTGGAAGATAAACAACCTCATTTCCCAATGGATGCAATACTCCATGTCCAAAAAAGAATTTCTCGAACCACCTCTATGTGGTTCCTTAACGCTACTCAAACCTGGAAGGAAAACATATAGAAACACAAAAATCAACATGTTGGTTATGAGATAAAAATCCACGTAGGTTCTCACCAAGGATTCCTAAATAGATGCCAATAATATATTAAAAAATAGATAAGTTTTAAAAAAAATAATAGATTTGGCATTTGAAAAACATTATTAAAATAATTCATGCATTATACTTCAAAACAAAGAAATAATTTTTAAAAAAATATTCATATTTAAATTGATGGAATATTTTAAAAATAATGGTGCTTTTCAACAATGGAATAAATGAACACCTTTATATAAAATAGGTTATATAAATCAAAATAGAAGTAAAACAATTTACATTAATGGTTTATTTTATTTCAAATTACAAAAAATGAGAAATTAGACCATTTAACATAGAATGTATGATAGTTCCAGGATAAGGAACTTTGCACATTCATGTTGGAATGACTATATATAAATTCAACCCTTTGATATCAGGTTATATATGACACATCACCATCACTTAATTGATTCAATGTGATGCAATTATGTTTTTCAATGTTTTAAACCATAGTGTGATATACAATAAATCTCTAATTACCTATGATTTTCATGTTCTCTAATAAGAAATAAATAATGGGAAATTCATTTTAATAATTCTTAAAATTCTATTAATCTCATTCTATATTTAATTTGTGAATATTTTATATCCTAAAACCAAAAAAAGTTTTTATTAAAAAAACATTCTTTTCCTAAGATAAAGCCCCATGGGTTCCCCAAAAAACATTTTCATCCATTTAAAAAATATAAGAATTTGAAATCAATTCACAATTCAAATCCACAATTCAAATTCATTGTTAAATTGAACATTTAATTTTTTAAAAAATTCATTCAATTTTATAATAAAACTTCAATTCATTAGGTTTGGGTGTTTTCAAAATATTATATCAAATATAATTCAAAAATTAATTTCATTAATTTAATTGAAATAACATCTATAAATACACCCTAATCAATGGATTTGGGGATTTTCCTGATACAATTCCCAAAAAAAAAATTTTAACCCAAATTTAATGGAATTGTATTATTTTAAAAACAAAATTGAAATCCTTTAAATAAAAATAAATAACTAAATTTAATTCAAAATAATTACATTAATCATAGTAATTATGGGTTAAAATAAATTAGGCATCGTAAAAGAACCATCTACCTCAAGATCAACATATCTTGATCCACCAAAACTTAATATGGATTTGAAAAAGAAGAAACCTTATCACATAATCTATATAATAATGATCAAACCTATAATTATAATCTATAAAATAGTTGTTAAAAAACACAATTCTACATGAGGATACAATGAACCCTTTGCATAAAGAGGGAGATAGCTGAGGAATGAGAATGAGAAGACGAAACCTACCAAGTGAAGGCCGAAAAGAATTCCTCAATCTCTGATCTACTTCCAATAGGGATTTGAGGGTCCTGAAACACTTCATGGGAGATTAATGGAAGGTAAAAATCAATTATGAGTTATTCCGGCCCATTGGGGACCTAGAATTAGGTTTTGATAATTGTTAAAAAAACATATTAATCAAAAACCCGAATGCATGGTTAGCTAATAATACCCAGATGGCTAGGAAAACCTATATGTGCTAACTATATTACTAAGTAAACGGTTACAAATATTATATTTATAGTGGGTTAAAAATCTCACAAACCATGAACCAACAATTAAAACCCCATATTGTTTATCTGGTTAATAGGGTACCCAAGATGGTTCAAGAAAAAGTGGTATCAAATAGAAATTCGGATCCCTACAGGTTGGTCACTAGTACCTAGAAACATAAAAAATGAATGTATGTGATAATAATCCAATATAAATGTTCAAAGGATACAAAATATCATTTTACATACAAAGGAAACCGTAATGGGATTTGTGTACCAGAAGTCAAACAAGTATGAAAAACCAAAGTGCTATACAAATGACTAAAAAATAGGAATATAAACAATCAATGTCACAATGTATGAAACTCTCTGAGTCCACTAATAAATAGCTTGAACAACATCCAAGTGGTGATTTACCCTTACTCAAACCTAGAATGAGAAATCTAAAAACACCCGAAGATATAGGTATGGTGTGATCTAAAAATCCTAGTAGAGTCTCACCAAGGATTCCATAAAATATTCAAATATTAAATTTAAAATAGGGATTTAAATTTAATACAAAAAGGTTCTAAATTGTAAAAAGACATAATTATGAAAATTAATTCTTCACATTTCATATTATGAAAAAAATTTAAAAAAAATATTCACATTTCAATTGATATAATATTTCTAAAATAATAGTGCTTTTTAAAAATGGATTTAAAACCCAATTTTAAATGAAATAGTTTTTATAAATCAGAAGGTATGAAAAAAAGTTTACAATAATAAAATATATTAATTTCAAACAAAAAAAAAGTAAAAAACATGGTCATATGATAAAGAATGTATGATATTTCAAGGTGAATGGTTTCCACACACTCAAGCTGACATAGTAATATGTACAAAGGTTGCTTGGATATCATGCCAAAGTGTACTCATCACCATAACCTTAGCGATGGGATGCGCTGCATTTTTTTGAAATTAGTAAATCATAGAGTTCTATAATGTAAATAACTAACTAACAAGGAATTAAAGTTCTCTGATAACTAATCCATGATGATCAATTTATTTAAAGAATAATTAAAATAAAATTAATCCCAATCTCCATTTCAAATATGCCAATTTACCATTTAAAATCCAAAATGGGTTTTTAATCAAAATAATTCCTTTTCACAGATAAAACATTTTGGTTTCAGTCAAAATAATTTTCAATCCATTTTCACAATATTAGAATATGAAAGCAATTAATAATTCACTTTCACAGTTGAATTCAAAAATGCTAAATTAAAAAAACTCCATCAATTTGAAAATAAACACCAAATTATATAGAATTGTATGTTTCACAATTTTCCATCAAATATATTTCTATAATAAATTTGAACAATTTAATCAAAATTGGTTTTATAAATATACCCCAATACTATAGAATTGTGTGTTTCACCAATACCAAGACAAAAAAAAACATTTTTTAAAACCACAATTCATTGTAATTGGTTTTTCCTAAAAAACCAATTTACTTATTTTTAGTCAAAATAAAAAAAATGAATATAATTACAAAAATTGATATTAGAAAAGTTAATTTTGGGTTAATAAAAATTAAGCATCAAAATTGAACCACCTAACTCAGGATCAGTGCATCATGACTAACCTACCCCATTCTGTGATTTTCAATGAAGAATGATGATCATGGAATTCAAGTAACGAGTATCCAACATATTTTTATAATTAAAAACAAATATTATTAGATTAAAAATTCAACATGAGGATCCATAGAACCTTAGTGATGAAAGGAGATACTATAATAGAATAATAATGGCAAGAGAAAACCTACTAGGTGAAGATCCAATGACATTCCTCAATCTTTTATCTACATTTCGAAGGGGTCTGAGGGACCAAAATCTCTTCTTGGGAGCTCCAAGGTAGGGATAACATGATTATGGTTTGTTCTAGTCTATCATGAGATAAAAATGGGACTCATGAATTTTTAATAAAAGATTATTTCAATTAAAAACTCATATGTATGGTTAGTTGGGAAGACCCACATTGTGTGGTCAAACCACATGGTCTTACCATTTGACTATTTTAAATGGGATGAAAATTTTCTCTTAAGAAGGTGCATGGTCTGCCAAAACATGCATCAAACATTCAAAAAAAAAGAGCTTGGGGTTTCATGGTTTGGATGGTGTGGGTAATAAATCTATGCCCTACCACAAACAAGCACATAATTTTCAAAACATTAAAAATATATACTTAAAAACTCCCAAAAAAATCCAACCAAATCAATATTGAATTGCGGGTTTAGGAATACCCAAAATAGTAAAAGGATGTTACAAATCATTTTTAAGAAAACAAGATAATTACCCTGGTAGTCTGATAGAAGAGCTGGCACTGACATGGCTTGATGGAAATTCCTGATCCCCATGGGTTGGAGACTAGAACCTAACATCATACAAAATGAATGTGGGAATAAATTTTACATGAACATTGTAGAAAAAAGATAGAATAATAGTAAAAATAGAATAGAAACTCAGTTAGGATATTTTTACTAGTAGTAAAACATTAATGAAACCCCCAATGTACAATAACAACATACCATAAAAATAAGAAGCTAAACATGCTGAGTCCCAACGTATTCAACTCTCCATATCCACAGATACACAGAAAGAACCACCTCTATGTGATGCCTTTTCCCTACTTGATCATGAAAGGGTAAAATCGATAAACATTTCATAGGTACTATTGTAGTACCCCCGGTTTCTAGTATGTAACCTTGTTTTATTCTTTTTAAGTACATGAAGCATATGAGAAATAGTTGGGAAAATTTGGTGGCTTTTAAAGTATTAAAGGGAAAAAAGTGGTGACTCACGGGCTTCACATGGGTTGCTTAAATCGTGCGGAAGTCGTACATGTGGTGGTCACTTTGGGAAGTGGAGACTCCACGGTGTGCGAACGGTTTAGACAAACCATGCGAGGAGGCCGTACAGAGTGCCCCTTCCATGCAGTGACTACCGCACAGTTAGCACACGATTACACTATCCTTGTGGAATAACCATGCACAGAGTCAACTTAGATTTTATTTTTATGTATTTAATCAGTTTTATCTTTAAACCCACTCTTTTTTTCTTCTAGATGGCCCTAACTCGAGATTTATCTCTAGTGAATGTGGGAGGACACTTAATAGGCATTTTGGAAGCGATATGGAGGTTTGCCTTGGAATTTAGAGGCCGGTTGATCAAGGTAAGTCTTGTTTCCTTGAGTTTTTATAGATCTCTTTCATCCCTCTTGATGGATCCTTAGAACTACACTCTAGGTGGGTAGATATAAGGTAGTTGATGGCTTTTATGTCAGGTTTTGGATTTGTTGGTACAAGGGGAAGGAATCTAAGGAGGTTTTGTGGATTAATTGACTCGGTTTTGTTGGATTTCTTCATCCATTGGTTGGTTTTGACTAATTTTTCGAGTTAGGTGAATTCACTCTCAATTCCCAGTTCTTAGAACTTGAAGTCTTAGTTTCAAATTGTTTTACATGATTGAAATGGTTTGTTTATCTGCTGTGAAAGAATGGTTTAAACCCATTTTTAGCAATGAGTGATTGGAATTGTGTGTTTTTGGAAATTGTTTGTCGAAGTGAATTTAAAATGGTGATTTTAAATTGGTTATGGTTTTTCTACTTGAATGAAATGGTTTTCAATAAAATGTTTGATGCTTTATTGAAATGTTTTTAACACACTTGGTTTTGGCATGGATTTTCATGGGTTGTGGTGTGTGTTCATATACATTGGGATGGATAAGGGCGAGAGGTTCCCCCATAAAAGAGATGGATAAGGGCATGAAGTACCCCGGTCAAGGTAGTCCACTATGTAATGACTTAGTGGAAGGATAACTCACAACTCGTGAGTATAGGGAGGTCCAACTTGCATGTATGGTTGGTTGTGTGGATTTGTGAAATGGAATGAATGTGCCAAAATGGAAAAGAAAATTTGATAGGAAACATTTCTTGGTTTCTTTTCTTGAGAAATATGGTTTTTGTTAGAAAATGGTTTTGACATGGAGCTTGTTATATTGTGAACTGTTTTGGAATTGTTTTATATAAATTGTTTTATATAAATGTGCTAACATGTTTTATCCTAGAGGCATGGGTTGGGAAGTTATCGAGGGAAACATACTGAGTTTCATTACTCACCCCCTGCTTTGGCATGTTGGTTCTTTTGCAAATGTCATATATCGAGATGTTGGCAAAGGTAAGATGTCACATGTTTACAACACTACTTCGTGATACTTGGGATGGTTTGTGATGTTGGATCTTGGAGCTTGTGGAGTATAGAGTTGGGTTGCTGTCTTGTAGTCTTTTAGATTGTCTTTCTGCTGTTTACTTTGATTTAGTGTGGGTCCCCACTATGGTAATTTTTGTAGGTTTATGATAAAACAAAAATGGTTGAGATGTCTCACCTTTTATCATGCATCAATTAGTTGATTAGTTTGGTTATGGTTGTTGGTTCTATAGTATGTTCAAAAAGGTTAAATCCTCCCCACTTGTTTTGAAACCCTTCGACATTTATTTCCAGCCTTTGGCTCCTTGGGGATGTATCTTAAGGCCTAGTAATGACTCGTTGTACTCTCAAGACAATGAGGATAAGCGGGTCACACCAAATGGTATCAGTTTTTTTGGTCCTTGGGGTATAAATTCAATCAGCTTGTTCCTTTCCTTGTGGAACAAGTATTTATCAGTATTGTTGGTCTTGGTGTTGAATTCTTACATGTATATTCTTTGGGTGGTCATCTTAGGGTGAAGTAGGATTGTCGGAACTTGGAATGTAGAGCATAAAAAGATGTAGCTAACCTATTTAGGTTGAACATCAAGTTACCAGAGAGTTGGGTACAAAAGTGTTTTGGAGACACTCATAGGATAACAAATCTGATTGTCATGGGTTTAGCCAGTGAGATGAGCATGACATGCATTAGAGGAATGAATTCCCACTAAGAGTGCATATCTCATTTTGAGAAATGGGATATGGTTTCATTCAAAAGTGTGATTTCTAAAAATTTTAAACATGTTTTCAAATGAAATATTTTGAAAAGAGAATGGTTGATGTATTTTTAAAATAGATTGATTTTCAAAAGAAAGAGAAGATTTATTTTTATAAATGGGTAAATGTGGAAAATCTCGATGGTTGGAAATCAATTATGTGATAGTGATGTGATAGAAATTGAAATGCTAAGCCTTCAGTTTCTAGGAAGTGAGACTAACGACGTCTTTTGTTTGTATAGAAAATGGAACTCGTTAGGCGTCATAGAAACCAAATAGAAGAGGCTATAGAGAATGTGGTCACAACTGAGCCACAGGTGAACCAGCAGCAAGTCTAGAGTATAGTTCAAGCATTTCAGGCTATGGACATGGGGAATTGGAGGGATGAGTCAAGGAATGCAGACCATTCTGTCCAGTTCCAGAAGCAGAATCCACCCATCATTCGGGGTGATTCTGAACCAGAAAGGGCGGAGGTGTGGCTGATTAGAATGAATCATATCTTCGATTTCATCGGCACACCAGCAGAACTGAAAGTAAAGTTGGCGACGTATATGCTGGAGGATCTTGCACGATAGTGGTGGGAGCTAGCGGTGCACGCTAAGGTGGATCAAGGCCTGGCCTGAGAGGAATTTGAGGAATTGTTCAATAAACAATTCTATCCTCACAGATTCAAGATCCATAGGATGACAAAATTTTTCAGCCTGAAGTAGAAGAATCTCTCCATCACAGTGTATACGACTAAATTCATGAATTTAGTGCGCTTCGCACCGGAAGTTGCTGCAAGTGTGTCACTGAAGGCATGCATCGATGAATCGGGGTTGCGACAAGAGATTTTCTTGAAGATAGCAATGCTCTGTATTACGGATTATACGGAGATGGTAAATAGAGCAACATTTTTTGAAATAGACATATCAGGAGTTATTAGAGGAGGAAGTATGATGATACTCACAGGAACGGGTGGGAACTCTAATGCTAGGAACAAGAAAAAGAGGGGCACCTACTTATAAGGTGGGATTACAAATCAGAATCAGATGGCTGGATCAGTGAATCTTCCTCCATGAACCATGATGAAATATGGGTGTTTTCAATGTGGCCTGATTGATCACATGAAACGAGAATGTACATCACCACCGAAAGCATGCCACAATTGCAACAAGATGGGGCATCATTAGCAATATTATCGTAGTGCTCCACGGTCGGGTGTTCGTGACACTTCTCATGTGTCACAAGCATCTTATGCTTCGACAGTGAGAGAATGGAAAAATCAGTCTCTCCAGTAGAACAGAGCTAGATATGGTGATTCCAGGAATAACATGACTCCTCAGGCAGGGAAATCTCAACAAGTCAATAAGGAGAAAAGTGCAGCAACAAAGTAATTTTATGGAGTAGAACAGGTGATTGTAGATGACCAGTCTGGACTGTCAACAGTGAGAGGTATAATTATTTTGAATTCTACACTCATGCAAGTGTTGTTCGATACTGTTGCATCACATTCCTTTCTTGCTTCTCGTATTGTAGATTTTCTGAACATAAAACATGAAATGATGCCTTCTGTGATAAAACATCAAACTCCTCTCAGTGAAAGAGAATGTAGAGCCTTCATGTGTAGAGCATGTTCAATAACTTTTGATGGAGCTGAGCTAAAATGGGATTTATCAGTGCTGGAGATGGATGTCAATGATATAATCCTGTGTATGGATTGGTTGACAGAGTTTAGGGATCACATCAACTGTTATAGCAGAATAGTCAGTTTTACGACTGAGGATGGCATCGAGAATCTATTTATTGAAGAAAGAGTGGTGAACGTAGGTGCAACGGGCTGGTTGGAACCAGTAGTGGCAATGATCTCTTACCAGTTGGCTGCGTTAAACTTGGAATCAAGGGAGGAGATCGCGAATAACAGTTTTCCAGTAGTCGCGGATCAATTCCCTGATGTTTTTCTTGAAAACTTCTCAGTGTTACCACCTGTAAGAGAAGTGGAGTTTATGATTGATCTCCTTCCAAGGACCAGTCCTATCTCACTTCCATCTTACATGATGGAACCAATAGAGTTAAAGTAATTGAAAGTGCAGTTAGAAGAAATAGAAAGAAAGGCTTTATTCGGCCAAGCCTGTCTCCATGGGCAGCACCAATTTTGTTTGTAATGAAAGCAGATGGAAATTTGTGGATATGTGTGGATTATCATAAACATAACCATGTTATGTTAAAGAATAGATATCCGATTACATGCATTGATGACCTGTTTGATCAATTGGGGGGAGCTCAGTGGTTTTCTAATATTGACTTATGGTCAGGATATCACCAGTTGTGAGTTCGGAAGGAGGATATTCTGAAGACATCCTTCAAAAGAAGATATGGACACTAAAAATATGTAGTCTTTCCTTTTTGTCTTACGAATGCACCTAAAGTCTTTATGGCATTGATAAATCGAATATTTCAGAGATATATAGATTATTTTGTTGTAGTGTTTGTGGACGACATATTGGTGTATTCAAGAACAAGGGCAGAGCATGAGCAACACATGGTGATAGTGTTGGAAGTCTTGAGAGACAATCAGTTGTATGCCAAATTATCAAAGTGCGATTTTTGGATACAAGAGGTACGCATTCTGGGCCATGTTGTTTCTGAGAAAGGTGTTTCAGTGGATCCAGAAAAGATAGAATCTGTTCTTTCTTGACAACTGCTGAAGAATGTATTTTAAATATGATGTTTTCTTGGTCTATCTGGAAATTACTGACGCTTTATGCATGACTTCTCATGACTATCTTTGCCTATGACAACATTTACAAATTAGAATAGTGAATTTCAATGGACTAATGAATGTCAAAGATCTTTTCAAGAGTTGAATATTCTCCTTACATGAGCACCCATCTTGATTTTTCTAGAATCGGGACAGGGTTACGTGGTGTATTGTGATGCTTCAGGATATGGGTTGTGATGTGTTCTGATGAAATGAGACCATGTTGTTGCTTATGGATCAATATATATGATATTTCAGGAAAAGAACTACCCAAAACATGATTTAGAGTTATCTGCAGTTTTCCATGCCTTGAAGACTTGGAATCATTATCTCTTTGGTGTGAAATTCACTATGTTTACTTATCATAAGAGTTTGAATCATATTTTCTCACAATGAGATTTGAATATGAGGTATAGGAGATGGATAAAGTATCTTCAAATGTTCGACGTTGACTTGATATATACACTGAGTAAGGGAAATTTGGTAGCCAATGCATTAAGATGAAAGTCATATGCTCAGTTGGCACAAGAAGCTTTATATGAGTGGAAATTGATGTCGGTCTTAGCCGATTTGCGTATGGAATGTGAAAACCGAGATGATGTTGCAGTTTTCATTCTAGTTGCACTTGTTCCTGATTTGGTGGAGATAGTAATGGAGGCACCGACATCTGATGAAGACTTTGTTTCAATGAGGTAAAAAATTAATGGTGGGGAGACCATTGAGGGATGGAAGTTGGATGGGAGTTCATTTTTGTGGTTTCAAGATCGGATGGTTGTACCTTTAATTACTCAGGAACAACTCCTTCATGTTTACCACCATTCAAGATGGGATGTACATCCAGGTACACAAAAGATGTATAAGGCGTTGCAGGCGTAGTTATGGTGGAGCAGCATGAAAAGGAAGGTGGCCGAGTTCATCTCACGTTGCTTAACTTGTCAGCAGGTTAAAGTAAAGCATCAGAGACTAGTGGGTATGTTACAATATTTACCTATCATAGTGTGGAAATGGGACCAGATAACAATGGATTTCATTACAGGTCTTCCAATAACAGTCCGAAAACACTATTCCATTTGGGTGATAGTGAATGATCTAACCAAGTCGGCCCATTTCATCCCTATTTGTGATACTCATACGGTGGATGATATTTCAAAAATCTATATCCGATAAGTTGTAAAGAGGCATGGTGTACCAGTTTATGTTGTCTCCGATAGAGATCCAAGGTTCACATCTCGTTTCTGGTGATCCTTACAAAAATCCCTGGGAACCTAGTTGAATATGAGTACAGCGTATCATCCTTAGACGGATGGAAAATCCTAAAGGACGATACAGATGCTGGAAGACATGTTGTGGGCTTGTGTAATGGATTTTGTGAGATCATGGGAGAAGCATATACCCTTATTGGAGTTCTCATAGAATAACATCTATCAGGCCTTGATACACATGGCTCCATTTGAAGCATTGTATGGGCTTCCTTGTCATTCTCCACTTTGTTGGGTGCAAACAGGTGAGAATTCACTAGTTGGGCCGAGCCTTGTCCGTGAAACAATGGAGAAGATTCATTTGATAAAAAAGTGGATGTAGACAGGACATAGTCATTAGAAATCTTATGCAGATCATCACCGAAGACCGTTGTCGTATGCGGTGAGTGATCATGTCGTTTTGAGAATCTCTCCAAGGCTTGGACATCGTTGTTTTGGGAAGCAGGGAAAATTAACTCCTCGATATATATGCCCTTTTGAGATACTAAAATGGGTTGGTGAGGTGTCATATCAGTTGGAATTACCACCATGGTTCAGTGCAGTTCATAATGTGTTCCATGTATCTCAGTTGAAGAAGTATCAGCCCGATCATGACCATGTGATCATATGGGATCATGTTGACCTAGTGCCAAATGCTTCTTTGGTACATTTTCAGGTGTGTATTGTGGATAGACAGGATAAAGGCTTGCGTGGAAAAAGCATTGGTCTAGTGCGGGTTTTATGGTAGCATCGTCAGATTTAAGAAGAGACTTGGGAATGTGAGAAAGAAATGAAAGAGAAGTGGCTAGAACTCTTTCAGGAAAGTGATGGTTTTCTACTTTTTGGGGACAGAAAGACCCATGGTGGGGAGAATGTAGTACCCCATGTTTCTATTAAGTAACCCTTGTTTTATTATTTTTATGTACATGAAACAAATGAGAAAAGGTTGTGAAAGTTTGGAGTCTTTTGAAGTGTTAAAGGGAAAAAAGTTGTGACACACGGGCTTTGCACGGGTTGCCCAAACCAGGTGGAAGCCGTGTAGGTGGTGGTCACTTTGGATAAAGGAGACCGCACGGTGTGTGCATGGTTTGGAAAAACCATGCGAGGAGTCCGTGTGGAGTGCCCCATCTAAGAAGTGACTAACACACAGTTGGTGCACGATTTGACTAACCATGCGGACTAGCCATGCGCAGAGTCAACATAGATCCTATTTTTAAGGATCTAATCTGTTATACCTTTAAACCCACTCTTTTTTGCTCTTAGATGGCCGTAACTCCGGATTTCTCTCTGTTGACGGTTGGAGAACACTTACTAGGTGTTTTGGAAGTGATTCGGAGGTTTTCCTTGGCGTTTAGAGGCCGGTTAATCGATGTAAGTTTCATTTCCATGAGTTTTCTTAGATATCCGTCTTCCCTCTTGATGGATCCTTAGATCTACACACAATATGGGTATATCTAAGGTAGTGGATGACTTTTAATTCGGGTTTTGGTTGTGTTGGTACTAGGGGAAGGAATCTAAGTAGGTTTCATGGAGTATTTGACTTGATTTTGTTGGTGTTCATCATCTGTTGGTTTGTTTTACCTAATTTGTTGAGGTATGTGGCTTCACTCTCAATTCCTCTTTCTTAGAACTTGAAGTCTTAGTATCATATTGTTTTCCTTGATTGAAATGGTTTGTTTATCTACTGTGAAAGAATGGTTTAAACCTCTTTTTAGTAACGGGTGATGGGAATTGTGTGTTTTTGGAATTTTTTTGTTGATGTGAATTTAAAATGGTGATTTTAAATTGGTTATGGTTTTGCTGATTGAAAGATTTTTTTTCCATAAAAGTTTTGATGATTTATTGAAAGGTTTTGAACATACTAGGTTTTGGCATGGATTTTCATGGGTTGTGGTGTGTGTTCATATGAATTGGGATAGAAAAGGGCAAGAAGTACACCCATAAAAAGGTTCAGATGGATAAGGGTGAGAAGTACCCCCATCAAAAGGGACAGATAAGGGCATGAAGTACCCCCGTCAAGGTAGTCCACTATGTGATGTCTTAGTAGAAGGATAAATCACCACACGCGAGTATAGGGAGGTCTATGTTGCATGCTTGGTTGGTTGTGTGCATTTGTGAAATGGAATGAATGTGCCAAAATGGAAATGGTAATTTGATTGGAAACATTGGTTGGTTGCTTTTCCTGAGAAATATGTTTTTTGTTGGAAAATGGTTTTGACATGGAACTTGTTATATTGTGAACTTTTTTGGAATTGTTTTATATAAATTGTATTAAATAAATGTTCTAACATGTTTTATCATAGAGGCATGGGTTGGGAAGTCATCAGGGGAAACCTACTGAGTTTCATTACTCACCCCCTGCTTTGGCACGTTGGTGCTTTTGCAGATGCCATATACTGGGATGTTGGAAAAGGTATGGTGTCACATGTTTATAGAACTACTTCATGATACATGGGCCGTATCGTGATGTTGGAACTTGGAGCCTGTGGAGCATGGAGCTAGGATTCCGTCTTGTAGTCTTTTAGTTTTTCTGTCCACTGTTTACTCTGATTTAGTGTGGGTTTCCGCTGTGGTACTTTTTTTTGGTTTATGATAAAACAAAAATGGTTGAGCTGTCTTAGATTTTATCATTCTTCATTTAGTTGATTAGTTTGGTTATGGTTTTCGGTTCTGTGGAATTTTAAAAAAAGGTAAATCATCCCCCACATGTTTTGAAACCCTTCGACATTTATTTCCATCCTTTGGCACCTTGGGGATGTCACTTAAGGCCTAGTAATGACTCGTTGTACTCTCAAGACAATGAAGATAAGAAGGTCATTACCACTGATATGTTGTGATGTAAAAAATCATAGTAGGGTTTCACAAAGGATTACATAATAAATACCAATATTAAATTAAAAATAGATGTATTTAAATTTATAACCAATGGGTTCAAAATTTAAAAAATATAACAATTAAAACAATTCATACTATACATTTCAAAGGATGTAAATAATTAAAAAAATATTCACCTTTTAATTTATGTAATATATCTATTAAATGACTCTTTTCAGAAATGGATTCGACAAACACATTTATATAAAACCGTTTATATAAATTATATGGCATGAAAAATAATTTACAATAATTTCATATATTATCTTCAAATAAAAATAAGGAAGAAACATTGGATCATGCATATGAATGTTAAATTTTTGTATAATAAGGGATGCCACATAATCAATGTGACATGAAAATATATACATACGACCCTTTGAGCATTGGCTAATGAGGACTCATCACTATCACCAAATGGATGTGACATGTATCATTTATATTTTGGAACGTTGTAAATAATATAGTATTTTCCTATAACTTACTAACTACCCAAGGATTTCATGTTCTCTAATAACAATTAACAATGGATTTTTTTTATGAATGCTTAAAATACAATTAATATAATTCTCTATTCAAAATATTCTAATTTTATATTAAAAAATGGTGTTTAATCAAAAAGAAAATTTTATTATGAGATAAAACACTTCTATATCTATCATAACCAGTTTAATCCATTTTCACAATATAATAATTTGAAATCTATTACTAATTAGATTTCCCAATTAAACTTCATTTTTCACAATATTCCATCAATTTCATATAAAACCCCCAATTTAATGGAATTTTGGGTTTTCAAAAATTTACACCAAATTCATATCCAAAATTAAATTCAAAATTTTTATCAATTTTTTTTAATAAAGGAACCCCAATTCTATGGAATGGTTGGTTTTCCCAATACCATGAAAAAAACCAATTTTAAACCCCAAAATAATTGAATATGGTTTTTCTGAAAAGAATATTTAACTCCATTTAATCAATATTTATCAATTAAATTTAAGTCCAAAAAATTATATTAAACAATATAATTTAGTATTATAATAAATTATGTATTGTTACAGAACCACCTACATCGGGATCTACAGATCTTGATTCAACATACCCTAATCAGGATTTGTCATGTAAGAATGAAAATCTATAAATCCATGTAATAAGGATGAAACCCTGGTATATAATCCAAAAAATTGGTTATTTCACCCATAATTCAATGTGAGGAACTATGAAGCCCTAGAGTGGAAGAGATAGGTAGTAGAAAAATGAGAAAAATAAGCGGACACCTACCATATTAAGATTGAACAACGCTCCTTAATCTCTAGTCCGCTTTTGTGAGGGGTTTTATTTGTAAAAACTATTATTCAAATCTTCAAGGATGACATAAATTAATTGTGGTTCATTCCGATACACTGGGGACCTAAAAGGGAGGTTTGGGAATTTTTAATAAAATTTCGGAATAATTAAAAACTCATACAAACATTTAACTAGGAAGACCAAAATGGTTTGAAAAAACCATGCAGCCTGGTCATGAACCAATTTTAAATGAACAACAAGATTTCCCCTAAGAGGAAACATATTCTATCAATCCATTCAATATT
Organism: Viscum album; assembly: GCA_963277665.1. Taxonomy (NCBI): domain Eukaryota; kingdom Viridiplantae; phylum Streptophyta; class Magnoliopsida; order Santalales; family Viscaceae; genus Viscum; species Viscum album. The sequence goes on from OY728129.1 coordinate 966,924,451, forward strand.
TTTGAAAAACCCCATTACCAAGGTTTTGATGGTTTGGCTTTAGTGGGAACATAGTTTTGGAAAATCGTACGCCCACTATACAATAGCCTTTAATTTTGAAAACATTCAAAATTTAAACCTAAACACCCCCAAAAAACCCAAAAGATGATTGATATAAAATTAGGGATTAGTAATTCCTAAAAACAAAAACATGATTTTACATCCTCCCACTATAGGACCATTCTATCCTTAGAAATCCTATTAAGAAGATACCATGCCAAAAATTTGATGCCAGTACCCTCTAATCAACACCTCCCTCTCCCACGATTCTAGAGAATCATAAATGTGTTTCCATAGAACTGGAACCAATGGTATCTCCCCCTATTAAGTACCTTGGATTCTGAATCATATATCTTGACTCACAATTCAGTCACGGATAAATTAGTTTTAACCTCAAGATAAATCCAACTCAAAAAATGTTATAGTTTAGAAAGATACTTAAGAAACTATGATAAATGAAATATATTATGTATCAACATCATCTAGGATGAATGCGATAAATGGTTAGAAACATCACCCACTTTTCAATGTCCTAAAAAGATCACAAAAAATGAGGATAAATATTCCATTGACTCCCATGATATCTATAATCCAATCAGGTTGATAATTTCAAGAACAACTAGTCACCAACTAAAAACTCCAATGACCATCGACGGAGATAAACATATCAATTATATAAGATCTTTTCCATCATCATTATTTGATTAATCAAATAAATTTTTGATTTTATCTCCTTTAACAAATTTTCCCAACTAGGAAATTTTCACTAATCTCCATCCAACACAATAGAGATTTAGAAGGACGACCATAGAAGGACTCAAAAGGAGCATTATAATTGATGAAATCTAACTGTTGTTATAATAAAACAAAACCTGATCCAAATTATCATAAAAAACACCACCAATTTCAAGAACACAAGCACGATGCATATCCTAGCGATTATATATGGATATTTCAATCTAGACATCCAACATGGGATGGTATGCTATACTCAAACAAATATAAGATCACAATGCCCCTAGATGGACTGCCCCAAAGGGAGATATGAATCAGTGAACCGTTTCATATAATATATTATCTATAACTCCATGAAACCAAAAAATATCTTTCATATAGAGATTTCCCTACTCCTCATACTTGTCTGTATCATGAATGGGTATTATGTGAGTTTCTTTCATCGATCGATCAATCACAATACATAACACATTATTCTTTCATTGGGTAATTGGAATCCCTACCAAAACATCCATAGATATCTAACACAAATTCAATGTAAGCAGTGTAATTGGATGAAACAACCCCTTAGGTTTCTGGTGATCGAATTTAACCTACTAGCATGTATAATAATGAGAGAAAAAAAATGTCCCATATCATATCGAGCCACCATAATTGTCTCCACATGTTATAAAATATCATAGAAGTTAATGGCTTCAGAAACCATTGTGAATTTTGGAAACTGACCATCACATGATTACATTCCTTTAAAAGAACAACAATATATTTCTGAAATGTTGGAAATATTTCTTTGGAGATTAACCACTCATCAATGGTCTCCCCACCATGGAGATATTATCTAAATCAATAGAACACATCATTATAATGATACTCTTGAAAAATCATCTTGATAAGAGAATGTTTCCACTGAAAACTCACCAAAGAAACCTCAGACTCTGATTCATTGTCTCCAATATGTAACTGTATCAAGATATCCATCAATTTAAACCCTTATAAATATTATGTCACAACATGGGTTATATGTTTCCTACTCAAAGAATAATAAATGACATCTCCTTACCCTAGGGTATAAGTGATGTTGAAGTCAAATAACATTATGAATTTCACCTGTGCCATTAGTAGAGATTCAAATCATTTTGAGGGTATATAAAACTCATTCCCTTATGGTCAAAAGAAACGGTAATTTTTTTTCTATAATGGTAATATCACCAAATCTTATTTTCATGAATCAATGATGCAAGTTCAATCTTGTGGGTCACATAAATTTTTTGTGCCCAATGTTATCAAGATCCATATATGAAAACATTCCCACCATTCATATGTATTAAAAACAATCCTAAACACAATTCATGATATAAGAACACATACCCCTGGCTAGCCTCTAGAATACTAAACCCTAGTGCAGTTGATAAAATAATTTCTCATTAAAAAAAGAACATTTAAATCCTTCTTCCTTAACAAATATTTCTCCCTTCTGAGTTATAGTGGTCCTTAGAGAATCTAACTTCAAGATGTATTTAATGAACTCAGCATAATTACCAGCTAGTCCCAAGATGCTCAGAATCTCAAAATTGTTCATTGGTGTCTTTCTTGTAATAAAAATATTTTCCTTATCAGGATCAACTGATATCCCATGTATCGACACCATGTGTACTAATAATTTCACTTCCTGAATCCAAATATCACATATCCAAATTATAGAATAAGGATGATGATTTATTATAAACTCCAAAACTATTATCATATGTTTCACATGATCCTCTATGGTCATTGAGTAAATAAGTATTTCACCAAAAATACTACCATAAAGGTATCAATATTATTATGGAAAATATTGTTTAGTAATTCTATAAAGACATTATAATAATTGGATAATGATAAAGGAAGAAAAAGGTACTCATAATGTCTATTCCATCATCAAAAGTTTGATTTATAATAGTTATATTCTTTTATCCTCAATTGATGGTAATCAGACTAAAGATTGATCTTAAATAACTACTTAATCCCTTTCAATTGTCCAACAATAGGTGGTAAAATATTCTTGTTCATTACCATAACTCGATCATAATTTTTATAAAAAACACATTAGTAGATAAAACCATCAAATTTCATAGCTAAGATAACTATATATGACCAAGGTGAAAAACTATGACATACAATCCTTTACCTAGAAGATCATCCAGTTGAGTATTCATTACTTTCAACTCAGCTGGTTCAATGTGCTAATAGGGAATAAAAACTATTTGAGTACCAAGAACAAAATCAAAAGAAAACACTAGCTCTCTTACCGCTGGAAAATTAGTGAAGTACGAAGAAATTACATTGGGAATGTTGACAAAAATAGTAGGTAGATCCCCAATCAATGTTTCTTATTCCATATCAACAAGAAAAAACTGGTATTACATTCCCAAATTTTAGATAAGAATGTATGGTCTAAACATGTACCAAAGGGCGTTTCTAATCCCCATGGGTTGAGATTAGCACTAATAATCATACAAAATGATAGTTGGAATGAATATTCCACTAACAATGAAGAATAAATATAATAAATCAGAATTTATAGAAAATAATATCCACTAGAAGATGTGTACCATAACTCAAAAGTATATGAAAACCCAATTTACATTAGAAAATTACTTGGAAAACAAGATAATAAAAAAACCATGTCCTAGTGGATGCGACACTCCATGTCCACAAATGAAGAGTTAGAACCACAACCTTGTGGTTACTAACCCTTACTCAAACTTGGATAGATAAAATCTATAAACACTCAAAGGAATATGTTGGATGTGAGGTAAAACTCACAGTACAGACTCACTTAGGATTCCATAATAGATTCCAATATTAAATTAACCAAAGGGAACATTAAATTTAATATAAACATATTTCGCATTTCCATAAAGATAAATTAAAACAATTCATTTGTTAAACTTCAAATGCTAGAAATTAATTTAAACCAAATAATCACATTTCAATTAGTGAAATATTTATAAAACAATGGTGACATTAACAAATAGATTAAATAAAAAAAATCTAATGGCCCATTTCAACCCATGATCATGATATTGTATGATTTGGGCCTAGCCCGCAAGGTTTTTAATTCCCTAGGCTCTAGAACTTATCCATACCCCATAAAATGAAAAAACATGCTGAATTGTCCTAATGTGGACAATATCACGATCATTGTCTAGAATGGTCTGTAACAAATGGAATCATAACCAGTGTCCATTTAATTGTTTGTCAAGGATTTTGGGCCTTTCTTGGGGGATGAGTATGGAAATCCCACATTTATAAAGGAGGATAATGAAGCACTCCTTAATAAGGTGGTGTCTATACCTTTGCCACCATGAGGCCTATTACTAGGGGATTATTGAGAGCCATATTGCATATAAGGAAAAACCATGGGTTTTAGGACCAAAATAGAAAATATAATCATCATAATATAGACATGTCCATTAAAAATGTTATCAAAGCCATTTTTCTTTGGATGTTTCACCGAGGACACTGGTACCCTCTATTAGGGAGAGGATTATGGAAATACAACATCGAGGAGGAGGATCCCATAACACCCATTTCTAATGTGGCTTGGATACCTCTCCAATTACATGGAAATTAATTATGAGATTCCATAAGGATGGAGACTAGGGAAAGAGAAATTATGTGGGCTAGGACCAAAGTGGAAAATATCATGATCATTGGGTGGACTAGGTTGTTAAAATTGGAATCAAAGCTACCATCCATTTGATTTTCTAGTGAGGCTGATGGGATTTTTTAGGGGTGATTATGGAAATCCAATATCGTGGGAGGAGGTTCATAAACCACCCCATTATAATGTGGAGTGGATACCTCTCCCATCATGAGTTCCATTCATCGTGGATGATTGAGGGATAGAGGCCAAGGAAAGAAATTCCATGTGTTCTCGGCCAAAATCACACAATATCATGATCTTGGTATAAATTGGGCCACAGGGTGTATACATTATTTTTGCATGGTTAGACTATATGTGCAACAATTTTTTTAGTTTGTGCATGGTTATACTATGTGTGAAACATGTCTTCATGGTATGTGTGTGGTTTAAATAATGTTTGAAACTTGTTTCATGGTTTTGCATGGTTAGTATTATTCATGCGATTTGGACAAGGAAATGTTATGAGTAGTAATTAATGTTGTGAAAATATTAATTTTAATCTTGAAACCCCTAGAATTAATTTTAAACTCTCCATAATCCAACATAAATCAATTCTATAGATTTTGGGTGCCCTACATTGGCATATTGGCTCCCTAAAACTCATATATTGGATGATAGATTCTCTAAATAATTTGGATATCTTATTTTTAGTGATTTATTCTCTTCTTGATATTAGATATTTCTTATTCTCTTGGTCCCTTATTTATAAAGGTCATCATTTCTTTTTGTTTTTCATGAATCTTGAATGATTTATGTGGAATTATGGATCTATGATCTCCTTTATCTTATTTTCATATCTACCTTTCTAAATCTGGTGATTTCCATTGAAGGTAATAAATCCCAAATTTTTATTACCAACATTCTTAATTTGAGCATCCTCATTAGAGATTTCTGTTCCATGATCCCATAATTTCAATGCAGGTGGTTCTGTTATGATATCTAATTTGGATTCACACTAAATTTTTTGATTTATTTTCAATCATTTGTTTTAATTACATATTTGGATTAAAATGAAATTACATTCAATTGATTGATTAAAAACCCCTTTCCATTGAAATAAATATTTGTATTTTATTTGGTATTAAATTTTAAAATCATTAATTCTATTTAATTGGGGGACTATGTGTTGTTATTTGAAATTTTGAAAATTTAAATTGTTGAATGTAAATTTGTTGTAATCCCACAATTCTATAGATTTGTGTTTTGTGTGTAATTTTTTTAAATGTGAAAATTTAAAAAATTTAATTTAAAATTTTGAAAAATCCCCCATTTTAATTAAATTGTTGTATGTTTGTGAATTTTTTAAAAATTATGAAAGTTAATAATTTTTAATTTAAATTTGTTGAAATCGCCTATTCCATTAAATAATGGTGTGTTTTTTAAATTATTGAAAAGTTGGAAAATTAAACTGTGAATTTAAAATTTTGATGTCCCCCAATTCCATTATAGTGTGTATTGTTTTTGAAAATGTTGAAAATTGTGAAAGTTTTAATTTTTATATTTAAATTTTTGAAAAAACCCCAATTACATTTAATTGGGGTGTGTTTGTAAATTTTTTGAAAATTTTAAAAAATTTAAATTATTGAATTAAAAATTATGTAAATCCCTCCACTTCTATTGAATTTGTTGTGCATTTCTGAAATTTTTGGAAAATATGAATATTTAAATTGAACAATTTAAATATGTGAAATGCCCCAATTCTATTGAATTATTGTGAATTTGTGAAATATATGAAAATTTTTGAAAATTTAAATTGTGGAAATTAATTTGGGAGATTGGTTTGTTGATAGTGTGTTTGATAAAATTACTGAAAAAGGATTTGGATAGAGGCATTTGGATTTTATCATGATAAAAGGAATTCTATTTTATTAAAAATCAGATTTAGTTTTTAAAAGGAATATTTGGAATATTTTAAATTTAGTTTGTGATTTAATTTTATATTATCATTGCTTAAATAAATTTCCCAAAATTGATTAATTATTAGAGAACATGAAATCCTTAAGTACTTTTTGGGTTATTAGACCACACTCCACAATTAAAAACCTTCTAAAATAATAATGTATCATGACTCATCCTTGATGGGATGGGAATGAAGTTTACATTGGACATACCAAAGGGACATGTGTATACACATATTTTCATTTCACTTTGAGATTGTGGAGTCCCTTAGCATGGAACTATCAAACCTTCTATTAGAGTTTGTGTCATGAGAATCAACTATTTATACTCTGATTACATGAATGTACACTTAATATATAGTGTTCGTTGTTCTTTATAACTATATTATAATAATGTCCTGGAATATTTGTTGCATTAATAAGGTCATGGTAGATCACCACTATAATGAATACCATGAAATTCTATAACAATATTATTAAATAATGTTCAATGGTTGGATGACATACTATGATAGGACACATAGTATAAAGACCATCATTTGCACGTACTACTAAGAATATGAGTCTCTCTCTCATGTAATTCGCACTTGGTAATCTCCATGACGTGAGATTATGAGAAAACACATGCCAGTATTAATTCTCAATGTCTTGGTTTCATCAGACATTGCTATCTACGAGTGTGTGTAATGGTCCTTAGACTTAAAGATTATCATTAACTCATGTCATGATTGACGCACTTAGATTTTCAGATGAGAACAATCATGAAGACTGTTGGCAGGAAGTAGGGTATGTTGGGTGTGACACGAATGACATGTTGTTAATGGATAAGTCAGGGAGGGATTTTTCCCTTCAATATTTATGGAAGTAGATATCTCGGGCCCTTTGATTGAAATATAACTATGACTCAAAATCAATGTCCATGGTGTCACGGCGATTTTATTTGTCAAATTCAAAGAATGACAGGTCAAGCATTAAGGTTTATGACACTGCAATTAAACTTTCTGGATGAGATATTTGGGAAAAGGGATTAAATTACATGGTAAAAGTTCGTATGAGGTGACACGTCAATGCGGCATCAACTTCATTCTATTGGGTTCCTTCACCTCTCATTAGACAGTAATATTGGACTTTTGGAAATCCAACCTAATGCCAATGAGAAAGAGGCCTAAAGGATCACACACTAAGTGTATCCAAGTATCTCAAGTAGAATAATGATTATTCCCATATGTGGTTTAATAATTATTCAAGAAGCCTAAATCATTTTATTATTAGAGGAATAATAAAATGAAAATTAGATATACACACTGTGTACATTGAATGTACACATCATGTAGTTTTCATTTTGGAAAGGAAATGAAAAATGAGTACATGCCATGTATTAATGATTACACAACTTGTAGTTTTTTCAGTCAGGATTTTGAGGAAATATTATCATTTTATTAAATGATATTTATTATAATCAGCATGGGTGCATGTCAAGGAATTATTGATTCGACATGTGGGTTTTCAATATGAGTTAATGAAATAAATAAACACGCGCAACACATTTATTTATTGTAATAAATCTATAACATCAAACCTGATTTTAAATATCCTCACAACCCCGACACTTTTCTCTAATGGCTGTTCACAAAAATTCTAGAGAATTATCTCAAGGCCAAAATAACTCCTTCCACCATGAATGCTCTCAAGACCGAGAGAGATCCTCCTCCATCAGATCAAGGCGATCTTTGGCGGACAATGCAAGTAATGTTTTCTCCATTCTAGAACCTATAGATTCCTTTGGCGACATCCAGAGATACGTGGGGAATGCGTGGATCACTGCTAGGGAAATTCTACACATGGATTCTATGACACAACAACAGATCACATCAAAACGTTATCAGAAATATCAACGATGAAATAATTCCATAAAACATACTTCTTGTCAGTAAATTAAATTAATTATAATCAACCTGTGATGATCCTCCTTTGTGGTTCTAGGACTATTATTCATCTTCACCTATTTTTGTGATTCGATCTGTGGATTCTGGAAATTATTGTCGTATTGATCACAGATTGATCATTTTTAATAAAAAAAGGTTAAGTGGGTACACCCACCCATGATCTTTCACTGCGCTCGGGACCTTCAAGTGGTATCAGAGCGGTCACAATGTTGATTATAGTTATTTAATTTCCATTGATAATTTACGCATTTATATTTGACTAAGTTCGAGATAAATCATTCTATAAAACTGAATGAATGAGGTTTGTTCATCCTCTTTCGTTTCTCGATTCACATCACAATAACAACCTTATAATTTTAATTTTGATTAAAATGAAAAAGAGGAAATCAACTGGAGGAGCCGCTCACTCTGTCTATACAACACAAGAATACACGACATATAGTGAAATTTACACGCAGTGTACATAGGTTCCAAAATCTAGTATTGGTCTGCCAAATCACACCATGTTAATTGAGGATACCTATGTTTTTTAATACACCTTGTTGACCAGAACTTAATGGCCCGTGGAAACCAGAATACACGGAGTATATGTTGAATCAACACAAATGATAGTCCGATCCTGTCCAGCTGAAACCGTGTACAAGGGGAAGCTGTGTAACCGCGTACACAGGATTTCCAATCCGATAACCATGTAACAAGGAAGTACATGCCTTGTTTGAATAATCTACAATCCTTGTACTCCGAAATTTCCAAAGTATAGAAAACAGGCCAAATTCCGCAGGATGTAATTTGGATAAAGGGTGAAAACAAATACACAGAGTGTAATATAGCCAACATTCCATATAATTTCCAAAAATGGAATTTCACCAGGTTTCATTCAATGTACAAAGACCCATACATGGAATATGGATGAGAATATTATCAAGGAAATTGAAAATGGAATTTAATTAAAACAATTTATTTATTATAAGATCATAATTAATTGAATTCAAACATGAATTCTATTGAATAAAAGAATGATTAAGAGAATTTGAATACTAAATATGTGTAAATGTCGTTGAATGCTATGGATGATCATGAGCTGGACCAAATATCCTTTGTGTGTGTATGGTTTCATTTAAATATATTTAATTTAAATTCGTTGGCCTGTGATCCTTCTTCCAATAAAATGTAGGGCATGCGTGCCCATGGTTTTGTTAATGTAAATCCCATCTAATGAAGGATCTCCCAAGCCAGAGGAGACTGTTAAAAATCCAAAGCTGAGGCGAAACCAACCCAAGAAGATACAAAGGTGGAAAGGTGGGAGCTGAAAAACATGAACCATCTAGCTCAAAGTGTTTTTACGTAGGTCTGTGTTATCTTATCAAATCCGTTAGATAAGCTAACAAATAGAAGATCATGATCATGCCATCTTATTTTATTTATTTCTAATTGCATGTTTTATTTATTATGTATATGTTGTTACAGTCATGTATTTAATGAAATACACAAGAATGCAATGATGGAATAAAATAAAAACCTGACTATGCATAAAAATTATCAGAACATAGTTAATCACTTATGCAAGCATCACTTAAAATTAACAAGAATTTATTAATGAAAAACTATGAATAAGGGATTGATATCACTCAAGTACCATATTATGTTAGAGAAAGAATTCCTTTACTTGATTAAGGGAAAGACTCAATAAAACATTGTGTTTGACCAACCCTTGTTGGGACACATACTTTAATAATGGAAGATCATAAGAAAGTTTCAGGTAGACTAAATCATTTTACATCAAGAGGAGTATCCCTTGATAGAAATGTTATAAAATGGAGAGAAGTGTTGAGGAAATCCTTGTCAGGAATTTAGGATTGTGGTGTCCACTCAATAGATCAAGGAACTGTAAGCTCAAAGTTGGAAAAGACCCACCTACTTAAATACCTTTAAATAGCTTGACCAACTATTTGTGGGGTTATGCAAATTGGAATGTGGATTGTTTCAATAAGAATTTCATAGAATCTATGCATTCCAACTTCAAAGGTGAGGGCTTTTTGGACATGATAATATAGTGGGAGAATTAATTAATTCAATTAGTATTTTTCATAAAATCAAAAGGTACCGATAAATCTGTTCTTTTAATTTGTAGAATCAATATGTAAAACTCATCAACCCCATTTTCTCTGTGATCAATTCTGGATAAAGACAATATCCTCATTGGTAGTAAATTTCAGGAATGGTTTAGTAGCCTTCAGGTTATCCTACTCCATGAACGAATGTTTTACATGCCGGAGTCCTCACTTCTTGATTTGCTTACCCAAGGGGTGAGTGATGAAAATTTCCTGGTCTATGCTAATCATTTGAATGATGCACTCGATGTTAAATGTTTGATGCTATCATCAATGTCTAGTGAGATCATGAAGTCTCCTGAAGACATGGAGGCTTATATCATGCTTGAGAACCTCTCTGGTCTATACCAGGAAAGAGGAAGACATAAAAGTTTTGAGATCATCAAGGCTCTATTTCAGAGCAATCCTGGAGAGGGTGCTCCAACTGGGCCTCATGTAGTGAAGATCATTGGATACATTTAGTGCTTGGAGGTTCTTGGGGTTATACTTCATGAAGAAATGGGCACCGATCTTATTCTTTCATCACTTACCCATATCTTCTCTAACATTGTGGTAAATTTCAATATGAACAACATTTAGAAGTCTTTATATGATCTTCATTTCCTCATTATCTAGGTGTAAAATGATATGAAGTGTGAAAATCTTTATGTCCTTATGGTGATTAAAAATAATGGGAAGGAGAAGAGCTTTAATCCCAAGGCTTTATCAAGGCCTTCCATGAAAAGGAAGAAAAAAGGGGAGGCAAGATAACGAGAGGCTGTTAGTTTTTCTTGGGGCATCAAGGGAAATTGGATGAAAATCAGCACCCACCCATGGAAACAAGGGGAAGATTCATATGAGTTTCTTATCAAATACAATTTATCTATTTCTACCAATTAGGTATTAGATTGTTCTTGTGGTTCTCACTTCTATATCCAAATAAAGGAACCAAGTATATTCAGAAAGATTGACCGAGGTGAGGTGGATCTGCGAGCAGCCAACAGAGCCAGACTCCCTGCTGTAGCTGTTAGAGGATACCACCTCAATGTGCCTACTAGGATGGTCTTGGTATTAAAAGGATGTTATTATGTACCCTCTATAACCAAAAACATTATTCCAGTATCTAGATTAGATATTGATGGATTCATCTTCATGTTTGGAAATGAATGTTGCTACCTTTATAAAGATAGCATTTGTTTTGGTAGTGCACATTTATTTAATAAATTTTATATGTTTGAAAACACAAACCAAGTAATGGTAATCGATGACAAAGCTAATTCACATGACTCATTCTACACCCAACTTTGGAATAACCGGTTAGGTCATGTTAATGAGAAACATTTGACAAAATTAAATCAAGATGGGTATTTATATTCTTTCGAACAAAAACCACTTAGTATATTTCATGCGTGTCTACAAGGAAAAATGACCAAAGCCCCATTTAGTGGGAAAGGTGAAAGGGCTAAAGAGCTTCTAGAATTAGTTCACACAGATGTGTGTGGAACATTTCCAGTTGAAGCAAGGGGTGGGTTCTTGTACTTCATAAATTTTATTGACGATTTTAGTAGATACGGATATATTAACTTAATAATGTATAAGTCATATTCCTTTGATTGGTTCAATGAATACCAGAATGAATTTGAGATCCAATTTAGTAAGAATATTAAGAAACTCCACTTAGACATAGGAGGAGAATATCTTAATCCTGACTTCATTGATTTTTTATGGGAGTTTTCGATTCTTACTCAACACACACCTCCTTACATGACTCGGTGGAATGATGTATGTGAAAGAAGGAACTACACCCTATTGGACATGGTGAGATCTATAATGAGTCATGCGAGTCTTCCATTATCCTTTTGGGGATATGAAATATTAATATCATCACAAATAATAAAACAAGTAACAACTAAATCGATAAATGGTATTCCATACGAGTTATGGAGTCGGCACAATACAATTTTATCAAATTTACATGTGTGGGGTAGTGAATCATTTGTTTTGGCCTCTTCAGGTAACAAACATTCACCCCTAGGCTCAAAGTGTACCTATATAGGATATCCTAAGGAAACAAGGGGATATTACCTATACAAACCCTCATATAAAAAGGATATAGTGGAATGACATGCCATATTCCATGTGAGGGAGCACATCTCCAAAAGAGATAGTTGGAGAGAGGTAGACTTTGATGAAGTCGATGCTTAATATACATAGGAGTTTGTACCAGAACATATTCCATAATTTCCCACGGAAGAAAAATCTGTTCCAGAGACACATGAACTATGTAAGAACACAAGAGAGGTGAAAGAACCAGAATGATATGGTCTTCTTGTCACTAAGGATGGTGACTCATTATTGGTTGACAATGATGATCCTCTTACCTATAAGGAAGCATTTGAATTCACAGATGCTGCCAAGTGGCAAGAAGCCATGAATTCTGAAATGGATTCCATATTCCAAAACCAAGTCTGTATTTTGATAGAATCTCTAGTTGATGTAAATCCTGTTAGTAATAAATGGGTATTCCAGAAGAAACTGGACATGGATGGATAATTCAATACCTATAAGGCACGAATGGTTGCAAAAGGTTTTAGACAGAGTCATGGAATTGACTATGATGAAACATTTTCACCGGTTGTGATGATGAAATCCATTAGAATTTTATTGGCCATTGCCTCCTACCATGGTTATGAAATTTGGAAAATGGATGTCAAAACAACATTCCTTAATGGGAACCTCTAGGAAGATGTCTATATGACATCACCTTAAGGGTTTTTAACTCCAAAGGATGCCAAAAATGTATACAAGTTTCTTAAATCCATTTATGAATTAATACAAGAATCAAGGTAATGGAAAAATAATTTTGATGACGTCATAATGGAATTTGGCTTTTTTAAGAACGAATGTGAGCCTTGGGTCTACAAAAGGTTTAGAGGAAGTGCAATTGTTTTCCTAATATTATATGTTGATGACATATTTCTAATTGGAAAGGAAGTACTTGCCGTACAGTCAGTTAAGGAATGGTTGGATAAATGATTATCTATAGAATACTTGGTCGAGCTGGCATATATTCTGGGGACCAAGATCCATTGTAAAATATCCAATAGAATGCTGGACCTGAGTTAATGTACACACATTGACAAGATACTAAAGAGATTCAATATTGAAAATTCCAAGAGGGTATTGTTTCTAGTGTCATATGGAATTCATCATTCCAATAAAATGTGTCCTCAGACACATGAGGAAAGTATGAAAATGGAAATAATTCCTTATGTTTCTGTGATTGGGTCAATCATGTATGTTATGATATATACAAGAACAAATGTTTCTTACGCATTAATAGTGGTAGGCAGATATCAAGATGATCCAAGAGACCACCATTGGAAGGATGTCAAGACACTCCGTAAGTATCTGAGGCATACTAAGGATATGTTCCTGGTTTATGGAGGATATGAGGAACTAGTAATTATAGGACATGTATATGCTAGTTTCCAAAATGATCAAGATGACATGAAGTCGCATACTAGATACATCTTCAGTTTTAATGGAGGTGCAATGTGTTCTAAGAGCTTGAAGCAAGGCGTGGTCGTAGTTTCTACAATAGAGTCTGAGTATATTACAGCTTCTGAGGTAGCTAATGAAGCAGTATGGTTCTGAAGCTTCATCCAAGAGATGGATGTTGTATCTAGCTGTAAAGATCTTATCATGATCTATTGTGATAGTATTGCAATGGTGGAACTTGCAAAAGATCCAAGGTCACATCAGTGGACAAAGTACATACATAAGAAGTATCATATCATGAGGGATTTTCCCAATGGGGTGAAGTTGCAGTGAGCAGTATTTCCATAGAAGACAATGTGTCATATCCCATCGCTAATGCTTTGACTCTGCAGAAACATGATCATCATGTGAGGTCTAGCAGAAAAAAGTCATAGGCAGTTGGCTCTAGTCCAAGTGAGAGTTTGTTAGAATTGGTGTCCTGAGAACCATTAGTTTATACTTTGATTACATGAATGTACACTTATTATATATTTTTCATTTTTCTAAATCACCATAATATAATAATGTCCTGGAATATTTGTTGCATTAATAAGGTCATGGAAAATACCCACTATGATGAGAACCATAAAATGAAATAACAATATTCATAAATAAAGTTCTACGGTTTGATGTCATACTATGATAGGACACATAGTATACAAAAAATAATGTGCGAGTACTAGTAAGAAGACGAGACTCCATCTTAGGGAGTTCGCACTTGGTAATCTCCAATATGGGAGATTATGAGAACATACCCTCTAGTTGTAATTCTGAAAGTCTTGGTGTCATTCGACATTTCTATCTACAAGTGTGTGTAATGGTTCTTAGACTATAATATTATCATTAACTCATGTCATGGATTTCACACTTAGATTTGTTGAAGAAAAGCACAAAAAATGTTGTTGGTAGGATGTAGGGTATGTTGGTTGCATCACAAATGACATGTTGTTAATGGATAAGTCAAAGAAGGAATTTCCCATCCATATTTTTGGAAGTAGATACCTCGGTTCCTTTGATTGAAATAGAAATGTCACCCAAATTCCATGTCCATGGTGTGACAACAAGTTTATTTATGGAAGTCAAAGAATGACAGATCAAGCATATAGGTTTATAACACTACCATGAAACCTACTTGATGAGATATTGAGACAAATGGATTAAATTACATGGTGAACATTTGTATGAGGTGACATGTCAAAGTGGCATAAACTAATTTCTCTTGGGTGCCTTGACCCATTGCCAGATAGCAATCATGGACTTTAGGCAAGCCTGCTAAATGCCATCATGTAAGAGTTCTAGAGGGTCACACACTATGTGTATCCAAGTATCATAGGTATAATAATGATTACACTTGTATGTGGTTTAGAAATTATTCAAGTAAGCCTAAATCATTTTAATTTTTGAGGAAGAATAAAATGAAAACATGATATAAACTCTGTGTACATTTAATGTACACTCCGTGTAGTTTTCATTTTGGAATGGAAATATAAAATGGGTACATGCCGTGTAGTTTTTCCATTCGGGATTTTGAAGAAATAATATCGTTTTATTAAATTATTTTTATTATAATCAGCGTGGGTGCATGTCATGGAATCAATGATTCGACATGGGGGTTTTCATTAAGAGTTGATGTAATAAATAAAAACATGTAACACGTTTATTTATTATCAAAACTTTATAACCTCAAACCCATTTATAAATTTCCTCACAACCCCAACACTTTTCCATACTGGTTTTTCACAATAATTATGGAAAATAATCTCAAGGCCGAATGAACTATTTACTCCGGGAACTCTCTCAAGACTGAGAGAGATCCTCCTCAATCAGATAAAGGAGATCTAATACGGACAACGCAAGCAAAGGCTTCTCCACGCCAGCACCCAGAGATTCCTTTGGCGACATCTAGAGATATGTGGTGCGCATTTGGATCGATGCTACAGTATGTCTACACTTGACATCTTTGACACAATGACAGATCACATTGGAACATGGTCATAAATATCAATGAAGAAAGAACACAATAAAAAGTACTTCTTGTCAATTAATTAAATTAATTATAATCAACATGTGATGATCCTCCTACGTGGTTCCAGGACTATTCTTCTACATTCTCTAGTTCTATGATTCAATCTATGGAGTCTGGTGTTTATCCTCATATTGATCCCAGATTGATCATTTCTAAGGACAAAAAGTCAAGTGGGCACAACCACCCACAATCTTTTGATGCGCCCAAATCCTTCACATTCTTAGTTATATGACCATATTTCTCATTAGATTGTATTTTAAATAAATATACTCAATAATTGTAAACTGAATTCAATGCCATGTGAATTTTTATAAAATATTTTTATTGTAGAGTTTATTTAATCCATTATTTTGACATGTCCCATCAATTGAAAAGTAAATAATTTGTTTAGATATATTTCCATCATATAAAAATGTAAATCATGATTTTCTATTTCATATATATTATTTTAAACTATAGAGAATGATTTTTTTTAATATTTTATTATAAGGGAGACACATATTATTTCAATTATTTAATTCTCTTTAATTGGTTTGGAAAATGATTGAATCTACTAAGGATTACTTGGTGAGACTATAGTGGGATTTTATCTCACACCCTTCTTGTAACATTTAGATTTTTAAGTCCCTTTTTATTTTATATAAGGTCTTATTTATCTATCCTTCTACTATGGTTTTGAGTTAGGGTGACCTAGGGAGGGTGACTTGGGATATGGTGGGTGGTTATGGAACACTAGGAGATGATTTTGAGTAGTTATTTTCCATTTTCAGTTTTCATAGTATCTCCCTTTACTTGATATGTATGAATTGATTTATATATATTTATTGATATTTACACAATGTAATCTATTATTATAGATAAATTTTGGGTTATATTCTTCAAAAGGGATATTTTCTTGTGCCTAGTTTATTGTCACCAAGGTCTAGTAAACTATAAGAAATTAGTGTGTCTAATTTTGAAATCCATCCATGAAAAATTATAAGATTGGTTTTTAGATTACTAGACCATACTACCAACCTTTTTAATGTTGTAAATTGGTTCTAAAAATAAAATATTTTCTATTTTATTACACATGACATAACCAATGTGCGGTTTTATTCACGAGTTATGTATATGGGTTGTTTATTACACTTAATTAGTGGTTTAAAATTTAATCCCTTGTTAATAATTTTAAATCCCCCATGAAAACTAAATTGTGTCTTAAAACATGCTTCATTAAGTTATTTCATAAATTATTTAAATAAAAAAAGTGATTTCAGTAAAATTTTAGGACTGTGAAACTAATTATCAAATAATGTTATGTAAAGTGATAATATAATTTTTTAAAGTGGATTTTTTGTAAGTAATTGATATAAATGGAAGTGGATATGTTAATTAGAAAACATGTAAATGATTTTGAAACCATGGAATAATATAAAAATTCTAATAAAGGTTTTTTGATATAATGATTGATATATAATAAGATTTATAATTTTAAAAGGAATGATTAATGTTTTATAAATTATGAAATTTTGTGAGTTTTGAAATAAAAAATATTTTAGTTAAAATGGGATGTTACATTTTAAAAGAGTTTGTGATCTATTTGTGTGTTATCTAATGCTTGAGTTGATATGTCTTGGTTTATTTATTATTAGAAATTTCTCTCATAATTTCCCATAATAATGATATAATTTTTTTCCAATGATCTAGTTCTTAGGGGTAGTTATTCAAGTTTCCACATGTAGAAATGGTTGTGAACGACTCTACCAAGAATCCATTTCAAATGGTGGATCTGTGGAACCTACATCTATTGAACAAAATTCTTGAATTCATGGGGTTTCATCCACCATTTTCCAATTTATAATAACATTCTCTTCCGACATTATATTGTCTTGAAAAAGTTTATGGGGCCTTCGAGTATCTTAATAATCATGAATCTCTAAAGTAAATGTCTATCAAGTGCATGTTCTAGGTACCATTCCAAGAGTGGTGGTATGTTGTCATTACATTTCATATGATTTAAACATGGAATTTTTTGTACTGAATTAATTAAGGGTGTCCCTTTTTGAAAAGGTATCCAGCCAAACCTTTTAACTATCATGCATATGGAATGGTTGAACATTATATAGAGATTCTTGAAAGGGGATTTTTAGATAAATTTTATCTTAAACAATTGCAGGAATGGATAGCTGAAATAGTCAAAATTTAACATGTGTAGTATCCTTTGGATAAAAGTGCACTACCATGTGTTTCCTATGTGGAGAACATGGTCCTTAAAAGATTTTATGTTCAAAATTTGTGACTGTTTGGTTGATAGCATGTTGTTTCTAAGGTTAGAGTGGAAACTATTTTAGCTTTCCTTCTTTTTGCTTCTCCATTTCTAGAAACATTTATTTTTGGACTTTTATGATTTTAAATTATAGAATATGGTTTGGATAATTTTTTAATTGGATTATTATTAATATTTTTCCTCTATTGAAACCTAGTTTGTCTTTCATTAGTGTTCATTGTGTTTTGACTTGATGGTTAGAGCTCAATATTAATGTGTTGGTTGATCTCTTATGTAAGATAATAATACCCTATTTTTTATTTAACCTTATTGTTTAATCTCATTCTTATTGATCATGGATAGAACTTGGGAATGTAATTGGGTAATTAAGAAGATGTTTATTTTTGATTTATTTGGGACCCATTAGTGTTGGCGTTTATTTTGACGAGATTATAGAGGTATGAAGACCATTTTTCAAAGTACAATGTTTCCATCATGTACGATCACTATGAAAATATACTTTATACTAAATTAAATTACTTTTGTATTTTTATCTTTCATATTTCTTATTAGTGAATAGTTGAATTATATATTCATTTCTTATAAGACAATTTCATTTCTATTGTTAATGAATTTGGATGAATTCTGAAATTGTGGGGAAAAATTTATAGGTCTCCTATCTTTCTCTTGTATGGAGATGTGTGATGCTCTTTTTGTGTTCATCTTGGAGCTGTGTATATATTTTTTAACTATGTGTGAGTTTCACTTCCACACTATATAATTTCCACATCACAACATAATTGAGGGAGTTATTTTTGTGTCATCATGGTCTATATTTTGGACTGGATACTTTCTGGGTACAGAAAGTCATATCATGTGGAGTTTTTAATTTTATTTTACATGTTTTTATGTCATTTGACCCATTTATGTATATACCCAAAGTATTTATCTCTTGGTGAGTTGGTTTTTATATTTCTTCAAACCATTTTCAATGGTTTCTGGGTAGTTTCATGTTTTTTTCATGGTTAAAAAATGTGTTCAGCCAGAGTTTCATGGCTTCCACCTGGTTAAACAATGTGTGCACCAGGTTGCATGGTTTTCGAATGGTTAAAAAAAGGTGAAACATGTTTCATGGTTTTCAATTGTAATTTGCATAATTTAAAAAAAGTGTGAATGTTGTTTCATGGTTTCCACAAGGTTAGTACTGCCCATGCGATTTGAATGAGGAAACCAAGATAACAGTAAATAATTTATCAAATAATTTAATTACAATCCTAAATCACCGTTTATTATCCCTAAAATCCTACCACTCTAAACAAAATTAATTTTATCTCTATTGGGATCCCTCTAAAATCATTTTTTCTAACCAATATTTATCTTTTTGAGGATCAAAGATCCAAATGAAGTTGACATATAATATTTTGATGAGTTATTGTCTTCTTGATATTTGAACTCACTTATTCTATCGATTTCAACTTTGTAGAGTTCATGATGGTCGTACATTTTTCTTAGATCATGATTGATTTATGTGGAATATGGAATTCAAATTATTTTATATTCTTTTCAAATATATAATTCTATATAAGATGATTTTTATAAAAGGAAGCACATCTCAAATCACTATTTCCATCGTTCTTTATTGGATAACTTTGATTAATTTATTTCATTATCTGATCAGGTGATTCCAAATTATGTCTTTCTGTAATGATTGCCAAATTTTTATTAACCCTAAATTTCATGATATAAATTCATTTGTTTTGTTATTAAATTTATTGATTTAAATTAAATTACATTCAATAAATTTATTAAAAACCCAATTACACTTAATTAGTGATTTGGATTTGATTTAGCCTTGAATTTTGAAATCCCACCAATTATATTTAATGTTGGTGTTTTTGTTAAACTGTTGGAATATTTTAAAATTTAATATTGTTGAATTTATATTTATGAAAACCCCAAACAACATTTAATTTAGGTGTTTTTTTGAAATTATTGGAAATTGTGGAATTTAAATTGTTCAATTAAACTTTGTAAAAAACCCCATTTCCAAGGAATTGTGGTCTATTTGGGAAATTGTTGGATATTGTGAAAAATTAAATTGTTGAATTGAAATTTGTGAGATCTCCAAATACCATTGAAATGGGTTGTGTTTGTGTAACTGTTGGAAATTGAAAAACATTATATATTTGAATTTAAATTTTGAAAATCACATCAATTGCATTGAATTGGGGTGTGTTTGTAATTTTTTTTAATATTGTGAAAATTTAAAATGTTGAATTTAAATTTTTGAAAAAATTCCAACTCCATTGAATTGGGATGTGTTTGTAAAATTTTAGGAAATTGTGAAAATTTATTTTTTTGAATTTAATATTTCTAAAACAAAAAATAACATTGAAATTGACTGAGTTTATAAAATTGATTGCAACATCTGAAAATTTAATTTTTTTAATTTATATATGTAAATTGATTTGAAAAATTATTTTTTGAAATCGATTACAAATTCTGTTTTATGAATATGTATTAATAATTATTTTAAAAGAGACCATTGGAGTTTATCATGGAAATTGGAATTATTCAACAAAAAAATTTTCCTGGTATTTAATTAGAATATTTTACATATTTGAATTATTTAATTGTATTTAATTGTATTTTACAGTTTCATAAAATAACTTATTCAACATTAATTTATTGTTAGAGCACATGCAATCCTTTTGTAGTTAATGTGTTCTTTGATAAAAAGCTATGATTTATTGGCCATGTCTTAGGGACATGATTATAATGATATTTTTATTTCACCTTGAGTGTGTATATACCATTATCCTAGAACTCTCAAACCATATTAGTCATATGACCATTATGATAGTTTGATTTTATTAGAGTGAATATTTTGCGTTATTTTAAACTATTTTACATGCCTTGTGATTTTTTAAAAACTATTTAATATTAATGTTATTAATTAAGGCATTGTTGAAAAATGTTTTATCAATTGAAATTTAATGATTTTTTTTAAATTATTTCTTTAATTTTGTAATGTAAAACATAATTTTCTAATGTGATTCAATTAATTTAAATTGTATAGCATTATTTGCTTAAATTTTCTTTTGAAATCATAAAATGGTTTATTTGAATATTTTAATGTTCTTTACATGGTTAATTAAATAATGGAATTCATTATGGAATCCTCTGTGAGACCTTACTGGGATGTTATCCCAAAATCAGCTTATACCTTTTTTTTGGTTTTCATCCCTTTATTAACATATAAATAGTGTTCATCCTCTCACATTCCTATATGATTTCGAGTTAGGGTGGCCAATAGTGGATGACATGGGACATGGTGGGTAGTCATGGAATATTAGAATATGTGTTTTATTTTTTATGTTTCATTTTAGGTTTCTATAGTGCATCATCGTACTTGATATGTAAACATTGATTGATATATATATGTTGATTTTTCTCAATTGTACTGGGTAAATTTAAATATCTTGATATCTACATCAGTCCCAATGATTATTTGTTGATTCCTAGGTTTTTTTCACCAGACTTTTGTGATTAGGAATGCACTTATAAGATTAGGTACAAGTATAGATGGTATTCAGTGTCGGCTCATTATTATGATTCAAAGGACATTAATCAGTGGAAATAAACTATTATAACATTAATTATATAATATTGTATATATTAAGTGAGGGAATGAAAAATACGATTACATATGATATTATCAATTCATATTGTAGGAAATAACATGAAAAATATCTTCATTTCATTATGAAAAACACTAAATTATATTATATGATTATTTGAGATAGAAGAGTTTCATAAAATTATATTTCATTTCTCATATAGTGAATTGATCAATAATTAAATTGAGATCATTATATCAAATTCCAATAAGTATTATAGATTATCATATCCATATATCTCACCCATGTAATGTTATATATTTTTTTTTGTTGCAACTTATGTTGTGTTGTATATAATAACATGTTCCTACATATAATAAAATATTAGGGATATCGTAAAAACCCATTTGGAAGGATATTATTTTCGTCACCTAGTATCATGTTTTATATAATACATTTTGAATAACCATCCCCAACTCATTTGTATTAACTCAAAAACACTTTCAGTGAAGCTCTTCAAGTAAAAGTCAATTTAGATACCATCAACCAAAAAGTGTTACCCACATGACATTGTTTAATTAAAAAAATATTAAACCATGGATATGTAAATATTATAAAATTTCTTTATTTAATGAATAATAAATAGTACACAAACTATAATGGGATCTTGTGTGATCTCCATGAAGCCCAAGTATCTATATACTCATGTACAAGAAATTCAACAAATATAAGAATGGATTCTTAAATGTTCCATATATCTAAAACATAATGATTCCATGGGAAACTGAGTATGTAAATAAAACATAGAAAAATAATATTCTATTAAATATCTATGATTATAAGGTAATGGTTTAAGGATACCTCACATTTCATTAATGGCTATGAATGATGACTTATATCTCCTCATTTGAATTGATAATGACTTAAAATTTACTATCATGGATTCAATACACACTCACTTATCTATCTCTAAGGAGGGATATGATATCATAATCATCATATTAGAGAATATTTCCCATCATTGTGGGGTTATAACCAATGGCATGAGTATTAGAATGCCCAACGACCATATAATATTTAATACGATAACAGCTTCAGTATGAATGGTATTAATGTATGAAGGTTAACATTATATTTATGTCAACATCCATAGAAACTGAGGAATAATAAATGATATATTCACCAGTTGTATACAATATGCATAGTCTTTAGAACACCATGAATTATACATTCAAGTCATTCAATAAAA
Organism: Viscum album; assembly: GCA_963277665.1. NCBI lineage: Eukaryota > Viridiplantae > Streptophyta > Magnoliopsida > Santalales > Viscaceae > Viscum > Viscum album. The sequence continues at coordinate 966,947,530 of OY728129.1, forward strand.
AAGATACATTTTTGTGCGTCATGTGTATATTAATTTTCATACACAATAAGACTAATAATGTTAACCATATCATTTGATCCTGACCCATAAAAATCCATGATGAACATCAGTTAGGGATAAATCAATGTTATAAATTGATAAGTTAATCATCATTATTTCAATTAATATATAAAAATATATCCATTTAGAAAGCTAAAATAATTGAATGCTAAAATATATATTTCCTTTTTATGAATTATTTTTAATTCTTAAAACATTTAATGATATTTTTTATAAAACACAATTTTTTTCACCTATCTACCATATCATATTTGATATAAGACCCCATAAAGAATAAATTTTCATTACATTATGGGGCAATGATAACTTATTATGTTACATGTAATTGTAACCATATCACTTAGTGACCATTTGATAAAACCCACTCATTAAACTGTTTAGTTAGTAAAAATTAGGAAATAATGATTGAATAATAAATAGATTACAAAAATAGTATACTTGACAATAAACTCCTTAACCATATAAATACTCCAAAAATTCAAAAATTAAATTTTTTCGATGTTATATTCTATTGTATATTTAGAACTCATTATAATTTAATTATCAACATCCTCAAATCCAAATTTATCAATTTTTTTCTATGAGAACATATTCAAATTAATGTAATCATAAAAATTACTAATCACAGTCCCTTCATAATTTAAATCATGATTTAATTTAAATTAAATTGAATTGAATTGGGGTAAAACTTTAAGAAATATATATATTCACTTCCTCTATATAGTAAAATTTAGTAATTTAAATTTTTAATAACCATCACATATCAATTTTTTTATGATATTCATTTAAATGACATATATATCATCCCCCAGTATAACCTTTTATTTGTTACCATTGAACTTATAATACCTAAATCACAATAACATTAGACTGTTTGAATTCATATTCATCATATAATAACAAAAAAAATTCAAACAAACATTATTAGTGAATATTACTCTTATTTCCTCCTTTTAGTAATTATAATAGATTAATTTATTAGAATATATCATATATAGAGTTCCTTGTATTTGGAAAACTTTCAAATTAAAATTATGAAATTAAAAGTACATCACATATTTTTTTACGAAATATGTTCTTTCATAAGGTTGAAAATATATAAAGAAACACATTACCATGAATAAATATTTTTTTATGCTTGTATCCCAAAAAAATATGTTGATTAATATAATGAAAAATAACCAATGTTTATGAAATTAATCATATAGTGTTTTACAAAAACTCATACTTAATGAGTAACCCCTAATATAATGTTATGAAAATATGATAACAATACACATACTTTTAATATCCCCTTGATAATGTCAAATTATTATACATTAAAATCAAGGTGGGAACAAAAATTTTATTTATAACATGAATTTTATAAAACTTATTGATCTATTACTCATTTACATTTTAAGGAATATATTACTACACCATTTTTAGTGTACACATTAACTTTGACATTCCATTTAGAATTAATTAAATATTTCCTATGACACCATCACTATTTAAGTAAATTTCATTGTGTTTCTGTATCATCTTCAGGTATTATTATAATTACAATATATCAAATCAAAAATCATTTAAAAAAAATTATATTTAGGTTTAAATAACATTAAATTAATATATCAATATAGTTCATTGGTATCTCTAAAAAAGAATTAATTTTTCTTTTAAAAATTTACCCAATTTTACTATCTATAAAACGCTAAAAAAATATATTCCGTGATCATTTTTTTGTAAATACAAGGGAATTTTATATAATATATTCATGAACTAAATAATAGTTTCAAAATAATTCCATATATGTCACTATTAAGGATTCATTAACTAGATAAATACAAAAAAAGAGTATAACCTCACCACGTAAATATAATATCCAAAAATAATGAATATATTAGTGGCAATTAAGATTCTATATATCAAAATGAACATAATAAATTCAAAACACTTTGTTAGTCATTATAGGAATCTAATTGGAATATATATTTCCTTATTGAAAAACAAATACACATTTTCATTCTTAATTGTATTGAATTTTTAGACATATTTTTTCAAACTTAAGAACATCATTCCTACTACAACTAATAATATTTCTAAATATTTTTGATCTCTCTATTAAGGACTACAATCAAAGATAATGTTTGAGTATTATGATATTATATATCTATAATAAAAAAACCTTTTTCAATTTAGCATTAATTTTTTATTATAATATAATAATTAATTTTTTAATATAGAGTTCTATGAAAATTATAATCAATTATTAACTAATAATTTACATTATTCATATAAATTAAATATTTCACTACGATCTGAGTAAATTTAGTGACATTTCTATAACATATCTATTCATGTAGGTTATTATACCAATTTAATAAAATATTATTCATCGATGTTATATGTAACACCCATATCATTTAATATTTAATTATCTTGTATGTAATAATATGATCGATAACATATTTTACATGCCACACTGAACTAAAACATATCATTGTATTTTTTTTTATAGTAGGTCATGTGAATAAAATATTAAATATCATTATGAAATTAAAAGATTCTTAAAAACCCAATTCAAATAAAAATATGATAATAAATTTTGTAATTACATATTATTATTAATAACTGATTAGATAATAAATATAAAATTTTTTATGATTAAATTTTATAAACTTTAAAAATGTGTATTTTCTAAAATTAATTTTTAATAGTGAAGAGTATTTTATAAAAAAATTGATCATATATAAAAAATTATTTTTTATATTTTTTTTACAACACAATATATTAGCATTAAAATTTGTATACATTTGTCTGAAAATAGAATGAATAACCCTTGATGCATAAAACATATATTATTCTATAAAAATAAGCTCTCAATATAATTTTTAAATACATTTAGATGAAATATTTACGAATTCAATTAGTTGAATTTTGTAAAAATAAAATAAAAATTGAATTAACTAAGTCAAAATTTTTTGGGAATAGTTTTTTTATTAAATGGATGAATTTTATTAATAGTGAAAAATGTTGTTTTTGAAAACATTGTCCCCTTAATAACCTCATCATGTTATCTATATGATTTTATTATTTAGGAAAAATTATTTCTATGAATAATATGGGTTTAGGGATAAAAATATATTATTTAATAACATAATTTTGAATTTAGATAAAATTTTATTATATTATATATCCTATTGGATGTTTACATATAATAGAATAAAAAAATTATAACCCCCATATTTATATATTTATAAGGATAAAATCAGGTTGTGACTAGTGTTATTTTTACATAATTATCCCATAGATATTTATAGATTACTAAATATCTGACGGTTTTAATTATACAATAGATTTTTTTCTAAAATAAATTTTATTCATTAGAAGGAATTATTATAAAAACCTTTTTTCATATAATTATAATGAATTCTATTAAAAGTAATTATTAAATTCTATAGAAATTTCATCATGTAAAAATGATTTCAATTTTTTTGTAAATGTATTCATATTATTATATAAGATCAATTTCATTTTTATTTTTAGAATATTATTACCATGGTAAATATTTCTCCCCATGTTAAGAGATAAAAGTGATAAGGAGGGTCAATTGAGGGGAAATGTTTAATAATAACACTAAAACATGGACATAATTATTTTTTAATTTTAATTTAGACAATATCATAACCAATATTTTATAATTTAACTATTTGATTCCAATATCCTAGGGAAAAAATTAAATATTTTATTTTTAAGGGAATTTACCTAGGCCCAAATCCACTAAATTATAAAAGGAATCACCTATCCTAAATTATTTACATTCATTAATTTACTAAGATAATCCATTATATACTGAAATTAATTAAGAAATATCCTCTCTAGGATCTACATACATGGGTTTCATTGAAATTCCCACTGAATGAGGCTTAAGGTGTAAGCTATATCATTATACTTAAAAAAGAGAAAATCATCATAACCATGTTCTTTTATATCTATTCCTTATTATACAACCAAAATATAATATAAAAACTAAATAAAATAACTATAAATTAGAATTACATTATTGTAGTTTCATTATGTTGACATATTAGTTATCATTTTCCTCAATTCAATATATTTTAAAATAAAAACATCCCTCATGTGTACATGGAGACTATGGTTTCCATAAATAGTGTATATTAATTTCCATAACCACCATTCTATGGTGTTTATAAAAAAATTAGTGTATTGGTATTATATTTATGAAATTATTATGATTCTTTAATGATAAAAACTAATTTACCTTTTTCATGTCCGATTCATTATAAAATAAAAATGTCATAAGTTTGTGTGTGAAGACCACATTCTCCCTAGAGAAAATATTTAATTTTCCATGAACTCATAACATGGAAGGTTATCAAAATGAATTTATTGAATAAATATAATATTTATATTATAATTAATATTCATTTAATTTATTTTTACCACTCATATATCAATATTAACAACAAATGGTCTTTGTGAAATGTCATATCCTAAAACAACTATACCAAGAGACATCAAAAGTAGTAACTTATTACAATTAAAATTAATTTATATTTTGTATAAAAATATAATTAATATGACTAATATGATTGATAACGTGTTTTTTAATAATTAAACATCATTTAATGTAATATTATCATTACGAAATTGTGTGCTCTTACTCACTCGGTTGTTGTAACAATCTTTGGTCTGGATATATTTAACAAACTAATTTAATGATATTATAATTAAATATCGTTAATTAATAAGGAATGATATATACATGAAATGTTATAAATATTTAATTATTTTATATTTTTATAATATTCCATAAATAGTTATATAAATGAATTTATTCACAAGAAAAATATTTTTTTGGGATGATATTTCAAAAAAAAATAATTTTTTATTAATAATTATATAACATAAAAAAATAATCCAAAAAGTATCCCTGGAATTCATTTACTAAATCATAAAAAGATAATATAAATGTATAAAAATACTATATTTGATAAATATATGAATTGTATTTTAGGGCACGAACCTCTTAATTGAATAATCGATGGAAAAGTGAACAGTAATCCCAAAAAATATTTATTTTACCACAAAATTATATCAATGAGGGAAGTAAAAATGTATAAGTTAATGGTATTTAAAATGGAAAAGATTTATATTTTTCTAATATAAGTTGATAATAAATATAAATTTGTTATACATGGTGTATAAATCATGTCCAACTAAGAGGATATACATGGATTAAGGATTCCTAACATAATTTTCTTTAATTAAGTTATATAACTTATTCATTTAAAAATTATTCCATAATTATGTGTTTTATGTTTTGTAACTATTTATAATTAAGATTATCATTATTTAATATAATATAAAATTATTTCAAATAATATGTCCAATGATATATACTTACTTCACATTCCGCACTCATGGTTAGTGTTTATCCTATAAAAAAATTATTTAGAGACTTGTTTTGAATTATGGACTTTTTTCTATTTTATAGGTCATATTATACAAAATTTGAACAATATATCAAGTTTAACTCATTAATCATGTTTTTTAATATTATATTTTAAGGTATCTTTTTCTAGGGGAATTTATTCAAGTGCTCTAAAATTAGATAAGGTTTATTAATAAATCTCACTCTTTATCAGGATTGATTATGTTTCAATTGAAATTGAGGGAATTTTAGAATATTTTTTCCTATTATATATATATATTATAATATTATTATTTCAATGCATCTTAAGTAAATCATACAATTTCCTGCTATTTGGTACCCAAAACACTGAATGAATTTTTATATTAAAAGATGATATTATTTCTCTATTTGGGTCACATTTGTTTTTCTTCCATATCTACATTCATTTTTATTTTTATTAATTTTATTTTCTAGAATTTTTTTATTAACAAAAAATTATGTGAACTCTTAATTTATATTCATAAATTTAAAATCAAAATCCTTTTCATATTTAATGTACATGTATTTTTTTTATTTCATTATATAATTATTAAATTAATATATTTCTAATTTATTTACCTTGTATGACTTTTTCATGTCATCATGTCCACTCATAAATGTTTGGAATCATTTCACTTTTATAGTAATTTTATAAAGTAATATATATTCGTATTCCCTAGAATTTTTTTAAAAAAATAGTATAATGTTTTCATAAAATTATGGAAAATATTTTTCTTTCCACTTACCTATATTTATTAATCACTCTATGATATCTTAAATAAAAATAGATTATTTTCATGATGCAAAATTAAATTTATCAATAAAACATTTCATTAGGTTTTTCTCGAGATATCATGAAATTAATTTTAAATAAGAATATTAACATCTAATTTTAAACACTAATAAAAAATTAATAAAGGAATAATATTTTTTTAAAGATTTCTTTTCTATTTTTCTCTCCATTTTTGAATGAAATTATCTTGTCCATAATTCATTAAATTATAAGTTTTTTTATTCTTTATTTAAATGATTTTATTATAATGGATATTGTATATATAATTTATCATATTAATTTATATTTATATTCATTTATTTATATTGATTAATCATCCCATTTCACATAAGTCAGATTAGGGTTATCCAAAGAGAAAAAAATCATTTATTTTCTAGTGAAATATTGAAAATTTGTATACACATATTTTATACAAGGATAATTATTGAAATATCGAGAAAGATTATTATTTTCATGGGAAATATTTTTATTACATATAATTGATTCAACATGGATAGATATTGTTTGATTAGGAATACTGATTATATATTGTATTTTTATTCATTTATGGATTTGTATGAATAAATTTTACATAATAAGTTATTGGTGGGGTCCTTTATTATATACCAAATAAATTCATAATAAGATGTCATGATATAAATAATACATGTAATTATTTTTTAATAATTCCCAATTATTTTTTATTTCATGGATGAATCTTTTAAGTTTTATATGGTGTTTTTAATAGAATCATCATAGTAAGATTACAATGTCCAAATTCTTCTTTCTATTGCCCTAAAATCAGTCATTTGTATCCATGTGATAATTTATATTACTATCCATTGTTATATTTCCTTAATATATAATAATTAATATAAAATTAATTTATTATAATTTATTCATTCCATATTGTTCATGACATGATTAATCTATGCTAGTTTTAGATGAATGTTTCACCATACTAAGTTATTGAGATCACCCATCTTATCTTCCATTACCTTATATTATATTGAAGAGGAAAAATATTATATACCTAAAAGAATATAATTTTTGGAAACAAATTTTGTTGATATTATAGACTTATTATGGTATAAAAGATATTCATAATAAAAAAATTCTTTTTCATGAGAAAGGATTTTCTTAAAATAGGTAACCTGTTTCTTAATTTTATAATATGATAAACCTATATGACATTTGGAATATATGTGAATAATGGTTGATTATTGATATTTAAAATATTTATGGTTAAATTTTGTTCTCTTCATTCAATATTAAATTCATCATGCAATGAGTGTTTTCTTAGCACCAGTCCTGCTATAATATTATGGGATTGTAATAGTTCACATGATCATGAGATCTACAAAACATTATTGGATTGGATGTTAAAGGTAAAAATTAATTAAAGAGTTATAAATAATTAAATATGTTGAAAATGTTAAGAATGATCTTATGTTCAACGTTATATATCACCATTTAGGTATTGGGTGATTGGTTATTAAGGTGATTATTTACATTCTGAGAGGTATTTATTAGGTTTTAATATACAATTGATGAATATGTGACACAAAATATTAATATATGATATAGCTTCATTTTTACTCACAGGAAATTGTATTTTATATTTTGGGTATAAGATGAAATGTATAGATACCTATTAAGGTTAATACTTACATTAATGATTGGAATATTAATGGTAATTGGGTTAATGGTTTATCATAATGTTTCAATTGGGAAATTATTTTCTGGAGATTTATTTTATGTTGGAGAAGATGATATCATATGTGGGATAAATATAATGTCATCTTATAAATGAATACTGATTTTATTGTGGTGATTTAGGTTATTATGGTAACTGATTAGAATATGTGGGAGAATATTTGGTTATGGATTGTATATTTTTAGTATAATACTTAATGAGTTATTAACGCTATGTTGATTTTGAAAAAATATGTTGTTATTCTACATTATTTTGGTCTTATTGAATTTAATTCTAACATATTTATAGAATAATTTATGTTCATCATTTCTTGTAACTATTAAGGATAAATAATTTAATATATTATGTATTCATGTGAAGGTTTATTCATATTTCATTGGTTTTTATCATTATTTTATGAAAATTATTTGTTTTAGTAATGGTCAAGATACATTATAATAAATTAATATCCCATTTATGGTACTTATGTTATATTTAATTGATATTTATAATTATTTAGGAAAGATAAATTTATTATGCTTATTAACATTTAGTATATGTGATGTAATAGAGATGGAAAACATCATGAAACACAACTGTAGGATGAAATTTCTCATATAGAATGTAATTATACTGTGCAAATGTATTTGATATCATGATTCAAAAATAATTTATCATTGTTAAAAATTTAATGATAAATGAATCATGTAATATGTAAATAATATAAAAAACTATAGATGTATTTTTCAAGACTCATTTAGTTTTATGTTACTTAAAGCTATATATATGTGGTTTTATAAATATTTATTTACTAAAAAATGTTCATAGTAGTGAATTAGAAATAAATTATATTAGGGAAATATAAATCATATTTTTACCATTTTATGATATAATGAATTAATTATGAATTTTTAAAATTCTAAGGATGAAATTTATAAGGCCCCAGCCTTAAACCTTACTTAATCTTGAGTTATTACAAGATTACACATTGAGGATCTTTTCGGGTTCAGAGTTTTAGAGAATTAGATCATAAAACTTTCATTACATTCCACATATAAACAAAGTGGTTACATAAATATAGTATTCTTCATTCCCATCAATGGAAACACATTTAAAATAAAACATGGATTATTTCTTGACACATCCTTGACTCTATCATCTTATCATGTACCTTTCCCTTGACCTGTGAAAAACATTTCAAAAACTTGGGATGAGCATAAAAACTCAGTATGGGTTATAAAAAAAAACATGGAAAGGAAACATGAGTTCATATATACATAAGAATGAAATCATACTTTACCCATAAAACATAGACACTTTAACATACCTCATAAAATCATGAATAAATCATAGAAATCATAAGACATAAAGGTAACTTGAGGCATTCATAACATTCTTACGTAGGGATTAACCCTCTTGGTTACGTTTGGAATACCCATCACAGTATATTCCCTAAAATCTCTTCGGAGAAACCTTAATGTTTCACTCCTTCGCGTTACCCAATGCATTGGAGAGCTATATCGGGCTCACCCGCCCTTAGTTTATCACGGAACCACCCATCTTCATAATAATGCCCAAGAACCATAACATAATCATATCACATAAAACATGCATAAAGGAAACATGACATATCCACCTTTCAATCACAAGATATCAATACAACACATTGATATAAAAACATTATGAAAACCATTTTCAATACCAAAATAAAAGAAAAGTAAAACATGGTATTTATTTTTCTTTTAAAAAGAAGGTATGGCTTGTAGAGGAAGCCGAAACTCAAATAACGGTCACCACGGCGGAGAAGTCGTTGTCGCCGCATACGTACAACAGAAACATTCCCTTTTTTCGTTTAGTAAACGCTTCGTATAAAAAAGATTCCTTTTGAAAAAACGTAAAAGTCAAAGAGGTTTATACACCGTATAAAAGAAAGTTGTGTATAAAATAAAATACGCCTCAATGAAAGGAGATTGAGACAAAGTCCCATACCTCGTATCTGACTTGACCCGACCGTTCTTTAATATCCTGAATAATAAACTTGAGTTAATCTCTACTTTCTTATGAATCTTTTTCAATTTCATTATTCCTTTTATACCATGTTATGAACATCATGTCATCAGTTAAGTTAATAATGTTCATTTTGTCGGTATTTGGTTCTTAAGTCAAAAATAGACTTCTTACACTTACATGTTGTTAATTTGGTCAAAGGTTCATTATATCCAGAATTGTATTCATGATGTAGATATCATATATGTCATATATATACAGTACATACTTGCATTTATAATATTACATAATCATTTAGAGGTAAGAAATGAAATGCACCGTTCATGGAGACGGTAAGCCGTACGTACGCATGAACGCTACTTTCATTTCTATTTCATATTTTATAGAATGGAATCATAATTATATAAAGGTATATTATAATTCCAGTATAATATCATATATAATATCATAGTTCCATCCTTTATATGTCCCACATATGGTATTTAACGAATCAAATCACTTTGAGGGGGCGGTAGTCCGCACTTCCTAAAATGAAGATATCGTGTTTACCCATAATGGAAACCATAAAGGTATTCCCAAAATGAAAAAAAACAGAAGATTAAGGAAAACATAAACATATTATATATCATATATAAAAATAGTGACATCATAATGGCCACCTTTGAAGGTGTTAAATGAGTGTTGAACAATCATCGTTTCGGGAGGCAGAATTTCGCCATCCACGGAAACCGTATGTTCTTTTACCATTTGATGTAGTTATGTGAGAGTGTAGCTCAAATAAATATTATAACAACATCCTAGTATATTTATGATACTGGTGTTGTTACAAAAGAAGTAAATAAAAAGAGTTTAGGGGGTTCGAGAAGCAAAATAAAATAAATGAACATGAGAGAATGAATTACCTTAAAAAGTGTAACTCCTTTTGATTTGAGCCTAAAGGCTTCCTTTGAAAGGATTCTGCCCAAAGGGAATCCTCTAGGATGAGGAGAGGGATGTGGAGAGAGTAAATGGGCAGGGGTTGGACGAGCCAAAGGCTTGAGGAGTGTGTGAAATGAGGTAGATGTGGGGGCCTTTTATAAGAGGAGAGGAGGGGCACTTTTGGAAAGTAAAGAAATATTACTTTATTTGAAAATGTTTTTCGGTTTCAAAAGGTCCCACATTGATATAATTAGTGTATAAGGTGATAAGTCTTTGAAATCCACTCATCCAATAAGTTTTGGACATGTGTAGTTAATAGATTTTACATTATCTTTCCATTTTATTTAAATCGTCAAATAATGATGTCATCGCTGCATCATTATTATGTCATAACTAATTTAATTTATTTAATGTCTAAAAATTATAAAAAAACTACTATGATGTAGGAAATCTTTTTAGCTTTCCAATGACTATTTATAATCAAAAATCTGATCTTTATAACCCCATGTAAAAATTGTTTTCGTAAAACATATCATGTTTGTGTCATTTTTGCTTTTACATTAAATAAAAAGTTATTTATGTCATTTCCCAACCAAAATGTATCCATGGGGTCCCCAAGTTGACCCATGGCTTGTCTTGGTCGGCCATGACACAACCAATAAGGTTGGGACATGTGTCTAGGTCATTTCCTATTATTAAAGCATTATTTATACCTTAAACTACCCTAATTACCACTAATCGCGATTAAAAACTTAATAAGTTACTATTCACCAAAAAATTATTTTAATCTCATTGAACCACATTTTACTTCTTAATGACAACCATGTATGTTGGATTTTCAAAATTCAATACACATTAGTGGTAAACTTTCATTTAACTGAAAAATTAGTTTGCTTGATTACCACTTAGTGGTTTCACTATTCATCAAAAATTGAAGTTTTTCAGAAAATTACCAAAAAATCACCCTAAGCTATATTTGATATTCCGAATTAAAAAATGAAGTCTATTTTACAAAATTCAAATCATATAAGTCACATTAATTAATTTAATAATTAATTCCCGCTGCCAGAGCAAATAGCGTGTTTTTACAAAACAATAAGTATCAAAAGATTGACACCAGTTTAAGTCTAATTTCAAAGTGAAATTGATTCCAATGACCACCATTGGATAAAATGGTAAAAATATATTCTAATTTCACTTCAAAACCAATTCAAAACATAATCTAATCATATAAATAAATTATATTAAAAAACAGTTTTGATGTAAAATGCAGTATTTTTCACTATTCATTAAAAAATGAACATTGTCAGAAAAATACCAAAAATTCACACAAGGTAAATTTTGATGTCCCAATCATAAGGAATAAGTTTATTTTGACAAACATAGTTTATAAAATTGTCAAAATATAGATTCAAAAATGGTTTGCCATCAAAAGGCAGTAAAACAATCTTTTAAGAATATTAGTGTATTCCATGCATAAGATTATATTTATTTTCATTTTAAGCCTCTATAACACTATCTTAATCATTAATAGACATAGATAAAAATATCTATTATTCATTACTTACTTGGGATGTTACATCCTTCCCCCCTTTAGAAAATTGCGTCCCCGCAATTTATTTACTTATCGAATAAATGGGGGTACTTATCCCTCATTGCATTTTCAGATTCCCATGTTGCCTCTTCAATCATGTGGTTTTTCCACAAAACCTTTACCTGGTGAATCACTTTATTCCATAACACTTGCTCCCTGTGGTCAAGAATCAGTACCGGTTGTTCCTCATAAGATAGGTTCTCTTCCAGCTGAACTACCTCTGGACTGAAAACATGAGATGGATCTGGCATATACTTTCTCAACATCGAAATGTGAAAAACATTGTGTACCTGAGATAAACTCGGAGGTAAAGCCACTCGTTATGCAACTGATCCAACTCTCTCTAGAATTTCGTATGGTCCAACAAACCTTGGACTCAACTTTCCTTTCTTACCAAATCTCATCACGCTTTTCCAAGGAGAAACCTTGAGAAAAACATGATCACCTACCTCAAAAGATAGATCCTTCCTCCGGTTATCCGCATAACTCTTCTGCCTGCTCTGAGCTGTTCTCATGTGTTTCTGAATCAGCTGAACTTTTTCTGCCATCTCTTCTACCAATTCTGGTCCCATCAACTTTCTTTCACCCACTTCATCCCAGAAATCTGGAGTTCGACACCGCTTCCCATATAATGCCTGAAATGGTGCCATCTGTATACTGGAATGAAAACTGTTATTATATGAAAACTCAACCAAAGAATGATGTTGGTCCCAACTTCCCTGATAATCCATAGAACAAGCTCGTAGCATATCCTCCAATGTCTGAATTGTTCGTTCTGACTGCCCATCTGATTGAGGATGAAAAGCTGTACTAAAATTTAATTCAGTACCCAACGACTTCTGAAGGCCTTTCCAAAAGTTAGAAGTAAACCTGGGATCACGATCCGATACAATGGAGAGAGGAACTCCATGTAACCTGACTATTTCTTTAAGATACAAACGGTAAAGTTGATCAAGAGAGAAAGTATCTCGTATAGCAAGGAAATGAGCAGATTTGGTCAAGCGATCAACAATATCCCAGATTGCATTATTACCTTGAGATGTCTTCGGTAATCCAACAACAAAGTCCACAGATATATTCTCCCATTTCCACTCTGGCACTGGTAAAGGATGAAGCATCCCTTTTGGTAACTACCACTCTGCTTTAACCTGCTGACAAGTCAAACACTTCACAGTAAAATCAGCAATGTCTCTTTTCATTCCATCCCACCAGTAATACTCCCGCAGATCTCTATACATCTTAGTACTGCCCGGATGAACTGAAAACGGAGAACTATGAGCTTCACATAACAGCTCTCTCTTCAACTGTGAATCACAAGGCACACACAATCTCTTCCCAAATCTCAAAACACAATCACTATCAATGTTGAATTCAGGCAACTTACCTTTCTGAACCAGCTCTACCTTTTTCTGCAACTCACTGTCTTGCTTCTGTGCTTGCTGGATTCTATCTGATAGAGAAGATCTCACTGATACCTGAAACAAAACAGAAGGACTTCCTGTACCAACAACTTCTATGCCAAAGTTCATCAAATCCTTAACCAAAGGATCACGTTCCAAACTCAACATTGTTAATGAAGCATTACTTTTTCGACTCAAAGCATCAGCCACTTTATTTGCTTTTCCCAGATGGTAATGAATTGTACAATCATAATCCTTGATTAATTCCAGCCATCTCCTTTGTCTCATGTTTAACTCTTTCTGAGTGAATATATACTTTAAACTTTTGTGATCGGTATATATTTCACACTTTACTCCATACAAATGATGCCTCCAAATTTTTAAAGCAAAAACAACAGCAGCTAATTCCAAATCATGTGTAGGGTAATTTACCTCATGAGTTTTCAACTGTCGTGAAGCATAAGAAATTGCCTGATCATTCTGCATTAGGACGCAACCATGTCCTTTCAATGAAGCATCACTGTATATAACAAACTCACCATTCCTGGAAGGTAGTGCCAAAACTGGAGCATTCACCAATCTTCTTTTCAATTCCTGAAAACAATCATCACATTCTTTTGTCCAGATAAACTTAACACCCTTCCGAGTTAGCTTAGTCATTGGACTAGATAACCATGAAAAATTTCTAACAAACCTTCGGTAATAGCCTGCCAAACCAAGGAAGCTACGAATCTCGGTTACATTTTTGGGTCTTGGCCATTCTTCCACAACTTTTGTTTTTGCAGGATCAACAGTTATTCCATCTTTAGAAACAATGTGACCAAGGAAAGAAATTTGTTGCAACCAAAACTCACACTTGCTGAATTTCCCATACAGTTTCTTTTATTTTAAGGTTTGCAAGATAACCCTTAAATGTTTTTAATGCTCCTCTTTACTTTTAGAAAACACCAAAATATCATCAATGAAAACCACCACAAACTTATCCAAGAACTCATGGAAAATTCTATTCATTAAGTCCATGAATATAGCAGGTGCATTGGTTATCCCAAAAGGCATTACTACAAATTCATAATGGCCATATCTCGTATGGAACGCGGTCTTCGGAATATCTTCCTCCTTTACCTTCAGCTGATGGTACCCCGATCTCAGGTCAATCTTTGAAAAAAACTGAGCTCCCTGGAGCTGATCAAACAAATCATCGATATGAGGCAAAGGATATTTTCTCTTAACGGTGATATTATTCAAGGCTCTATAATCAATGCAAAGTCTCATAGAACCATCTTTCTTTTTAACAAATAAAACAGGAGCACCCCATGGTGATGTGCTAGGTCTAATGAAACCTTTCTCTAATAAATCTTGCAATTGCTCCTTCAACTCTAAAAGTTCAATTTGTGCCATTCGATAAGGAGGTTTTGAAATTGGCTTAGCATCAGGAACTAAGTCAACAGTAAACTCAACTTCCCGATCTGGTATTATTCCAGGCAACTCATCAGGAAAAACATCAGGATACTCATTTACCACTAGCACATCATTAATCTGAACAGTTCCTTTATTTTCAACGACGTGTGCAAGGTAACATTCATTTCCATCTTTTAAAAGTTTCTCGGCCTCTTTATATGTTATCAAAAGTAAGGGTTCATTCTTGTAAACAAACTGAAAGTCTTTTTGAAAAGAAACTTCTTTATCTCTACAGTCAATCTTAGCATGGTAAATAGAGAGCCAATCCATACCCAGGATAGCATCAAACTCTACTAGAGGTAGAACAATAAGGTTTTCAAGTAGGTTCTTTCCACAGATAAGGATAGGAAGATTCTTATAAATTCTTTTTGCCTCGACACTTCCCCCAGGTGTTTTTACCAAAAGTTCAGGAGTCATTTCTTGAGATGGTATTCCCATTTTACTAGAAAAGGTTTCAGAGATGAAAGAATGTGTAGACCCTGAATCAAACAACACACTGGTATAATCTGAAAAAACAAACAAAGTACCTGATACAACTTCATTTGATGGCCCGACATCTGCTGAAGTAGTTGCAAAGGATTTCACCACCCCTTTCTGCTTGTAGTCTAACTGCTTCCCATCACTCAAGCTCCTTGTCGGACACTCGTTTTCATAGTGACCCATCTCATTGCACTTATAACTTTTCACTAACTGTAAATCAAATTTGTTCTTACCTTCACCTTGATCCTTTTCAGTGCAATCACGAGCCTTATGTCCCATCTTACCACATCGGTAGCACTTCCCAGAATTCATAAGACATTCCCCAGCATGCCTTTTTCCACATTTATCACAAACTGGAAACTTAGTTCTCTTACCATCAGACTTTTTTGAAGAATTCTTACCTTTCTCCTGCCACCTCAGTCTCTTCTTCTGCTGGTTGTTATAGAACACTTGGTCATCGGCAAACTCCATTTCCACCTTCTCAGCACATCGAACAAGCTTTTCATAACTTTTAAACTCACGAGAAGCTAATGCCCTTCTATACTTTGGCTTTAATCCTGAGTAAAAACGATTGATTTTACTATCAAGGTCCCAGATAAAATTTGGAGCATACCTTGCCAATCGAGTGAACCTTTCTTCATAGGCAGCCACTGAGTCTTCCTCTTGCCTCAATTCCAAGAATTTCTTTTCCATCCTAAGTCGAACAGCCTTAGGAAAATACTTCTCAAGAAACATACCTTTGAATTCATCCCAGTTAAGAGCATCAATCTCATCGGCGTCCCTGATATTTCTAACCATAGACCACCACTGATCTGCTTCACCCTCCAAACGGTAAATAGCAGGACTAACCTTTTGATTATCTGAACACCCATGACATCAAAAATCTTCTCCAGTGCTTTAATCCACCCTTCAGCTAGCATAGGGTCAGATGATCCTCTGAATGATGGGGGGTGTTGCCTCATGAAATGTTCCACCACTGACATGTTCCTCTGCGGTTGGTCTGGCTGATCTCGTGTATGGATACCACCACCATTTATCGCTTGAGTCAACTGCGCCATTACTACAACAAACTGTTCAGTTCCAATTCCGACCATTTCTGGATGCTGATTCGGAAGGTTATTTCCTTCTGTATGCCTTCCTAGCATTGCTTCCCTGTTTCCTCTGCGGAAAACCATTCTGAACAAACATGTCTTAGATGAAGCAACATGGTAATCTTTAAATGCTATATCATTTCGAAAAAAAAATATTTTTGGATAATCATTTAATAGAATTCTAACTCCTAAAGTTATCTAAAACGACCTTTGATACTAACTATAAGGCCCCAGCCTTAAACCTTACTTAATCTTGAGTTATTACAAGATTACACATTGAGGATCTTTTCGGGTTTAGAGTTTTAGAGAATTAGATCATAAAACTTGCATTACATTCCACATATAAACAAAGTGGTTACATAAAGATAGTATACTTCATTCCCATCAATTGAAACACATTTAAAATAAAACATTGATTATTTCTTGACACATCCTTGACTTTATCATCTTATCATGTACCTTTCCCTTGACCTGTGAAAAACATTTCAAAAACTTGGGATGAGCATAAAAACTAAGTATGGGTTATAAAAAAAACATGGAAAGGAAACATGAGTTCATATATACATAAGAATGAAATCATACTTTACCCATAAAACATAGGCACTTTAACATACCTCATAAAATCATGAATAAATCATAGAAATCATAAGACATAAAGGTAACTTGAGGCATTCATAACATTCTTACGTAGGGAGTAACCCTCTTGGTTACGTTTGGAATACCCATCACAGTATATTCCCTAAAATCTCTTCGGAGAAACCTTAACGTTTCAATCCTTCGCATTACCCAATGCATTAGAGAGCTATATCGGGCTCACCCGCCCTTAGTTTATCACGGAACCACCCGTCTTCATAATAACGCCCAAGAACCATAACATAATCATATCACATAAAACATGCATAAAGGAAACATGACATATCCTCCTTTCAATCACAAGATATCAATACAACACATTGATATAAAAACATTATGAAAACCATTTTCAATACCAAAATAAAAGAAAAGTAAAACATGGTATTTATTTTTCTTTTAAAAAGAAGGTATGGCTTGTAGAGGAAGCCGAAACTCAAATAACGGTCACGACGGCGGAGAAGTCGTTGTCGCCGCATACGTACAACAAAAACATTCCCTTTTGTCGTTTAGTAAACGCTTCGTATAAAAAAGATTCCTTTTGAAAAAACGTAAAAGTCAAAGGGGTTTATACACCGTATAAAAGAAAGTTGTGTATAAAATAAAATATGCCTCAATGAAAGGAGATTGAGACAAAGTCCCATACCTCGTATCCGACTTGACCCGACCGTTATTTAATATCCTGAATAATAAACTTGAGTTAATCTCTACATACTTATGAATCTTTCTCAAGTTCATTATTCCTTTTATACCATGTTATGAACATCATGTAATCAGTTAAGTTAATAATGTTCATTTTGTCGGTATTTGGTTCTTAAGTCAAAAATAGACTTCTTACACTTACATGTTGTTAATTTGGTCAAAGGTTCATTATATCCAGAATGGTATTCATGATGTAGATATCATATATGTCACATATATCCAGTACATACTTGCATTTATAATATTACATAATCATTTAGAGGTAAGAAATGAAATGCACCGTTCATGGAGACGGTAAGCCGTACGTACGCATGAACGCTACTTTCATTTCTATTTCGTATTTTATAGAATGGAATCATAATGATATAAAGGTATATTATAATTCCAGTATAATATCATATATAATATCATAGTTCCATCTTTTATATGTCCCACATATGGTATTTAACGAATCAAATCACTTTGAGGGGGCGGTAGTCCGCACTTCCTAAAATGAAGATATCGTGTTTACCCATAATGGAAACCATAAAGGTATGCCCAAAATGAAAAAAAAACAGAAGCTTAAGGAAAACATAAACATATTATATATCATATATAAAAATAGTGACATCATAATGGCCACCTTTGAAGGTGTTAAATGAGTGTTGAACAATCATCATTTCGGGAGGCAGAATTTCGCCATCCACGGAAACCGTATGTTCTTTAACCATTTGATGTAGTTGTGTGAGAGTGTAGCTCAAATAAATATTATAACAACATCCTAGTATATTTATGATTCTGGTGTTGTTACAAAAGAAGTAAATAAAAAGATTTTAGGGGGTTGGAGAAGCAAAATAAAATAAATGAACATGAGAGAATGAATTACCTTAAAAAGTGTAACTCCTTTTGATTTGAGCCTAAAGGCTTCCTTTGAAAGGATTCTGCCCAAATGGAATCCTCTAGGATGAGGAGAGGGATGTGGAGAGAGTAAATGGGCAGGGGTTGGCCGAGCCAAAGGCTTGAGGAGTGTGTGAAATGAGGTAGAGGTGGGGGCCTTTTATAAGAGGAGAGGAGGGGCACTTTTGGAAAGTAAAGAAATATTACTTTATTTGAAAATGTGTTTCGGTTTCAAAAGGTCCCACATTGATATAATTCGTGGATAAGGTGATAAGGCTTCTAAATACACTCATACAATAAGTTTTGGACATGTTTAGTTCATAGATTTTACATTATCTTTCCATTTTATTTAAATCGTCAAATAATGATGCCATCGCTGCATCATTATTATGTCATAACTAATTTAATTTATTTAATGTCTAAAAATTATAAAAAAAATACTATGATGTATTAAATCTTTTTAGCTTTCAAATTACTATTTATAATCAAAAATATGATCTTTATAACCCTATGTAACAATTGTTTTCGTAAAACATATCATGTTTGTGTCATTTTTGGTTTTACATTAAATAAAAAGTTATTTATGTCATTTCCCAACCAAAATGTCTCCATGGGGTCCCCAAGTTGACCCATGGCTTGTCTTGGTCGGCCATGACACAACCAATAAGGTTGGGACATGTGTCTAGGTCATTTCCTATTATTAAAGCATTATTTATACCTTAAACTACCCTAATTACCACTAATCGCGATTAAAAACTTAATAAGTTACTATTCACCAAAAAATTATTTTAATCTCATTGAACCACATTTTAATTCTTAATGACAACCATGTATGTCGGATTTTCAAAATTCAATACACATTAGTGGTAAACTTTCATTTAACTGAAAAATCAGTTTGCTTGATTACCACTTAGTGGTTTCACTATTCATCAAAAATTGAAGTTTTTCAGAAAATTACCAAAAATTCACCCTAAGCTATATTTGATATTACGAATTCAAAAATGAAGTCTATTTTACAAAATTCAAATCATATAAGTCAAATTAATTAATTTAATAATTAATTCCCGCTGCTAGATCAAATAGCGTGTTTTTACAAAACAATAAGTATCAAAAGATTGACACCAGTTTAAGTCTAATTTCAAAGTGAAATTGATTCCAATGACCACCATTGGATAAAATGGTAAAAATATATTCTAATTTCACTTCAAAACCAATTCAAAACATAATATAATCATATAAATAAATTAGATTAAAAAACAGTTTTGATGTAAAATGCAGTATTTTTCACTATTCATTAAAAAATGAACATTGTCAGAAAAATACCAAAAATTCACACAAGGTAAATTTTGATGTCCCAATCATAAAGAATAAGTTTATTTTGACAAACATAGTTTATAAAATTTTCAAAATATAGATTCAAAAATGGTTTGCCATCAAAAGGCAGTAAAACAATCTTTTAAGAATATTAGTGTATTCCATGCATAAGATTGTATTTATTTTCATTTTAAGCCTCTATAACACTATCTTAATCATTAATAGACATAGATAAAAATATCTATTATTCATTACTTACTTGGGATGTTACAAAATTTATTTACGGGGACATAACAAAATAGAGAATATTTCAATATGAAATTAATTTTTATATAATTATATGTTTATTGGGTTATATTTCACAAAACATTAAACTAGAAAGAATCATAATATATTTTATTAAAATAACTTATTTTCTTATAATTCCAAACAAAATAACAAAATTACATGATGTGATGATCCTAGAAGAAAAAAATATAATTTTTAATTAAATCATTACATATTACTTTGATTTAATAACTTGGGGATAATTAATTATTTTTACAAGATTATATAATTTTAATATTAAAATGGATATTTCTCAATGAATTTTTTAATATATGGTTCAATTAAAAAAATGAAATTGAACATTAATAAAATAAATTTTTTACTATTTATTGTATACAATTATAGATTAAAACTCAACTAATTATGAATTTATTTGAATATTATTACATGCACATGATTTCATAAAAGGTCATTCATAAACTAAATCAGTTATTTTTTTTGTAATTTCAATATTAAATTATAGGATAACTTTATGAATTTTAAAAATTTATTTTCATAATTTTTTTTTATAATTTATTATGTTATAATTAGCTTAGTGTGATTTTTTTTTGTAAAAATGTTATTTTATCGCTGAATAGTGAAGAATAATGTTTCACTAATACGGTCTATTTTATGAAAATAATATCACCTAAAAATGACATAAATTTCTATGAAACATCATATATATTCAAAATAACTGTTTAATGTTGAATATAAAAAATTTAAAAATATTATTTTTAATTAATAAACCTTTTATTGACATAACAAACATTTTATTCTCATAAATGAAATATTTTTTATTTTATCATTTTTTTAATTATTAGAAATGATAAATTAGGTTTTGGAATTTTTTTAAGTGAAAAAAATAATTCTTCTTCTATTCAAAAATTAATTAATAAAATTGATGTCATTATTATCATTTATTTTGGTTTGTAATCATTTTTTCTTCTGAAAATCCATTTTTCTGTAGAAATGATTTTTTGATGATTTTTTTAATTGATATATTAAATTAAATTTTTATAATTATAGAAATTGAATATTGACAATAATAGAACATATTTAGTATCAAAAAAATGATTTTTATTCAATATTATTGATTCCATTTTATGTCATAAAAATAATTTACAATAGAAAAATTACTCACCATAGTAATGGTTAAAATGGTTTAAATTGGTGTAAATCAAAGGAATATTGAATATATTATATGGTAAAAATAGTATAAATTTTATTTTATAAGAGTGTATTGACTATACCATATCTAATAGTTCTAAATAATTCCATATTCCGCAACATTCCATTGAAATTGACAGTATATTATTTTAATATTAATGTTATTTGACAAGTTTCAGCTATCATCACTTATAAATAAGAAAAACCCATCATAACCTATTAACCATCATTTAGAACATTATATCCTCCAATATATTCCCACATAACATTAAAACACACATAACCATCATCGTGATTTTATGTTCTCACAAAAGGAAACCATATAAAGTTTATGGAAGTATGGAAAACAACACACTTAAAGAAGAGGTAATCATCTTAATAATGTTTTTCATCTTTTTATTACATAAAAATCTAAAAATAATTGAAAACCAAATTGAACATATAAAATAATTATAATTATAATACATAAATGTTACTAATTCTAAGGAACAACCATAATAATAATTTATTCAAACCATTAGAAAATAAAAAACTCACACTTGTTTATTATAGGAAAATTATCCCCATGAATGATGTAGTTTATTTTTCATCACAAATCTACATGGAGGATTATAAGTGATGTATGAAATGAATAAATATTATATATATAATATGTATTATTATTTAATGATAAACCATTATAATCCTTCCTTCCCTCTCACTGATAAGAAATTCAAAAAATCGATCATCTGTTTTTGCAGACTAGAACGCCCAATCACGATGTATTTAATTTTCCATAAACATTTAAGATGGATAGTTTGAAAATTTAATTTAATGAAAAAATATAATTTATATATCATCATTATCTTTTTAAATGTTATTGGGAAACTATTTTAACAATATTAAAAATAAACAGTCATCATGAATGTTAATCTTTAAAAACTACCATACCAATATTCTTTGAAATCAATAACATCATACCAGAACCACTAATTTATATTATTCATTAATATTTAATTAAATATTATTTATCAAATTTATAAAAATGTTTCTAAAAAACAATTATACTGGAAAATTGATATAATAATTATGAAATAACCTGTTCTTACTAATGTAGTCATTGTAAAACTCTCTCATTTTCATCAGTTTTATCATCTATAAGAATGAAATTATAATTTATTTAACCTTAATAATCATGGATTGTTATAAAATGGAAATATCATATATATTAAATTATATTATGTTATTATAATTATAATGTATTTATTATACTCATATTTTTATTCACAAGTGCGGTAAATTTTTTTATATAGAAAAGAAATTCTTAAAACATTATAATTTTATGAGTTCCATACAAATCATCTTTGTAAGTCATCTAATGTTACCATGTGAATAATAAAGGTATATGTAGAATATATATATTATATTCAAATAATTTATCATGTATATAACATTACATATCTTCCAAAAATGTATTTATAAGCCAGTGAATTTTTTGGATTTGATGTCGGTCTATTGACCTCTTTGAATAAGGCCTCATATTATAATATATAAATACACCCTAACACATATGAATGTGAGGTTAAAGATGCTTTACATTTTTTTCTATGAATGTATTGAAATAATTACTAAACTTAATGAATTAATTTAATTCTCCCATTATAATTATTTGGTTAGTATTTCATATTATAATATGTTATATATTTAAACAAAATTCCCTTTTTCTATTGATATCAAAATTGGGAAATAACTAAATTTAGAAACCCATAATTAAAATATGTCATGAACATGTAATTATAGAGTATTTAAATATCTATATATATCAAACAATTCCTCCAAGATTTCATATATATTCAAAACACTGTCTTTATCATTTCATATTAGTATGCATGTGATAATATACATGTTTTTATGGTAATTGACTTAAATTGGACACTCATCAAAGAGATGAAGAAAAATTCCCTTTATGTGTATTCCCCCTTACACAAAAAAATCATTACTGATAAAACAAATTATACAAATGAGTAAAAATTACGCTTCTTCTATAAAATTTTAGGATATTTCTGATAATAATTTAAATTAGGACTTGGTGGGGCCTTCAAAGTTTCATCCCTCTAATAAAATTTCACCTATAATTGGGAGTGATGGTCAAGAGGTGTAGCTAATTAATTACGATATGTGTGATATAATAATTCCTAATAAATCTCTCCATGATACCTCAACAGTTGTTCATACAATGTATGTGGAAGATTATGATGTTCAATTTGATTCTAATTAGTCCATACAAGATACACATGGGAAAACATATCATGTTAAGGATGTCTAGATTATTTTGATTCCAATAAATATTTAAAACCCAATTTTTGTATTAGATAGATTCTTTACACCAATTAATTGATATAATCATAAGTTTATAGATTATAATAATATTGAGAGAATGGTTTTTACTATATATTGTAGAACCATAATGAATATACAATAGATATCCCCCATACCTTGAGGTTACTGATGATCATATTTAAGCCATTCATGAGGAAGATTAGGAATATAGTGGTATGATTAATAAATTCACCCATGTTTTGATTGATGGTCTTAAGGAAGATATCTATTTATGGTTTGAAGAATATGATACTGTTGATTATAAAATAATCCTAAATAAAGTGTTTACTATGAGAGATTTTTTTAATAATATATAGTATAATTTGAGGAAAATTTAACCTAAATTATTTTAGGATGAAATTATTTTTTATCTATAACTCTATTGGGAAGAATATTACTTTTCAATGGTATGTTTAAGTGATGTGGTAAATAAATATGCTTCTTTATGTCATGTATGGTAGAAAAAAACATATTTTATATTTCTAGGAATGATATAATAATTTCTCATTGGATACAAAATATATTAATGCTGGTGTGTTTTTTTATTTGGGGATGATCATGTATTTTTAGGTGTTTTATAAGGTTTATAAATGTATAAAGTTTCCTTCAATTTTGGAAACCATGGGATATTATTAAGAATGGTAGCTTATCAAGATACAATATCAGGGAAAGAGGGGTTGTCTGCTACCATGTGAAAAAATTCATATAAATATGTATTTGAATTTATTATTTATTTATATATTATTGATAAATGGATATGATGAATTGGGAATTCAATGATAATTGGAAGTGTTTTATTTTTTGTGATTATGTTGAGTGAAATTATAGTAGGACCCTATGAGGAAATTATTCTCACATTTCATTAATAGTATGATGATACTAATATCTATTATTATTATTATAATGTTTCATATGATGAATTAATAGGTTTATTGTTGTTAGATGAATCACTATCAAAGACTTTAAATATTCAATAGCTACTAACTAGTTATATATTGTACATTTATGTTACAGATCTTATTCAATAGTTTAATATTATTTGAGATCATTAGTATTATTTTTAGTGGTTAATTTTAACAATATTATATGATGAAATTATTATTGGAGTCTACTATCCATATGATTCATTTTTTGACTATCCAATAACATATCATCCAAGAATTATAAAAGAACTATATTTTAACTTTCCATCAGTTTTTATTATATAATCATATGATTTTGACATCCACAAGGCATATTGTTTGATGACATTCTCTAAATAGATGTTAGATCTCCCCCAAAATATTCCAATAAATGTAATTTTGAATTCTTTTACATTGATTCCATCAAAATATTTTATGACGAGTGAATGATATCAAATTTTCTAGATAGTTTTATTTATTTCCATGTAAATTAATGTTGATTAATTGAGGAAACTTATATAATTTTTAGTATGTAATGATAAATATATAGGAATTAATTCATGATTCACTTATTCCCAACTTATTAGGGATGATATATAGGTTTTTCGCAAGTCACATTATGTCTCTATTTTGTCTTATAATCGTTTTTTACAAGATCATTTATCTATTTATATTTTCATGACCATTCATTTTAGTTTATAAATTGTTGGAGAATGATTTTTGATTCCTTATCTGATCCAATATAGTAACAATAATGAAAAATATAGATATGGTTATAATATATTTGTATAATATATATATATATTATAACATTTCAATAAATAACAATATACATGTAATAAGACTTTGGATTGAGATTTATAAGCTAATTTCATCCAATTAAGTTATATCACTTCATCCTTGATATTTTGTGCCAGAAATATGTGTGTTTTTATCATTGTTTTTATATGATTTATAAAAATATTTTTTATTGATATACCATACAATCCCATAATCTACCTATTTAAATAATCTTATTTCACTTATTAAGCTCTTGGAAATGGCTTCCCATCGTAAACATCCTTCATTGAGACACACTTTGTTTTATGAACCATTTTCTAATATATAGTGTATGTTTTTTCCAATTCATGTATAATTTTATGATAAAGACATATTCATATTAATTAACGTCCCATTATATTTTTTTTATATTTTAACTTTATTTTTTCAAGTGTTATAAAATCTATAAGGATTTGTTATCTAATATAACATGTTATAGTCAATGTTTATAGTTTATATTTTCTAGAATGAGTTGAATATTATTTCTCCCCTAAAACCAATTTATTTTTTCCACTAGTAATTTCAATGGTTTTTATGTATTATTTTTGTTTTATAATATTTTAATTAAAATACAAAAAAATTATCATTATAAAGAAAAATTACTTTATTTCTCATTTAGTGTAAGAAATATTTATCAACCATATCAATATTTTATATATTTCTTCTAAAATTTTATTTTATATAAATATATGATTTTTTATTTTATTATATTAATATTTATTTTATAATATAATTTTTAATTAGAAAATATTTATACTATTGGTCATTTATTACAATTTTATTCAAAAAATTTCAAATGGAACTATCATTAACATTTTTAAAATGAACATTTTCCCCTTGATTTATCA
The DNA here is from genome assembly GCA_963277665.1 of Viscum album. Classification (NCBI taxonomy): domain Eukaryota; kingdom Viridiplantae; phylum Streptophyta; class Magnoliopsida; order Santalales; family Viscaceae; genus Viscum; species Viscum album. Next base: position 966,974,389 of record OY728129.1, read on the forward strand.
GTATTATTAATTAATAAAATTACATAAAATGTTTTAATAACATACTATGAATTTTTTTTTTACTATGACTCAATTAATTATTAAAAAAAAGATATTTTTCTCATAACTTTTTTGGGAAGGGATTTTATTCCACTTATGTATATTTTTATATTTAAATTCACATTTTCAAACTCAAGAATAGTTTCATTTCATGATGACATTGCTATTAATTATATTATAAATATTTTTTTATAGGTCCTATTGATAACTCATGAAAAGTAACTTTAATGTGGAATTTGTATTTCTAAATATAATAAAAGTGAAAAAATATTTTAAAAAAAATATTTTCAATTTTTATCTTCAATTTTCCTCCCAAATTTTCATGAGACTTGTATTTATCAAAATGAAATAATTTTTTAGGAATTGAAGGTGTTATTCATTTCAATTACATATATAATAAAGGATGCATTATACATCACTTATAGTTTTTATATAGTCTTATACATGTCACATAATATGTTTTAAACACCATATATAACATAATTTAGACTGGTGGTGATTACCAAGAGAGATATATCATTTATTTTTCACAAAAAACATTGAAAATATGAATAATTTTTAGTTTCGTATTATTAATTTTAAACTACTATTATAGATTTGTTATCAAATGAGAAATATCAAAATATTTCATACAATATTTATTTTATATAGATATTGATTCATACGGAATATATATTATGAAATGTATTTTCATTTATTTATATCATATGAAAACACATTTCCCTATATAAGGGGTGTGTGTATCCCAATAATATAAAGACCCTTGGTTCATTATTTGATATCTTGAGAAAAATTATCTAAGGTATTTGGTGAATTATTTCTTAATAATTTATTTTGTCTTGGATGGGAGAATACTATTTATGTTATGTCTTTATTGAGGTTTGGGAGGTAAGATATTGATTTCATGAAATATGTATTCCATCACCATGAAAACAGATATTTATAAACATTTTATTTTTTATATTTTTATATGTGGATATATTTTTAGATTATTTGGTTATTTATACGTAATAATTTCATTATCATTTATTCTTTCCATATTTTTTATCGTTTATTTATGTTATGATGATATATAATGATGATTTCTCTTAATATAAAATTTTAGCAGACCCTTCATATTATTTTCATTCAATAATTTATGTATAATATTAACACAAATGATATAAAAAGAATGTTATATTTTATTGATAATATAATGGAGATGTTGAAGACTCAGTATAGATTAATAAAAATATTTTTTATAATGGAAAAAAACTACATTGTTTGAGAAAGATACAAGATTTATTAATTAATTATTTTAATAAATCATTAATAAACTAAACATTAATGATTATAAAGATGTAGCTAAATTCATGATAATTATTGATTTGAAAATATATTGGGTCAAATTTTGTACTCATTAGTCAGTATAAATAAAAATATTTAAATTGTATATTAATATCACAAGATATGGGGGGTGGGAATCTATGGATTTTATAGTCAACGAGGAATCTCATTTTGAAATATAAAATTTGGATAAACCCACCTCAATTTGTGTAGGGATAAAATACTATTATGGACTACTAAAAACAATAAACTAAATAATAATTCTATGTTCAAAAATATAATCTTATTAGGTTCATCCATTAATTTCTTCTATGTCAATTATAATCCATGGGCATAAGGATTTGACAAGACCTACCTAGTTAGATGATCATTTTCCAGATAATGGAATTTTTGGAATGAATTTAAATATAGTATTTTGAAACATATTTAATGTCACCATATTTCCTCATTTGATTTCCTTTATTATGAATATTTATAATCATTTAGTTTTTTATAATACCCCCTTAGCCAAACTGTCTTATTAATAGTGTATAAATATGTAAAAAATTATGTATCATAGTTTTCATATTACTCACCAAAAAATAGAAGTCAATCATATTTAAGCATATCTAAAAAAATTTCCCAAAATTGATTTATAAATTTTTTTGAAATTTTTTATAGTAATATGACATTTAAAAACTGCATGTCTGTAATAATAGAGAGAAAGATAGATAAGAATAATATTTTTATAATAAGTCATCACCAATTGGGATAATAAGAAGTCAAACAGTTTTCCCTTGGCCTATGGTGGCATCACATAAGAAAAAGTTCAGATAATCCTAATTGGACGACCTAATATTTAAAAAGAAATCAATCAAAATTTTCAAGTAGATAAATATAACATAAAATAGATATAATGTTTTTAGAAAAACAAAATCTTTTGTGGTTGAACTTAACATGTGATGAAAGGGTTAATAGTATACAAGAAAAGTGTTAAAAAATATATTAAATAATTAAATAAATAATAATATGTAAAATTTACAACAAAAAATAAAATTTTGACTAATCATTCAATAAATTATCATTTATTAAATTTTGATAAGTGATTCACAGTTATGAAGAATTTATAAAATTTATGATTTAACTAAAAATGATTATTTATTCTAGAAAAACCTACAACTCTAGTGGAGAAAAATAGTGAAGGATAAGTGTGTCACCCAACACAATGAGTGTAAAATAATGATGTAAATATATAGTTCATTGATATAAAATTATTTTTCATTGGTTATCAAATTTCAATTCAATTTATACCATATAATTTTAACATCCCGTGATTTATGACTCACCTCATATCATCGGTCATTGATCAACATGAACATCCTGATAAAATAATAAGGGTCCCATGGAATTATTTTTAAATCCTGAAGAATGCTAACCAGAATCATGGATTTAGAACCTTTAATAGAAATAATAATTTCATAGAGCACGAATAATGTGATACTCCTTAACATATCACATTTATCAATGAAAATTTAATTTTTGAGCCTCATTTATTAATTATGAATAAAACACTTATTCACAAATATCCTACCTCAGGCCACCCATTCTCTTATCTCCTATCACAATAGATACATCAACATTCATATTCATACTACTAGTGGGATTATTCCATTTAACCCAACCACACGAATTACTGTACTCGATGCATCATGATTACATATTTTCCTCAAATGAGTCCTCCATAGAAAAAGTGAAGATACCCCACCCAGTATAAGATACATAAGATCCTCTATAATATACCTCACATAAACATAGATGAATATGTGGGAGTATTTTTTTTATTATATCACCTTGTTCCTAGCCTCCCATAGAACCCAAAATAATGTTGTGAAAACCATACCATATATTTTTTAACTCCTTTCTATGTTGTCTGCTCCTCATTAAACACTCCATCAAAAACTATGATAATTAATCCCCACTCCTCGAGTTCCCCATGAACTGGTTCATGAAACACCAATCTCTGTTGCCTCATTATCCATTGAATAAATGACAATACACTAATCAAAAATTTTGTTACTCCCAGAGTAGTCCCATGATCTCCATGGATAGCCTTTTTTTTAATTTTCATCCCTAAGTATAACTATGTTCCACAATCTTTAGACTAGAAATTTAATTTTCACCAATATTTCCATGTACCAAATAATGTTCTTCCATTAATCCTAATCATTGTTTATATGGATTTTTACATGATAATACTAAATAATAATTCCTCAAAACATCTACTTCAATAAAAATTATTTTCCTATTTTTTTCATCAGTGTAATGACTTCAAGATGGATCTTATGATCATTATTGAGCATCATGTCTATTTGGATTTTATGTTACACTTATTTTAAAAAATAGATATTTGGAATTGGGAACCTTTGGATGAATGGAGTCTCAAAAACTTGATTATCATTCCATATAAAACTTTTTCCACTACCCATAACCCCCAAAAATTCCCCATGAGAATTTCCATATAATCAATAAATCAACAAGAAATCAAGGATCCTATTCTAATTGGTGTTGGCTACCCCTCCTTTCATCCACATATATGGTCTTTCTGAACCTTTCACACATTGAGATCCCATAAATGATGTCCCAATATATCTTCTTATTCATTACAAGAATGGATTATACAATTCTTCTTAGAATAATACACACCTCTTCTATTAGTTTTACTATTCATCACCAACATGAAAAATGGTATTTACCATGATAATGGGAACCTGAAAATATTTCTATTAGGATTTTATAAAATCAGTTGATAATTACTTATGTTCCTTGATGGATGAAATAATGGTAATGAGGATAGATATAATAAAACTATATAAAAGTGGTATTCATCCAAATAATAATAATAACTAGTTCTTAAATTTATATGTGTACCTTGTGATTATTTTGATGATACCATTAAAGACCATAATGATCATTCCATCTGAGATGGGTGTTCTAATGTATTCCATTATTAGGATTTGTTTCAAAATTCCAATCTTATCTAGATAGTAATAATAAATATGGACAAGTATTTTTAGAAATTAAAATTATGCTCATACTTGAATTAGACATTTTCCCACACCATGTGAAAATTTACACCATGATCCTGATGAATTTGTTGATTGGTATCATCCTTAATTAATTAAAATCATTTCATTTGAAAAAAATGAATGAGACAGAACAACAACCCTTAACATATCTCATAAAGGAAGAATCCCCCTTCAGAAATACCATAATTAATATTTCTAGTTATTACATATTGTACTATATTTTAAAACATTGATGGTAACGGGACACCATTCGTTAGGCAGTTTATATTCATGAGCAAACTCATAACCCTTATAGTGATGGAAATGTTTATTTTTGGAGACAAAATTCATTTAAAAAACATATCGCACATTGAATATATAAAGTAAAATAATTTCATAACCTGCATAATGAAACATTAATCCATTGTCTCGTAGAACATAAATATATGAACCTTGATCATAATAATTAATCTATCTTTATTTCTATTTATGTCATGAAAAATATTTTTTTAAATTATAATAACCCTTTGGATACTTATACTTTAGATGAATCCATTTTCTTATCTTAAATGATTCTTATAATGAACCACACATGATTTTGTTCAAAATATGATTAAGAATCTAATATGAGATATTTGTTAGAAATATATTCCTATATTGGTTGAGAATCATGGGATATTTTACATTTAGAATCAGAACCCCTATAGTGGCACATAATTATTTGTATGTGATCGACCTCTGAAATATATTCGACACCTCCTTAATAAACTATTTAACCATAATATCACAAGAAACCACATAATGAGTTGTAAGAAAACCATCATGACCGAGTGTAGTGAACCAACCCCAAAATACCTAGATCTATCTTCCAATACCATTAAATTTGAATAAGATACAATCAAATAACATCATAATGGATGGAACAGTTTAATATTCATTGTAATCATAATACAAAGATGAATATTGTATTAAAAATTAATACACTAATTAAAAAATTAATTTATAATTTAGTAGAAAACATAAATATTAAATCTGTAATTTCATAAAAAATATTCTTTAATATAGTTCTTGGATTTCCTGGGAAAGGAAACATAATAAGGATTATTTCAAATGGATAGGAAGTGTAATGTACGATGGATGAAATAGTGAATCTATTAGAATATTCAATATAGAGAGTTAATAAATGCAAAAATATGAAATATAATCAATAAATTTAATATATAAAGAATATTTAAAGGTAATAACATAAAACACATCCTATTAAAATAACGACATAAGGATAAATTAATATGGAAAAGTAAGAATCTATAACACATTCTTTTAATTATTGAAATAAGAATGAAATGTATCCAAAAATATATTAATGAAAATATTCAGTATAAATAATAAATTAATATTAATGTGTGAATGATTAATTAATGTACATCATGTACATTTCACATGAACCACAACCATTGTGACCTTTCACAAGATGGTTTATGTCTATGTGTATAAACCCATTTATTATGCTTGGAAACAAAAATGAAGAGTTTCTTAATAACTAATTTCATCTCATTAGATTAAGAATGAATTGTGGGGATTTCATTAATTGGTTCCCAACCTATAGTGATTTCCTTAAATTATCTCCAACCCGTGTCTTTCATGTCCGAAGCATTCATAATTTGAAATATAAAACATGCCTTATAAAATATCTATATTTAATAATGGATACAAACTAATCAATATTACCATAAATAATCTAATAAAATTCAATGTAAAATCCATATAAAATTTTAACATTGTTAAGGAAATGAATATATCAATTATAAATAATATGGAAAAATAGGGGAAATTAAATGTTCAATTATACTATATAATTGAATATTTCAAGAGGAATAAAAAAGGAATCAATGAATTGAATTTATATATTATCCGTATCTAGAGAAATTATAAACCATCCAGTGGAAGAATAAGGATGGTGTCTATATAACAAATTTTATGTGGACAAATATAAATTATTTTATTCGATGATGAAAAAAATACTATAATAAGAAATTATAAAAAAATCATCCTAAAAATATATATTTAATTTTGAAAAAAAATTAACATTGATTTAATTAAATATGAATCTAAAAAAATAATTAAAATTTAACCATTTAATATTAAAAATTTAAATTTTATGAAATTATAGCGGGTAAATTAGTACACATCCTACATGGTCAGATGAACATTCTTTTTTCATCCTAATATGATTTGAAAAATATTTTTTTTTGGAAATAGAAAACAATATTAACAAGAAAGAAAAATTAAAAGGGTGTAAATGGATGGTATAATGACATCTAGTGGATATTTTTAGTGTTTCTAGTTCATTTTGGCTAATAAGTTTATAATATAGTTCCTTATTAAGCTTAATTTCACCATAATCATTGTAATAAATTTTCATTACATTCACTAATATTTTAGTTAAGAATATAATTTAATCATATAAACTATAATATATTTTTATGATTCCAAATATGGAAACCATTTTGATAAATTTTATTAAAATATGTGTGAGAAATAAATTCTAATTTATCACCACATTAAGGATGACAATGCTTTTTTATAGTGAAAACGTTCAAATGTTTTCTAGGTTTTTATAGATAATTTCATTGTGAAATTGATTCATGTGACCTAAATTAGATTAATTAAAACAATTATCTTATTAATCTTTAAATCCAATTTAAAATATAATTTATCCTTACAAATAAAATATATGAAAAAGTATTTTTGAATTAAAATGCAATATATTTTACTATTCATTAAAAAAATGGTACTTCATAAAAAATAGAAAAAATTCATCATATAACAATATTTATGTTACAAGTTGAAATATATAGTTTATTTTTGTAGCGCCCCGACCCCAGCTTCCCAGAGTCGGTGCATTACTTCGTAACATTTGCATGATCACAAAAGATCAAGTCTCGAAAGACCGATTAGTTTAGTAGCCTTGGAAACACTAGATACATTCATAAATGTTACATTACATCATAAAGTGAAAAACTAATAACAAATTCTTCATAGTCCACACTCATATCCCCTTATAACTATCCCTGCAGGTCATTCATAAAATACTTCTTCACATCCTGGAAAATATTAAAACATTGAAAGGGGTGAGCTCAGATGCTTAGTAAGGATAACAATATTGTAGAAGCTTTCATAAATAAACATAAAAATTTAAGGCAATGTATAACTAAAACAAAAGCCTTTTAAACTTGAACATCAACATAATATGGCAAAAGTAAAATGAGATAATGCCATTCACTTCTTCACATGGATATTCTAATGGTCGAATAATCACATGCAATATCAATAACCACTTTCATAATGAGGGAATGTATAATGCCAGACATTCTGAAACATTTTGTCAAGGCCTCGGTCAAGACGTCTAAAATGATTAAGGCCTCGGCCAAAACCATAAATCAAATTGGGAAAGGGCCTCGGCCAATTCCACGTCTAGTTGTCTCATGAGACCTACCGATTCATCGAGGAGATATAGCGGGCTCCACCCGTCACCTATTAAGTCCAATACATTCCTCATATGAATAGGTTTAAACATATCATAAACCATAACATAATCATATCACATAAAACATGCATAAAGGAAACATAACATTTCCACATTTCAATCACAAGATATCAATACCACACATTGATATAATAAAAATGCTTTCAAAACCATTTTCAATACCAAAATAAAAGAAAGTTAAAACTTTGTATTTATTTTTCATTAAAAAAAATGATGGCTTGTAGAGGAAGCCGAAACTCAAATAATGGTCACGGCGGCAGAGAAGTCGTTTTCGCCACATAAGTACGGAAAGAAAAACATTCCCTTTTGTCTTTTAGTAAAACGCTTCGTATAAAAAAGATTCCTTTTGAATAAACGTAAAAGTCAAAGGGGTTTATACACCGTATAAAAGAAAGTTGTGTATAAAACCAAATATGCCTCAATGAAAGGGGATTGAGACGAAGTCCTTAAAAAGATCATTTTTTTAAATAAAGTACATATATAATGTGTATTCACTATAAGTACATATAAATAATGTAAAAATACAAGATAGGACATAATAATATCATGACATAATTTGAAAGTAGGAGATTAACCCAAAGAATAGAAATTGGGTTAAGAAGTTCCCTTACCTCGCATCTGACTTGACTCAACCGTTCTTTAACCTCCTGAATAATAAACTAGAGTTAATATATACCTTATTAATAACCATTTTTAATTTCATTATCCTCTTTATATCACTTATTACAATGATATGAACATTATGTAATTATTTAAGTTAATAACGACCGTTTTGTCGATTTTTGGTACTTGAGTCAACAATAAACTTCTTATAATTACAAGTTGTTTATGTGGTAGAATATCCATTATCTCCAGAATTATATTCATGATTTAGATGTCATATTTATCATATATATCCAGTATATACATTCATTCATAATATTACGTAACATTTAGAGGTAAGAAATGAAATTCACCGTTCATGGAGATGGTAAGCCGTACGTACGCATGAACGCTACTTTCATTTCTATTTCATATTTAATGGAATGAAATCATAATTATATAAAGGTATAATATAATTCCAGTATAATATAGTGTATTATACCATTTACTCCATCCTTTATACATCCCACATATGGTATTAACGATTCAAATCACTTTGAGGGGGCGGTAGTCCGCACTTCCTAAAATGAAAATATCGCGTTTACCCATAATGGAAACCATAAAGGTATGCCATAAATGAAAAATAAAAAATCATAAGGAAAACAAAAACATAACATATATCATATATAAAAATAGTGTCATCATAATGGCCACCATTAGAGGTGTTATATGAGTGTTGAACAATCATCGTTTCGTGAGGAAAAAATTCGCCATCCAGAGAAACAGTATGTTCTTTAACCATTAGATGTAGGTGTGTGTAAGTGTAAAACAAATCCTTATCATAAAAACATCCTAGTATATTTTAGATACTGGTGTTTTTACAAAATAAAGGAATAAAAAGAGTTTAAGGGGTTGGAGAAGCTAAATAAAACAAAACAACATTAGAGATGACATTACCTAAAAATCGGGTAACTCTTTTTGATTTGATACAAAGGCTTCCTTGGGAAGAATTCTGCCCAAAGTGAGGCTTCTAGGAGTAAGTGAGGGATGTTGGTAGAGTATTTGGGCAGAGGTTGGACGAGTCAAATGGCTTGAAAGTGTGAATGAGGTGGTAGAGGTGGGGGCCTTTTATAAGAGGAGAGGAGGGGCACTCTTGGAAAGTAAGGAAATTTTACATTATTATACAATGATTTTCGGATTATAAATGTCCCACACTTATATAATTCTTGGATAAGGTTATAAGGGTTTGAAATATACCCATACAATAGTCTTTGGACAATTGTAAGCCTTGGATTGTACATTATCTTTTCATTTTATTAAAATCGTTAAATAATGAGGTCATCGCTGCATCATAATGATGTCATAAATAATTTAATTTATTTAATGTCTAAAAATTATAAAAAAATACTATGATGTAGGAAATATCTTTAGCTTTCCAATGACTATTTATAGTAAAAAATATGACTTGTATAACCCCATGTAAAATTTTTTTTAGTAAAACATTTCAGGTTTGTGTCATTTTTTTTACTTTAACATTAAATAAAAGGTATTTATGTCATTTTCCAACTAAAGTGGCTCCATGGGGTCCCCAAGTTATCCCATGGATTGTTTTGGTCGGCCATGGCAAATCCAATGAGAGTAGGACATGTGTCAAGCTCATATCATATTATTAAAACATTATTTTTACCTTAAACTACACTAATTACCTTTAATCGCGATTAAGAACTTAAAAGTTACTATTCACCAAAAATTATTTTAATCTCATTGAACCACATTTTACTTCTTAATGAAAACCATGTATGTCAGATTTTCGAAAATCAAAACACAGAAGTGGTAATATTTCATTTAAATGAAAAATCAGTTATTTAACTACCACTTAGTGGTTTCACTATTCATCAAAAATTGAAGTTTTTCAGAACAATGCCAAAATTTCACCCTAAGCTATAATTGATATTCCGAATTCAAAAATGATGTCTATTTTACAAAATTACAAACATATAAGTTTCATTAATTAATTTTATAATTAATTCCCGCTGTCATGATAGATAGCGTGTTTTTAGGAAATAATTTATATCAAAAGATTGACAATTGTTTATGTCCAATTTCAATGTTAAATTAATTCTAATGACCACCATTGGATAAAATGGTAAAAATATATTCTAATTATACTTTAAAACCACTATTTAGTATAATTTATCACTATAAATTATTTTTATTAAAAAAGTTGTTTTAAGTATTTTTCACTATTCATAAAAAATTAGAAGTTCTCAGAAAAATACCCAAAATTCAACATAGGCTAATTTCGATATTCCGAATCCAAAAATGAAGTCCATTTTGAAATATAAAATTTCTATAATTTTAAAAAAGTTTTTATTACTATTCATAACGGCTACTTTGATTAGTCGCGATGTTTTAGAACTCGAAGTTGCGTACAATGCAAGCTATTGCATTATTGAATGAGAAGCGTATCATGGAAGCTCGGGGTGTTACATTCTCCCCTTCTTCAATAAATTGCGTCCTCGCAATTTGATATTTTTCTTTGAAAGTAAAAGGTTGAAAATAGAAAATACCTTTGTGTAAAACCCACATCAGAAATAAGGTTAATAAAATTTAGCCTTAATAAGAGGGAAATGGAAATAAGAAAGTCACCACCAAATTATGATCTCGATAAGGAGAACATTGGTGGCAATCAGAGAAATATAATTGGAGGAAAAACGTAAATATTTGTATAGAGTGATTGAGGTCATCAATCACAATCAACTGTCAAATTGAGGGCCTCAATGCCTTCAATATTTGTTGATTTAAAATATCATCAGTTCAACAAGACATAAGGTATTAGGATAACACATTTTTTTGTTTTAATATCCCTTTACTAAAGTTTAAGAATTAATTTATTCATTGAATAAGAGATAGGTATATATATATTTATCCTTGACAATTAGAGTTTCAACCTTCAACTCATCTTTCACTCAAAAAGATAATAGAACTCAAAAGTATTATACTTATCCTAATTGTATACGGTTCCAAATGTTAACACATACCATTTAGATTAGTAAAATTATTTTGTAATAACCAAGGACTTCCTGTAGGCTAGTGGTAGGAAATAGAGGCCTGTCGTACTATGGTTGTGGGTTCGATTCCTGCAGCTTTGTCCGACGCGACAGGTTATTCCCCACCCTGCAGGTTGTCCTTTTCCTAAAACTATAGTATTATAATATTCAAAAATAATCTTCATAAATTTTTTAACCTTAAACAATACTATCCAAAGATCAACTTAATCCACTCCAACCTTAATAGTTATCCAAAATACCTCTGTCCAGACTTTCCCTAAAAGGTCTCTTAATTCCAAAATCAATTTATCAGATTCCCCAAACAAAGTAAAGTTTCTCTTATTGTCACATACTAAAAATATAATTACCTTCATCATATTAAATCCTTAATTAAAACAACATGTACTGCAGTACTATTCTTATATATATATCACATTATTCTAATAACCAGAATATAATCCATGAGTCCAAAAGCACCAATACATTAGTTATTCTGCTTCAACTGTAGTCACAACATAAGATTTTCCTTGATCCCTTGGCCTTTTCTGAGGTATGTTTCCCTGACGCTTAGGACATTCATTTGCATAATTACCCATTTCCCTACAATTGTAGCATTGAACATTTATAGCCTCTTTCTTTCCCTTGCAATCACGCGCCTGGTGACCTTTTCCCCCACATTTATAACAAACTCCCATTCCTTTTAGGCAAGTACCAGGATGATTATTCCCACAATTATCACATAATGGAAAATCCTTCTTTCTCTTTTTACATTTATCTGTCTCTTGTTACACCGTTCTATTATTCTCTTGCTTTACTTTGTTTTCATAAGACTTAGAGAATTCCTTTTCTGTCTTGATAGAACACGAGACAATATCTTCGTATGACGAGAAGGTTTGTGAGACTAATGCTCGACGGAGAAATTGTTTTAACCCATCAAAGAAACGATCAATCTTACTTCTTGGGTTACGTATATAATCTACAGCATGCCTCGCTAACCTTGTAAAGTTGGCCTCATACTTTGCGACATTCTCATCCTCCTTTTGTCTCAGACTCAAAAATTGTCTTTCCATATCTGCTCGATGGTCACTAGGATAGTATTTTTGTAGGAAAATCTATTTGAAATCCCTCCATTCCATATTCGATACGTCATCATCTTCCTTTTTATTTTGAATCAATGACCACCATTGATCGGCATCTCTAGTGAGGCGGTAAACTGCCATGATAACCTTCTCCCTTTCGCTACTCCCCAAGGCGTGGAATATTTTCTCTAAGGAGTTTATCCATTGCTTAGCTACTAACGGATTTGTACCCCCATTAAATGTTGGTGGTTGTTGCCTCATGAAGCGGTCTAACATTGATCCTCCACGTTGCGGATCAGGGTGCTCCATACGAGTAAGGTTATTATTCATAACCTGAGTGAGTTGTCCCAGTATGGTAATAAGTTGATCAGCACTAGTTGTATCTCCATATCCATAATAATTATCTTGAGCAGGAGGTCAATCCCTACACGGAGTGCGTGCATTGATACGGTTTCCATTCATTCCACTATGCGCCATTTCTAAACAATGGCATAAACTAGATTAGTTTATGAAATAAAATAAATAATTCCATATTTGTAAAACACTTTACATAAATTGAACTATTTATGGATATAATCCATAAAAATGTCTTCTTTGAGGAAGTATATACTCATAACCCTTCATAGTGGTTTGTAAAGAAAATGAGAATTATCCTAAGCATATCCCCCGGGAGTGTCGTAACCAAGAGTGCAGCAAGGTCCGTTTTCATGCACCAGTTCCCGTTCGAGTCTAGCTCAAAGCGGTGTTTTTGGGTTTTACCCCTAGATACATCTGTTCCAGAGCCGCCTCTACCTGCTCATATCCAGACAGGGATGTATTGCTCAGAAAACTCACAACATCTCTACAATACCAAAATTCTAGGAAGTTCTTCTATACTAATCCTCAAAGTCTATCTTTGGGCTATGTGCTCTAATCAGAGTTTATCTAAATCTAGCTTCCAAGGTTAGTACTAAACTGCCTCTGATACCAACTGTAGCGCCCCGACCCCAGCTTACCAGAGTCAGTGCATTACTTCGTAACATTGGCATGATCACAAAAGATCAAGTCTCGAAAGACCGATTAGTTTAGTAGCCTTGGAAACACTAGATACATTCATAAATGTTACATTACATCATAAAGTGAAAAACTAATAACAAAGTCTTCATAGTCCACACTCATATCCTTTTCTGACTATCCCTGCAGGTCATTCATAAAATACTTCTTAATATCCTGGAAAATATTAAAACATTGAAATGGGTGAGCTCAGATGCTCAGTAAGGATAACAATATTGCGGAAGCTTTCATAAATAAACATAAAAATTTAAGGCAATGTATAACTAAAACAAAAGCCTTTTAAACTTGAACATAAACATAATATGGCAAAAGTAAAATGATATAATGCCATTCACTTCTTCACATGGATATTCTACTGGTCGAATAATCACATGCAATATCAATAACCACTTTCATAATGAGGGAATGTATAATGCCAGACATTCTGAAACATTTTGTCAAGGCCTCAGCCAAGACGTTTAAAATGATTAAGGCCTCAGACAAAACCATAAATCAAATTGGGAATGGGCCTCAGCCAATTCCACGTCTAATTGTCTCAGGAGACCTACCAATGCATCGAGGAGCTATAGCGGGCTCCACCCGTCACTTATTAAGTCCAATACATTCCTCAAATGAATAGGTTTAAACATATCATAAACCATAACATAATCGTATCACATAAAACATGCATAAAGGAAACATAACATTTACACATTTCAATAAAAATATATCAATACAACACATTGATATAATAAAAACGCTTTCAAAACCATTTTCAATACCAAAATAAAAGAAAGTTAAAACTTTGTATTTATTTTTCATTAAAAAAAAATGATGGCTTGTAGAGGAAGCCGAAACTCAAATAATGGTCACGGCGGCGGAGAAGTCGTTGTCGCTGCATAAGTACAGAAAGAAAAACATTCCCTTTTGTCGTTTAGAAAAACGCTTCATATAAAAAAGATTCCTTTTGAATAAACGTAAAAGTCCAAGGGGTTTATACACCGTATAAAAGAAAGTTGTGTATAAAACCAAATATGCCTCAATGAAAGGGGATTGAGACGAAGTCCTTAAAAAGATCATTTTTTTTAAATAAAGTACATATATAATGTGTATTCACTATAAGTACACAGAAATAATGTAAAAATACAAGATAGTACATAATAATATCATGACATAATTTGAAAGCAGGAGATTAACCCAAAGAATAGAAATTGGGTTAAGAAGTTCCCTTACCTCGTGTCTGACTTGACTCAACCGTTATTTAACATCCTGAATAATAAACTAGAGTTAATATATACCTTATTAAGAACCATTTTCAATTTCATTATCCTCTTTATATCACTTATTACAATGATATTAACATTATGTAATTATTTAAGTTAATAACGGTCGTTTTGTCGATCTTTGGTACTTGAGTCAACAATAAACTTCTTATAATTACAAGTTGTTTATGTGGTAGAATATCCATTATCTCCAGAATTATATTCATGATTTATATGTCATATATATCATATATATCCAGTATATACATTCATTCATAATATTACATAACATTTAGAGGTAAGAAATGAAATTCACCGTTCATGGAGACGGTAAGCCGTACGTACGCATGAAAGCTACATTCATTTCTATTTAATATTTAATGGAATGAAATCATAATTATATAAAGGTATAATATAATTCCAGTATAATATAGTGTATAATACCATTTACTCCATCCTTTATACATCCCACATATGGTATTAACGATTCAAATCACTTTGAGGGGGTGGTAGTCCGCACTTCCTAAAATGAAAATATCGCGTTTACCCATAATGGAAACCATAAAGGTATGGCATAAATGAAAAATAAAAAATCATAAGGAAAACAAAAACATAATATATATCATATATAAAAATAATGTCATCATAATGGCCACCATTAGAGGTGTTATATGAGTGTTGAACAATCATCGTTTCGTGAGGCAAAAATTCGCCATCCACAGAAACAGTATGTTCTTTAACCATTAGATGTAGGTGTGTGTAAGTGTAAACCAAATCCTAATCATAAAAACATCCTACTATATTTTATATACTGGTTTTGTTACAAAATAAGGGAATAAAAAGAGTTTAAGGGGTTGGATAAGCTAAATAAAACAAAACAACATTAGAGAAGACATTACCTAAAAATCGGGTAACTCTTTTTGATTTGAGACAAAGGCTTCCTTGGAAAGAATTCTGCCCAAAGTGAGGCTTCTAGGAGTAAGTGAGGGATGTTGGGAGAGTATTTGGGTAGAGGTTGGCCGAGCCAAATGGCTTGAAAGTGTGAATGAGGTGGTAGAGGAGGGGGCCTTTTATAAGAGGAGAGGAGGGGCACTCTTGGAAAGTAAGGAAATTTTACATTATTATACAATGATTTTAGTATTCTTAAGGTCCCAAACTTATATAATTCGTGGATAAGGTTATAAGGGTTTTAAATATACCCATAAAATAGTCTTTGGACAAGTTTAAGCCTTGTATTGTACATTATCTTTTCATTTTATTAAAATCGTTAAATAATGAGGTCATCGCTGCATCATAATGATGTCATAAATAATTTAATTTATTTAATGTCTAAAAAATATAAAAAAAATACTATAATGTAGGAAATCTCTTTATCTTTCCAATGAATATTTATAGTCAAAAATATGACTTGTATAACCCCATGTAAAAATTGTTTTAGTAAAACATTTCATGTTTGTGTCATTTTTTTTACTTTAACATTAAATAAAAGGTATTTATGTCATTTTCCAACTAAAGTGGCTCCATGGGGTCCCCAAGTTGTCCCATGGATTGTCTTGGTCGGCCATGGCACATCCAATGAGGGTAGGACATGTTTCAAGCTCATCTCATATTATTAAAACATTATTTTTACCTTAAACTACACTAATTACCTCTAATCGCGATTAAGAACTTAAAAGTTACTATTCACCAAAAATTATTTTAATCTCATTGAACCACATTTTACTTCTTAATGAAAACCATGTACATCGGATTTTCGAAAATCAAAACACAGAAGTGGTAATATTTCATTTAAACGAAAAATCAGTTATTTAACTACCACATAGTGGTTTCACTATTCATCAAAAATTGAAGTTTTTCAAAACAATGCCAAAATTTCACCCTAAGCTATAATTGATATTCCGAATTCAAAAATGATGTCTATTTTAAAAAATTCCAAACATATAAGTTGCATTAATTAATTTTATAATTAATTCCCGCTGTCATGACAGATAACGTGTTTTTAAGAAACAATTTATATCAAAATATTGGCAATTGTTTATGTCCAATTTCAATGTTAAATTAATTCTAATGACCAGCATTAGATAAAATGGTAAAAATATATTCTAATTATACTTTAAAACCACTAAATAGTATAATTTATCACTATAAATTATTTTGATTAAAAAATTTGTTTTTAAGTATTTTTCACTATTCATAAAAAATTAGAAGTTCTCAGAAAAATACCCAAAATTCAACATATGCTAATTTCGATATTCCGAATCCAAAAATGAAGTCCATTTTGAAATATACAATTTCTATAATTTTAAAAAATTTGTTATTACTATTCATAACGGCTACTTTGATTAGTCGCGGTGTTTTAGAACTCGAAGTTGCGTACAATGCAAGCTATTGCATTATTGAATGAGAAGCGTATCATGGAAGCTCGGGGTGTTACAATTTTGACATATAATTCCAAGAAAAGATCCAAAAATTGGATTTAATATAATTTCTCCATTAAAAGGCTGTAAAAGTACTTTATTAAAAATATAGGGTTTTCTATGTAAAATTGATTTTGTTCTTTTCATATGCCTATCTAATATATTAGAGAAATATAAATATTAATTTATTTAATATATATATATAAATATATTTACTTAATATCACTCACTAATTTTAATTAATTTAATTTATTAAAAAAATGATTTGTGAGAATAAAAATAATATTTTAGGTAAATTTTCATTTTATATTCAATTAGTTATTATATATATTTATAATTAAATTTAAACCAATGAATAAATCATAAATTTCCATAAATTATTTAATACTATTTATAAATTCCAATTTGATGTTTAGTTTATATCATATTATATTAAATAATAAACATCTAAAATCATATTTTTGTTTATTCAAACTCGGTATTACATGTAATGCATGCGATAAAAGAAACACATTGTTTCATTTGACACAAGCATACCCACTGTTGTTTTCATTGTGAGATATATCACCAATTTAATTTAGATAAAATAATAATTTTTTTAAATTATTAGGCTATTAAAATACCTTACATGCATGGTGTTGCGTGTTTAATATTCTATCAAATAAAAGATACCCTTTTTAATATTTAGGGTGTTACATTCTCTACAACATATATAAATTTATCCCTTAATATTTAAACATGGTATTAGTAATAAAACCTTTGATATTTTCTATGCTGAAATCCCACATCATTAGAAGGGATTGTAAAACATCCTCTAGAAAATAAGGAATGGGAATCACAATGGTCACATGAATTCACATATATTTAGGTTTCTAAGTATTATTATAGTAGTTGTTATTAGATGTATAAACATGGATGAAAAAAATAAATATTTTTTGGGAGTGAATGAAGAGAATGATAAAAAACAAGTGATTGATCAATTGAATGTTGAGGGACTCAATGCTATATAACTGTGATGATTTAAAATCAATCGGTTAAACATAAATTACATTATTAGGGATTTTTTTGTCTCTAGTCAATTTCATAATGTTGAGAAATTGTTTTTATTACTATGAATATATATAAAAATAATTAAACTATATTTTTTAATTTCATAAGAATATTTCCTTTTTATATTTGTGCTTCGATGAAATTGTAATTCATACCTTACTTAATAAAAGGGATATCCAGAAATTAATAGTGATTAGTGAAAAAATATAATATAATATTAATAAATCTTAAAGCCCTTAAATCATTGAGAAGTCTATCATTTGGTCTCTAATTATTATTAATATTTAATATGATCAATAAAATATTCTATATACATCAAATTAGTACAACTATTTCATCATGAATAATTATTAATAACTTAAAAAAAAACAATTTTCATTTTAACCAATATATTGTGTAGGTCGGTTGCTTGGGAGAAAACCTTATCATCATTCGATCATGGGTTCATGTCCCAATGATTTTAATTAATTAATGGTTTTTCACATGTAATATATATTTACATTATCTAAAACCATGTAAAAATAAATTCCAAAATCAATATGAAGGAAATACTTGATATAAAGTCATTAAATAACTTTCCATTTATCTAAATTTTTCACATCAGACTGAGTACATAAATAAATCATCAGTTTATTTAGACAGGTTCTTCCTTGGATTATAGATTATCCAATAGTTGAGGTAATTTTTTTTAAAAAACATTGTGGTGTGAGCATCAATTATCATTTTTGAATATCCAAATAATCATTTGTAGGCTTTTTCAATATTGAAAAAATATTTTCAATCTATAAAACCCTAGGATTAATCTTGTTCATTCATCGTAATTATATATATCAACTCATCATAATGGTTTTTAAGGAAAAATGTGAATATTCTTATGTCTATCCCCACTGAGGGTAAAAATAGGTGCGCAATATGGCCCATTTTGGTGTACTAGGATACAGAAAGTCTGGTTCAACAGACCTTGTTAGAGTATATACAATCAGGTACATCTATGCCAAAACCACATAAACTTGTAGTATGAAGACATGGATGTATTTCTAGGGAGACCCACATAATCTATACCTTATCAAAATTCCAGGATAACGATATATACATATCCTCATATTCTACATTATGTTTATGTTATATAATATATTTTTTACAAAATCTAGTTCCCAATGTTTCTATTAATCCTACTCTGATACCAACTATAGTGACTCAAACCCAAAAATCCTTATAGTGGTGTCCCCTACTGTTAAATTTGTATAAGATACAATTAAATCATATCCCAATAGATTTAATAGTTTTCTAGTATTCATAATCCAAATAAATATATGAGTATTTTATATAAATTAATACATTAATTATAAGAATTTTTTTTAACAAAGGATAATAACATTATTCAATTTTGTGTATCCTTGCATATCAATATTAGGACACTTATTGGATTAATGGGGAATTGAAATATAATAATGATGATATCAAATGATCAGTATAGATAAAATATAGAGAAGGAATAATTAATTACTGAGAATAGTAAATATGTAAAGGTAATAACTAAAAAAACATTCATATATCAATAAATTGAATGGATAAAAAATATGGAATTGTAAAAGCTGACAAAATTCCATCAAAATAATTAGATAAGGAAAAAAATTGAATTTTATGAAACTGAAACACATGGAATTAATTAATGATCTGAGAATGAAATGAATCCGTAAATATGTCAGCTCAATATTTCATGAATAAATAATAAATGAATCTAATGGATGTAAATGCTTAATTAATGGAAAAAATGTATCTATCACATGATCCACTCAAATGGAGACCATTCAAAAGATGTTTTAAGAATATCAGTATAAAACCATATATTCTGTATGGAAACATACTCAATGGGGTTTCCAACAACTAATTTCATCTAATGATACATCCAATTCATTGAGAGTGTTGTATTCATAGGTCCCCAACCCATAGGGCTTACCATGAATCATTCACAACCCATGTCTTTCAGGGCCCAATCATTCATTATATTTAATAAACCATATACATTATCAAATTTTTGTATTAAATTAAGGATTCCAATTTATCAACATTTTCCCATATAATAAAATATCCATCAATATAAACACTACATGAAAATTTTCACAGGTTTTATGAATTGAACATATCCATGATAAATGATATGTATTATTTGAGGAAATTCAATGTTCAATGATCATAATGAATTGAATATTTCAAGGGGAATAACAATGGAACCAAGGAAGTGAATTCCAACAATAACCTTGTTGAACAGAATTATAAACCATGTATAGGAAGAATAAGGATCGTATCAATACAACATATCCCATGTGGATTAAAATAAATTGTTGCTGTCATTGGTTAATATAAGTACTATAATAAGATATTTTTAAATAAAAATTGAGGAAAATATTCTTTTAGTTTGTAAAAAAATTTTGAAAATAATTTTCATTGAAAAGAACTTTTGAAAAAAAACTGTTAAAAATTAACCTTTTAAACATGAAAAAGGAAACTTCCATAAATAAACTATGGGTATATCAATACATATCATATATTGTAGAAAGAAGATTCCATTTGTATAGAAAAAAGGATAAATTATCCTTGTTCAGAAAGTGTCATGAAGATTACTTTGAGAAAATTCCTAACAAAAGGTCAAAAATATATTTACAAAAACATTTTGAAAAGTTTAAAGATATTTATGAATTTTTTTAAAAAAAATTGAATTTTAGGTGAATAAAGGATTTCCGAAAAAAGAGAACAATGATGTCGGGTTTTTATAAAGGAATTTTATAAAACATTAAGTACCATGGAGTGGACAATTTGTACTATTAAATGAAAAAAGTCATTAATAAAAAGTGTTGGAGAAGATTAATGGTTTTGTTATTCAATGATCAAATAATTTCCTATTGTAAAAATTCTTGTGTAAATAATCCTTAACAATATAAGTTTGTAATGTAAACCTTTTAAAATAACATAGCATTTATGAGAGTCTCAACCAATTAATTGATTTTTTGTATCACATGTAAATCCACATAATTTAATTTTAAATACATAAATATATAGTCTAATTCATTATAAAAGTTATCATATAATATTAATAATAATTATATATTAATAAAAACTAATTAAAATGAAATTTATTTATAAAAATTATTCTAAACTTGTGTAACATTAAAATAAATACCATTTAGAATAAAAGATTAAAATTGAAACTTAAAATAACATGAGAATAAATAAATAAATTATATAATATATCAAAATGGACAGTAGATACACCACAAGAAAATAGGTAGTTGGTGAACATTAAATTTACACGACATATGTAAAAAGTGAGATGAAAATCACAAAAAATTAAAAATCCTTTTTTCATTAAAATAAATTAACCTATGGTATAAGGGTTTTAAAATTTTCAATATCTTATTCCAAAAACTTAATAATTAATATATAATAATATATTAACTTAATATAATATATTATTACCCATTTTTTATTAATCATTAAATATTTTCACTATCTTCGATATTAATTTCATTATTTGTTGAGTATGTTTTGACTTGTTATTTATTATTCTTATTAATTAGACAATGTTATTATAATATACATAATGTAATTTTTTTTAAATCATATATATCCATTATATATTTATTTTTAACAAGACATAATATTTTTAGATAATAAATAAAATGCACTTATCAAGGAGATGGTAGGTCGTACGCATGCATGAACACCACATCCTTTCCATTGTTGAATTGAAATAATGAATGTAAATGATATATATGTGAATTATAATTCTATTATCTTATATTTTTCATATATTTTACATAGTTTTATTAATTTTTTTAATATGTTCCATATAATGAGTGAATGAATCACATAACATTGAGGAGACGATAATCCACACTTTCACAAACGTTGTTATCATATTATCACAAGATAAAAAGAATTAATGAATGTTATATATAAAATTAAATGATCATAAAGGCATTATAAATATCATATATATAATATATAAATTTATTTTCCCTCATAGTTCTATCCATGAGAGTTGGTAATGGAAGAATGAACAATAATTGTTTCGTGAGGTGCATGTTCGCCGTACCCAAAAACGATATGTCCATTACCCATTAGATAGAAGTTGTGTAAAAAACATAAAATCATATCAGTAAATTTTGGATACATTTATTTATATATAATAATTAAATAAGGAAAATTAATTAGTGGATAAATAAATAAAACTAAAGAGTTTGAAGAAGGATATTTCCTCTTATTTGGGAAACTCTATATGGGTTTTATAAAATGGTTTACATGGATGGATTTATTATAATGTTTCATCTCCTAGGATGAGGGTCGGTTTTTTAGTAAATATTCTGCAAGATATTGTTTTATTTAAGGTGTTGTGAGAGGCATAAGGAAGTGGTAGAGTTAATATACTCTTTATATTGGAGGAGCATTGGAACTCTTGTAAATTTTGGAAAAGGGAATTCTGCACACATTTTTTCCACAGAATGTGGCTCAACTAATTATCCAAATTAATTAAATTTGATTATTGGGTTTATATATGGAAAACATGGATTTTGAATATTTTTTAGGTAATTTTGGGCCTTATGATTCTAGTAATGTCCCTTGTTAATCTTAATTCCACCTTGATCATTGTATTTTTTTTATTATTTTCATTATTTTTCTTCATAAACTATTTTGAATTTTTTAAAAGTTTTAAATTATACTTATAAAAAATATGGAATAATTTTTAAAAATTCGAATCACATTATTGGTAGAAATTAATTTTAATATAATACGATAGAAGGGACGATAATGCTACTTTTCTATATTAAAACTTTCATATGTTTCCACGGTTTTTATAACCAATTGCAAAGTGAAATTGATAAATATGGAATAAATATGATTGATAAATAATTTATTTATAATATTAAACATAAAAAATGAATTTAATAGTTAGCAGTATAAATAAGTCATATGAAAAATTGTATTTGAATTAAAATTAATTATTTTTCGCAATTCATTATTTTCAATGATATAACAAAATTTTTATGTTTCTCTGTCAAATATGATGTTTATTTTGACATAAAAAGTCTATAAAAGTTATAAATTTTTTATTTACAATATGTTCTCTATTAAAAGGTGATAAAAGCATCGTAATATAACTATAGGATTTTATGTATAAAACTGGGGTTTGTTCACATATTGTGCCTATAAAATCAATTGGATGAATATAAATAATATTTTATTGAATACAATGTATATATATATATATTACAATAATATTACTCACTAATTGTAATTAATTTAATTTATTAGGATAAAGTATCTTTTTGAGCATAAAATTAGTTTTCAATATAAATATTCATTTTATATACAATTCTTCCATAAATTTATTTATAACTAATTTGTAACCCATTAATTCCCCATATATTTCTATTAAATAGTTAATAATATTAATAACTAATAATTTAATAGAATTATTATATAATTTTATATTAAATAATAATGTTTAATTAATATAATGTTTATGGTAAAACTCAATCCTCTATTTAATGAAATCTATTAAAGAAACTCATTGTATCATGTGAAACAAGAAAAATAAATATTTCATGCATTAAAATTTATATTATATATTGAATTTTTTTAAAATATTAAATATATTATATTTTCTTGGGATACAACATTCTCTTACAAACAATCAATTATTTTTCATACACACTATCAAATAAGAGTTTCTATTTTAGATTTTGTGGAGGGTAATAGTGGGAAAAATATATGGCACAAACAGGTAATAGAATCCCAAATTTGCATTCCACCTTTCATAACAATCATATATTTATTATATGTTTCTTCCCTAATATGGGGGTTTTATTTAATCAAATTCACTCTCTATACATTCTTGATCTTATCCCTCCACCATAGATAGATGTTCATGCAAGAAGATCCTCAAAGTAATCCACTGATAATTTTCCCAGTACTTTCATATCACAATTATATGATCTATTTGTGATTTTTATATTATTCCATATTGTTTCCTTCATTAACATTATATATAAAAAATAATAGGCTATGTTTTGATGCATCTCCCTGATCTATAGAGCCCTTGTTCTATCCCTAGCAACCTTTATGATTTCGAATACTGTATTCCGCCTTCAATTATGTTTCATAACCAAATTCATGTAGGATTATTCCTCTCATATATACTATAGTTTCTCTTCCCACCTCTCAATGTATATTTTGATCCTATTAGGCCTCATATTGTTACTAATTATATTAGAATCAGACTGTAAAATATCATTATTCAATAATTGGTTATATCTATTATCCCAAACCATGAGGACCATTAAGTAGGTTGATCCCATTAACTTATATCTAACTTCATGAAACACACATATCTTGACCAGTAAGATAAATTTAAGAACAAGTTTTTTCTCCTATTATCCCTCTTTACAATAATGATAAGACATCAAAAAATTCTTGTGCTTAGTGAATCATTGAGGAAAGGAATCAATGACATGATCATTTTCTAGTAATTTGTCCAATATTATTCATACACACTTATTACCAATTTGATTATTGCACCATGTATAATTTTAACCAAATAAACCCAAATACTGAATCCCTACATGGGTTGTGAATTCCTAGAAATCATTTATAGCACCATAAGATTATGATGCACTTACATTATTATGATTCACCCCTTATATAGTTTTTAAATCTCCCCAGAAAACCATGTTGCAAAACCATGGTTACACAAAATAGTGGTTCTGATAAGGATTCATTTATTTAATACCCTCAAAACATTTGTAAATTAAGGATAAGAAATGATACCATCACTTAATAGTCACTTTAATAGAAACATTCCCATAATTAATATCAGAAAAATACACGTAATCATTTTTCATCTAAAATATCTAAATATGAGTCTTTAATGAAAAAACATTAATTCATACAAAAATAATATTTTTCTTAGGGAATGAATTGAATTTGTATTGTTTTTTTGTTCTAGAATAACTAATAATAAGACATTTCTATTATGAGACTCATTCAAAATAAAATTACAAATTTCCCAAGTAGTGAGACACATAGAACTCAATATAATAGTGGAAATTATTAGGTAATAATGATGGTGTACAAGAGGTCTAAGGATCCTTTATGTTTAGATTACATAAGAGACACATAGATCAATTCATTTATTTTTTCATTAGTAACTCATCCTCTAACTGTAGTGTTGAAATATGCTACATGAAAAATCCAGTCATAGAATTAGAAAAAACAACTATATATCATTAAAACACTAAATAATAAATTTTTAAATGATACTTGGAGTTAAAAATTCCCATTTTTGGGATGGAATAGTATTCTATGGTGTGGGATCAGTATAAAAGTGTCCTGGGAAAAGAAACTCACTCCATAAGAAATCCTTTTATTGAAAATATGTCTAATGGAACCACATTTGGGGACACTAGATAAATCTAAAGAACTAAGGGGTATAATGGAGGAACCAAGGACTCAACCACTGAAGATAGAGATATCCAGTACAGTATAATATTTATTTTTAGCTAAGAGATTGGAAAAATAGAATTTATGGAATTTCTTAAAATGAAATACAGAAAGGGGGAAATAAAAATAGTTTTTTTTCATTTTAACACTATTTACATCCCTAGAAACCAAAATCTATGCTCATATAGGACCAAAATAACTATCTTCCCCAAATAATAATCTTTAGAAGGATAATCTAAAATGGGTGGTGAAATCATATGAGAAATAAGTAAAATAAACACCTAATCAATGGAA
This sequence comes from Viscum album, assembly GCA_963277665.1. Classification (NCBI taxonomy): domain Eukaryota; kingdom Viridiplantae; phylum Streptophyta; class Magnoliopsida; order Santalales; family Viscaceae; genus Viscum; species Viscum album. Next base: position 967,000,611 of record OY728129.1, read on the forward strand.
ATGTGACTGAAGCTTAATACATTTTGTTATAATTTAACCTCTGATCTAGTCTAGACCCCTCAGAAGAACTAACATGAATATAGGGATCACCATGTACAAAACCATCACCCACCTTCATAAAATAATAAAAAACATTACTCTAATTTTATATATCCACCAAATGACTATTCAAGTTTCATACAACACAAAACAATGGTATCACCTAATAAAACATCAATTTTTACTGAGATATATAATCACCAACATAAATGAAAAAACAATAGGCTAAGGGAAATGGGAAATAAAACTCCACCCAGATCAATGTTGATGAGTCCTTCTCAAGCTATGAGTAACTATTATGATTTAATATATCAAATTTCATGATATATATTTTTCTTATATTAATGTTTCAATGCATTTTTTCATTATATTCTACATATGATGTTATATTTTAAGGCATTTTTAAAATTTATTTTATGAATATTGATAAAAAAAGAAGTAATCAATTAAATTGATTAATATATCTCATTTATTATGTCACCATATATAAAATCTAGAATATTTCTACATAGATTATTTTTTATTTCCACTCATTGATATGGAATATGATTTACATAAACATCATTTCACACATGATATTTCAAATAAAAATTAGTGTGATGTAGTTATTTCATTAACATGTAATTTAAGATGAAGGAAAATTTGTTTTAGATTTAGAATAATGAAGAAATAAATTAATGAATGTATTTTTATGATTATCCCCCTTTAAAATGAATGAATATTCAATAGGTTTTATTTGTGGTGTTGGCATGAAAATTGATTTTCATAGAAACATGGACCTATATTTATATATAGAGTAATATTAATATTTTAATTCCATAAAAATAAATAATATAAAAATAGATCAATTTCAATATGAAAAATACCTAACATGGAATACTAATACCATGGTTGGATCCAAAACCATTGTTTTACCCTAGGTTTGATAAAAATCTATTTAAAATTAGGTAACATTATGATGAATAATTGTAGAAAAAACAATGAATAAATTAACAAATAAATTAAATTTCATTATAAATCAATAATATACCAACCCGAATCTATTTTAAAAACTATTAATAAATTTTCCATGGTTATCAATATAACCCTAGAGTTTTGATAGAGTGATTAGCTAGGAGAGACCATGTTTTGGAGGTGGCAACTGGAAAATGAACATAAGACCATAGATCCCCGATTAACAGAAGGAGATAAAAAATATTCAATGTGTAGCCATTTCCCACAAGCATTCGATCCTAAAATGTGGTATGAAATTGTGATGAATAATTTATCGCATTATCTATGTTATTTAAATCATATATTTCTTAATTTAAATAAAACATATTTTCACAAATGGAATGTCCAACAAAATTCTTTATTTTAATGGGTAATTACAGTTTGGATAACTATCATTAATGGAATAATTATCTTCTCTAATTAATTTTTTTTCACATTATGAATGGTGGTTTTATTGAATTTTTATAATATGGATTATTCCCATTAGTGTTTTCATAGTTATCTCATACCATAAATTTTTTTATCATCACCACACATATATTTTTCAATGCACCACCTAATAGTGTTTATGTATATATCATAATAAATTGTGGAGATGTATTTAATTATTGTTGTGATCAATGATGAATTTTTATTTTCATGTGCGTGTATAACCATCAGGGAAGGAATTCTGTGTACTGACACATGGATGGTTTCATCTTGAGAAAGACATTTGATACATAGAGATTTTTTATAACAGGATTTTTTTACTCAATTATGGTCAAGACAAGGTCACTATCCCAATATAAACATACATAAATTATTAATAAAGTATTTCAGTTATTAATTTATAATATTTCTGTATAGGCTCTAGATTCACAATGAAATAAAAATAATCTATAAATTTCATGATGTAATGTTGTGTAGTTAGGAAGAAAAAATGTTATGCTCCCTAAGAAGTTCCAGGAAATTGTTTTTGGTCTATATTAAATATCATAAGACATGTGGTCTATTCAAAGCATCATTTTTTCCTAAACTATTCAGAAACTCTGTATTAGGAGTACAAGCTAAGGTAAACTGAGTAGTATATAGTCCATTTTCAAATAAAAACTAGGTTTATCTTGACCGTTAAATTCAATATAGGGAATTATGAAATTGGAATGAAATTACTTATGGTTTATGTATTGTGTACCCTGGGCAGAAAACATGTATTTATAATATATATATATATATATTATGTCATTGTATCCATATTTAGGCTCATATTCAGACTCATGAACATTCCTTTCTAAGTATCTTACTGTATATAATGTCTGGGTTGTAATGCCCTTGGGAGTATAGATCAGGTCATACGATTGAATGTGTATTTGTGTTGAAATATCCATTTACCTCATTTTATATTGTGGAAAGACATTGGATTATATTATTTCTTTTTTATGCATGGAATTATACCAACAAAAGCACAGATCCTCTACTAGTGTTATCACTTTTCCAATGCATGTAAGGGTTAGTGATGCTATATATGTAAGTACACATAGAGTTGGTATTTCACTATATATTTCATGTTAGGGGTCCTATATCAATAGTGTTAATATATATCTAATAAATATTTTTATATTTGTATATATCACCTTGACATGAGTTAGTATTTCACTCAAATTCACAGGGATGGGATCCCCTATCCCATGTGACGAGGGAGAATAAAGTGTTTGATGAGGATACATGGATCAAATTTTAAAGATTAATTTCCTCATCAAAATCACTATTTTGTCTTTACTGATATCATATATATGATCTTCTTTCATTTCCCTCATTCTTTTTTGATTTCAACTGAATTGTTATTTTATTATATAATTATTTTCTGAATTATGATCATCGTACATGATATATATATATATATATTAAACCCTGAATAACTCTCCCCACATTTTCCATGTATTATAAATATTCATGGAAGATCAATGGTGATCTATGTTAATCAAGTGTGTAATGTTTATAGTATTTCTTGGTGTAATTTTCAAATAGAATATTGAAATACTCTACTAGATGTGTACTGGGATTTTATACTCATTATTTGTCAATTTTGTTGATTTTCTCAAATTTGAGAATTTAGTTTATCCCTTTATCATTTATTTATTTCCATTAAACAAAATTAAACTATGTTAGAGGAAATACATGATTTTATTTTTCGATTTATATTATTCTGCATTACTCATGTATTCTTTGAGTTTTTTACATATTTAACAACATTAATAAATAATATTCCATTGATCATGAAAAACTTATTCAATACTAGCCACCAACCCTTGGACTATGAGTTATTGGATTGGGATGGAACACTCAGATAACTGCCACCCCAGTCAGGGCTCAATGAGTCAATTCAAGTTAAAATTTTAATATAAATCAATTTTCATAATGAGTGATTTTGTGATAGTACACTCATGATATTTTTTTTGAAATCATAAAGTTAGTCATGGGGTTTCAGGAGTTCAATTTTTAATACATGGAATAAAAAGATGTTGTTTTTGATGATGGATCTATACACAAGTACTGTGATAACCATATTTTCATATATTACATAGATAAATTAGTTTCTATGAAATAATATTGTATATTCATAATATAGGAAGACGTTTTTTCTTTTAATATATTTTTTTTTCAATTTATTCTGATATTTTTTATTCAACTATAGTTATACATGATAATATTTCAGGATATTTCCATTAAAATTTATGTAGAGACTTATGAGGTTTGTTTATAATGATGAAAAACTAAGTGATATGGCCTAGATGAAGAGCCAATGTATGAGGTGTGTATTCTAGATGACGGTGTGTTTTGTTTCCACATAGTAAGAACCGAGATAACCCTGCACTAGTAGTTTAGATGGATGATCAGTGTCATTTATATATAAATGATTGTTTCCATAGGTAGGGGTAATTTCCATTTAATATATTAAAATTAAATAAAAATGATATTTCGAAACAAAATTTATAATGATATAAAAAAGTGGATAATCATATATTTTAGAGATGATAAAATCGATTCATGTTTATAAATATATTATCAAATTAATTGAAGAAAATAAATGATTGATAAAAATTTATTTAATTATAAAATATCATGATAAATTATAAAAAAAATAAGGGTTGAGCATAATTGATATTGAGATCATCTAATAAATAAGGATTCCCCTATTCATCAACCCCTTGAATCGAGAGTTCAATTAGAATAATCCATTGATATCAACGTGTAACAGAAAAATGATCAATCCTAGTTATTTATTGTTTTTCCCCTATTTTACTTTTGTAGTATCTATGTAACATGCCCTTCACTTTTTTGGAGTTCAAACAATTTTATAATGTTGTTGGAGAAATATATATATGATTTTGATAGGAAACCCATTTACACGACACCCATAAATCAAATTGATGGTAGAATGTTCATTGATGGAAGAGATCTTGTTATAATGGTTACCGATCTAAGAGGAAATTAATACATTTAAGATGAAACTTTTGATTATTTAAGAGATCAATATATTTACCTTTAAATAATTTTTTTAGAGTATGATAATGGATACTAGTGGGAACTGTGATCCTCTAATGAGCCTTGGGAGGCTATTTGAAGTCTCCAAATGGACTTGGAAATTACTGGAATTTTTTGGTAGTGATGAATTGTTGGTTGAGCACAATAATAGTCATTTTGAAAACTTTAAATACAATAAATATATATAGTATTCCACTACATTGGGTACCCAAAAGTCTCCAATATAAAACTAGCATACAAACTAGAATTACACTACTTTTGGGTGATCATAAACAAATATCCATTACTAGAAAATGTATAGATACAACGCTTTTTGTTGGTAGATAATTCAATAGTGGAGCCTCTGATAGAATAATTCTCATGAGTTAGAAATTAGAGGCCCTATAATATTTCTGGAATGCTTCCATAATTGAATCATGTACATGTTGGACTACATTGGTTAGAAGATGATGCGTTCAAATCATTCCCTTCAACCAGATCCTTTTATACCTCACTATAGGTAATTATATATATCTTTTAAGAAAATTAATTATTTTTTGTGATGATAAGATACACTGAATCTCACAAAACAGAACATGCTATATTTATAGTTGTGTGCTTGTGATCAAGAAAACTCCATGAGTGGTAGATATACAAAAATCTACCCCATATTAATTATCACAAACACTTGACATAAAATGTAAATTATAATCATGATATAGTCATATCAAAAAAAATATAAATAATTATAACTAAATTATTAAATACTCTCCCATTAAATTAAAGTTTCAAAATTTCTCCCTATTTAGAAATATTATTTACAGAACATTTCCATCCTTATTTTTTTGATATTATCCCCACATTATAATTTTAAAATAAGTAATAAAAATAAAAGGAAAAAATAATTTGATACGGGTTGAAATTATTTACTATTAAAAAAACAACCAATGAAATAATTGAAAATAATTTTGAATAATAATAATTATGTTAGAAAAAGTCTCTGAAAAGAAAAAATGATGTCAAAAAAACTTTTTAATTATAAAAACAATCCAAATAATATAATCATTAGAGGGGAATATTTTAATTGTAAAAAAAGTGAATGAATAATCAAAGGAAAAATATAAGTGAAAAATAATGGTACTGATGGAATATAAGAGAAACAAAGGAGAACATATGAAGTGAAGATATAAATAAAAAATATTATAATAAATTTACAAACTATTTCCATGTCATAACTTTTTCTAAATAATTGACATTACCTCCATTGATTTATTTCACCATAGAATGACTATCAGGATTGAATTTTACATAGAATGAAATATGATGTCAAAAATTCATTTTATTTCCACTTCATCAGAGATAATTTAGAAATAAAAGATAAAGATAAGTATATATAAACTTTTTTTACCAATCATTAGTCATCTTTATGATAGAAAAAATTCATTAAAATTAAAAATACAAAATTTGATATAGGGAATAATTCATATAGAAATGTATCGATTTAAATGGTTATATAATTAGTTTAATATTTAAGATCAGAGAATTAAAATTATTTTTAAAATAAAAAATAATCTAACGTAATATTTTATTGTTCATTTAAAATTTTGATTTTTTTAAAATGAAAAGGGTTAGAGAGGTAACAATTAATTAATTTGAAAATGAAATTTCAATCATACAAAAATTTAAGAATAAAAATAAGTATATATATCCCACAAATGAAAATACTTGTGAGATAATATGGTCATATTGAATATAAAATACAAAAGAATACAAAATATTTATTAAAAACTAATATCAAAAGATCAATATATCAAATGAAGAACGTGAAAAGAGAACCATTTCAATGGCTCTTTTGAGGAATTATAAATGATCAATTTCTCAGTAATTGGTGAAATTATCTATGAGTTGACATCTTATTTGGAAAAAGTCAAATTAGATATCCCTTTTTATGTTATCTCTTATGGATTTCTGATAATGATCAATGTATTTGGTCTAAATGTGCTGGAGATGACCATAAGAGATATTTATGGGAATATTATAGTCTCCCATGATATTGATATAGATAAATGTCATCCCAAAATCATGGAGAGAGTGTTTCCTAAATTTATTTTTATTACAACAACTACAATTAACTATAAATTTTTCATTGTCTTTAGGAAAATAATTGGAAATATAATTCATAATAAACCATGAGATAACCGATTTTCATAGATGAATGATTGTTCCACCCATACCATTCCATCCATGTTGATATAATATAGAAGCAGAATTATAAAAGGATATTATTTTGGAAATTGTTCCTTTTTTATAAAATTAACTGATATTTCTGTAACTGTTTATTTATCGAAATTGCATTGGGAATATTTTAAATTAAAATCAATAAGATTATATTGATGATTATAAAAGATAAAACATTTAACATGACAAGTTGAAGGGTTATATTAATGTAATGTGTACTACTAATCATATTTATACGGTATTTTTACTCATTATTTTTCCATCTTAATCAAATGATATCCTAAAATTTATACCCATGATTATGATGATTTCCTTATCATGAACCATTTCAAATAATTCTAAATGTATATTGTTATTTTATGTTGTTATAAAAGAATCCACCAATTATTTTATAATTTCCAAAAACTATATTGATTTTGAGTTCACCAATAATTCTCAAATCAAATTATTTTTTTAGAAAAATAATAATTTAAATAAATAATATTTCCTTGTTATAGCCAAAAACCACATCGTCACAACAAATCTGATAAATGAAATTATTATTTTTGATATGTTTTAATAAGATATTTGAAAAAATATATTTCACCTTAAACCAATTGGATATGAGATAACATGAAATTTGTAAATTCTATGATAGATATGATGGTTTTAAATTATAAGGATATATGTAATTTTTAAAATATAACTAGTAAAATTTGGTTTTTCAAAATGATGTTGTTGATCTAAAAAAATAGAAAAAAACTAAAAATCAGTTGAGATCTATTTTATAGAGTGTTAAATAAAGATTATACCCACATGTTAATAATATTCATATATAATAAATAGATCAACTAGTGATTTTTTTTTAAAGATGATTTCTTATTATTAATTATAACAATTTGAAACTAAATATGATTTTGTTTCTAATTATATTATATGATACATCTATTTCAATTATTAATATTTTTGGATAATATATCATGATGAATATAAGGTCATTTTATAAAATTCAATACATAATTTTGAGTGAATTTATTAAGTTATCAATATATATAAGGTAACTAATTTTCATTATTGAGGGAATCATTGTGGTTTTAGGGATAATTATGAGAGAAAATGTCTTTGTTATTGTGCTCATTTTGGAAGGAGATACACGAATGAGTCAATACTTATATATGTCCACTTGAATTTTCAAGGGTATGATCTTTTGATTTCCTGAAAATGTTTAGAGATCAAACTAAAATATATTCTTATTTTTATTTAACATATTTTGTTAGAAAATTTTAATTTAAAACCTCATTTTCAATAAAATATTAGGAAGTTGGTGTAAAGACCCGTAAATTTCAAGGGAAATTTTTTCTTAATTTTTTTTGGGATTTTACAAGTACGCAGTTTCTGATGGCACCTGATTCCGAGGCCCGGTGTGCCTGGAATCATTTTCCAAAGTTTTGCTCGGGTACGTTCAGTGAACGAACGAGGGGGTTTTTCTATCTTTTGAACCAGTGCTCGGAATCGAAATCCGAGGGTACCGATGAAACTGCAGCACTGGTAATTACTTAAAAAGACCTTTTCCAGAGTTGTGTTTGCTCGGGAAGAGTTGTTTATTTTTGTGGGTTAAGACTTCCGAGAAATAAAATTTGTGCAACTAATTTTATTTCATTAAATTGGTTAAATCCTAAGGATGGAGGTTGGGTGGAACTAACCACCCATGTGAGGTTAATTGCGAGGTGGGGCCCGTACGAGCCCCATCCCTTCAAATTCCATAGCATCTCTAAAACCCCCACTTTAATTATGTGACACACCCTCTCATTAATGATCCTAACTTTTCTTCATTTAATTTTGAAAAGATCAAGATTAATTAAGTTAAGTTAATTCAACTTTTGAATTTTGGAAATGCATGGGTTGGGTAATAAAATAAGAAGAGTCTTATTTTATTTTGGGTTGGTTAGTTGTGTGGGGAATTGGAGGAGATAGAACTCATCTTCTTCGTTGGAGAACATGAAGAACGTCAAGACCTCGACGAAGAACGCCGTCACCGCAAGGAGTAATTTATGTGCTGTTCTTCTCCTCTCCGCAGCCGGTGTGAGATTCCATCCACCTTGGACGTACGCCGACGCCGTCAACCGTGACGCCGACCTCCGTCACTGTTGTTGAGGTAGGGGGTTTTCGTATATAGTGTTTATGTGAATTAAACCCTCACGCGTGGGTATTTAATTGCAAGGTGTTTGTATAATTTATTTTGAATAAATTATACCCTCGTCAAGGATTAAAAACATGTGTTTAAATGTTTTCCAATTGATAATAGATAATGCGGAGGGCGTGGGCTGAACAAACAAGGCCCGATAACCCTCCACAGCAATTTGTTGTTGTGCAGATTGACGGGTGATGACGAAACATGCCGCAAAGATGATTTGAAGCTCCCGCAATGTAGTTCGGGTCTCGTAAAGACCTCTGGCGCAGTTGGCGGGTGAAACGGACCACCGGTGTGCAACCAGTGGTCTACAGAGAGCGGCGGCGGTGCCGGCGACCGGCAGTGGTGGCGTGCCGCCGGAGAAGACCGCCGCGGCGTACCGAAACGGCTTATCCGTTTCGGGTATAGGGGAAGAGGGCGCGACATTAAGGCCGCGCTGTTACTAATCAGGGGGGGCAGTGCCTCCCCCCGTTTCCCGCTCGGTCAAAATGGCCAGGACGACTGGCCACGCGGGCCATGCCCACCCAGGCCGGATCGGCCGCACCGGGCTGCCCGCGTTAGGCCAGCTGGGCCGGGCCGACCCAGGGGGGGTTGGGTCGGGCCGGGCCGGGCCTAGACCCCCCATTACGGACTGTTTTCAGTCATTTGCCCATATCGTGGGTTTCAGACCTCCAATCGACACATCGTCAGTTGCGTTGGGATCCTTGGATCGATACGGTCGTTTCAGTATATTACAATCAAGGTTTTGGAGAACTTTGGATATGGACGGGTTGGTTCGAGCACGAAACCAACCGGGCCCTCGGAGTGAAAACGCTTATAACTTGAGCTCCGGACGTCCGATTGACATGCTGTTGACTTTGTCGGATTCCTCTTAGTGATACATACCTTTTGGATGAGTATTCTCGAGGTTTAGATGTATATGGTGTACATTCGGGTTGGTTTTTACTTAAAAACCAATAGGGCCCCTGGAACGAAAAAGCCAATAACTCTCAGACTGGGCGTCCGATTGGCGCGCCATCTGTTGCATTGTGTTCCTATTGACATGACGGAACTTTGCGATACATCAACTCTGGTCTACGTGATAGTTGATGTATAGAACTATTGGCTTGTGGAGCGGACCCTCCCAGAAAAAGCGTGCTGTGTGCGGAAACCCTAGAGCTGCCTGAGACTGGACGACTGCTGATCGATCGACTCGGAGTGTTTCGATAGCCCATTGGGGAGCGCTTGGTTGTAGCGGCAGACCCATGGCAGAGGATTGCTTGGTTGTAGCAGCAGAGCCGTGGTACTCAACAGAAGGAGTACCTCTGTAGGCTCTGAGGGGGATCACTTGGTTGTAGCGGCAGACCCATGGTGGGAAGTGCTTGGTTGTAGCAGCAGGCCCACAGTACTCGATAGGTGGAGTACTACAGTAGTCCAAGGTTAGTGGGAAGCACTTGGTTGCAGCGGCAGACCCACTGTACTCGATAGAGGAGGTGTTCCACAGTAGCTATGGGTTTGACGGTGAAGAATTTCGTATTGGAATCCTCTGTGGGTTCGACGGTAAAGACTTTCATACTGGAATCCTCCATGGGTTCGACGATGATGATAACCGTATTGGAATCATCCGTGGGTTCGATGGTGAAGACTTTCGTACTGGAATCCTCTGTGGGTTCGACGGTGAAGAATATTGTATTGGAATCCTCAGTGGGTTCGACGACGATGACAACCGTACAGGAATCCTCCGTGGGTTTGGCGGTGAGGACTACTATACTAGTATCCTACGTGGGTCCTAGCTTAGATGAAAGAGTGGCTACATCTGATCACCTCTATCACCTTAAAAATAAGTATACCTGTGTGAGATGAGTCTTGACTTTCAGTCATTATCTTCGATATGATTGACTTGCTTTCCTATGTGGATTGGGTTGTACTATCCTGTGTGGACGTGATCAAACTTATGCTCGGATATTGGAGCTGAACTGGATTTGATGACTTAGGTATATATATTGGAATATACCTAATCAGTGTTGGAAGATACTTCGTGATTGTATCTTTTATTTGTGGTTTATCCTTCATGGATTCAGGGAGACCTTCACGGGTCTCGGGGTCCCTACTGAGTAGCGTATACTCACCCCTACATAGGCTATGCCCACGCTACGTTGTGTTGGATGCAGGTGATAGACAACGCTGATCATGGTTGAGGCTTGTGGAGTAAGTCAGTACCTGGAGGTGGACCACGGGGTGGGACGTACACTAAGCGGACGGCTAGACCCGAGGAGCTAAGGAGGCTATCTGTACCCACCCTTCAGGTGGGACTCCAGTGGATGGCTCGACATTGCTGCTTTACTTTCAGTTGCTGTACTTTCTTTCTAGTTGTACTTTACTTTCAGTTTGGGTTTGTATTTTGGCCCATTTACTTTCCCCACTTACTTTTGTACTCAGTTTTCTTAGTGTTTACTTTTGTTGGCTTACTCTGTGGTGCTTTTTTACTTTATAAAGGCAATGCCTTCCCCTTTTTGTCGGGATTTATGCCTTTGGTGCTAGTCGCCAGCCCCTGGCCTATGGGAGGTGGGCTTGGGGTAATCACGGCACGAGCCTCGAGGACGGGTCGTTACAGTTGGTTTTGTAAAATACTTCTAAAATATAATGTGGATTGATTCTTCAACCATTTAATTCAATTTTTTATACATCATAAAAAATTTCATGAAATGGATTATCCATGAAAGATACCACCATCAAATATAGAATTGAATTTTACATGATTTTATTTTGTGTTAAAAAAAACTTATCTCCAAAGAACAATAAATAATCCCACCTTACATTTTTTACTACAGTAAATTTCATAAGAGGGTTTTATAAAAATATTCCAAATGATTATGTGACTATTTATATATAATTCATTATTTGTACCCTTAGAAAATAATATTTTCGAAGACAACACTTATTTGATTTATTTCATGAGATATCCATGATTGTTTGATTTTAATTATCTAATAATAATTTTACATGATGTTCTAAATGAAGAAATATAATTATTATATTTTTTACAAACAAAAATAATTAAATTCATTATTATCGAATTCTATATCATGATTACTACGATTTTAATAAACATTATAAACATTTTTGAAAAATTGATGAAGTATTTTTCTGAATCCATTTTATAAGATAAGAAATATAACAATGTAAATTATTTAAATTAATAAATAATTATGAATTTATAATATTTATTTTTTACATGTTCAATTTTATTAAGACTGAAATGGGCATGATTAATTAATTCAGTTGTTATTGAAAATGTAATTTATGTTTTATATTTGAATGATGATTTATTTTTTATAACTTATTGGAATGATCCGAAAACATTTTCATTGAATTTCAATTTAGGAATATTAATTTCTTGTTGATAATAGTTGAGTTTGGTAAGGGAATGTGTGCTATAATGAGCGAATAATCTTTTCCAAATGCATGAATCACTATCATGAACAGAAATAATTTTAATGTTATGGATAGTGACAAATTATAAATTAATTTCGCGACATTTTGTATATCCTTGTATGGATGAAAAAATATTCAAGTATAATTAATGATATAAAAAAATCAATTTCAATGGATAATTCAAATTCAATATCACTCAATTGGATAATATGTTGTAAATTATGTTTCAGGAATTTTCTAAATAATTAAATATTTATTAATTCTATTTTATAAAAATTAATTTTACCCTCCATGATTAGTGTACCTTTATAATTTGAACCTAACATGACATAAAAACCATATATTATATTTACATGATTGTATCCTAAGAGGTATCCACATTTTTTTCTCAAAAAACCACGATATTGGTAATGTATTACTTCCTAGTTTTTTCTCCAAAGCCATTATTCATAGAAAATTAAATTATATATTTCATTATTACACAGAAAAATCTGGTTCCTTTTACATTATTGAGTAATGATTTTAGAATTCACATTTTCATAGTTTGTTATCTTATAGAAAAATTGGAATTAATTTTTATTTAGTTTTATTTTCCATATCATAAATTTTAGAAATAAAAATCCAAAATTAAATGATTCACTCTTAAAAAATAATAGTAAATTATTATAGGAAAAAACCCTTAAAAATATTCCAATTTATTTTTTGTTTTGATCACATGATTGGGGGGTATAATGATGAACTGATCTTTTTTTTGTACCAAAAACAATTATATGAATATTATTTATAGTTGGAGAAGTTGAGTTGAGATTTTAAGATGTATTTAATGATGTGTTTAATATTATTTATATATCATTGTTTTTTATTTTCATTTGATAAATATTCATTTACCTTAAAGATAATATCTTTTTCATTTTGGAGATAATATTATTTCTTAAGCCACATGCTTATATATAATTTATATTTTTCCTTATAATAAAGTAAGTATATAAATTTTTACATTTATCATGAGAATATTTTATATCATTATAACACAGGTGGATGAAGAAGAATAAAAAGGGAGATAATTAGTATGATTAATGTGTAGAATAATAAGTGTAGGAGAAATATGGAAGATTTCTATAATCCACAACATTATTATCAACATTTTCTATAAGGTAATTTATGATCGGGTCACTAGTTTTTTAGGAAAATATTGAATCCATATAGTCATTACTATCACTATATATTATGAATTTTAATTATAATTTAACTTTTATCCTTTCATTAATATTATTTTTTTGTATGGGAAATTCAAATTTTCTGTGACCATTTTTTTTACATTTACGTCACATCAATTCCTATTCTGTATTTTTTATTTTTTTATTTCAAGTGTTTTTTCATCACATTGATAAATGTGATCATGTTATTAAAAAATTGAGAATATTCTTTAATGACACCTCTATATTTTTTGTAATTTGTATCATTGATGAAATTGATTTAATGACTTATTTGGAATTATTTTCCTTAATGTCATATTTATTTGATATGTCAAAGGGGAGATGATGAGTTCATCAACCATTATTTTCTTCACCTAATTAGTTTCATGAATGGTTTTGAATATAGGATCCCATTAGATAGGTAAAACCAATATGGTTTTATTTTTGATAATTTCAATTGATAAATAATTAACAAGAGACTATGATGAAATACGTACATAATTAAATCTTGTAAACATTATTGTAATGTATTCATTGGAATGTATATTAAAACATTAAAAATCGTGTTGTTAAATATGTACTATTGTGTACTATATTTTATTTTGGACATTATTTGTAAAATATAATATTTTATAAATCTTTTTAGTAGTTTTTATAGAAGATAAGGGTTTATAATCATTCCAATCAAGACAATAATGATAGGAATTCATATATTTAATATTTAATTCAACATTCACAAAATCATCGCGGGTCTATTTTTCTAGAGATTCCATGGTGATAACATACTCATAAATTAATAATTTTTATATTTCATAAGAAATAAAACAAGTATTGGTTGAAATATAATTATTCAAATTAGTATATATTATTTCCTTATAATTAAAATGATACATATATGATGTAGATACCATAAAAAATTTCATTTTATATTGAAAATTATTTGAAGTATAAAAATTAAAATAAATACTATTTTGTAAAAATTAGATATTTTACAAAATAAACAACCATTTCATTGATTCCAAATATTTTCTAAAGATTATATAAAGTGTGAGGTGGAGATTTACCATAATAAAATTAATGAAAAATAAAAAGGATATTATAAAACTAATGCTATATAAGAATCATATTATGTCAAATAAAGTGTGTGTTAGTTGATAAATTCTATTTAAGTTAATAATGATAATACCAAACTAATTTAGGCATAGAAATGATCTAAAAATTATTATAAATAAGTGATTTTAACTTAAATAATCTATTATATTTATATAAAGTGGAGGAAAACATAATTATTTAGTATTTTGGATTATTGCTAATGTGTGAACAAATATCACCAAACCATGATTCATTATGTCTACATTATAAATCGCTTGATCTTAAAAGTTAACAAAAGTCATATCCCTAATTTGTTTTTTATTATGATCACTAAATTGTCATTCATTATTATCCAAGTAAAAAATCCCACACTTCTTCATAGTTTGAATGATTGGAGTAATGATGTTGAAAAAAGGGTACTAAATTAGGAAAACCCTTTACAAACCATTGAAAATCTAATTGAGGGATGGATATATAATGATTAAATGAGTTTTTCAAAAGGGATTGAGAACCACTATAAAATTTAATCTATTATGTGGGACTTATGAGTATTTTGGATAACCAAATCTTACTTGACAATTAATCTTCATAGAACACATAATTGGTTATCATAGAGAAATTTGACCCTCCATGGAACCAAGCGTGCTTTATTATTGAATTTAAATGGGGAAAGAAACAATATAGAAATCACCAGGTTTCATCAATCAAAAGTAGAAAACACTAATATTCATTTAAGCCATATTAATTCTTGACCACTAGAGATATTATGATTCCATTGAGTACCTGGTAGTCTCCTTAAGTATCTAATGGGATATATAGAAGAAAAAATCTATTATATGGTTAACACCCATGAGCCTCTACAAGATAATAGTTGGTTGTTGGATTTAAAATAGAGAGATACATAACTGGTGTACCCGCTATCCTTCATGTAATCATCCATATTGATTTTGGTGATTTTGTATGATATCTAAGAAGAATCAACCATGGAATTGGCATGTCAGTGTAATGCACAAGCTAACCAAGGTAGCCTAAAAACATCATCTTCCACTAGACTCTTCTTCATCTCCCAAATATTCTATCTTTTGAGTATCTAATGTACTCTTGAGTCTTTTAATGAATCAAATAGATATTTTAGACCAATAAAAAAGGATTTAAATTAACTCTCTGATTCCATGTAATTCCACATCTATTTATCTTATTTAAACCCTAAAACTCTTTTAATTGAAAATTATAGAAAGATAGGTTTGTGTATCAGATCAAGAAAACATTTTGAGGTAGAGAGTTGTATCATCAGGTCAAGTGACAAATCATTTTGGTTTTGTCAGTTATATATTCATGTAGGAAAAAAAGAATTCATGAGTTAGAGATTATTTTTCACCGGGGATTCTTGCTGAGGTAGTACCTTAGGGATTAAAGTTTATGTTTTTTTGAGTATATATCCTTATTTGGGCCTTTTCCAATCAGATTCTAGTACTCACAGACAGTCTCAATAATAACACAAAAGGTATATATTATAGATTATTTACCAATATTTTCATATTATGATTCAGTTTATGATATAACCATTCCTAAAATTTTAAACCTTTTTATAAAAATTATGTGGTTATTTATTTGGTATACATGTACCATACTAAAGATATATAAATTTTTTTCGAGCCTCTGGTAAAACCCTTATAGTTAGAGACTCATAATAAGTGATATATGTTTACCACTCCATTGTTTTATTAGTGTGAGTTATCCATCAAGGTAGATAGGTTTACATGGGATATTGTTTTATAAGTGATGAAAACTTATATGATCATTCTATATATGTAATAAATATAAAAATCCTTATCCAATATTTCTTTTTTAAATGAGATTAAAATGTATAGACGAATTCTGATATTCTCTCACTAATGTGGTGTATTTTTATACCTCATGAATTCTGTTCATATATAGAAACATAAATCTAATTTTCGATTAGATGGAAAAATTGACCTTTTTTATAGTAGACTCACCATAAAATCATTTATCTATGGTTGATGAGGTGTTCTTGGATGTTTCCCCTAGGTATGTAAGCATCCCTCCTCTATTTAATGTGTTTTTTTAATTTCTCCCTTAGTCCATTCAATTATATTTTATACCATATTTTTCATCCCATGATGAGTTTTAACAAATATGAATGTGATTTGATGATATAAAAAGGATTTCCATTATTATACTCATTTTATTCCCCATATAAACTATGATATTGTTCCCCATGAAATTATATGATATCATGAGGTAGTTTATTTTTTATCAATTCACAAACTAGGTGAAAATAATGAAACATTAGCCTCCATTGGGAATCCATGATCACATTAAATTAAAAATGGGGGAATGTGGTTCTTAATTTCACTTAGAGATATGGATACCAATAACTACAAGTGAACGAGGTGGATATACAAAGCAAATAATTATGATGTAAAAAAGATCAATTTTACATACTAAGGATTCTATTTAGTATTAAAAATATCATAGTTTTATTTTTGTGACCCATGATCCAAAATATTCATCCATTACTAGAATGGCTCATGATAGGATTCATTTATGACATCAATGTCTACTTGGAATTATAATCTTAGAAAGTAATACAATTAGGGAAGTATTTACATGAAACTATAGAGATATTGTTTAATAGGAATATCACTCTGTGTTACTTATATATTTTAGTGTCCCACTTTCTGGGACATGTAATCTCGGTGTAAAGAGTACCTTTGGACTTAATAAAAATAGAGGTGATACTTTCTTGATAGAAACTGAAGAGTATGGCTGATATGTAGAGGTTTCTTCATATTACTACCAAATATAGTAGTCATATAGGTTATTTATCAATGATTTAATCTTAAATTATATAATTATCATTGATCGGGAATCCATTTATCTTGTCAATGATATATATGTGGGCCTTTTTTGTGAAAAAGTGAGGAATGGCTATTACTCCAATCATGATACATTCTGAGTAGAGATTTATGTACATGGTTTTTTGTGATTTATTTGGAGTTGGGAATGAGTGTGTGATGATGATGAGGTACATCAGGATTTCATATGTATATTTTGATCTAGATACCCATGATACAAATTATGTGACGCACTCCTTGAATATAAGAGTTTCGATCTTCATTTAAAGAACATGGGGATAAAACCTTCATGAAATATAGTTTGTCATACATTTTGAAATAAAACCTCATGTATTTATTCACTCGGAGATAACTCAAACTACGATAGGCATGGTGGATTTAGTTTTTAATGACCTATGAATTTGAGTTATTCTACACTCTAGGGAGATGAAATATTGTGGGTGTCAATCTCAGTTTAGAATATGATAACATATTTTTTTAAAAGGAGATAGAGTAGTAGGATTCCATGATGTTTTCCTTATTTTTTTGGGAGAAGCAATGTTCCTTTTATCCATGATAGTGACCTCTTTACTAAATAGATTCATGAGGGAATAAAACATATAGATGTTGATGGTGAGATAATTGATAACCCAAAAATTAGTGTACATGATCATGAGGAATTATCAAGAGGTTGGAATAAAGTCATTATCTTGGAGGATATGGACTATAATAATTAAATTCACTCCAAAAATCATCTTGTATTCATATTAGGAAGTTTAATGTATACCTAAAATTTCACCTTTATATAGTTAAAAGGTGTTGGAGTTACCACCAATAAGACATGATATAGTTTTAGAGATCATAGGGAAGGTGAAAGCATTCCTTGAGAAGATGAAGGCATCTCAGAACAATCATTATTCTATGTAGCTGATAGATTGAGTACCATTTGGTTTAATGAAGGAGGAAACATAGATTATACAGTGTCTCTTTAATATTGAATGTATTGATTTAGCCATGGTTAATTTATTACATATATATATTAGTTTTTTCTACACACTGTGTTGTGTAAGATATGATATGCATGACCTTGTTTTTCCTCTGTAGTTTATTTGAGTTATGATGTCTCCAGTACATCACAGATGAAGTTTTACTTTTAGAATGCACCACTCATTTTTAAACAAGGTGATATGGATATTTAAGAAAGATATAGTTTCTCAAAATCAATTTTTTAGATCAATGTCCATTTGTATATGAATTTTTGAAGTGGGATATCCACATAGTTCACATTCATTGGTAGCACATTAATATTCCAAAGAGATCATCTTAACAAGAATCCTAATGTGAAAAATATATCCTAATAATATAATGTTAACTATTTTATTCAACGATAAAAATACCTTATGTAAGGGGGGATTAATAGCTACATTTTTATTCTTTTAACCCAATAAACATTAATAGAGATGATCTTGTTTTTAGTTAATATATTGGTAGGATATCAAGAGTATTAAAATATTTTTATTATGTATATAAAATAATATAGATATATTACCTTCATAATAAATGAGGTTTTAAATATAATGAATTATAAATTTAATATATTCTATTTTGGGGAATTTGTGGACATCTTTTTGGTCAGAATCATGGGGTTTACCCTAGGCGCAATGTATGTTTAATTCACATCATGTCCAAAGATGATGTGAAGTCACCAAAAGATTAAAATGAATAAAGTAAATAATAATATTTATTTCATTTAAATACATACATAGAATATCCATGATCTAGGAAAGCCTCTAGTAATAAAATTTGAAGGGTTTTCTACATAACCTAATATAATTGATATAGTGATATAGGGGGAGTACATTCTCTTGGTATAGAATATTAGAAGATGTTTATGGGAATTCATATGATTGAATAATGTTATGAGATAATAAATATAATCAACATGTTTATATTAATCACAAAAAATCAATTATATATCTTGGTAAGGTATTTTTTTTGGATTTTTTACCCGATTTCATTTGATACTATTTCTATAGAATTATTATATAAAATTGAATCTTTGTTAAACCTTAGCCTGGAAAAATTATTTGTTGATTTAAATTTCCAATTATGAGTCTCAAAAATAATATTCATTTAATGAATATATATATTTGTTTATTCTATTTTTTCATCCTTTTGACGATATTCTAATTAAACATGATAATCATTTATTTTTTACATTATTGTTATTGTGTTTTTGTCTCACCTGTTTATCATAACTTTCTCACTAAAAAAATATTTGGTATAGAGATTAGACTAATATTAGTCATGCTTGAATCATGATCAATATATGATATATAATTCATTATAGTTGTGATTATTGATTGGAATATATTACCATGTGGGGGCATGACCGAATGAGAATTAATTCAATGATGGTAATGCATTAATGGTTTCATCTTGAGAATGATTTGATACATACATTTTTTTCCATTGATAACCACATTATTTCTGAAGGTTAGTTGGAATCCAATCATTGGTCTGACATTACATTCATTGAACAATAATTTGATGATATTGTTGGGGATTCTAGATTATTTCCTAGATACAATAATTATTCATGATAAAGTGCATAGAATTTTGAAAATTTTTCACAATATTGTTTGTGGTTCAGAATATAACATTACATCTATCCATGGAGATGTAATTCTGAGGTCTTAGATTTATTTTAAATATGATAAACCATATAGCATAACTGACATATTGGGTGTGCATATTCCACTGAATCTACAAATATATTAAATAAACTCATAATTATCCCTAGTGGTCTTCACACTGTGTCTATATACACTTGAATTTAGAATAACCATTTCACACTATATAGGTTATCTATACACATGAAGAAGAAATCTTGTCAGATAAATTCCCTATACCTCATGAACACACCATTTATTTATATATAATATATATGATGAGATTAACTAATTAATTCGGCACGTATATGGAAATATAAATAGTATTTTTTGAATATTATTCTTTTTAGTTAATGAGGGTAAAATATTCATAGGGAAAATGTATTAGGTCACTGGGTTCAATGTATTTGATGGGTTCAAATATTTATACTAGACCACTAAGTCATCTATATATAGTTTTTTCACATCATTATCATGTATGATTGGTATTTCACCTATTTGGAATGTAAACACAATTGAATTTGGTATTTCAACCATGTATGTATAACGTTGGGATCCTGTAATAACTAGATTAAATAGATCTAGTATTTCACCCACTATTTTACAGTTGGGATACTCTAACATTGGAGGAAATATTTCATCCACCTATAAGACTCTTTCATGACATGTATTCTCTGCTAGATTAAGTATCACATAAATTTGCTTAGGGAAGGGGTCATCTACCCATAATTGATGGAGTTTTTTTCGTAAGTCTAATAAGATTAGTTTTTATAAATTATGGTCCCCATTATGATGTCTTTTGGTTCTTTACTGGGGTCATATGTTTCTTATTATGTAATTATAATATTTATTACAGTCTTGATGGAAAATCTATTTTAATTTTATTCTACATTGGTGATTCCATGATGGAAATATGGTTTTGTATATATTCACCCATGCAAGGTCTCTACTGTTATGTGTCTTATATTATGAAGAAAAAAAAATTAAAGATGTTTCGATTTAGGTTAATTGGGTGTGGGTAGTGCATTATGGTTATTATTTTTTATTTTTGGATAAATCATGGATTGATTCTAGATTTTGGGCGATGGGATAGTATTATCACTGATTGTTTGGTTGGTACTAATATCTAGTTGGCAATATTTTATTTTTTTATCTATTATTTGGTGTTATTACATCATAAACTATTGTAAGATGTCAGAGATTATAAATTCATTTATTACGCATGAATATAATATTTTACACTATCCTTTTATGTATCATGATTATTTTGTTTGTTTGACAAAATTTGGTTATCACCTTACTTTTGTGTGAAAAGATGACTAAGTGCTAGTCATTAACTTCTGGTCAATAAGATATGGTATTGGGGTGGAACACTCGACATACTATAATCTTAATTAAGACCCTTTTGGGGGCCATAAATCAAACATAACCTATAATATTGATGTATAGATAATATGAAATATGGTTAATTAGAAATTAATAATGATGAAAGACCATACATTGAAATGTTTTGAATCCTACATCTTTATCTATGGTCATTTGGAGGATCACATTCAATATGAATGAATCCCACCTTCAAGGGTTATCGATGGGACAAACCCAAATCATATATTATATGTAGAGAATACACCACCCTCAATGGTGTAGTATCACCCCATAGATGAAAAGTGTTTACATTAGGATAGAAAAGGGTTGGGTTGTTTATACAAGATTTATACAAGGATAAAACACTATCATCTGATGGAAATATAATTTATTTAACCTTTAATAAACTCATATATGATGAAAGTATTTACATAATCACAATATTGAATGAGTTAATTGAATGAACAACATGCATCATATGAGATTATTGATTGATATCTCTCATGTTATATATAATGTATCGATTGATTTATTTTATCAATTTGTAGAATATTCATGAAAATGTGAATAATTTTCATTCATTTCCTCAATGTGTTATATTCTAGAGAAAAAAACATGACCACATATATGGATGTTGTATATTATGATTTCATGGGTGGTATCAAATATCCCAGAATTGTGATCAATTTAATTTTACAAAATGATATCAATGATTTTTTGGAATGAAATATAGTTTTCTTTAATGAAATAAAAACTAAATATATAATATAGAATTAGTTTGAATTAACATGAAAAGATACCGCATTGACATTCTATATATATAAATTCATACTCTATGATAAAATGTGTTTGTCTAGTGGGATGGAAATATATTAAATGCATTATGATATGATTTAATAGATAAATATGTTTCAGCCTAATGAATTATACACTAAAAATAACTAGGCATGATCACCTCTATCAACACTAATAGCCATCTATTATGACCTTTGTGTACTGCATATTTCAATATCAACATTATCAAAAAAATATCCTCAAAATGGCAACACTACATTAGATTATATAGTAAATTACCACATAACAAAGAAATAAAAAATAAACACTTGATTTTCATTAAACAATATATTTCCGAAATCAACATATTATAATAAAAATTAATAGATCACATCCTTTAAATTTGAATTTTCATACAAAAATTCTCCACCTAATTTTAAATATCCAAATAAACATAAAATATTTTTATTCATATTCCACACTTCACTTTAGGATATAAAAAAATATCTAAAACATTTCTCAATTAATTAATCCATTATAAAATGACCATTATTAAAAAATACCATGGTAACTATCCAATGTATCAAAAAAAACCACGTCACCCCACATCCTTAATAATATTTCCAGAAACCATTAACATTACCTATACCACATCCACATCAATAAGTACATGGTTAAAAAATAACCAAGATTGAATATCACAAAAACCCCAATTAATTCCTCATTCCTCCATTATATCTGTAAGAACATACTAATACTACAACTAACAAAAAATTGAAATAATAGAATAATAATAACAGATAAAAGGAAAAATTAAAAAATTAAAAACAAAATGATTCAAAATTTACTATCTTCCAAAATTATTAATTCACTATAATTAAAATAATCATACACATTTACATTATATTTTAGTATTTTTATTGTTTACAAAAATTAAATGATCAACCTTATCTATTCAATAAAATGGTTATAATACTAGTAAACTAATACAATCATGGAATAAATGGAAACAAATAAGCATACTAATTTTTTTTTATGAACTCCCCTTTAATTTAATTATTTTTTTGATTATTGTTTAGATTTATATATTCCATACATTATGTACATAAAAAATTATAGATTGATAAATTTAGATAAAATGATAAAAAACAATAATGTATGAATCACACAAATTAATAAGGGATTTAAAAATTATACTATAAGAATCATAAGTTAATGATGATTATAAAAAGTAAGATATCAAGAGAAAACCATAAAAATTAATTTCATATCACATTACCTGAATACATATACTAAAAATAAATAAAACCATGATATTTGTTCAATTATATAACCATATATTAAAGACAAAAAATTAAATAATATGTGAAATTGAAAATTCTAGAACCATGGATCACACAGGATAAATCATGTGGATAGGAATGCTTTACTACTACCATTATAGTAAAAAAATCATAGAAAGTTAGTTATTCTGATGTAGGGTTCTTGAGTGGCAGGTTATTACATTACAAGATAAGGTATTCATGAAAATATACACTACTGGAAAGATGATCTTTCCCAACACTTCTATACCAACGGTTTGTAAAAACCGTTGGTATAGCTACCATTTCCCAACGGTTCACCAAAACCGTTGGGAAAGCCATAGATTTCCCCACCTTTCCCAATGGTTTTCCAAACCGTTGGGAAAGGGTCACTCTTTCCCAAGGGTTTATGCTAAACCGTTGGGAAAGGGTGTGTTTTGAGCCTCTTTCCCAACGGTTCACCAAAACCGTTGGGAAAGAGTGACCTTTCCCAACGGTTCACCAAAACCGTTGGGAAAGAGTGACCTTTCCCAACAGCTCACCAAAACC
Organism: Viscum album; assembly: GCA_963277665.1. Lineage (NCBI taxonomy): Eukaryota > Viridiplantae > Streptophyta > Magnoliopsida > Santalales > Viscaceae > Viscum > Viscum album. Next base: position 967,024,773 of record OY728129.1, read on the forward strand.
GTTGGAAAAAAACACCCAAAAAACCAACCTTCGGCCTAAAAAACTCAACCCACCCTTAACCTATCCCAACGGTTTTGAAAGCCGTTGGGATAGGTTCTTTAATTTTTTTCCAGATCTACTAACCGAGAACATTATATAAATCAAAATTTTATATAATTATGATAATACATATATATATTTATGAAATTATGTTTACAAAAGTGATATTACCTTAGTGGTTAAGTCGTTCGATTATAAACGAGGGGTCCTGGGATCAAATCCTTGCGGATGTTTTATTTTTGGAATTTATATACCAACAGTTCCATTACCGTTGGTATAGATTTCATATTACCTACACCAACGGTTTTTGGAAAATCGTTGGTATAGACCTATCCCAACGGCTTACTTGGATACGGTTCTCCAAACCGTTGGTATAGGCTATACCAACGGTTTGGAGGCCTATACCAACGGTTCCAAACATTTGGTAAAGGTTAGTTTTCCAGTAGTGATATAATAAAAATTAATATTGTATCACAACATCATATTAAATATCTCACCACTCTATATTTCATTATAATAAAGATAAAATTTTAATGATATCAAATTATACATTAGGATATAAATGTTTACATAATATAACTAAAAAATAAGACCCCTATTATTTACTATTTTATTATATAAAATTAGTAATTAACCGCATTTAATATAAATGTCGTAACCAAATCTATATAAAATATAGGTATATTGAAAGGACATGACCCACATTAACTTCACATTGTAAGTGGTATGTTTAGTCTCCCACCCGATACTATCATATAATATGGTAGGGGATAGTTACAAGCACTCAGTAGGCATATCATAGATTGTAGGATGCTTTTTACTAATTCAGTTATACAAAATGGTATCTCCCAAAAGGATATAATAAAATAGGGTATAAAAATAAATGAAACTATATATATAATACATGCAATAATTGAAAATTCTTAGATGATAATAATTGGTATATAAGTCCTTATTAAAATTGGGAATGATACCATCTAAATGACCTATATAGAAAACCAACCTATAAAGATATTGTGGAGACATATTAGTACTGAATTAGATCAATAAATGAATGTGAGCTTCTATAATACACTCATTGTAAATAATTCTATACTAACACCATGTCCACCATGAATAGTGTTGGACTATGTGACTTCTATATAAAAAAATTACTTATAAAGGTAAATATTATAACACAATTGTGAGTATACACATACCATGATAGAGAATCTAAATAAAAAAAGTGATTAATAAAAATAATTGTAATCTCAAAAATATACTGGAAAGGGGGTGGGTAAAATATCATAAAACACAAATATTCTCTAATATAAATAACCCAAGACATAAGAGAGACTATCTTTATTCACATTACATCTATATGAGAATTATAAAAAGGCCAAAAATCTTTATTATAATATAGAAATAAATATATTACTGCTGTATATCTATAGTGGGTAACTCATTCTATAATAAAGGGTTTTAATTAATCGAGGCTGTCACAAACCCCACGGGTGGAACCATATCATTCCCGAGCTCATAGAAATGTTTGTAGAAAAAATCATTGGAAAATAACATAAATCCAATGTATTTGGATGATTATATTATATATTCATAAATTCAGGGGATTAACAGACTTTTATAAATAGGAATCCTGAGGAGTTCCTACCCTAGGAATTACTGGATATAAATAAATGATATGCGTCGATACTCATACATAATTATTGATATTTGAAAAGATACTATGGCCAAAAAGTATACATCATTCACTACATGGGTATATAGTCTATATCACCTTTGTAAAATTATTTTCATGTACAACCTAACCATATGAATCCTATGGGTTTAGCTAAAAAGTGTTTGTGACAGGGTCATTAATGTGTGTTTAAATAGACATAATATTTTTGGAAAGATACATTGTTGGAATGAATTAATGTACATGTTAAAAGGATACTAGTGTTGGAGATATTTTGTAATAGATTTGAGTTAATATGAATGATATGGGTAATATCCTGGCCATATTTTTCACAATTTTTATGATTGGATATAGTAACTGACTTTATCATAGGATATAGTCAGAATTTCTTAAATTAGAATCACAATTTAAGGGTATGGTAGATATATAACTCGCCTCTTTTATAATTTTGGTTCATGATGTCATTCATAGAAGTCATGGTTCGATATTTTGAGGATGGATTTATATTTTTATTAATTTTCACTGTCATATCATGATTACCTATATCATTGTGAGAGGACACGTATGTGATGTATCTATGCATCTAATAGCTAGGTAATATGGTGGGGTGATAACAATCACACCACAACCTTATTTGATTATATTTATTCTAGGAGTATTAATAATGTTTATTATAGTAAATATATGGTGTATTTAAGGTGTCATTTCTAGAAGTAAATTTGAGATATACGCATCTCAGTGTGATAATGGCATGTCATGCATTGATGTAAGGATTTTTAGCAACAAACAAAATTTTAGAACCCTAATTACATCCATTATTTTAATGTTTGTTTTGATCTTGGGATATATTTTCTATGTCTTTGGGGATATTTCAATTACCCTTCTCAAGAATGGTCCCTTGTTTATCTAGATCCATCATTTATGAATTTATATGCGTTTCACAATACTCTATCATATTTTTTCTTTGTATTTTTCATCAATGAATGTTATGGATGAACATGGGGATGATTTTTTGGGTTAATGGGTGGTGGTTGTGTTTGGGTTTTCTATAATATATTTTAATCTAGAATTACCTTGTTATTGTTTTTCCTTATGATTTTTTATTTCACTTTTTGTTTTTAAAAAATATCTAGAATTGTCCATTGAGTTAGGGCATTCATAGATCCCATTTTTTTAATTCATGAAATTAGCATTATCTTTTATTTATTAGATGTATAGATTAATTTGGTTAATAATGTTTATGAAATTATCTATTTGAAATTCTAACAATGTGGTGTTTAAATAGTTATTAGATGTTTTATAATATAGTTAATATTGTTGATTCTAAATTGTTGATGCTTTTATATGTTTTTTTCATGCCAAACATTTTTTGAATTATAATTTTTATTTAATTGATTTAATTTCCCTAAGATTATAATTATGTATGTATTGTATATGAATGGTTTCATGAGAACAAAGAATAATGGCATTTCTTTATGACTAAACATATATTATTAAGAAATATCAAATTTAAAGGGATTTAATTATTTGAATTTATAATACCTATTCATTTTGTTGTTTCTTAGTTATGTTTTTTTCATTGGGATGATATTTTATGTTATTAATATAATGAAAACTATATTTTTTATTCCCTTCACACTAATAATAAGATAAATCAACTATAAAATTTAAAAAATTTAATGTGTGTAGTGAATAATTTTATGGAAAATTATTAAGATGAAAAAACTATATTCAAAAGAAGAATGATGTGGAATCTGTTTTCATATAATTTAGGTGAAAATTATATAAAGTGATATAGTAATTTTTTTTTGGAATATGTAGTTGTTTTGGTATGGTGGTCATGAAGTGGGGCGGTATTATAACATGGGACACATTGATATTTGAGAGGTAAATCTTGGTGTTAACATAAATTTTTTTCTGGAGAAATTAGCAGTGACGGTTGAAACTCATGGAAAAATTATGGTAAAATTATTAATTAAATATAATTAAAAATTAATAAATTAAAAACAATTTTTTACACGTTCCACCCCTAATGGAATTGTTAATGATTATACAATGATGATGTTTTAATCAAAAAACCCATTATTCTTCTCTATTTTTTTTGGAATGAAATCAATTACTAATTTCAAACTATATCAAGTAAACTACATTAAAATGAATTCATAGATATCATCCTTCCACCCTTTGATTACTTACATCCAATTATCCATATCCAATGATATAAATGAATTCATCTTTCAATTTATTTTGTGAAGGTTACCAAAAAAGGTACATTAATTTTGATTAATAATTTTACCACCAATGTCCATGTTTTCTTCTACAACATATCACATAAAAACTATATGATTTCATTCTTCACATTATTCTAGAAATAATTGCAGTAACATATTTTTTCCATGGAATATCTCACATAGTTCTCTTTAATAACAAAGGTATAGTTCACTGATATTTCATCAAATAGATTTCATTTAATACTTTAGGTCCACTTCACATATATACGTTTCATCAGGTTATTAAATTTTTTGACATTAAATTTTAACTAGGACCCTTCATGTAAAGACATGGAAATTTCAAGGATTTTTTTTTCTTAAATTATTTGGAATTTTACTAGTCCGTAGTTTCTGACAGCACCTGATTCCAAGGCCTGGAGTTCCTGGAATGATTTGTCGAAGTTTTGTTAAGCTTAAATTAACACGCTTAAGTAGTTTTCCTGAAAAAGTTGAATAAGTCTTAAACATTTACTTAGATCAGAAATCTGAGGGCACATTTGCACTTAGGATGGCGGGTTTACCCTATGCACGACTTCAGTTTAGTCAGCACGGGCCTCCTGTGAAAAATCCCCAAAATGGCATAACTGTAAATAAAATAATTAAATAAACTATTTTATTTTTCAAAGCTTATAACTCACATATGGTATCTCAGAATAAATATCTAAGACCACTGCTGAAATCATGAGGGCATGCTTTATTTAAGAAGATACTAACTTTTGTCGGTGCGAGCCATCAGAAAAAGTTAGTTTTTTTCCCGCTAATAAAATAATTAAGTGACAATTATTTTATTGTAAAATTCATAACTTCTAAATGGTGAGTCGGATTAAAAATCTGAGAGTACCATTGGTTTCTTACGGGTGTGTTTTATGTTTTTTAATGCTTAATCATCTCTCGTTAAATCAACTTCTTTATCCACTTGCAATCATTCTAGCGTGGAGGGTTCGGGCCACACAAACACGGCCCGACCCCTCCGCAACCTTTATGGTTTTGGAACATTGGATTTAAGGAGACGTAATAGCGGCATGGAAATGTGGCGATGGTGAAGAAGACAACGAATAGAGTTGGCACTTCTTGGGACCTTCGCGAACCGTGCCGCCGGTTGAGCGTCACCCGAAAATCCTACCCGTGCGTTGCTCGGCTCGCGCCCTGGTCAAAACCGCAGCCATCCCGGCCTGCCGTGTAACACCCCAAGTAAATAAAGAATATGAAATTTTTATATTTATCCATATTTGAGAATAAAATATTAAAATGAATTTAAAGGGGATGCTATGCTCGATGGCGTACCCAACATGCAACAACGAGTTTCTTGGGAATCTTACGTTGCACTCTAATAATAAAATAATATTATTTTAAATGGTAGTTAACATGTAGCCGTTGTATTGGAAGGAATGGATAGAAATAAGTAAAATATTATTATAAATGTTTTTAAATGTTTTTACATTTATCCAATAAAAGATAAAGGCTAAAAATATGGAAAGAATTCAATTTTAGGCGTATATGCCCTGGTTTTCACTAAAGGGTCACTTATCGCCTTTTGATGGAGAACCGTCATTAAATATAGTTTTTTTCACTCTTATACATTCAATTGGACCAAATAAAACTCTTCTTAAGAATTGGGACATCAAAATTTACTTTGTGTAATTTTTTGGTATCTTTCCGATAAAGTTCATTTTTTTAAATGAATAGTGTAAAATGTTGTATTTTAATTCAAAACAACTTTTTAATCTAATTTATTTATATTATTAGATTATATTTTTAAATGGTTTTAAAGTGAAATTAGAATATATTTTTACCGTTAAATCCAATAGTGGTCGTTGGAATTAATTTCACTTTGAAATCAGACTTAAACCAGTGTCAATCTTTTGATACTTATTGTTTCATAAAAACACGCTATTTGATCTGACAGCGGGAATTAATTATTAAATTAATTAATGTGACTTATATGTTATGAATTTTATAAAATAGACATCATTTTTGAATTCGGAATATCAAATATTTCTTAGGTTGAATTTTTGGTAATTTTCTGAAAAACTCCAATTTTTGATGAATAGTGAAACCACTAAGTGGTAATCAAGCAAACTGATTTTTCAGTTAAATGAAAGTTTACCACTAATGTGTATTGAATTTTGAAAATCCGACATACATGGTTTTCATTAGTATGTAAAATGTTTTTCAATGGGATGAAAATAATTTTTTGGTGAATAGTAACTTTTTTTCATTAATCGTGATTAGAGGTAATTAGTGTAATTTAAGGTAAAAATGATATTATAAAAATATTAAAACACCATGACACTTGTCCTACCCCTATTAGATGAGTCATGGCCGACCAAGACAACCCATGGGTCAACTTGGGGACCCCATGGAGCCACTTTGGTTGGAAAATGACATTAATATATATTTATTTAATGTTAAAATTAAATTGACACAAACATGAGTTGTTTTACTAAAACAGTTTTTAAGTGGGGTTAAAAAAATCCAAGTTTTGACTATAAATATTCATTAGAAAGCTAAAAAGATTTCATACATCATAGTATTTTTTTATAATTTTATATATTAAATAAATTAATTTAATTACGACATCATGATGATGCAACGATGACCTCATTAATGAACAGTTTAAATAAAATGAAACGATAATATAAAATCTAAGACCTACACTTGTCCAAAGACTAATGGATGGGAATATTTCGAAGACTTATTATCTTATCTTCAAAATATATCAACGTGGGACCTTAGAAATTCGAAAAACTTTTGAAAATAAAATAATAGTTTCATGATTTCCAAAAGTGCCCCTCCTCTCCTCTTATAAAAGGCCCCCACCTCTACCTCATTTCACACACTCCTAAAGCCTTTGGATCGGCCATACCCTGCCCATTTACTCTATCCACATACCTATACTCATCCTAGAGGATTCCCTTTGGGCATAATCCTTTCAAAGGAAGCTTTTAGGCTCAAATCAAAAGGAGTTACACTTTTAAAGGTAATTCATTCTCTCATGTTCATTTGTTTTATTTTGCTTCTCCAACCCCCTAAACTCTTTTTATTTACTTCTTTTGTAACAACACCAGTATATTAAATATACTAGGATTTTTTTATAAGATTTATTCGAGCTACACTCTCACACAACTAAATCAAATGGTTAAAGAACATACGGTTTCCGTGGATGGCGAAATTCTGCCTCCCGAAACGATGATTGTTCAACACTCATATAAAACCTTCAAAGGTGGACATTTAGATGAAACTATATTTATATATGATATATAATATGTTTATGTTTTACTTAAGCTTCTGTATTTTCATTTGTTTCATACCTTTATGGTTTCCATTGTGGGTAAACACGATAATTTCATTTTAGGAAGTGCGGACTACCGCCCCCTCAAAGTGATTTGATTCGTTAATGCCATACGTGGGATGTATAAAAGATGGATCTAAAGATATTATATATGATGTTATACTGGAATTATAATATACCTCTATATCATTATTGTTTCTTTCCATTAAAGTATGAGATAGAAATGAAAGTAGCGTTCATGCGTACGTACGGCTTACCGTCTCCATGAACGGTGCATTTCATTTCTTACCTCTAAATGATTATGTAATATTATAAATACATGTATATTCTGTATATATATGATATATATGATATCCAAATCATGAATATCATTCTGGATATAATGAACCTTTGACCACACAAACAACATGTAATTGTAAGAAGTCCATTTTCGACTAAAGAACCAAATATTGAAAAAACAAACATTATTAACTTAAATGATTACATAATGTTTATAACATTGAAATAAGTGATATAAAAGGAATAATGAACTTTAATAAGGTTCATAAGAAAGTAGAAATTAACTCAAGTTTATTATTCAGGATGTTAAAGAACGACCGAGTCAAGTCGGACCTGATGTAAGGGATCCTACTCCACTCTTTCTTTTTAAGTACACTCTTTTATGTCATTCCTTTTAAAGATCATCATTATTGTTATTGGGATGTTCTTTTATATTAATCTTTCTGTAATTTTTATTGTCATGTGATGGGAGACCCTATTCTCTCTCATCAATCCATTTTGGAAGTTTTGAGTGGCGCCGTTAGGCTGCCGAATTTTCGTAAGAGATCTAACCTCTCTCTTTCTTTTTAAGTACTCTCCTTTATGTCACTTCTTTTAAGCTCCTCTTTGTTATGTTGGGGGATGTTCTTTTATATTACTATTTCTATAAACTTTATGTTAATATAATGAGATACCCTATTGGATATCATCAACCCATTTTTGTAAGTTTTATGTGGCGCCCTTAGGCTACCGAGTTTTTTAAGGGATTTTTCATCTAACTTTTATTCCCGTGAGATTTATGCTACATTTTCCACAATTTCTTTTTAGTGGTGTATGTACTGAACATTATTTTACTCATTGTGTAATATTCATTCATTTATGAGTATTTACATCAATTATGTATTGTCCTTCTTTCACGGGGCGTATGTTTCGAAAGATACCCATGTCGGTAAGGAACCTTTCACCCTCCTATTTTTAAAAGACTTCTTTTGTTGGGTCTTTTAATTTACATATTTTTATGTTGGGATATGTTCTCATATATACTTATTTATGTAAATTTTATGTCCAAGTGATGAGATACCTTTTTTTTATCTCTCATCAACTCATTTTGATGTGACGCCGTTAGGCTGTCAAGGGAACTTCTTAACCCAATTTCGATTTCTTTGGGTTCAACATGTAGTTATTGAATGTGTCATCCTTTGAATATGTGTGAATGACCTTTGATTATTTTAAACTTAACATCCACTTATATTTGGTGTATTCTTTTTTCACACATAATTATGTAATTGATTTATCCTTAAACCAAGGATAGTGTCTTTGTATGGGACTTAGTCTCAATCTCCTTTCATTGAGGCATATTTTAATTTATACACAACCTTATTTTATACAGTGTATAAACCCCTTTGACTTTTACACTTATTCAAAAGGAATCTTTTTTATACGAAGCGTTTTACTAAACGACAAAAGGAAATGTTTTTCTTGTCGTACGTATGCGGCGACAATGACTTATCCACCGCCGTGACCATTATTTGAGTTTCGGCTTCCTCTACAAGCCATAATTTATTTTTAAATGAAAAAGTAAATACCATGTTTACTTTGGTATTGAAAATTGTTTTCATAATGTTTTTATATCAATGTGTTGTATTGATATCTCGTGATTGAAATGTGGAAATGTTATGTTTCCTTTATGCATGTTTTATGAATTATGTTATGGGTCTTGGGCATTATTATGAAGACGGGTGGTTCTGTGATAAACTAAGGGTGGGTGAGCCCGTTATATCTCTACAATGCATTGGGTAACGCGAAGGAGTGAAACGTTAAGGTTTCTCCGAAGAGATTTAGGGAATATACTGTGATGGGTATTCCAAACGTAACCAAGAGGGTTACTCCCTACGTAAGAATGTTATGAATGCCTCAAGATACCTTTATGTCTTATGATTTCTATGATTTATTCATGATTTTATGAGGTAAGTTAAAGTGCCTATGTTTTATGGGTAAAGTATGATTTCATCCTTATGTATATATGAACTCATGTTTCCATTCCATATTTCTATAACCCTTACTGAGCTTTTTATGCTCATCCCAAGTTTTTGAAATGTTTTTCATAGGACCTAAAGTTGAATAGGGTCAAGGATGGGATCAAGAAATGTCAAGCTGTCCAAAAACAAGGAACTAGACATGACTCTTTTGTTCAAGAGTTTTTATTTTGTGAAAAAAATGGAAGCTGATTAGATGTGTCTACTTTGTAATCTTTGAGATGTAATAATTATGTCCTAATTCTCTAAAACTCTAAACCTGAAAAGATCCTCAACGTGTAATCTTGTGATAACTCAAGATTATGTAAGGTTTAAGGCTGGGGCCTTATATACCGACACCCTGGTCGCGTGCCCGGCACGCTGTCGGCGCTCCCCGCATACTTCTGGCGCACATCGCGTCTGTCCGGCACCCAGGCTGCCTGCCGGTTCCCCCTGGTGCCCAGGACGCCCTCCCGACGCATGCCCAGCACCCCCCAGTGCCCCAGCCGCCTACATGGCACCCCGGGCCATATGCCCGGCTCCTGGACGGCTGCCCGGTGCACCCCGCACCCTTCATGGTCCACTCGTAGACTTTTTGCGCCCCGCGTGGCCCGCTGTTGGCCTCTCAGGCTGATCCGTCCGTGCAGTGCACCTCACAGCGCCGACCAGACCTACCACTGGTCTGCGGACTGAATCGCCCATTTGGCGACTTCAGCCCAAATTGTCCATGCAGTCCACTGGGCCGGGCCCAGCGGACTGAGGAAAACACATCGGGCTGAACTGCCCAATGGTCTGGGTCAGACCCAGCAAGTCTGACCAGGTCGACCCAGACCGAGTCGACCCAGACTGAGTTGGGCCGAGTCGGTCTGACCGGGTCGGACCGGACCCGGGCCCACTTTTGACCCTTTGGTTGTGTTGGCCATATCTTTGGCACCAAACGACTGTTTGATGAATCATCAACGGCGCTAGTAATATCTTTGAGAATCAGTCCATTCAAAAATACCCCATGGGAATTCGGGGTACAGTTGTGATATGGTCGGGTTGGTTCGTACACGAAAACAACTGGTCCCCCGGGACAAAAAGGAAAATAACTCACAGACCGGGCGTTTGATTGATGCACCGTCTATGGAGTTGACACTCCTATGACGTGGAGGTCCTTTGTGATTTTTCTATGTGAGACTTCATGACCCTTAAAGTATCGACCAGTAGCTCGTGGAGCAGATCCTCCCGTAGACGAGCAGACAGAGTGTGGAAACCTAGTAGCTGTAGACATGACAACTGCATGAACGATTCGATTCGAAATGATTCGACTAGCCCAGTGGAAAAAGTGGTCAGTTTGGCGGCAGACCCATGGAAGATGGAGCGCCTGGTTTGGCAGCAGACCTGTGGTACTCGACAGGAGGATTACCATTAAAGGCTATTATGGAGAGCGCCCGGTTTGGCAACAGACCCACAGCGAAAGAGCGCCCGGTTTGGTAGCAGACCTGCGGTACTCGATAGGAGGAGTACCTCAGAAGTCTAAGGTTAGTGAGTAGTGCCTCGGATTCATGACAGGGCCACTGTTCTCGACAGAGGAGGAGTTCTCTAGTAGTTGTGGTTTCGTTAATGAAAATCTTGGTTTGAGCTGAGTCAATGACCTTTTTGTTTTCCTCATGATTGAGATGGGTTATTTGATAACATAGGTATTTTTATGGGCATATACATATGTAAAGGTTATCTATTGAGATCGTTATTTGTGGTTTATCCATATTGGATTTAGTGAGAACTTTAGGGTCTCAGGGTCCCTACTGAGTATCGTTATACTCACCCCTGCACGGGAAATGCCCGCACCTCATTGTATTGGTTGCAGACAACAGACAACACTGACCGAGGTAGAGTGTACGAAGACTGGACAGTACCTGGAGGTGGACACTCGGCGTGACGACACATGGAGTGGACTGATAGATGCAGAGTGCTGAGGAGGACATCTATACCTACCCTTTAGGTAGGATCAGTGGTGGACGATCCAGAAGCTGCTAGTCACCTTCCAGCTGTTTGTCTTTCAGTTGTACTTTCCTTCAGTTGTTGTTGTAGCTTTCTGTTGGGCTTGTATTTCCAGCCCCTTTATACTTACAACACTCTTTTTTTAATTTTTTACTTAGTGTTTGCTTCCGCTTGTACTCTGGTTGTGTGTGTTACATTTTATAAAGGCAATGCCTTCCCAGTTTTTAGGGAATTATGCCTTTGGTCCTAGATGCCAGCCCCTAGCCTATAGAAGGTGGGCATGGGGTAGTCACGATACGGGCCCCAGGGGACAGGTTGTAAAAAATTGGTATTAGATGATGTCAGTTATACCAAAGAACTTAGGACCTTGATATTTTTTTTCTATGAAGAAATAGTGTTAAGGGTACTATGTGTGGTTTTTAGTTCAAGGAGTCATCTGTTGGTGCAGGCGGCCGACGTATCCATACACCAGGACCCTAACTTCTAATTTTCGACACAATGCACAAAAACACTGATTGCATGCTTGTTTTCAAAAGATTACATTAAGTCATCTCAAACCAGGTCAGCTCACCAGGTATAGTCTTTGACCATGTCACATATGTTTCTTTGAAGATGCCTCCTCGTGAATGACCAGCTAGAGCCCCGAGAGTTGTATATACTGACAGCCCACTGAACAACGAGGCCTCAGTATAGGGCCCTCTCCCAGTGGAGGCACCAGCGGAGGAACCAACAGTACTACCACCCATTGGGACACCAATGCCACCAACCCCAATAGCAGGCGATGCATGCCGCTTGAGCGCGTTGCATGAGTTCCAGCGCCAGAGGCCACCCAGGTTCCGGGGAGAGATGGACCCACAGGTGGATGAGGATTGGATGGAGGCTAGGGTGAGAGTCTTCAGTCTAGTAGGGATGCCAGCATACTTCATGGTGATCCTTGCTGCCAGCCTCCTTCAGGCAGCAACAGGAAGATGGTGGAGCCTGATGATCCAGATGCACAATGAGGCGACACTTCTGTGGGCAGAATTCAAGAGCCTGTTCCGAGTGGAGTTTGTACCAGCCACCCTTTGAGCGGTGCAGATACAGGAGCTACTTCATATTTAGCATGGTAGTATGACGTTGTAGCAGTAATCAACGTGTTTAACAGAACTCTCGCGCTACTCTACAGATATGTTACGATACCCGTTCTTCGGGGCCCGGACCTTCAATCAGGGGCTCAGGTGAGATATTAGAGCCTCAGTTGTTTCTCACAGCATCCTGACTTAGACATGGGTGTTGGAGAGAGCCCTACTAGTGGAGAGTTTCCTTGCTGAGCAAACTCCAGCAGTGGGACCCACCACTATTGACATGCATCAGAGTCTTCTGCAGCTGGATGTAGACATATGACACAGATGTCCTAGAGGACCAGACCTACAGGTGGTCGACCGCACGACTCAGGATCGGTAGTGAGGGTCACCCTTGGAGGAGACAAAGCCAGGCATAACAGGAATAGGCAGTGTTACTCCTGCGACGGGCATGGTCACATGGCACGTGACTGTCCGACCAACCATGAAAATGATAAGCAGATTGATGAAGGACCTCCCAGGAAGATACAGAGGTTTGATCAAGACGGTCCGTAGGGCGAAGATGGACGTGGCAGTAGAGCTGGTCGTGCATCTGGCAGTGGAAGACGCTTCGAGTTGTTGCCACCACCACTACCAAGAGGTCCACCCCGACCATAGGGAACAAGAGGAAAGGGGAGAGCATAGCTCCAGGCAGCTGAAGCATATGAACATGGAGCTCCCGAAGTAGGTAGACAGGAGTGGGGCTAGTTCTAGGCATAGAGGCCTTTGATCTTGATGTTTCTATGTTTGTAAATGTCGTTGTTTGTGGTTGTTTTTTGTCTTTGTACTTTGAACTGCAGTAATAAAAGACACTTGTCCTTGTGACGTTTTCTTTCCTTCCATTTCCTGTACTAAGAGGTTCTCGTTTAAACTGTTGACTTGACCCTCACTTTCGAGATTCCTACTGGAGGAGACCCAATGACCACACACTGATGCAGATTGTGTGACTCGACCCTTGGTGGCGAGAGTAACAGTTGGATCTCTTGGTAGTAGCGTCGAGGCCTTACGATGTCATCCATGACATGGATTGTACTGTTCATGTCAGGATTGACTGTATTAGGAAAATAACGTGGTTCAACCAGGGGATGAGACCAGATTTCCCTTTTAGGAAAAGGAGAAATCTTAGCAGCTCATGTAGAACGTAGGCGAGGTGGATTACCACCTAGCCCTTTCACATCAGTTGCACCGGGTGCACGACGTCCCCCATGTATATCAGCAGAGGAGATGCGTTCCAGACCCATCCCACATCATCGACCACATGGATCTAGACATTGATAATGGGGCAATATTCATGGAGGTTCCAGTGGAGATTGAAGATCGATAGGAGCTGGTCCTACGTAGATGATCGATTCCCTTGGTGCACATTCGCTGGCAGCATGGGAACCTCTAGGCGAGAACATGGGATCAGGAGGCTCATATGTGTGCTCAGTACCTCCTTTTTATTTCCCTAGTGTGTGTTGTTTCTTTATGGGGACGTAAATCCCTGAGGTGGAGGTAATGTAATGATCTAGAAATTTCATGGAATTTTTTTTTTCTTAAATTCTTTGGAATTTTACGAGTCCGCGGTTTCTGACGGTGCCTGATTCCGAGGCCCGGAGTGCCAGGAATGATCCGTCGATTTTTTTAAGATTAAATTATCATGTGTATGCAGTTTTCTTGAAAAAGTGTAATAACTCCTAAATTGTTACTCAAATAAAAAAAATCTGACGACACCGTTGCTTTCAGGATTGCGGGTTTACCCTAAGCGAGACTTATTTTTAGTCGGCACTGGCATCCTGTGAAAAATCTCCAAAATGGAATAACCCTAAATGAAATAATTAAATAAATTATTTTATTTTTCAATGCTTATAACTCACAAATAGTAGCTCAGATTAAAAATCTGAGGCCACTGCTGAACTCATGAGAGCATGCTTTGTTTAAGAAGATACTAACATTGTCTAGCGCGGGCCAGTAGAAAAAGTTAGTTTTTGGCCGCTAAAAAAATAATTAAGTGACAATTATTTTATTTTAAAATTCATATCTTCTAAAAAGTGAGTCAGATTAAAAATAAAAGAGTACCGTTGGGTTCTTAGGGGTGTGTTTTATGTTGTTTAACACTTAATAATCTCTCTTTAAATCAACTTCTTGATCTGCTTGCTATCGTTCTAATGTGGAGGGTTCGGGCCACACGAACACGGCCCGAACCCTCCGCAACCTTTATGGTTTTGGAACCTTGGATCGACGACGATGTAACAGCGGTATGGAAATGTGGCGATGACGATGAAGATGGTGAATAGAGGCTGTGCATCCCGTGACCTCCACGAACCGTGCCGCTGGTTGATTGTCGCCCAAACAGCCTACCCGCACGCTGCCCGGCGAGTGCCCTGGCCGAAACCGCAGCCAGCCTGGCCTGCCGGCACCCTTCTCGCATGTCTCGTGCACTACCGGTGCAACCCGCACCTGTCCGGTGCCCCGGATGCCTTCCGGCGCCCCCCGACACCTAGGGCGCCCTCTCGGCGCATTCCTGACGCCCCCAGCGCTGAGGTCGCCTGTCCGGCACCCCGGGCCATCTGCTCGGCGCCCGACCAGCTGCCCGGCGCACCCCGCGCCCTTCCCGGTCCACCCGTGGCTGGACCGCGCCCCGCGCTGCTTACCGTTGGCCTCTCGGGCTGAGACGTATGGGCTGTGCCCCTCGCAGCACCGACTGAACCTGCCACTGGCCTTCGGACCGAATCACTGACGTGGCGACTTTGGCCTGAATTGTCCATGCAGTCCACTGGGCTGGGCCCAGCGGACTAGGCCAAACTCAGTGGGCAGAACCACCCAACATGCAAGGTCAGACCCAACAAGTCTGACCGGGTCGACCTAGACCGGGTCTGACCGGACCCGAGCCCACTTTTGACCCTTTGTTTGCATTGACAATATCTTTGGCACCAGATGTCTGTTTGACAAACCTTCTGCGGCGCTGGTAATATCTTTGGGAATCGGTCCATTCAAAAATACCCCATGGGAATTCGAGGTATAGTTGTGATACGGTTGGTTTGGTTCGTACACGAAACCAACCGGGCCCCTGGGACAAAAAGACTAATAACTCACAGACTAGGCGTCTGATTAACGTGTTGTCTGTTGAGTTGAGACCCCTATTATGCGACGATCATTTGTGATACTTCTATGTGAGATTTTATGACACTTGGAGTATCGACCAGTAGATCCTGGAGCAGATCCTCCCAGAGGCGAGCAGAAATAGTGCGGAAACCTAGTAGCTGTAGACCTGACGACTGCTTGACCCATTCGACTCAGAGTGATTCGACTATCCCAGTGGACGGAGCGCCCAGTTTGGTGGTAGACCCACATTCGATGGAGCACCTAGTTTGGAAGCAGACCCGCGTTACTCGATTGGAGGATTACCTCTGATGGCTATTAGGGGGAGCACCCGGTTTGGCGGTAGACCCACAATAGAGGAGCACCCGGTTTGGCAGCAGACCCGTGGTACCCGACAAGGGTAGTACCTCAACAGTCTATGGTTAGTGAGTAGTGCCTTGGATTCACGACAGGGCCACTGTTCTCGATAGAGGAGGAGTTCTCCAGCAGTTGTGGTTTCATTAATGAAAATCTTGGTTTGAGCTGAGTCAATGACCTTTGTGTTTTCCTCATGATTGAGATGGGTTATTTGATAACTTAGGTATATGTATGAGCATATACCTATGTAAAGGTTATCTGTTGAGATTGTTCTTTGTGGTTTATCCTTATTGGATTTAGTGAAACCTTGAGGGTCTCGGGGTCCCTACTGAGTATAATTATACTAACCCCTACACGGTCTATGCCCACACCTCGTTGTTTTGGATTCAAATGTCAGACAACGTTGACCGAGGTAGAGTGTACGAGGATTGGACTTTACCTGAAGGTGGACACTCGACATGATGAAACATAGAGGACCGATAGACATGGAGTGCTGAGGAGGAATCTATACCTACCATTCATGTAGGATCAGTGGTGGACGATCTATGAGTTGCTAGTCACCTTCCAGCTATTTGTCTTTCAATTGTTCTTTCTTTCAGTTGTAGTTGTACCTTTCTGTTGGGCTTGTATTTCCAGCCCCATTATACTTTCAGAACACTTTTTATACTACATTACTTAGTTTTTGCTTCCTCTTGTACTCTGGTTGTGTGTGTTACGTTTTATAAAGGCAATGCCTTCCCAGTTTTAAGGGAATTACGCCTTTGGTGCTAGACGCTAGCCCCTGGCCTATGGAAGGAAGGCTTGGGGTAGTCACAATAAGGTCCCCGGGGGATGGGTCGTGACACTTCTTGAAATTTCAATATTATTAAGTCGGTTTTATCATGTATAATTCTCACATCCTCTTTTACTCTCAATAAGCTCACATAAATACCTTCGTTTTAGTGAGATTATATATTTATCTTCTCCTTTAAGGGGTTGGTATACATAATTTAAGTTAGCCAACATGTTTGTTTGTATATTTTGAAACATTATACACTATATTAATTCTCTTTAATGGAATATCTCATGTCCTATCCATTCAGGTGCCCATACTCTGCGAAAATGTTCTCATTGAGAGATCTATAGTCCTTATCCCAATTTTTATTAAATCTAATTGAGGGATAAGTATAATATTTATATTAAAAAACCACACACTATCTCATCTATTATCCTCTAATATTTATTGTAAATATTTTAAAAATATTATATATGTACATGATATCATGGATCTCGTTACACTCAACTATGATGATACGCTAATATGACTCCCTATACCATTGGTGTCTATAGCAAGCACGTAGTGGACAATTGAATAGCCACATAACATGCATGTGATATGAAACATGACTATTTTATAAATTTCACATGATTCCTATCTCACCTAGTGTGAAACATATAGCCAAACTAGCATGAAGTGGCCCAATTTGGCACTAAATTAAAGTATTCTATCTGGAAATAAAAATCCTTCATTGAATAGAGAATCAATGAAAACAATAAAGCATAAATCTCCAACATGTATTTCCTACGATAATAAATTATTAACCAATGGAATTTTCATAAATCTTAATTGAAATTAAGTTATACCTAAACATCTATTTTTATTCTGATAATAGTTAAAAATCACTTCCATCAGTGTAAGACTATATGATCAAATCTCGATGTTGATAAATAATAGATAATTATTGAATTCATTAACTCGTGAATTCTTCAGTTTTGGACTCTCCCATTAATCCAAATCAATAATAGCATAATCCACATTTCCTTGTTGATATAAATTTCTCATAAGCGGAAGACCATATACACCCCAAAATGCGAGAGTATGTCTTTAAAAAACATGTTGATCACATGAAGTTTTTTCACAAATATTTTTTTTCATTCTTCGCATTTTAAAATAAACACATGTTATCCTTCTATGGATGAATCATAATATACCAATATAATAAAAAATTGGGAGAGGGGAAATATGATAACATCCTTATGATGGGGGTGTTGTTGAAAACTGGGGTTCAACTAATTCTTCTCATAAAATAAAGTTTCCCATAAATTATGCATGATGTCCAACCCTTGTTCATTGGTTAAATTATGTATCAATATAATGACTATATTATCCACTAATTACTTAATAATATAATAGATAAATTAAACTTTACTTTTATTGTGGTTGTATATTTTATTGTTCATGTTATTAATAACACTCTTATTAGCACTATATATTTGAGTTAGTTTATTTACTTCATCACCAATTTCATCTAACCTTTTCTTCATCCTAAAAATATTTTTTCATGATTTTTTATGAAAACTTTATTTTTACACTACAGTTAGTAATAGATTAAATTAAAACATCTTGATCAACCTTACCACATATGTATTTTTAATGAGGAATTCACCAACACTTGTAATGTAATCTTTTCTTCATATATGGAATATGAGTGAATAATTTGTTTACACAAATGTATGTTCTTCTAATTTTAATAGTAATTTACTTCCTAATTGTTTTTTTCTCCAAACAACACATTTATTTATGAAGATTAATACACCCCAACATGTATATATTTACACCACCAAATCCCCAAACCATCCTATATTTTTTTAATATTCACGATCCATTCTTATTTTAAACATCAACACAAATTATAGAGTTCCATGGTTATATCATATCATTTCATCAGTGCTACAAGATATTTTTATTATATATTGCATTATGAAGGGGCTACTAGTAACCTTTATATACTATATCTAGATGTGTTTATATGAAGTATAATAACCATCCTATCATTTTCATATAAATTGTTATGTCCATATATATCATAATCTCATGTTTTCAAGTTGTGGCTCCATAAGAAGTAAAATTTTATATAGGAAACTATTATTGTTTACAAAACAAACAATGTTTTATATTATATAAACTTTTTGAGATGAAATTGTAATATTTATTTCACATCAATTATAGTCCCAAAAAATTCGTAATTTCACAAATAATTGAAATATAAAATTATAAGATCATGATATTATGAAATTATTTAGTAGATATGAAATTTATTTCTAAAAAATTAGGTCATCCACATATTTAAGAGACATTAATTATTTTTTATTTTCACATCCACATATAGAGTAAGTTGTTAATATAACCTATTATGACTTCAAACTTCATTAAATGTGAATCATGTTTACCAAAATGTGCTAGTAGTGCATTATTCAGGCCATACAATACCTTATTTAACCTACAACTATTTGGTTTATAATTCCAAAATAAAAATACCCCAACCACTATAATAATTTAATTATTATTCGTAATTCCAATCTAGAATGATGTATTTGAATATTTTTGATTACTTTGAACCTAATTATAATTTCTATATCCATAAAAATCATGATAGACTTCATTCATTACACTAGGGAAAATATTTGTTCAAAACTGATTTTATTATACCATAATCTATTTTTATGTACCAAGCATTCTGTTTTTATGAATATTCTATGATCATTGATATTTTTTTTAAATTAACATTACATTGATTTTTTTATTTTCCCTTTATAAAGCATTCATGATTAGTTCCATGGAATGTCTTCCAATTCCTCATGTATCAACTTAACCAATGTACTATAAAATTTTTATCCAATTATTTGGGTTTTCCATAAAAATAAAAAATAAAATTATCAATATACATCATGTTTCATGATTTTGATCATGTATATCTCTCTGTAATAATGATGGTTATATTTACCTCAAATCATATATTTCTTATCTTAGATTCTGGTTACACTTCTTCAATAATTATTTTAACATCTTATTACCCAAAAAAAGGCATCATAAATTATATATATATATATATAATATAATAGTTCCAATATCTAGTCATTAAAAGTTTTCTACATAGAAATGATTTATTTTTGTTCATTAATAATTATTTATTGATTTTTCCTCACTAACATTGATGTCACTATAGTTTATAATTTCTACTAGCTAGGTATTACTTTATTGTTTCCCTACAATCCATTTAGTAACTATAAATCCCAATTTATTAATTAAATCACCATACATTTCCATATTTCAATATTTTTTTCATTATTTCATATACATAAAATAATTCAACAATATACTGGTGAGGGAATCAACCCATAAAAAATTTGAACGGGACTTCCCTCGCATAAGGTGATAAAAAAACTATTTTGATCATATCATGTAACTTGTAATTATTTTATAAATTTTTTTTCATAGATTTAACCCTAAATAACTTATTTAATAGACTTATTTTTCATTTTGATAATTGTTCAATCCACAATATTATTCAACTATATAGTCTTTTACTGTTGAAAGATCTTATTTTATATTATGATATTAAATATTGTTATCAAATTCTATAGTTATGTATTCAATCCCATTTTTATAATGTTATGTTTCAATGTATGATCAACTATATGTTTAA
The DNA here is from genome assembly GCA_963277665.1 of Viscum album. Lineage (NCBI taxonomy): Eukaryota > Viridiplantae > Streptophyta > Magnoliopsida > Santalales > Viscaceae > Viscum > Viscum album. The sequence goes on from OY728129.1 coordinate 967,045,309, forward strand.
CACTTATAATTTTCATCTACATGAATTCTCGTATTTATCTTATCATTTACAAAATAAAGTCACATATAATTATAATGGAATAATTATTTATGGACTTGAGTGGTTTTTATCAATATGTGACTAATATATTAACTATAGATAACATGTTATTTAAGACAAGATAATTGTAATTAATTCTACTTTTGATTTCCTTCCAATATGAATTTTGACCATTTTTTAACACTTGAATACTTACACAATATTATCATGATCTCACCTTAGGTTAGAATTGTCTAATATACATTTTAATTCAGATACATTCTCTATACACATTATGTGATGGTTGAATAGCATCAGATGTGACAATGTGTTATATTCACTTATAGTAATTGGATGTGAGTTTTTATTATGAAATACCATGTGAAAATTAATATTTTTTCATTCCTTTTATTAGATAATTTTTTTATTTTATCTTAAAGATTCATCCATTATATATAATCATACAACCAAGAATAGATTCATATAGTTGAATATGATGTTGGTGGTTGGTTAGAAATACACCAATAATGATAACTTCCAGATTATTAATATCATAACCTCCATGATTGGAATTTCAATTCACATTGATATTCAATCCAATATATTTTAAATATCTCACCATTCCATCTATAATTATATTCTCATTTTTCATCATATTTGAATTCTAGGTCAAGTTTTATGTGCACCAACTATTACGTATTATGGTGAGACAATTCATTAGATCCTTAAGATTTATTTATAAAATAATTTACATCTCTCACATTGTTATTACATTTCATGGGATGCCATGCCGCATTGAGTAACATTATTACCTCTCTAAATTATTTTGATATGGATTAGGAAATAAGATTTATCTTTTTGTTTTAGTATAAAGTTTCAATTATTCAATTTATCCTTGTCAGTTTGTTTCATTATAATATATTTTTTTTAAGAAAATTTTCTAATTAATATCCTATAATAAAAAATATTCTTTCCAAAATTATAACATAAAAATAATCATAATATGAATTACTCTTGAGAAATTTAGATTACGGTTCCACCCTTACTTCTGGCATCCTATAAAATTTTCAAGAAGAGAAACTATTTGTAGATTCATATTTTTTAAAATGGTTATTTATAAGAAATTTGAAAATCTATGAATATTTATTTTTTCACATTATTTTTCCATTAATTGGCATGGAAAATCCATTGTTTTCCTGGATATATAAAAAACAACTAGAAAAATTCATATTTGTCACTCTTTCACAACAGTTATATCATTTAAACAATATTAATGAAAGATTTTTTTACATTGTATATAATATAAATTAAGTGAAAAATTGTATTTTTACATCGGTTATAAGATAACTAATGCTATATATCTTTTAATATTTTATTTTTCGATATTGGGTTCAATTCAAGGCAATTCATTATCTTGAATCAAGTCTGGTTTCTCTCTTGCGCAATCCCCAATTCTCTCATTTGATAGATATAGTGGTCCACTGTCACATTAATATCTTAATACTCCATCAAGTTTCTCTAACAAATGTTATACATCATTTTTAGATCTGATTTAATCCTCACACATTGTAGTTTCTCCTTTTTTTTTTCAGTTTTTCTATGGTGTGGAATCTATAACCATTGATCATTCAATCCATTGGGATTAATTATTGCATTAATATTTTTATACAATATTGTGTTTTTTCAGTTTCATAATGGAACAATTGATTTAAGATATGATCATCTCCCTATAACTCATCTATTTACTTGAATATATTTTAGAATTTATTAATTATTTGTTCACAGTTTTTTTCTAGTATAAATTAATTATTCTCATTTAATATATTTTACATTGTTTGTATTACATTTAAAATATCTTATATAATATGTCAGGATATGTAATATTATTCTGTATATAAGATATGTGGATATTTTTTGTTTCAATATTGTCATTTAATCATTGAGTTGTCTTTAAATTATTTATGTGTTGGTATCATTTTGGGATCATTTATGTAATGACAAATTTGGCTCATGGGAGGGTTTAAATATTTTTTTTCATGTTATTTCACATAACAATAAGTGGTCTCTAATAAATATTTTAAAGAGAGATCATAATTATATTATATATTAAAATGATATTTTTTTTGTAAAAAAACTAGTTATGATGTGATTAGCATGGGTTTTATAGACCAATGAATTGTTTAAAATTGGTAATTAGTTTTGAAAAGAATATCTAGAAGACTATCAATAGTTAGGTGATCATCATAGATTCTTATCATTAATCAAAATACATTTGGTTTGAAGTTTATAACAAGGAGAGATATTATTGGCTAATCAATTTAGTGGGAGATTTAATTCTTTGTATAAAAGTAAGGTTGATTTGATAATTGTGACACATATGGGATTTTTGATACTATGGTAATCTTTAGGTGGTGTTTTTATGCATAGTAATGCATTTAAATGATTCTTTAGGGAATTGAATAAGGGTTGAATGCGTGATGAGACAACTTTTAAAAGTAGCAGACCAACCGTGTACGTAGTTACAGAATACTATTTACCATATGAAGTCCCATAAATCAAGTTTTAATGTGATATTTTTTTAACTATGTCTAAATTTTTAATTTTAATATATTGTAATATAAATAATAGAACTCATTTTTAATTTTTATAGATAATCAAATATGACTTGATTTTTATAATATATATAATCTTCATAAATTATAGAAAATTAATTTGGGATTATAATTTAATTGATAAATTTCTGATTATTTAAATAAAAATATAATATTTAAAATTAATTTATTTATTTTTTAGAACATTTATATATCAAATATCTAAAATAAAAATTTATAATAGTTAAATAACACTTTCATGTTATATATAATTCGATATAATTTTGATATAAAATGTTTATATAAAAATTATATTGATAATTTATTCAAGGCATCCACTTTTAAAATTTAGGAAGAATGTTAAGGTGTATAAATTTATATTATGAATTGTTCATTTTATTTAATTATACATATTTAAATAAATATAATTATTTGAAAATTTATTTAAACCATATGAAAATTAGTTTTGATAATTAATATGATAAAGGTATAAATAATTTTTTTAGTATGAATTAGTTGTTCTCATTCTATATATTATTTTATGGATATAATTATATATATATTTTTCAAAAACATTAATAAGGTTATATTAATTTATTTTTAAATTTGAATTTTATTAATGAATCTATTTTTTAATTCCTTCCATAGGAATGTCTTTTCTTATCAAAATTTAATATTTTCCTTCTAATGTTTCCATTCATGAATTTCTATATTATTCCATTTCATTTATAATATATATATTTTATAAATTACTCCATTTTTTGATCATTATATTTTGTATCTATAATATTTTACAACAGATCCATTTTATATTAAAACACCTCAAATATGTGATGAATATGTGGAAGGTGTCAATGATTTTTTGAATTTTCTAAATGAAATATTCTGAACAACAACATATTTTTCTATCCATGCATGAATTGTTTAAATTAAAATAAATTGAAATGAAAATAGATCAAAGATAATTATATTTTTCAAGGTTTTATTTTGAGTGACAACCCATGGATTTGGCATGGTGAAATTGGGAATAATTTAAGAACTATTGATTATGGTACATTACAAGATTATTAATCTGATCGAAATGATGAAAATGATTCATGTATTAAAGTAGATTAAATTGATAAACAACCAAATATTGAGTGTTTATATGGTGATTATGAAAAACCATTATATCCAAGTTGTACAGAATATACTTTATTATAATTGGTTTTAATATTCATTAACCAGATGTAAAAACATGGTTAAATATAAAAGAGTATTATTGAGATTCTACAATTGATAAAATAAATTCATCTAAAAGACAACGATATTATCGATTCACATGACAATGTGATGAAAATCTTATTCCTGATGGGATTGGTGTATAAGAAAATACATATATGTCAAAATTATTATGTTCACTATAAGAAATAATAAGAATTTATTTTATAGTGTAAAAATTTTGTACTTCATTTTATATGTTGAATGAAAAAGGAAATGGTGATATAGTAGTTAAAGAGACCACTACCAAATAATTTGGGTATCTTCCTATAATATCTCATTTCACAAGTTGACTTTGAAATTCACATGACGGAAAAATAATATTATGGCATGTTGACGAGTAGATATGTGATGGATGTTAAGATGCATATATAATTTTCTAGAGTGGAAGAAAATTGATCACCAGTTTACTACATTTAGAAAAAAAGAGAGAAATATTTTACATGGAATGTGCATGGATAGAAGGAATCTATATCAAATCCTTATTAGCATACATATATTATGGCCCATTTTATTGGTAATTAATAAATTATCTCATGAATATTGTATTATAAAAAAATATACCAGGTTGAGATTAATGAAATTTAGAGTGAAACAGCCTCAAAAATTTATGGATGTTTTTTTGTCACCGTTAATTGATGATTTTATAATTTTATGTGATGAAATTATTGAGGTGTATTATTCTGTTAAAATGTAATATTTTAAATTGTATATGATTATTATGGTCAATATAAATGAATTTCTAGCCTATGATAATTTTTCTATATAAACTGTTACATGGCATTAGTCTTGTCTATTTTTTGTAAAAGAAATTTATATTATCTAATATATTATTGTAGAATATGTCTAAACATGGTTCATATAATTTTTTATAGTAGATCACTCCTACTAAATATTAAAAAATACATTCAATGGATCACTTGAATTTTTTAATATTCCAAAATCATTATCCAATAAATTTTCAAGCGGGTCCAAATCATTGATCTAACATTTAGAAATAAAATAAATTGTGATAATTATAACAATATTTGGATGAAATGATCAAAATTTTTTCATCTACCATATTGGAGTTATCATGAGATCAAACATAGCATTAATTTTATTCACATGGAAAAGAATATATTTGATAACTTGATTTAAACATTGTCAGATATTAAAATAAAGACGAAATATTTGTTGAATGAATGATTTGATATACTCTCAATGGGAATAAATTTGTATTTAGCTCTAGATTATGATGGGATGTGAACATTATAGCCACCATCTAATTATATATTTTATAAGAGGGAGAAAACACGATTTTTTAGTTTCATTATTGTATCAATGTTCCATAAAGGTATTCATAAAATGTCAGAAAAATATGTGGCTTTAATTGATTTTAATTTGATAGGTATGAAATATAATTATTATCACTTCATGATGTAATAACTATTACCAGTAACACTGCATTGAATAACGACAACCCATGTCAGAGTGACAGTCCTAAAGGTGTTTTATTTTCTCAGTTAAATTTATAATAAGTGGATTGATCTCACTACATTGAATACCATGGAGAGTGAAGTATTTAATTTAATTTTCAATTGGAAATGTATTTTCATTCATGAATTTTTGATATCATGGTTTATTTAATTGTTAATTTGGTTCAAGAGATAGGGAATTGTAGACTATTATATCTATGTAAGATGTATACATTTAAAATTTATACGACGATATTAAATGAATATGTTAAGAATCCATATCAACCGTAAGCCTCCATTGTTGAGAAGTATTTTTGGAAATATGTTTTTTTATACAAGATAATTTTCTATAGTAGAGCACATAATTATTCCTATATCTCATCAGTAATGATTCAACTATGTAGTTAACACGATCTATGGATTGAAATCAAATCTTTGAAATTTGAAGAAAAAAAGGTACATTTTGACATCTTGAATTACATAGATTCATAATAATATAAAAAATTTCATTGTAATGTGTCGTACAAATGTTAACACAAAAATAAATATATGTGGATTTTAAATTATTAAATCAAAAAAAAATCTATTGTTTAAAGAGATTTTTCTTCATATATCAGAATCCTATATCTACACATTTCATAAAAAGTATTAGAACAATAGAAGTGTAATTTAGAATAATGTTGTATTGCTGTTCGTAGAAGAATATCATTTATCAAGTGCTAAAGAAAAAAACAAATCATTGCATAATGTGACTTTTATAGATTCATTTAAGAAATTTTTGAGGTTGATTACATTAAATTTAATTTTATAGTGTTAAAATTGAAATGGGTTCTTATTAAAAATAGTGTTTAACATGACGAATTGGGAATGATATTAATTAATATAAATAAATTAGAATACACAACTCATCTATTTATCTTAACAACACATGGAAAATAAATTTTATATGCTATTGACCAATCAGATATGTAGAGGGTTATTGTTTTAAAAGAAAAAATATAGTATTTAGTTTATGATAATCTTTATGATGATCTTGATTTATTTGTCATCACTATTTCCATAGAAATATTAATAGAAAATATATATGAAAACGTCTATGACATGGTTTTTCCATATGTAATGATCATAAAAAGAAATTTGTTAATAACCATTTATTATAATTCCTTATTTTATAGGTGACATGTGTTTTTATTTTGTTTAACTATTTTAAATTAAGAAAATTTTAGATATTTTAATATAAATCACTTTATTAAAACAGATATTAACAATACAACTTTTTGATTTTCTTACACAATTTTAGGTCATTTCATCTCATAGTAATGTTTTTTCATTTCTAGTTAAAAATAAAAAATATAAATAATAATGTGTTAATTTTAGTTTAATTTACTTTTTGATTGATATTTATCAATATTTTATTTTATTTTTTTATTTTTAAAATAACAGTTGTCTTTTTATTTTTGTTTAATAATTTTTTGTTTCTTTTATTTGTTATAAAATTAATGACACATAAAAATAGAGATGATCGTTATCATGATACCTCCATGGAGGACCACCCACATGATTTTATTGATGACTCCCCTCATCTGTCATTATAAGTGAAAAAGACATCAATGGGGAAAAAAGATTCCTAGTGTTGGAAAATGTGGCATCACTCTATTATAATAATTATCGGTTTCTAGTAGATACAAACATATGATATCAGTATACATCGGTGATAATGATATTACAAGAGATCCACATGAAAAACAATTCATGACTTTTATATCAATGTAAGATAAATATAAAGTAAATATTTTGACAAATAGTTTGATAATTTTTTACATAGTCACCATATCTCACTTGTGGGAGACACTTTTGGAAATCATGTTTCTTAAAATTTTACATATATTGAATTGATTCTACTAATATATGTTTTATCCCTTCCTATTAGATGAAATATGATATAGTAATTAATGGAGGATTTAGGAAGATATTTATTTCACTGGACTCTTGGAGATCATGGGATTTTTAATCAACCATCACATCATAATTAATATTTTGGAAAAGACCACATGAAAATATATTTCATATAAATTTATTTAAAGATGAAGATATTTGGAAGAAATGTTTTGAATAATTGTGGTGAGAATAGTTTATTGTACATGCAATGTTACCTTTATTATATTTATTTTTATATTAATTATCATAGGAATGAATTTTGATTTCTCAATTAATAGAAATCGTGGAGATCTCATCAGGATATTTAAGAAGAAATGTATATCCTCGTACATTATATCGAGGAGGGTATATGTTAGTTAATGTGAATATGATGGATGAAAAATTTCTACAACAAGGGTTAAGGCATCAGCCTCACCAGAAGTTGGACCTCCTTCCCCTCCTTAGGGAATGAAAAATAAAAGATGGGCCAGATGGAAAAAAGGAGAATATCTTACGTAAGAGTCTAGGGTTATATCAAAGAAGAAGTTAGGTCATTTAGATTATTTACATATTTATGTTAAATAAATTGTTCATTTATTTACATCCATTAAAATTTTTAACAATATTTCATAGAATATTCATTTAACGATAAGAGCACACATGTGGTCTTTATAACTAAGGGATGGATGGCTATTTTTGCTGCATCATTAGGGATAGAAAATCACTCAGGTCGAGTACAAGGATACCAGAAAGGTTTATTAGTAAAAAAGTTTTTCATCATTCTGAATATTATTTATGCTAGAATACTTATAAAAAAAATTGAAACATTGGAATATGAAGTTAATGATATCTACATGATGATGTAGGAAATGACCAAAGATTCCATACAGGTGATATTGGCATACATGTATAAAATATTTCAGACTACTGATCCAACTCCTCCTCCTCTACCAACTCCACCATTATATCACACTAATTCATATCATAATAAGACATTTTTGAATTTATTCCACACTCCTTTTCATCACATTCAATAACCAATCCTCAATAACATCCCAGTTATTTCAAGTTATGCGTTAATGATCCCCAACATATTCTTTCATATGGGTTGATATATCATTTGGTAAAACAATTTCTATAAAAAGTATATAAATGGATCATCATAGTGTATCTATACACGTTATTATAGATATATCAATATTAATTCCATGTACTATATTTATATATATATTTATAATAGTTGGAAATGAATCATCCATTTTCTATCTTGGCCATCTAGACCTGTTGAACATACTAATATCAATTGCTTAATTTTTTGAAACTTATTACTAATTATTGTTTAGAATATGGAATATTTATATAATTTGTATAGATCATGATACGACCTATGTATATTAATATATGGATCCACAATTTATTTCCCATATATCTTAGATAATGACGGATGCACAAAAAATAGTTTAAATTGTTAAATTTTTTTAAAGGTTAGGGCCGAAGCCTCAATTTATTATTTAAAGTAAAAACCTCTTTAGACTGGGTAGAGGGTGACCCATTACATAGCCCGAAGGCCCAAGGCCATGTGGCCTGAATACAAGGCTTGAATGCCCATTTTTTGGCCCAAAGGACCCCTGGGTGAACAGTACTGCTACAGTACCCGCTTTACTACAATACCTGCTACAGTACCGCCACCACTATAGTACCTGCTCCAGTCCCTCCGATGCTACAGTGCCGCCCCTGCTACAGCCCACCACTGTTATAGTATTGCTACAGTACCCATAAATTCACCCCTACCAGGATTTGATCCTGGGTCTTTTGGATTCCAAACAGAAGCCTGTACCACTAGGGTACATGCTCGTTGGAAGTTTAAATTGTTGAATAATTTCATAAGAATTCAATTATTCAGTGATGCATGCTTTCTTATCTTCAAGCGTATGAAAAATATTTCTCAGAATGTGATTAATATCTCATAACATACTAAAAACTCATATTAAATTTTCTTTTATATTTGATTCCATTTAATTTTTGGTTTTCTTCGTCCAAGAGAGAGGACATTGTACAGGAAATGCTCGATCCATGACAAAATGAAATAATATTTATGAATGTATTAAATATATATGTTTGAGTATTTTAATATTATATATATTAAAATGAATTAAATGTATTTTATTAATATTATTTTGAAATAGGGTATGTGTTTTTTATTGAGTAAAAAAATGAAAGAGGAAAAGAAAGATAAAATATGTAAAAGAATTTGTAAATTTTCATTTTTAAATATTATATTATTGATATATTAATTATAAATTCTATTTAGAATTGATAAATTATTTTAAAAACCAATTTCATAAACATGATGGAGTAAAACATTGACGATACAATTTTTATGGTTTTATATGAAATAATAGAAACTGGGATGCTTTCAAAGATCAATCCAGTTAGATTTCCTTATAAACATTTTCATGATATCTCAGTAGTTTTATTCAACATACATAAAAGTTAATCAATTACTTTATAATTTGTATCCTTTTGATGAACCATTTCGTAATAGTTCGATGTAGTTAAGGAACTTACACCATGAATTTGTGAATCATTTCATAGGTTTGATTCATTTTTATTTTGATTGTAATATATAGTGAAAACTAAAATTTCAAATATCACGGGTTATAGTAATTTTATGCTTGTTCTCTATTGATTTAATTTTTTTTTTACATTTTTATTCTTATCTGTGATGGATAATGTATAATGGATTTGATGTATTAAAATAAATTTTATTTTTGAAATTAGTTATTTTCTAACAGACATGAAAAAGATAAATTATGGGGTGGCACATACATTATTTTGTAACCACTATGAGAAACTGTATTCAATGTCAGTTGTTTTATAAAATAGATGTTGAATAATTGTTGATGATGGATTTTTCACATCACATATATAAATAACCAATTTGAAATATTTATTTTCTCCATTTTTCTTGTTTGTTCTATAACAAATGACAAGAAAGATTAATTCATTCTCTATTTTGTGTTTTTTATTTAAAAATAAACATGAAAAATTTTCAATTTTTTTTAAAATGATGTTTATTTATAAATAAAATTATAAAAAAAATTCCATATCCCAATAAACAATATCTCAAATTTACCAACATTATTATGAAATAAAAAGTAATGTATAAAATCTTATTTTCACTAGTGATTTCTTCTAAAATACATCACTAACACTCATAGTATGACATATTGTGGCCTATATAGAGAGAAAAATAACATATAATGATTTTTTAAAAAATTATAAATAACCTTCCATTTCAATTTTGATGAATTAGAGTTATTTATCGATCATTGATTTATTATAGAATATATAGGAATACCCTCAGTACTCTTATTTCAACCACTTTAAGCTATCACACTACATTTTTTTATGCTTCTGTGTAGATTCCCATCTCATCAACCATCTTTTTTCCTTAGCACCATAAAATTAAAAGTCCATTTTTATTAAAAAAACAACGATTCTAGGTCCCAGACCATCCATATCATTCATATAATATTTTTATCCTCACTAAACTATCTCCAAAGGGTTTACAAGTTAGAACTTATTCAATTATCATTTCATATTGGACTGAAATTATTTAACCAATGAAAAATATTTAATTCTCACATATAATTAACATTATAAACCTCTTTATCCTATTTAAAAATCATAATTTTGCTTTTCCATCTACCACCTAATTATCCATGATTGGGTTTTTTGTATTCTATTTGTTAAATAATATTTCTAAATATGTTGTCTTGATTTTATTAATATTTATTTCTAATATAATGGTTTAAATGGAAAATTAATGATTTATTTTCATTGATTAAACATTAATTGTATTATTATCTTTTAAGAATATGTTGTTTTTGAAATGAAATTATTCAAAAGTAAGTTGATTTATTTTTAATTATCTTAAATAATACAATATTGTTTTCATTGGTGATTGATTTATTAAAATAATTAATTGTTATTGTTTTTATTTTGTTTATTATTTTGTTGGATTTAAAATTACACTAATATAAGTTTTTATTAAATTAATATAGAATGTATATTTTTTCATCACATCCTTGTTAGATTTTTTCCCGTTCAATAGTCTTCAACATTATGTTTTCTCAGTTTTAAATCCTATAATAAACAACATTCCCTAAAAAACTTAGGACATAAAAAATAATAACCATATAATTAATTACTCTTGGGAAATTAGGATTCTTCGTCCATGCATATTTCAATACATCATAGTGCATTTCCTATAAAATAAGTCATTACATTACATAGTATAATATGGTGTGGACCATATATCCACAAAAATAATACATAATGATTCATAAACAATTATAAATATCATAAAATATAAATTTTATAGAATTTGAGTTGTTTCCATTTGTTTATTAGCCTTTAAATATAATATAATACACTCAAAAATCTATGTTTCATCAGTTTGATAATCGAGAAAACTCTTTTTGATTCTTTTTTATAGGTTCCCATGTCTTCGACCATCTAAATTCCATTATACCATGAATTTAAAAAACAAGTTATTTCTTACTCAACATGAAATCAAATCCCACTATTAGACATGATTTTTGGTCTCTGATCATCAATATCATTAATAACACCTTTTAATCCTGAATTAGCTCTATCCATAAGTTATACAATTTATATGTTTTTAAATTAGTGTTTCCTCTTTGTCTAAATTGATTTAATGTCTAACTAAAATCATTATATCCCATATAATTTAATTCATAGATAACATCAGAATGTTATATAATTTTAACTCTGAGTGTCCCTTTTATAATCGAGCCTCCATTATTGGGTACTTGATATTGAATTATTCAATATATTTCTCTAAATATGATTTCATTGTTTCTTGTAAAATATAATGATAGAATAATATTTTAAATGACAAATTACTGAGTGATTTTCATTGAAGGAATTTTATTTCTATTAATTTTTGGATAAAAAAGAATGTGTTTTGGAATAAATTAATCAAAATTATATTACATTAATTTTAATTTAATTAAATATGAATATATTTTTATTAGAAGTGATGCTTTTTTGAAAAAATAATTTTAGTCTTCCTGTTTGATTCATATATTTAATGAAACTAAAATTCCATTATCCTAATAGTTTATTAAATAAATTATTATAATTGATTCTTAACTATGAAAATCATGAATTTCATATCTATATTTTACGTTAAATAATTTTTGTGACATTCCATTATGTTATTTTACTAATATCATTTCAACCACAAGTCTCCATGATCAAAATTTAAAATATTGAAATTGAAGGAAATATAGAGATCAAATGGATAATGATGCATGAATATTGAGGACGCTTCTACAGATTCCTAGAAGAGTTGAGGGGATACCCATGTATAATTAAAAAAAATACATAAATTAATTCCCATGTGAATATGTGTCCATTTGTTTTGGTACATATACTCATGTTTTATTAGGGAGAGGATGATTAAATATTTGATTTCCATTTTACAGATCAATTGGACATGGTCAAGGTTATCAAATGTGAAATACATATGAGGATTATGATACAAATTATAATTAATGGGTGAGACCAAAACATTGAATAGGTATGCAATGATTTTGACTACAGATCACTCTATAACTTCTAGGAGGTCATTATTGGGATTTGTAGTAATAAATTTAATTGATATTATGGACCTACTGCTAGAGTGAGAAATATAGAAATATTGATAATTTTAAAATTTTATTAAAAAGTGGACCACAAAACAAAATTTCAAGTGTTGAAATGGGATTTGTGTCTAATAAACCCCTCATAAAATAAAAATAAATAAATGAGGAATAGAACTATTGGAAGGGAACAAATGAAGGTCATCTAATTGATCTCACCATGAGCCCAGAATATATCCATCCTGGTTACCTCCCTTACATCTGTGAGTGTATCCATTATCTAAATAATATTAAACCATTAATATATGATAACATAGTAAATTATCTAGTGTTAGGTCATGATTATCTATATTTTTCAAACAATAATGGCTGAGTTAGATTAAACACAAGAAAGAAAAATGTTGTTGGAGGGGCGAGTGATCCAAGTGTGTATCGAATGGGATTTACAATGAATAGAAATTTCCTCCCCAAATAAAGATATGATGACCATGATTAATAAATCTTGGGGATCCTATAATATACTATCTCTCTTAATGAAAAAATTGATATAATATCCATACATATTTATTTTATTTGGTATTTATGGAAACTTCATTCAAACATATATCCCGTAAAAATATTCCATCAAAATAAAAGACTGTATATGAATTTTTGGGAAAAAGGGAACAAAAAAATTAATACATAGTGATACTAATCTATAAGTGAGATAAAGGACATTAAATTAGAGATAAGTGTAGTTAATTTTTATCTCATGGTGTCTCACTACATTCTAGGTATCCCAAAACATCCAGAACTCTACTGCTAGGGAGAAACACATCCCTTGTTTGTTGAATCCATAATTAAGAGGTGCACTACATAGGTTATTAATGAAATAATAAAAAGGATTGTGCCTATAATTTATATCCATGTTCCAACCAACATGATCCCAAATTAATTGATCATAATCATTTTGAACAAATAAATTAAGATCCAATTCAGTTTAATGGTTAACAAAACCCACATACTAGGAGGCCAAATTGATGACAATTATCTATATTCATGTATTAATGAAGTTACAATTTTTATAAATGTTCCAATCAGAAAAAAATAAATTTTCAAGGAAGGAATCATTACCATATATTTTATCCCATTATATATAATAATTATCACAAATAAATGTTTGTAAAAAATTAAGTACACATGAATTCACCCGTTAGAGAAGTAGTGAACACCCAAAGATTCGGTTCATTAGCTAGATAAATTAGGGGGTACATATATTTATGATCAATACTAAGAATTAAATCATAGAAAGAGGAGTTATCTTTCAAATGATTAAATCTAATTTCCGATATAGGGCAATCTATATTTAATCGTTGTGATTCAACATGAATTCAATTATAGAATGCAATGTTTCCCCTTTAAATGATCTAGTGACAGTTATTAAGGATGTATTTAACGTTCAACTATTTTTTTTCCAAATATTGGATCTAAAAGAGACTGGGTAATGTCTAGCTATTATGTAGAGAGATAATATATATATATTTTATATTTATTTAAACCATAGAGTGTATCCCATTAGGACCATGCAAACACGTTTTGTCTTGATACCCAAATGTCTCCCAAACCTATTTTTCACTCATAATTATTTTTAGAAAATATGGTCTAACAAGCCCAATTCTATTGACACTCAAGATAGGAGTCCCATAGAAAATCATTTATAAAGTGATCTATATTATTTTGGACAATCCTGAGATCCATTCCCCCTGATAGGACATGTATTGGGATGATCGTGAGAATGTTGTTAGTGAGAGTGATCCTAACTCAAAAACATATAAGATTGATCTACCAATTTTTAATTACTCGCACCATCCTATTGACTATACCATAAAATTGACAAATCTGAACCCTTACAATAAATTGTGGAGCTCCCAAATATTCCAATGGAATGTGCCTCTTAGAAATTCCTTTAATCACATTAATTAATTTGACACATAAGTATATGAACAATTTAGGGACCTAAGCATGAGTATTGTTAAAATTGATAACTTGGACTCTTATTCTACTATATTCATACATAATCATTATGACATTTTGAATAGATTTTCAACATATATAAGAGTGAACAATTATGTCATCAGAAAAAATAGTGAGAAATGTAAGAGAAACCATACCACCCACTAAAAGAGTATATCAAGACATTAGATATTATTCTATCAAGGTTCCTTCTCAACAAATATTTTGTGAGAATGAAAATGCTCATATAAGACGATACTAATAGTAAAGGTATCTGACAAATTTTATGGATAAAACTATCTTACCCATGAGTGAAATGGTAAACCAATTCAATAATACCAGTATATGAGCAAATTAATATCCCATTAAATGAATAAATACATCTTTAACAACATAAGAATAAAACTGCATTACATTATGTAATTTTCATTATACATATAAATTTTCACCCTTAAATTTTAACAATGCCCTTTGATAGATTTTAGAAGTCATATCCTAAGGCTGCACAATAGCCACTAGATAAAAATTATTTTATGAATTCCATGCTCTTCATCTGGAACATGGGAATACCTAAGTCATCAAAGACATTTATTCCAAATAGTAGTGTTAATTCATTATGAAAATATACATGTACATTTTAGTTTTAATTGTCCAAAAACATTATAATGAATGATCTTGGGTGTAATAACCAAGTAGGTAGATGTTTTAGTTCTAAGAGGGAGACCTCATTTAAAATAGTCATGAAAACATTTAGTAACCCCATTATTTAAAATATCGAAATTGTTGAGTATAAGGATCTCATGAAATAATCTTGGACTATAGAACTATATAGTATGACATATTATATAGTTCTTTTATTATATATTATGCTACGACTAATTCCATCAAATGGTTTCTATGGTCCCTTAGGTTTTTCATAATGATAGTATTGAAGATATCTTCATCATGGATCCCTATTAGGTCTAGAAGAGGGCAAAATAGAATAACTAAAAATTTAAACAACAGAAGAGGCCCCATGGTATGAGAATAACTGGATAAAGATCCATATTAAATATTATATAACATTGAGTATTATTTGATATTGACAATTATAAAATTTATTTATAAACTACTTAATCATCTAAGGATCAACCAAACAAGTTCTCATCTCTTAAGTTTAATAAACTAGGGAAACATTAAATTTTATTACGATGATAACTGTGTTACAAATTTCTGTGAATGAATGAGTTCTATAATTGATCAATATTAAGAGAAATTCAGTAATATAGAGATCAATTAATATAGTTTTTCAACCTATTTTCCACTAGTTCCTAGGATTGTTTCGCATGAATGGAGGAAAAATTCTTCTATAATTACAATCATATTCCAATATATTTTATGTGATTTATCAATTATTTATCTATTATATACTTAATTTTTATTATTTAATAATTTAAATGTGTTATCATCATTAAAAATTACTACTGTTACAATTTTGACATGTAACTGTTACTACTGTAAATTTAAATTTCATGAGTGGTTTTGTTTCCATTCTTGATCACTAATAGTCATATTACAGAGTTATTAATGGATTGATCTATATTAATAGCTTATAAAATTTCACAATAGGATAAATATTAATTAAATTAGAAAACTATATAGAGAGTATTGATCATATTATTGATTTTATTCCATAGAGGTACACTGGAAAAAAACCATGATAAAAATATCATCTATATTTTATAAACACGTTAATTTTTTAAGATGTGAACATATAAATATATATATATTTCATATTCTTACCGTATATACAAGTGGAATATTATATACTTTCTTATTTTATATTCAAAAACATTTATATATTATAAAATAGAAAAAACCAAAATGGATGATCATAATGAGGCTTTCGATCATAAAAAAATATTAATACCCAACTATATAAGAATGAATTGTTACATAGATTCACGTTGAGGGTATTCAAAGTGCCTATAGGTTTTCTAAATCCATTGAACCTTAAGTGATACATAATAATAAAAATTATGATGTTATGTAATATCATTTTTTTTAATTCTAAAATTGTACCATTTTAGCTATTTAAGAAACCTTGAAAACATTTTGGATATATATAGTGTATTGTAGTTGCTTCCAATTAGACAGATGGGTAGGGAGGATTTGATTTTTTTTATCTTAAAATTTTACATGATGGTAAAATCAAGAATTTGGTATTAATAAATATATAAGGATTCGTTAAATCCATGGGAAATTTTTTTAGGGTTATTTTTATATAATTTTATAAAATAATACAAACAAATAAATGAATCATAAAATCAATATAGTTATTCATGATGAGGGTGAGTTGGTCTGTGAATCTTATTACAGATTCATTGGTTTATAAGGATGATTATGAACAATTTACATAGTACACAATTCATTATGGACACATTCTATAATAATATAACCCTATTTAACTAGAAACATATACTATTATTCCTTTGGATGAGACATTTATGATAAAAATAATTAGGATATCATTTTTGTTATCAATAATTAAGTTTGGAAAAATAAAATTTCAACAAGAATAAAAATAGTAAGATATTAATTGTATATAATAAGATTTTGAAAATGTATTTAATCCAAAAATTAAATAATTACTATAACATATATAAGTAGTTGTTAAAATATTTTAATATATTTGGACACTTATATTTATATATCCCTAAAATTAACATGCCAACCTAGTTTCTTAGTAATGAAGATATGATTGTTATTGACCTAAGATTAAATTTATAGATTTTAATTTCTATAATACCATGAATCAATGGTATATAAACTATCCAAGAAGTTTACAATGATCCTAAAACTATTGATAATGAAAATATAGAAAAAATTAACATAAAACTTGAAATAATAAAATCTTGAAATATCGAAAGAAATAGAAAATTAATTTTGAAATGTAGTAATTAATAAAATTGACAAAATACATGGAAAATGGGAATTATGAATGAAAAATTATGATGGAGAGACTGATATAATGAAAATAATTCTTAATAATTTCACCCCAATTTTAAACATCCCTAAAAGAATATTGAATAAAATTTAGGAGCAAGACAACCAAAATTACTTCATAAATTATAAAAAAATATATGATTATATTCTTGACAATAGATTCAAATTACTTCTTACTAATCAAATATGTTTTAATATTATTTGAAATTAGATGTAAAACAAATACTTTAATACTTTTAACCATATAGAAGAGTTTATTTTTTATAACACACTATGATTTTATAATGTATTTATCATTAAAAAAATTAACTATTTGATATATTTTGTGGAAAAAACCATAATATTATGTGAATAATTAATATATATTTTAAATATTATCACTTTATATAGCATTTATATTAAATATAATTATTTAAAATAATATTATTTACTTTGGAAATATTATTGATATCGAACATATATTCTAAAATATGTTGTTTTGTGAATTATTCTTCCACATAAGTTTTATATTAATTAAATTATGATTAATAACAAATTTAAAAATTAATTACTATATTGGTATAATATTCTTTCATCTATAATAAATTTTTAAGAAATTAAAATATATTTTATTGAAGTTAAAAAGAGTTGATTTTTCTAAAATAGTTACTTTATATATGAAATGTGTTTTTTATTAATATCATTTTATAACTATTTGGGAATGGTTTTAATTAATTTATTAGATTATATATTCAATAAAAAAATTTAATATAAATTTACTGTTATTTATTAGGCATTAAATTATATTACATTTTATTTTATGCTTAAAAGTGTTTTATTTTCTAAAAACTATTTTCATTTTGTTTTTCATGATAATTAAATAATGAATTTATTCAACTGTTACAATTTTTATTGGATGAAATATTTTTTTACAATTTTATTCCCTTTTCTATATTTTTAAAATAGATTCATTTCATTATTTATCATTATGAATAGAAAACATGGTAAATATTTGTAACCATGGATAGGGTTTAAATGAATAATGGGGGAGAGGAGGGTGTTATATATAGCTATATGGTAAAAAGTATCTCTAAATCATAGAAATATGTGAATTTTAGATTTTATTTCATCCAAAAAAATTTATCATTGAAATAATGTTTTCTGGTATGTATTTACCTTGAGGATGAATTTAGTGTATTTTAAAGGATTATGAATTTACAAGAGTACAACAAATTTCACATATAAATGGGAACCCTTTCATTCAATTACACAATCACATTGAGCCCTCATATTTGGAATACCCCTAAAAATATACCTTTCTAAAATTCTTCCCAACATATTTGAGCTTCTTTTTATCCCATGAGAGAAATATAATATGGTATAATGTTTATTCTTGAGGGGATTTCCTACAGAATTGGGAATTTTCTTGATAGATTCATTTCGTCTTTCCTTCTTTCTTATCCAAATATAAATTTCATATAAAAAATCAATATAATTGAATCTTTATCATTACAATACTTAAATTTTTTCTTATTAGTAATAAAAAAATTTCAACATCCATTCTATAAAAAAAAATGATATCATCACTCATGCATAAGTGTAGACTAAAACCTATATAATTCTATGCAATTAATATTTCTAGTTCTCCATACATCTATAGTCATATACATTGATTTAATTAACAAACATGACATTTTTATCAAATATGATATATTATTATTTACCATTATTTTTTTCAATCATTGGAAATTGAATAAATAATATTTGGGTACCTATATAATAACATCTCCAAGAAGAGATGTTATTGATCTTTTATCACAAAATAATAGAAATAGTTATAAAATTGTAATGAATAACTATTAGTTATATAGAATTATTATTATTACAATTTAGATTAAACCATGATCATGATTCGTGGACATAAATCATAATATTAAAACATGCATGTAAAATAGAATAAGTAATAGCTAAAATGTTTATTTTAATGAATATTTATTGATATATTTGTAAGGGTGATAAAAAATCCTCATAATAGGTTTTGTAAAACTAATGATATCCTAATTAAATATGAAATATTCAATATGGAATGTTTAAAAATTTACACCAATTCCATTTAATTAATAATAATTTTATCATAATTTGATATGTAATTATCAATACAATAATGGTGAGTTACTAAAACAACATTACATTTAAATAAATAAATTAAAAAATGAATCAATGGAAAAGACAATAAAATAATCTCATTCATAGGAATAACTAAATTCCCATTAAAAATTGCTTAATATTTCTCATTATTTTCTTAGACATAAAGATATCTATACTGTCATAAAAAGTGACTAGATATTTTAAAACAAATAGTAAAAACAAAATTAATTTTCCCATGTTATTTATCTCATGACACCTAGTAATGTTTTGTTAGACTTTATAATTATAATATGCACACATCATTGAATTTTAAATGAATTAATCATATATAGAATGATTGATTTAATTCATGAAATAATGACTTTTCACTAAATATCTATATTTTAAATTAAATGAATGTGGACATAATCAAAAAAATTATTTTTTATAGAATAAGAATGATTATTATTCTCTTGGAAATTTTTTATATGTGAAGGAAGATGCCCCTGATGTTTTACTCCATAAGGGTTTGAAAACTCATGTGATTGGAAATCAAAAAGAGATTAATGATTTTCTAAATATTTTCCAACAGTCAATTATTTCATGATATATCATAGCTATAGGTTGCAGTTCATTTATATTTGATGAATGTATGTAAAAAATATTATGGTTTTTGGGTTTTTATATTAGAATTGTATTTTTATTTGAATGGGATTCCTTTATATCATTTTTTTCATTAATGGATAAGAAGATACGAGCTTCGTGTATCAGATATGTATCCTAAGAATTTGGATTTATCTCTACATAGGAATGAGATGTTCATTTCAATCACTACTACCATAGAAACACTTGTTATTATGTCATGATCATGATACTAGGATTTAAATGGGTTATATTAAATCCCCACATTCAATTTGATGTTGTTTCTACTATGGATATCCACATTAAAATAGAATTTGCACTTGAAACAATTTTTTCTATTTATTTTCCTTACATTATCATTTAAGTGGATCTCAATTCCAACCATATTTTTCAGGTAGTTCATTCTACATCAGACGATGATATTCACCACTAGGTACGCTATAAAAAAATAACATAATTTTAATACAACATTAAAAAAACATATGATGGTAAATTATTGCAGAGACATCACATAAGAGTTTTTCTCTATAAGGGGTTATCCCATTTGGAATTGTAATAAAATAAAGTGTTATGGGGATATTTTTGGTGTTGAAAGGGAATAAAAAATATTCAAGACTTTTTTCCCATGGTGGGATGCTTGAGTACAAGATCATGTTATCTCGGTTAAACATTTTTATCACTAGCTATTATAGTGTTCATTTTCATATGTCCTTATATAATGTATCTGATGAAGAGGATAAATGGAGGGAGTATTATACACATGGTACATTATTTAGAGATTCATTAAAATGTAGTTTGATTCCTATAAAAAATAGTGAATCATCCTTGCTATTAAATTCTACTCTACGGTAAAATAATGATGCTAACATGACAAATGTAGTGTTGGTGGAGTTTTAATTTATCCTAGATCTAAAATAATAATTTTATTAAGGTTGTTAGATGATAGTTTAAATGTTGAGAGGACTCTCATAACCTCAATATATAACTTTTTAGATCATCAGGATGTGCATTATGGACTTGTTGTTGTCTCAATGGATGATAAATCCATTGATTAAGTTATGAAAAAATAATTAGCTAATCAATATATCGAATTTGAGAAAATTATTTATCAAAGAATCTTAAAGTTATGAAAAAAATTAATGCTGAATCGTATATAATTAATATAAATATTAATCAAATAATTATATATTATTCTAAGGCTCGAAAAATTCATAAAAATGGATTTGAATATGTTTTTTAAAAACTCAATTTACCTTTTCTATGAAAGGTATAATCCTTTGCTTGTGAGGCCCTTTATTCACATGAAAGATTGGGAAAATTTTCGGTGTCTACTAAAAAATTATATGAAATGATTGATTCCCTATATGAATTAAAAAAAAGGAGGATTGAAAAATGCTAGTAGAGACTTCCTGGAATGTGAAGTTCCTACCTTCACAATGAAATACATTGACATAACCTTGATGGATGTCTCTACTAAGAGAATTTATATTCAATCCTCTGATTGAAAATATTAATTGGAATATTAAATAGAGTATATTTATAATCAAGGGAATACATAGAGTAGATGTCTTTAACTATGAGGTATAGTATGTGGTTGTGGATGATATAATTTGAATGATATTTACAATGATGAGAGTATGATTTTGATTTTTTTTGGAAATATGGGTTTTTGACTGTTTCTTTGATGAGGTATGTTTTATATGTTCAACATCATCTCTCATAATACCTATATTATTTTATATATAATAAAATTTCTGTCCAATAATTTCTACTGAAATATGTCTTTTTATTGATTAAAGAATCAATATTTATCAATATTTCCCATACTAATAATATAATATTAAATGTAAAACATATTTTTAGAAATTGATATTTTTTTAAAAAATTTTCATATATATGATAAAATAATAATTATATTTAATAAAAATATAATATCCATTGATAAATATACCCAAGAAAGTGATTGTTTCAAGAGAACGAAAACAATTATAAAATTAATATAATGATGAGATGAGACCATCATGTTGTTGAAAATATAGGATTTCCAAAAAAATAATGTCATTTTGATGAATGAAGGGATTGGAAGTTAAATATTAAAATATTATTATATAAATGATTTTTATTTGTATAACAATTTAAAACATGAACAATATTTTAGCTTTTATAAAATTATGTTGGTGGTGGAAAAGTATGATATCTCAATATAGATTAAAAAAGAATTCCTTTAACATTTTGTAATAAAATTCCATTAAAATAGTAGAAATATTTATTATAAAGACATTTTAAATGTCAATTATAACATAAATTCCCATTATAAATAATTTGAGTATATAATAATACCTTTATCAATTAATTTTAAAAAACATGTACATATAAAATAAATATTGATCACTCTAAAGAGAAAGAAAATGGCTTTTCATTTTAAAATTTCACAGCATCATTCATATACCAAATAAAGAACATATAGAAATAAATCTTGAAACTCCTTAAATATCTAGTGAAAAACAAAATTATTGGATCTTATGAGTGATAAATTAGAATATTCACACAATATATGTATATGCAATAGCAATGTAATGTAATATAATACAATAGACTATTACATCTCCAGAAACAATTAAATTTTATCATCATGCTTGAATATACATGAACTGAAAAATTAATAGTCATTAATATAAATATTTATTAACGTTATGAAAAAAATTATCAGTATTTAGACCACATAAATATGAATAGGTACATATAAAAAATATATCACACTGAAATGGAAATTGAGGAAAAATCTATTACATCACACATTCCTATTATTTAACATGATCTATCTTCATGTATAATGGTTTAAACCATGATATTATGTTATTACATAACTATAGTCTTGTTTATAATGTCATATATGATCCTTTTATATCATCATTTCCATTGGTCTTTAATAACATAATATTATAATTATAGTCTCTGATATAAATTGTTTTGTTTTCTCAAGCATGCATTATCATGATATTTCCGATTATTGATTATAGGATATATTTACACGAAGAAAATAATTTTAATATTATAAATATAATAATTTCTAATTATATACATTTTTGAACCAATGTTTATTATTTTACATGTAAAATTAATCACATCACTTCATTGAGATACTAGTCCATATGCATTAACAATTGATAATATAGTTATTTTAATGGGTGATATGGTAAATATGTAGATTGTATATTAATTTATTTATAAAAAAATTCAATTATATATATATATCATATATATTCATTATTTTAATCATTATGACTATCCATTTTAGTTGGTGATGGAAAACAAATTACAATAGTTTTCGAGGAAGTAGTCCACCATACACGTGATTAATAGACTTTTTGCAATATAAAGGGGATAGATATGGATAAATATTTTTCCAACAACATAATAACAATTAAATATATATATTATACTTGAAATATTATATTGAATGTATTAATACATGATTTAATGTTATTAATGGATTCTAAAATGAATGATCTTGATTATGATGATTAAATTCACTTCGGGAAACTTTCTTTGGATATCATCATTAAGGAACCTAGGATTGGCCTTCTTCAAATACCAATGATTATTTATTTGGGAGATATTTTGGTAGGGTTTGGTCAATCCATATTTATTGGGAGGTATGATGAAGTTATAGGATGGACTTCCAATTTTAATTGAGGATGAGTGGATTTTTTTAAAATATCAAAAACTATTAAATAATAGAACTTGAATATCACCCCAAATACCTACAAAATTGATAAATAATGGATTGGAGTTATTTTAAGGTCAATCCAGATATCCAAATCCAAAACATAAACATTTTTTAATCATTTTATTCCATTATAATCGAAATTTATTTAATTTTTCCATTTAAAACCATAAGAAGTTTTATTAGACTATGTAATTGATGATTTACATAATAATTAAAATAAGAATTTTTTATAATTTATGGAAAATTATTTTAAATATAAAATCCTCTCTTTAAAATAAAAATTTGAGGTGTGTGGAAAATTAATTGTAAAACAATAACAGGAAATTTATATAACCACTTTTTATCCTTAAAAATTTTATTTTTTTGTTCACAATTTTTTCTAATATTCCTAGACAAAAAATAGTTTTCACTTATTTATTAATATTAATAATCATTATTTTTTGAATTAAAACCTTTTTATTAAATTAAAATCATATTAGTGGTCGAATTTTGTTTAAAATGAAACCTCAAAACCATGTCAAAAACAATTTTTCATGAAATTCCTAGATAAAGAAGATAATTTATTAACTATATGACTATTAATCAACATTGTATGGATTTTTATTTTCATATATATATTCAAAATCTACAAATTTAATTTAAATAAATTATCATTAATGATAATTTTAATATAACAAAATGCAATGACTATTTACCTTTTTAAAATGAAAAAGTCAATAAAAATAGTTTTCTAACAAATACATGATTTAACACCAACTGATCCTTTTATATATATATTATTTAGATAGTTAATAAAATGATAATCATAAATATTATTTAATATTATTATATATAAAATATTATGTTCTTAATAAATATATTTTTATTATTTATAAAATCTAATTCCTATAAAAAACGTTTAATAAATAAATTTCATCCTTATTTTAACTGAGTAAGTGGAAATTCAATATTAATCATTTATAAGTATAATTTTATTCCATGAATTATTAAAATTATCATTTTCAATATTTTTATCAAAATATAATGTCCAAATAACATGTTTGTGGAATATTTTTTACATTCATCCCTCCTAAGAACATTTTATCCCAAAATTTTTCATGAATGATACCTTCTAAATGAATGAGGTTATTTATTGCAGATAACATCCCTAGTTTTCCCAATTTATTTCTCTATTTATTAATTTCACTAAATTACCACTGTAAGTGGATTCAAACTATTCATCAATACATTCTCTCTAGTATCAGGATTTTTCATTATCTCATTACATTAAGATAGATCTAGTTTCAATTTTATCTATTTAGAGGTCAGAACATGTGTTGAGTTTGGAATGCACTTCCTTAAAAATGATATATGGGACACTTTTGAAAGCCATTTTTTTCAAAACCCATGAATTTTTGATAAATGTTTGTTTTTATTTCAATAGTAAAAATTAACATATTTAGAAATTTATTCACATGAAATGAATATTATTTTCAAAATCAGGACATCAAAATTATCCAGCGGTGAAGTTTTCATAATTTTCTGAGATAGTAAATTTTTTTATTAAAAATTAAATACCATTTAAATATATAATGTCTTTTATGACATCATAATGACCCAATAGTGATGTAATAAAATTCTATAAACTTTATTTTTGAAAAATATATGTTTTACCATTAATATAATGCAATTTTAGGTTTGTTTGATTTATTTTACAAAGCATTAGTGGACCCTTCAAGACTTATTGAACATTTTGTCTTTTTAAATTATTTTCCTTGGGAGTGTGACTCATCTCCACATAAGCAACCCCATTATTTTTAGAATTTCGGAATTTGGATTTATAAAATATTGTCTTCCACTTAAATTTTCCAAAAACCAAGTGCAAAAACCATGGGCTGATTTGTGGTTTGGATTAGTTTAATGTGAGATGTCCAAAACCTAAATAATAAAAAATTCCCTCACCTTTCCTATATAAACCCACCGAATCTACCACATCCTCCTCACTAAAATAATTTTGAGATCCTCCAATCTCAGCCCTCTTCTCTCTAGGTTCCTTCTAAGGTTCCCCAAGCTCCAAAGAATCCTCTCTCAAGCCTCTGTCAACCCTTTGGAAGCACACTTCCAAGTAAGGGTTTTTCTTCTTTTCTCATTTTTTCCAATATTCTATAAATTTTAATACCCTTTTAATTTCAATTATAAATGTTGGGGTATGGTTTCTCACCATCCCCGTGCTTCCCTCTTTTTATGTTTGAATGATGGGATATCATTTCCCGCTAATTAAATGCCTCCCATGTACACCTGTTACTATGCTGAAACTCCGAAAGGAATTTCTCTCTCCTCATTTACATTGAAACACTTCTTTTGTATCATGAATATAAATTCCATTACATTTGTTGGGAGATGTATCTATATGACCTCGATTAATGTCCATGTCATGTAAATATAACGAGACCCAACTTTCTCTTTCATTAACCATTTTTATGAGTTCTTATGTCACGCCGTTATGATGCCGAAATTGCACCGTGCTTTTCCAAGCCAAAGTCATTATGTAGTGAATACCATTCCCATTTCTCTATAAAGGGTATTCACCATTATGCACATTTACTTATTGTTTTAAGTGTTTCATGTATGTATTCCACATTCTTTTATCATGGATTAAATGATTCGGTTGAACGATTCAATGTTTTATGATCC
The DNA here is from genome assembly GCA_963277665.1 of Viscum album. NCBI lineage: Eukaryota > Viridiplantae > Streptophyta > Magnoliopsida > Santalales > Viscaceae > Viscum > Viscum album. The sequence continues at coordinate 967,072,352 of OY728129.1, forward strand.
ATGTGGCACACTTATGCATGAAATGAAATGTTTAAGAAGGGTGCTCCCTTATAGCGCTCCAATGCATTGGGTAAAATTTTATATCATGATAAATCATGTGAAATGAGTTTTCACTCATGATAATTCAAGTGAAACAAGGGTTTTCTCATTCTCCATGTGCAATGAGGGTTCATTCGTGCTCTATGTTCAATGAGCCTTGGCTCATGCTAATTCCATGTTAAGTGTTTTTTCCACATTTCCATGTTATGATTATCATGATTTATCATGAATTTATGTTTATTCTTCTCATGTTCTATATTTATATTCCTATTGTCTAACAAGTATTGTATTCCCCATGTTATTCCATGATTATTCCCTTACTCGAATTTATAGATCATCCTTTTCTTATGCATTTCCTCCAGTTATCCCATGCAATGCTAATTACGAGGGAATGTAGAAGTAATGTAAAGGAAGTTTTCAATAAATATGTTATATTTCATGTTTTAAGTTGTTGTGTAATGATAATAAGCCCCAAAGACACAAGTCATATCGATCCTCTATGTTGTATCAAGTAAATTTTATGTGATAAATTATGTGTAATTGTGTAATAAAAGACCAGGCTTGTCATAGTTGGTATCATAGGATATGTTTAGTTATTTTTGAGACTATGATTATAAAACCCTAGTAAAACCTTAGTGACAAGACTAAGTATAATAAAAGAATCACTATGTTTTGGTGAGTGTTGAATACATGGTTTATCAAGAAAACACATCACTGTCTAGATACGATTAGGTAGAGGCAACTCTGACATAGATGTATCATAGGGGTAAAACCCGAAAACAACGCTTTGAGATATACTCCTACATGAGCTAGTCCATGAAAATGGGCTATGTTTCACTCTTGTTTATGACACTACTGGGGGATATGCATTCGTAAATTTACATGCTTAGTATGAACCATTATTAAGGGACAGAAAAAATCCCCCTCAATATATGTTAGAAATTCGATCAAGGATAACATAGACTGAGGCCAATAGATTAATATGTTAAGGAAATAAAAGTTATTTATAAGTCATCAGTTTTGTCCCTGTATTACCCTTTATATGTTACCCCTAACTTTCCTTTTACTCCATCCAATGGCCGGTAATAGGAGGACTCGAGCTAACAACCAATGTGAAGATTAATGTGATGACTATACTAATGTGATGCCCAATCCAATGGGAGTGGGAATCGTGAACATTGTCATGCTTCTCTCTTACCTAACATAATATTTTCATAGAAACATGGGTCACGAGGAACGTTCAACCGCCCCTAATAAAGAACAAGTCGCTATCGAGAGCATCATTAGAAAAAATCCACCTACTTTTAATAGATTATCTAATCCCTCAATAATAGAACAATGGATCAACAACATTGAAAAGATCTTCTCCATCCTTAAATTTTCTGAACAAGATAAGGTTCTCTTGGCTACTTATCATATGGTGGGTGAAGCTGATCAATGGTGGAAATTGATAAAAAATACGAAGCCTGGGGAGGAGATTGATGTGTTAGAATGGAAGGATTTCTAGAAGATGTTTTTCTATAAATATTTTCTGCACACCCTCTGGATTAATACGGAAAGGGACTTCCTTACCCTCAAGAAAAAAGACGATGAATCTATTGGAGCGTATGAGAAAACACATCATAAGGATTTCATGATAAGCTTCCAGCTTTGTTGTTACCAGTGAATGAAAAGTTGACCGCTTCTTTGGTGGGCTGAAACATAGATTGTGGAAGGCGCTGTTGATCAGTGGCTTTGACATCTATGAGGAAATTATACAATGTTCCCTCAAGGTAGTATTGGAGATTGAAGTATCTCAAGTGTATCATAGGGATAAGAAGCATATGGTGGACTTCAATGTTGGTAGTCTGATAGATAAATACAATAGTACTAAGAAGATCCATCACCCCACTTTACAAAGGTACAGAAAGAAGAACCTCGGAAATTTCCTGAAGGGGACAAGGAAATGCTTTAGCTGTGGAAGTGAAAGGATCTTGGATATTAGCTATCAAAAAGAATGACATGCGGCTAAGACAGAGGATAGGAATACTCCATTTGAACCTCAATTTGTGGTTCATTGATAAAACTGCAAAGAACCAAGGCATCCTACAAATTTGTTCCCTAAGAAAAGTGTTTTCGGAGGCAACCAATGACCTCCAAGGTAGCATGGGTGAGCTTTTTCCACCACTACTACAGAAGTGAACCCCGATAAAGAAGTAGTGATAGGTATTCTAGTTATTCATTAACGAATAGAGAATGTAATTTTTGATTCAGGTTCTTCGAAATCATTTATATCTCCAAATATTAGTATGACAATCCCAGTACTACCACAAATCATGGAATTCAAGATGTTAGTGACTAAAGTAAATGGATAAATCGTTGCATCCCATGAATATATCTCCATCTATGTCATAAACTATGGATTGAAATTCCCATAGAACCTTGTCATACTCCCTCTGGTTTAATTTGATTCAATTCATAGCATGGATAGGCTTTAATTATATAAAGCCAACATAAATTTCCGTGAGTGGGAAATCACTCTCCATGTGGAGAATCGACACATGATTCATTACAAGTGCAAGGAGGAAGATGAACATTCTTTAGCTCAATCATCTCAAGGGTTGATATTACTACCCTATGATCACGCATACCAGACTCGAATGATTGAGTATAAGGAGGCAACCATCCTAGAAGACATTCCTATTGTGAGGGAATTCACTGATGTTTTTCCTGAGGAATTGTGTTGTCTTCCTCCTAGAATAGATGTTAAAATATCAATTGATATTATACCTTGGGATTTTCCAATATCCAAGACTCCTTATAGAATGGTTGTTGTGGAGCTTGAGGATATGAATAAACAACTACAGGAGAATCTGGATAAAGGGTTTATATGCCTATGTGCTTCACCATGTGGTACACCAATCATCATCGTAAATAAGAAGGATGGGTTAGTGCGCCTTTGAATCGATTATCATGAGCTCAACAAAATCATGATAAAGACCATGTATCCTCCCCAAAAATTGATGGCTTGTTCAATCAACTACGTGGAGATCAATAATTCTCTAATTTGGGGTTACGGTTGGGATATTATCAAGTAAGGTTGAAGAAGGAATATATCATCTAAAATGCTATTCATACATTATATGAGCACTATGAATTCATAGTAATTCCTATAAAACTTACTAATGCTGTAGAAAATATTCATGGACATAATTAATATATTATTTAGAGATTACCAAGAAAATTTTTTGGTAGTCTTTATAGATGATATTCTGATATACTCCAAAACTAAGGAGGATCCTAATGAGAATCTAAGAAATGTACTAGAGACCTTACGGAAGGAGAAGCTCTATGTAAAGTACAACAAATGTGAGTTCTGGTTGAAGGAGGTCTCATTCCGGGGCTATATCATCACAAGAAATGGGATATATATGGATCCCTCAAAAACATATGCAATTGAGGGATGACCAAGGCGATGATTGGAAACAAATATCTGTAGCATCTGGGGATTGGCTGGATATTATAAACGATTTGTGAGAAATTTTTCACTATTGTTCATCCCTCTTACCAAGATAACTCTAAAGGGAGTAAAGTTTTTTAGAGTTATGAATGTGAAGAAATCTTCAAGGAGGTGAAAATGAGGATTATCTCTACATCTATACTCACTTACCCACAATTGGATAACTTTTTTGTGGTATTTAGCGATGCTATGAAGAAGGGCCTAGGATGTGTGTTGATGAAAAATGACAAAGTCATTGCAAATGATTCAAGGAAATTGAAATTCCATTAACAGAACTATCCAACACATGACATCAAGTTGGATGCAGGGATATTTTCTTTGAAAATTTATCAGAATTATCTCTTTGGGGAGAGGTGTGAAATATATATGGACCACAAAATCCTCAAACACATATTCACAAAGAAAGAGTTAAACATGTGCCAATGAATATGGTTAGATCTGATCAAAGAATATGACTTCTCAATCTATTACCACCTTAGGAAAGAAAACAGGGTGGCACATTCCCAAAGTTAAAAGGACACATCGATTCTGTCATTGATGTGAATTGAAAAGGATCCAATCTTCTTAGATTTGATGAAGATGGAAATGGGAATCATAAAAAAGGGAACATCATCAATCCATTCACAAATGATTGGTCAACCTTCACTTTTGTAAAGGTTAAAAGATAATCAAAAAGCTAATGTGGGAATTCAAGAAAGAGTGGAAGCTATCAGAAAATGGAAATCCTCAAGGATTAATGTTAATGAGAAGGAATTGTGAGATTTTGGAAAAGACTAAGTGTTACATCATGTCTGAAGATGAGAAATAATCTTTTGAATGATGCACATAGTTAAAATTCCTCTATTCAACCAGGAAACAAAAAGATGTATCGAGATCACCGAGAGCATTATTGGTGGGATAATATGAATAAATATATCATTAATATACATCAAAAGGAAAAGTGTGTCAAAAAGTGAAGGCAGAGAGCCAGAAGTCTAAGTGAATGATGCAACCATTGCCCATAACAGAATGGAAATGGGAGAACAAAACCATGGACTTTGTCACCAGACTTCCAAAGACATCCAAAGGCAACAATGCAATATTGGTTGTTGTGGACCATCTTACAAAGGCTGCACACTTCATTTCTATTCAAGAAGATTTATTATTTGATCAACTTGAACGGATATATACCAGGGAAGTGGAAAGGCCTCATGGAGTACAACTATCTATTATGTCCGATCGAGATCCATGATTCACCTCTATGTTTTGGAAGAGTCTTCAACATGATCTGAATACTAAACTATAGTTTAGTACGGCCTAGAACCCTCAAACTTATGGCCAATCCAAGCAGACTATCCAAATACTTGAAGACATGTTGAGAGTGTGATCAATGGAATTTAAAGGAAGATGGGATCAACATATTCATCGGGTTGAGTTCTCTTATAATAAAAGATTCCAATCAAGCATCCAAATAGCGCCATATAGAGCCCATTATGAGAAAAGGTCCAGAACACCACCGTATTGGGATGCAGTCGGTGAGCGTAAACAGATTGGACCAGAAATGGTTGATAAAATGGTGGAGAAGGTGAAAACCATTCACCAACATATCAAGGCATCCTAGAGTTGACATAAGAGTTATGCAGATAAACATCTATGAGACCTTGAGTTTAAAGTTGGAGACATATAATTTCAACGCATATCTCCTTGGAAGAAGGCCATGAGTTTTGGAATGAAAGGGAATTTATGTCTAAGGTACATTAGGCCCTTCAAGATTCTTTATCGTGTCGGGGTTGTGGGCTTTCGACTAGCACTTCCACCTACTATGGCCAATGTACAAGATGTATTTCATGTATCCCTATTAAGGAAGTTCATACCAGACCCTTTATAGGTACTATCCTCATAGGTGGTATAGTTAGAGGATGATCATTATTATGATAAGAAACCAGTGAAGATCCTAGATCGTAGAGAAAAATTTCTATGAAATAAGACAATTGCCCTCGTCAAAGTGTTGTGGAGAAACCACAAGTTTGATGAAGAGACGTGGGAATCGGTGGAAATGATAAAGCAGAGTTACCCAAATCTATTATAGTGTGGAAAAAGAAAATTTCAATGATGAAATTTCATAAGGGCGGAGGATTGTAATGACCAAAAAATTGATTAATGGAAACCCCACTTGATCAATTTAAATAACTCTATATGTAAATTTTTTATATAAAATGTCAAATTATTTGGTTTTATGTTAAGAATTGTGAATGTTTCTAATATTTCCGCTAAACAGTGATGACATGATTAGTATAAATATAAGGTTATAACAAATCCAATTTACTCAGAAAAAGGAAGTGATGACCTCCTCTTGTAGATATTCCTCATACGAAGCTCATTTGTCAGAGCATGGAATGGAGGATGTGTCTTTGGGCTTCACTCTTGACAAATCCCAAGATGAGCTTGAATATGTTAAGCCAGAGCGGGACCACCTACAAGAGAAGTGGAAGTTGATAGAGATTACCACACATGCAATGTTATCCGAGCCACCCCAAGAGTTTTCCACCATCGCACACCTTACTCTTTGGTATTATGTGGGTGTTATAAGGGGTTATGTAACAAGACATTAGAAATATGGTTATGTACATTATTTTTGTATATAATAATGAGTATAATTTCAATTTATTATTGTTACATGGTAAATAGTCTTTAAAGCACAAATATTATTTCTAGTTAATGTTGAACTAAGAAATATATTTTGATGAATTAATGGTTTTTTAATTAAATAATATTTTAGTGAAATATTATTATTGTTATTTAATTAATTTTTATTAAATATAAATTATTGTATAATTTTGTGAATACAAATTTAAATTTTATTAAGGTTTGAAAGCCATTTTTGTCAAAACCCATGAATTTTTGATAAATGTCAGTTTTTATTTTAAATGTGAAAAATAAAATATTTAAAAAAATATTTAGAAAAAACTAATATTATTTCTGGAATCAGGAAGTAGAAACTATCCAATGGTGAGGTTTTCATAATTTCTTGAGACAGTCAAATTTTTGAATAATAAATAAATACCGTTTAAATATATAATTTGATTTATCATATCATAATTAACCAATAGTGATGTAATAAAATTCTATAATTTTTTTTTCGGACAATATATGTTTTACCATTAATATAATGTAATTTTGGGTTGTTTTATTTATTTTAGAAAGAATTAGTGGACCCTTTAAGACTTATTAAACATTTTTTCTTTTAAAATTGTTTTCCTTGGGAGTGTGGCTCACATCCACATAAGCAACCCCATTATTTTAAGAATTTCTGACTTTATCCTTATAAAATATTTTTTTCCAGATCCCTTTTCCAAAAACCATGGTAAAAAACCATGGGCTTGTTTGTGGTTTAGATTATTTTAATGTGAGGTGTCCAAAACCTAAATAATAAATAAGTGTCTCATATTTACTATATAACCCCACCCAATCTCCCACTTCCTCCTCACTCAATTCTTTTGGAGTTCATAAAATATCTTCCACCCTCTCTATATAATCATCCTTATTTTCCCCAATCTCCCAAGAAGCCTCTATCAAGCCTCTCTCAAGCCTTTGGAAGCACAATTCCAAGTAAGATTTTTTCTTCCTTTCTCATTTTTTGTCCTATATTCTTTAAAGTGTTATTCTATATTAATTTCAATTATAATTGTTGGGGTATAATTTCACACCTCCTCATACTGCTCTATATATGTTTGAATGATGGGAGACCCATTTGTCTCCCATTAAATTCCCCCATGTACACCTATTACTATGCTGAAATACCGAAGGGAATTTCTCTATGCTCATTTACATTCAAGTAATTATTTTATATCATGAATCTAAATTCCATTAAATTTTTTAGGACATTTATCTACATTCCACCCTTTAATGTGCATGTCATGTAAATATGATGATTCATCCCTTTCAATATCATCAACCATTTTTATGAGTTCTTATGTCACACCTTTATGCTACTGAAATTACAGCACGCTTTTCCAAGCCAAAGTCATTGTGTAGTGAATACCATGACCAATTATATATCAAAGGTATTAACCTTTATTCACATTTACTGATTGTTTTAAGAGTTTCATGTATGTATTCAAAATTCTTTTATCGTTGTATAAATGATTATGTTGTATGATAAAATGTTTTATGATCCATGTGGCACACTTATGTATGAAATGAAATGTTTAAGAAAGGTGAGCCCTTATAGTAGTCAAATGCATTGGGTAATGTATAGTATCATGATACGTCATGTGCAATGGGTGTTTACTCATTCTAATTCAAGTGAAATGAGGGTTTACTCATTTTCCATGTGCAATGGGGGTTTACTTGTTCTCCATTTTCCACGAGCCTTCGCTCACGATAATTCGATGTTAATTGTTGATTCCACATTTCCATGTTATTATTATCATGCTTTATCATAACTTTATGTTTATGCTTCTCTTGCACTCTATTGATATTCCTGTTGACTAACATGTTTTATATTCCTCATGTTTTTCCATGATTATTCCCTTACAAGGCTTTATAGATCCCCTTTTCTTATGCATGTCCTCAAGATTTTCATAGATTCATTCCTCCATTCTCACAAAATGGAATTTTTTTGAACTTTTTAATCCTATTTGTTCCATTCCCTTATTCGTAGATCTCATAATACCTATTCTTCTCTTGGATTATTTTGAATACATAAAATTTTGATAATTCTTTCTTCATCATTCTGGAACATAAACCGCTTTATTCGTATGATGAAAAATTATAAGAAACAAATTACCTTTTGAGAATTGGATTATTTACATCAAATAAGTTACTGATCTTCCATTCAGAGTTGTATATATAATCTATAGAATTATTTGATAACATTATAATTTTATATTCCTAATCTGTAACACAATCCATCTTCTTTCTATTTATCCTATGTAACTTTATATCATATGAATTTTCTAATAATAGTGGAAGTATTTGTTGATTAATTTATCCTAAAAATTTCTCTATTCCATGAGTTCATTTTATTCTTCTACCCTTGTATTTTGGTTCATGGACCACAACTGGTTAGTCTCAAATTATGGATAATTGATCCCAATTATAAATTTTTTCTTTTCCCAGCATTCCATTGTAGTAAATAACTTTTCTAGATACATAATCCATTTATCATAATGATATCATTAGTAGAACCACTAAACGAGGGGGTTCTTCCATATAAATAGATTTATGATAAGATTTTATCTCTATGAAGAGGTTTCTCCATTCGAGTGTGGTTGTATATCATAACCAGGCTACGCTGTCTAAATATTTCGATAATTTTCTCTGTTCAAATACTAGATTTATTGGTTTCCTTAGTGAAGAAAAATCTAAATTTTCATGAGTATTTAAATTTTTTGTCCTTTCCAATTTCCATTTAGAAACAATTTCATACACTAGAGTATGTCATAAAATTATCCACATTATATATCTCTAAATACGATGTATCACATAACATAAATTTTTGAATCATGAATCATTGAATTATAAATTTTTGTTACATTGTGGTAATATTTATTTTGAAATCGTTCATAATGTGAGTAAAAATATTTTGAATTATCCTATGAAAATACCCTGAGACTATAAAACCTGGTTCATAGTAAAGCCTATTTTCATTAACCAGATTACCCTATGTTTGGCTCGGAATAAGTTGTTGGAGTTGTTATGCCTCATAACATCTTATCCAGTACCATGTCCACTTTTAGTATCCACACATGGATGTATTCCTAGTAATACTCACATAATACCCACCTAACCAAATTTCTAGGTTCTTGTATAGTTATCCTCAATACCAATATTATGGTAATTATCCTGAATCAAAATTTTCTAAATATAGTTACTATGAATTCTGAAAAACTTCTCTTGATACCAACTGTAATTCCACCAAACTAAAAGCTCAGAGCTGATGCATTATTTTGTTATAGTAACTCAATTTTAAGGAATAAAATCCTAAAAACCCATTCATTTTAGTTTCCTTGGATAGCCAGATGACCTACATGATACCCTTAATACATTGGTAAATCGGAAATATAAGCCTAATACATAAAAAAATTAAATAAAATTATTCCTTCAAAGCTTATTCAAATATTTATTCTTTATGACCTAGAGAAATAGAACATAACAAGGGTGATCTCAAATACTCCATAAGGGCATGTAAAGGAGTAAAAATAATGAATCAATGGAAATAAATTAGAATGGAAAGTATAAAACTAAAAACACATTTTTTTAAAATTATCTTTATGAGGAAAAATCATCATGACAAGGAATGGAATTGAAACTCATTCCATATAAATCAATAAAAAAAATGAATTGTATCCACAAATATGTCGACATAAAATCTTATGGATATATAATAACTAAATTTAAATGGGGGAAATGATTAATTATCAAATTACATGTTTCTTAGGTACATGGAAGTAGTACTATCAACAATTTCCATAAGATTGTTTTTCTATCAGGTAAAAACCTTTCTAATTTGTCCTACTATTTTATGTCATGACACCACCGATGCATCAATGAGCTATTTATAATAGGGCCCTAGACGTTTCATACCAGTCCAAATAATACCTCATATATAGAATAAATAATGAACACTATTTCAAATACATATTGACTAATGAATATAGATATATCAATAATTCTTCTGAATAAGATAAGTTACAACAAGGGTTATTGATATTAAAACATTCTTGAGAAAAAATAATATTTAAACACTACAATTTTTCCCATACCACATTGGAATATTTAAATCGTAGTTCCACATGAGACAAATGAAAATTATAATATCATTAAAAAAAAGTATATTCATGATATAACATATTAAAATGAATTACATACACAAAAAAATAGTTAATGGGTGCATAGTAACAAATAAGTCTCAATGGAATATAAATTGACACACAATTCCCATACATTAACCATTATTATATTTTGTGGCCTTTTTCCTCCTATATATTGGTTTATATTAGGTTAGAAAATTATACCAGAACCCTTATAATTTTTAAAATATCATATAATAAATCCTTACAAAAATTTATTAACCCTCTTTGAACACTCTTTCATTAATTTCACTATTTCATCTATAAATTGCCATGTTTTCTTGACTATGTTTTAACATGTCATTTGTTGTTGTCAAAAATTAGATAATATTTTAATCTGATAAATAATGTAGAAATGTATTAATTATGTTATATAATCGGTATATATGTATTTATAGTAATACATTATATCTGGAGATGAAAATGAAGTGCACTGTTCATGGGGAGAGAAGGTCGATGTACGCATGGACACTTCATGGCTTTCATTGTTGTAATAAAGGAATGAGAAATAAATGATACATGGGTATATTATAATTCATTAATAATATATATGATATATATGTTACATATTTTGATTCAAAACACACATTATATGTTCCATGTATGGTATGCATGATTCGTATTGCTTTGAGGGGGCAGTAGTGCACACTTTTTTAAATGAAATTATTGTATCCACACAAGATGGAAAGAATATAGTAATATTATAAATAAATATTTAATAAGAATAAAGTCATAATAAATATCATATATAACATATATAAACATATTCTTTACCATAATTCCCACTATAATAGGTGGTAATGAAAAATTTAACAATCATTGTTTTGTGAGGCAGTAGTTTCCCGTACACAGAAACCGTATGGCAATTTACCATTAGATGTAGGATTGTATATGTGTTGTTATATACCATTACATGAAAGAACCCTATTATATTATGGATAATTAATGTATGACATAGTAATGAAATATATATATTTTACGGGGTGGTTAATGGAAATAAAATTAGAAAACATGAGGGAAGATGTTACCTCTTAATCTGGTTACTTCTTTTGGTTTATAAAAAAAGGCTTTTCTGGGATTATTTCATCCCAATGGTATGATTAAATATACATGGTAAGGGTTTTCTAATATATTTAGGTTTATCGTTTTGAATCATATGAGATTTGATAAGTGTGAAGAAGAGGGACATTTTTTGTCATTTTATTTGGAAAGAAAAGTGCCCACTTGGAATATTTGAATGAAACTTTGGTGTACTCATGTTATTGCCTAAGAAATGTCATACCAGACAAAAAATATATAAATTATGGAAGGTTAATTTCACAAATATGGCCATAAAATGGGTGTTTTAAACTTTTCAAGGTCATTTGGTCTATTAACATAAAGGATAAATATTTTATTAATCTTAATTTTCACTTAATGGATTTAATTAATTTTAATTACTTTAACAAATATATTTTGATATTTTTTGGACATAATAGAAATTATTAATTTTTATTATACCATATATGGAATCCATTTTTCCATATTCCAATCACAGAAGTGTCAGAAATAAATATAAAATTTATCCTTTATGAGGGACGTCAAAGCGGGGTTTTAAAGTAAAAAATGTCCAAATGGTTACTATGTTTTTATTATCAATTTCAAATTGAAATATATTATAATTACCTAAACTATATTAATTGAAAAATATATTATCTAATTAATATTTAATCCCATATAAAACAGAATTTATCTTTGTAAATAAATCATATTAAAAAATAAGTTTGGAAATAATATTTAGTATTTTTACCTATTCATTAAAAATGATATTTTTCCAAAAAATATAATAAATTTATAGTAAAATAATTTTTATGTTTCAACTTCAAAATTTAATTTTATATTGACATATAATATGAACTAATGTTTCATAATTAATATTTAATATGTGTTTAAAATTAATAGTCGATAAAATTGCCTTTATAAACAAATAGCTTTTAAAGTGTAATATTTGATTTATTATTATCTTAATATTATGAAATATTTTCTGGGAAATAAAAAATATTATATGAAATATATATTTATATTAGATTAATTTCACCCATTAAATATTATTAATTTAATCTATTATGGTAAAATATGTCTATGAAAATAATATTTTCTTTTATATTAAATATGTTTTCATTTTCATTTCTCATAAGTTGGAAACCAATGAATTCTATTAATATTGATATAATCCCATAAGATTAATAATTTAGTTATTAATATTCATAACCTCTAATATAAAATCTAGTATATATTATATTATATTAAATAATAATATTTTAGTAATACATTGTTATTTTGTGAGACACGATCTTGCGTGTAATTCAAGATATCAATTAAGGTTCCCCTTGCGTGGAACACAAGATAACTCAATGTTTCATTAATTGAATTAAGTATAATATATTGAAAATATTTATAATAATTAATATATAGTAGATTCTTGGGATATTATATCCCATAACGTGCTTGGCTATGCATGCCATGCATGTTATCGAATTCAAAGTGATACATTGGAATTTTAGGGCGTTAAATGAATAATTTTATTTCCGTCTCATCAACGTGTTATGGGCCTATAATATTTTTGCTAACCAACATCATCCCTATAAGTTATAGTATTACATATCTTTCTATATATTTTTTTTATATATCACCATTTTAATACACTAATACAAACTATTTTTTTAAAAAATATACTAAAGATAAATATGTATCCCTCATACCATTAATTTAATGTGATCATGTAAAAAAATGTAATCAAATGTATTAATTGTAATTTAGGATTTTCCATACATTTATTGATGGTATGTTGTTATCAAATGAAGCATAGAATCACGATTCTTCAAAATATTATTTAATTTCACAGTAAAATAGGGATTATGATAAAATACAGTTGAGAGAGGTGTTCCACAAAGTATTACCAATTTATAAGTATTTTTACTTAAGAGGCACACATGGGGTAAATATTCTCTTATATCTATGAAATTTTCCCATTGGTAAAATCAATAGAAACTAAACAATATTGAATCATTCATTCATGGAGGATTTAGTGGTTGAATAAATAATTTATTTGAAACATCCTCAAATTACTAAAAAGGAATAAGAAAAGGTTTGATGACACCTATAGTATTATATCTCTTAGAAATCATTTTTTCCACCAAACATCATGAAAAAAATCAGAAACCTCACAATTCATGTTATCCCTCACAAATGTTCCTTCAAGTCTATATAAATATTATTGAAACCTGGGTGAATGAGAAAATCATTAAATGAGAATCATAAAAAAAGTTACCTTTTATATCAAGTATATATGAAACACATAACCTCTCTTGGAATTATGTTATTCCATTATCAAATTTGAAGTAATCTAGCAGCACATCATTCAAATATTTAGTTGTCTTTTTACTGATATCATCATGAGATTGATATTTTTTTATCATTTATAATAAATAAGGTTTCATGTTAATTTGATCAATTAGTGATGTATGACCTCCCTTAATAATTCCCATATCCATATATATTATATCAATGAACAGAAAATCCATCAGAACCCTCATTTTTGTTAAAACCTATAACAACCCACCCCATGTGCAACACACCGGTGCCTGAAGCTTGGGAGTCAGATGACCTCAGGTGTGTCTCTATGTATTCCAGAGGCTACCAACTAGAACTAAGGGCCTAATTTCGATACATGGAAGACTATACCTTGTTTATCAAAGTATCACACCATTGAAAATAAAAATAAAAATAACCAAATGATATAATGAATAAGGAAACAGAACCATAACCCTATAGTGACCAAAAATGGAAATACAGAATCAAAATGAAACCATATATATTTCATGAAAACTTTTGTTCCTTGTTTCCAAATTAGAACCCAAATGTAATAAAATTTATGAATCAAACATGGGTCTCAGACTTTATATGGTTCCCTCATCCATGAGCCATCCCAAATCAGCCATCTAAGTTAGTTATTTTTCCATTATCTTGTCCTACAAACATAACGTATATTCAAGTCTTGAACAAGAAGAAAGTGTATGGTGTGTGTGTACAACTTAGTATGGAACCGCCAATGGTGTATAAAATATTATATAGGAAAAATATTTTCTGCAGTTGAATATAGAATAAAATACATGAAATAAGTTAAATAGTTTACATTTATTAAGTTACTAATTATTTAACCACATAACTCACATAGGTTCCCTAGGATACCTGAACCATATCATATATATATATAAATACCATTGTTACCATTCATATATCATAATACATGACTGAATGCCATTTTTATGATTCATCATTTCTTAACTAAATTTCATTATTACCATTCATCATTTCATAATTGAATTCCATTATTACTATTTATAATTCATAATACATGACACAATTTCAGTGTTACCATTCATCATTTCAAAATTTAATGTCATTATTTACATTTATATTTCGTAATACATTGTTGAACTCCATTTTTACCACTATGAATTTTCAAATTGATTATTATAATAAATTAATTCACAAATTACTTAATCAAATACAAAAAATTAATACACATATCATTAAATTAATTAATTAAACAATTAATTAATCACAAAATTTTAATTACTTATTTAAAAATTCACTCATCACCTAAATCCCAAAAAATTAATTCAAAAATCAATTAATCCCATGAATTATATTAATTCATTCTCCAGTTAATTAATATAATTAAATAAATTTCATAGACACAACAATATACCGTAATTGATTCAATAATTAATTATCACAGTTCACAGTCTCAAAAATTTCATAAATAATTCAAAAAATAATTTTATCTTTCAGAAACAAAATATCTAATAAACACTTAAATAATTAATTATATAATTACCAATACCAATATCCTTATAATTAACTCACAAATTAATTATTACTGATATCCCAAAACTTAAACATTAATATAATTAATTTAAAAATAATATATCCCCCATTCAAAAATTAGTTAATGAATTATTTTACCAAATTAAATAATCAAATTATGAAATTAATTTTCTAAATATCCCATTCAATTCTACCATTTCATACATGAAATTGAAATAGTGAATATTTTATTTGAATAATAAACCATTTATCTTATGAATGGTGATCAGTAATCACCAGTTGATAACCCCAATTGATGTAAGATGGTCAAAACAACCATGAAAGAAAAGAACATGAATAAAACATATGATTAAGAACATCCCCCAAACCCACAAATAGAAATTCTTCCCGACATTATCAGAAGAAGGGTGAATAGAAGAAAACCCATAAAAAAGGCTTAATAGGAATCAAAAACCAAACTCTGACATTCAGAGATGATGAAATCCCAAAAAAAACCAAGATTATATAAAGGATTGACTGGATAAAATATGCATGAAATATTGAAACCAAAATAATCCACATGACAAATTTTAATTTGATTATTATGGAATTACACAATATGTAATTCCATTACATTCCATGTAATTATATTTAATTGTTTCGAATGAATAAAATAGTGCATCAAATTTATTTTACAAAAACCCTCGAATAATTTCAAGATGTGTAATCACTTTATTGGTGTGTAAATGTGTTTCAGCTGATCTTTTAGCCCATTTTACTTTTAAATAATTTTATTCACTTTTAGAGTTTCTCATCTCACTAATATCCTATGAAACACTTTACCCATTTACACCTAGACTCCATTAATGGAGACATACCTATAAAAAAGATTCAATCATATAATCTCCACACATTATAAAATATTATCCATGAGCTGTACTCCCATATATATCTAATATCCCAAGTCAAAATGGCCATTACACCATAACCTCATATCAACTTCTATCTACCGTGTTCCCCCTTTAATTGCTCCATGTTTCAACAACACACTAACTATTGGCATTGTAATTCCCAAAACAGATTCTCATTGTGATCAAACACACTTATCAGATACTGAATAATGAAAACATCTATCTCAAGCTCAAAATCATCCAGAACGATCAAATGAGAATGCTCGATGTGATAACACATATGTTTTAATACATGTAAAACAGAATGAATCGAACAATATCTATATAGAAGATACGATTGATACGTCATCATCCTACTTCCCCATAGAATATGAAATTTTCTAATGATCCTTGTAGCTAGATTTACCTCTCTTTTAATCATGCGGTGACCCAATCTAGTAAACACCTAGAGTAACACACTATCACCCCAATTAAAAATGAGGTTTGGTGATGTAATTCCACATATAAATTCTATATTCTCTGCTCCATAGCCATATGATTCTAAATAAACCAAACCATCTCTGATGTCTTTTGCAATAGAATCGATCCCAAAAACTATGTCCCACTTGTATCCATCCATCATTGAGGTGATCTTAATGGACTGCCATAAAGTGACTCATATGGTTTCATATATATCATTTCCTTGAAACTATTCTAATAGGAAAACTATAATAAATCTAGGTTATTCACCCAAGTCCTATCAAATTCTAAAACAAACACTCATAATAAATTTTTAATCACACATATTGTATGATCTCACTACACATTTATCTTTGGGTTAAATCCCATACTAAAAAAATACATGTGTAAGAATAATATTCTATAAGCTCTATCAGAAGCATGAAGAAAAGCCCGAGTCAGGGTAAGAAAAAATAAGCCATTGGAACCTTATGTAGAAAGAATATTTTATGAAAATACAATTCTCTTAGACACTCCACTAAGAATGTCTACCATATCGATAAGATATGTGCTTTATATTTTAGTCGGTCCATGAAATTCCAAATAGTGTTATTCTTATGAGGAATTCCTCAGGAGACCCACCACAAACTCTATATTGACTTTGTCCCACTTCCTTTCCAGAATGTGAAATGACTGCAAAAAATAATTGATTCCATGATGGTAGGCCTTAACCTAATGAATAGTGTGGCATCATGTCATGAACCCTACTATCTCATTATTCATGGCCATCCTCTAAAACAGTCATTATGTGTAACTATACATTTTGGTAAAACCTAGATGTACCACTAACATTGATTTATAAAAATCAAACATTAAATCCTTCCACAAAATTGAGGAAGTAAAATCTAATCCTTGACATAAATGATCTCATCCTTATATATGGTCCAATCTGAAGGTTCCTCCCCACCTTCAAGGATTTCCCTAATGTATAAAAACATTAGATCATAATCCTTCAAATCTCTTATCCACCTCAAGAGTATAGAATCCACTAAAACTAACAGGAAATTGATCTTCTATTGACTCTACTAATGCAACATGTTCACAAAATATAGATAATTAATAATCTTCTGTAATAAACTAAACTCTTGGATATCTGGAGTCTGAGTTTTCCATCTTATGTCACTTGAAACACTATTTCCCTCACCAGGAATATATTCTATCATATATTCCAATTACTGCATATAATCTACCCAACATTGATGCGAATGATTAAAATCATTCAATGAGTTGTTTTTCTTCAATGTATTTTTATAAGTATATATCAAATTTTTTTAATGAAATAGATATTTTAGCCAACACATCAAAGAATAAACAACTAATGCTAACATGAGTTTCTGAATATGGAAATTATCTTCCTTCAGTCTCAACATATAGGAACCATCTGCCATAACTAGATCACCCAACATCATCACTACTCCAATAAAGTCCCTAAAATCATCAAAAAACGTCATATATTCCTCACTTAGATCATGTAGAATTAAGATAGGTTCCAATTTCAAACACTCCTTCATCTCCCATAAGGCATTCTAACATGATTCCATCAATTCAAACTTTTCCCCCTACATGGTTCAACTTGAAAGTGGGGCATCAAATGTGAAAAGTCCAGTATAAACCATTAATAATATCTTATTAACCCCAAAAAACGTGGATATCACAAAATTTATGAGTTTTCCCCCACGGTAAAAATTACTGAACATTCTATGGGTCCACTGACACACATTACTCCGATATGATATGACCGAATATGTCTACCTGATCAATCAAAAACTATCACTTACACATCTGTAAGTATAATTGATGCTCTCTCAATGAACTCTAGATGATTTCGAGATGTTTTTCATTATCATTATAAGTCTTGTTGTACACATATTTGATATTAGAAACACTACAATAATATAATCTTGGCATGTATGATAGA
Organism: Viscum album; assembly: GCA_963277665.1. Lineage (NCBI taxonomy): Eukaryota > Viridiplantae > Streptophyta > Magnoliopsida > Santalales > Viscaceae > Viscum > Viscum album. The sequence continues at coordinate 967,090,901 of OY728129.1, forward strand.
TTCTGTTGATCAGGTGGATAAAAAATATTGTTGTGTTCATACACCCAAACGACATTACAGGGAACATATAGAGGCCATATATACTTATAAATTTACTCCTCAGAATATCATAAGGTAGAAAACTAAACTGATGATACCCTAATCTCAATTCGACATTCTAGAGTACATAAGATCCCCTCAACTAGTAAAAAATGTCATCAATACATGGAAAATGATATCGGTTCCTTACAGTCATATAGTTCAATTATTGATAATAAAACCATATGCATCAACTTGTGATTGGGGTATCATCAGTTATAGATTCAATATTGGTATTAGGTGCTATCCCTGAAAAGTCTTTAGGGAACACATTTAGAGACATATCCACTACATTTCTAATGAAATCATGATTTACACCTTCTTATTCTATCAGTATATTATAAAGCTAGGTGGTGAGATGCCCCAGTTGCTGATGTACATGACTTGGGTGGCCGTCTGGGGTAGCCCACTCTCTACGTTGAAGACACTTGTCATTATTATAAGACATAAAGGTTACACTCTAGTGGTAATTATCAATGTGGTTTTGGAATACTACCACCCATTCCATACCCAAAATTATGTCACAGAAGGATATATCATATATATAAATATCCCATAGAACCAAATATTCCTCAAAATGAAGAGAACAACATTTTCCCTTGTATTTAAATCTCAACCCTACTCAAAATAGTTTATAAACTATCCAAACAAAACTCACAAAATCTAATGCCAATCCCAATCTATTTACATGTTTTTAGGTAATAAATTAATGATAGGAACTAATATAAATATTGTATTATTTAGTGTTAAAGATTCAAGAAATGTACCCCTCACTATCAATAGTCTAGCCCTGATATCCACAATTGTTAGCCAAACTATATAAAAATTCCATTCCCCTCTTACTGTTGTTGTATTATAATATTTATAAGGTTATACGCTCTCATGATATATGCGATATTTACTATAATTTCATAATCTATATCTTATAACACCATTCCTAGTAGAACTTCATATTCCGGTCTGATATGGAATAGAAGATCCCTATCCCACAACCTAGTTCAATGTATCTCCTTCATCACTAACAGTCTATTGGAGGTTCCTTCAGAACCCTTTTAGATTTACCATATTTTCACAAGATCAACAATCAACAGTTGTTGAAAAACATTTTCTTTGGTAGTGGCCCTGTCTACCACACTGATGACATACATTCCTAGTACAATCTTACGTAATTGAACTCAATATATAACCACACTAATTTCCATTTCAATGAAAACACCCTTGCTGCGACACTTAATTCACTCAAAATACATACCTCCTAATCAGAAAACTGTTACATTATATCATACAAAATAATCCTCATTCAGGTTTCCCTCAACTATGAGTTCTTGATCCACCAACAGAACAATCTTTTTTAAGAAAAAAGGGTAATTTGGGGATTTAATATCACATTTAATTTTGTCCTTAAAATACTTCATTGTATCCATCTCATCTTATTCTAACTCAAGAGAAACATTCTTCAAATATATATAGGGTCCCACATATTGCATCACTAATATACTTCTCTGAGTCATGTTTATGAACTCAGTTTCTCTATCTTGTGTTATAATCTCTAGTTAAATGTGTTACAAAATATTCTCAAAACATTCCTTACATTTCATATTTTCGAACATCTCTTTCTGATCCCGAAAATCCCACCATCGCTTCACTGATCCTTCAAACATGTATGTAGACAACATGAACCTATTCACAGAAGGATCTTCTAAATGGTCAGTTACAGTCTATATGGACTTAATCGATAACTATACTTCATTAGGTCCACCCTCTCTAGTAAAATATAGAGTTTAGTGAAACTTAAACACCCATGCGATGTCATACATACTCCTCACAACCCATTTTGAGTCTATTTTGATAAACTTTATGAAAATAGGAATTTATTATCACAAATTCTCTCTAACATACTCACACTGAACTATATTTTCCTCAGGTTTAACAATTGGAAGATCATCTATAACCTTATCCTTATGTTATCTCCTCAAATTGAATCATTAAAGATTCATATCACAAAAAGTACAAAAATTCACATTAGGAAACATAAAAAACAGAATTATAGTGTATCACAATCATCCATAACAATTAATTTCCAACATTTCCAGCCACACGGTAAGAATCAAGGCACTATCACTACCCACAACTACCCTACTTATAAATCATGGTTAACAGGGGAAAATTAATTATCATTATTTATTTTTCTTATTATAAACCCATTTATTGTCATTATTCTTAATTCTTAAGAAATTTATATTTAAAATTAGATACTATTTTGAATTCAATTTCATGATGAGGGAAAAAAATTTCACATTCATAAATATACCAAAAACCCATTTTCCATGCATTTATAAGATGATTATAGTCACAAAATAATCCTGGGTGACTAGAATAATGAATACCAACCCAAATATTGTTCTATATTAGGGCACATGTCAAAACATATAAACAATATAAACAATAATTACATCACACAATAAGTGCATGACCTAATGTCAAATAGCATCAATTGTAACAACTCATATCAACAAAAAACCCATAATGGGTATGTGGATCTTACCTTCACACATGGGGTAACTTCTACCATAAACGATCTCTTTACCAAATCCAAACTCATCCTATTATCCTATATTCCTTTCTGAAATTCTTAGAAAAAAGATGAAGAAAAATAAAAAATCTCTAATACCACATTGTAACATCCATGAATGGGTGCCACATAAGGGTGTCGTGATCCGGTCAGTCAAATGACCTCAGGTGTGCCTTCCTGCATTCCAGAGACTATCAACAAGCTATGAGGGCCTAATACCGGTCATGGAAATATTATACCGTTTTTATAATAGTATTTCAACTATGAAAATAAATAAGAATAAAAAAAATGATATAACCATTAATGAAACCAAAGAAGTTCCCCTAGATGACCAAACATAAAAATACAATATCAAAAATAAACTCTACATATTCCATTCCAATGTACATGCCACATTTAAAAATATAAACCCAAATGTAAAGACATGGAAAAATACTAATAGGGTCTCAATCTTCGTCTGCTTCCCAAATGCACAAACCACCAAAAATCATCCATTTAATATCTATTATTATTTTTATATTTTCCTCTAAACATGAAGTCTATTAAGCTAATGAATATTCATATCAAGTAGGGTGTGAGTATTTCTCATTAGACCACCACCAATTCTATCTAAAATAATATCGATTCATGAAATCATATGTCGTTATATATTAAATAAAATATAATCAATAAGAAAAATAGTTTACATTTATTTAATTACTCTTTATTTTGAAATATAACACCCTTGGGTTCCTGAGGACACCTGGACCATATCATATATCTTAATTCCACTGTTATCATCCACATTTTATAATACGTTACTTAATTCCATTGTCACAATTCATCATTTCATAATTTAATTCCATTTATACAATTCATATTTTATAATAAATGATAGAATTCCATTGTTACTATTCATCATTTAATAATTGAATTCAATTTTTACCATTCATATTTCATAATACATGAATTAATTCTATTGTTACCATTCTTCATTTCATATTTGGATTCTATTATTACCGTTCATATTTAATATTACATAACTGAATGATAATGTTCCAATCCAACATTTCACAAATGAATTTAATAATTAATTTATTCACCAATTAATTAATATAATACACCAATTGAATTCTTACGTCATTCTATATTTTAATTCAAAAATTAATTACATAAATCACTTGAATTAGAAATTCAACAATTATTTTATCACAACAATACCAATTATTAATTCAAAAATTAATTAATCTCATGAATTCCATTAATGAATTTTCTATTTATTTAATACAACTCAATAAATTTGAGATACACAACTATCATGACCCACTCCCTCTAAAGATTCCCCTCCGGGGATGGAAATGATCAAAGATAGATATTTACCATTGAGTAACTCCTCCAGTTGGCCTCACGGTGCTGAATATCACTAATTTTACTATGATATAACAAAATGGGAGGCATTACCCTTTATAAGAAAAAATGATCGGAAGATAAAATGTATCATCCTCAAAACAAATCTAAGAAATATATAATAGGATTCCATAATCAATCCTTCTTGCTTGTTTAAAAATAAAACAATTATAAATTTGATGAAACACCTTGTTATGTACCAAATGAAAAGATAAATAGCGACACCACAACTATACCAATGTTTGAGTTACTAATATCTTGAAAAGTCCACATAATCCTCTGGGAAACTAAATAATAGTTTTATATATATAGGATGATCATTAAAGTATACTCAGTATGATAATCATTGTCTCTCATGAACAAGTATGAGATTAATATAAATGATCTCATGAAAGAAAAGTGGAACCAAAAACACTGTAATGGCCTGTACCTATCTGGTCCGTTTCTTTGTGAAAATGTGGTGTTGGAGGTGATCTAGAAGGTCAAGGTGGCTTGGGGTGCGTTTGGGTGGACTTTTAAATAAATATAAAGGGTTATGGTCTTTGCACTGGAGGCGCACAGTTTGCCTAAACCGTGCGGCCAAACCGTGCAAGGATGGTCTTGGAGGCAGTGGCTAACGCATGGTAAGCGTACAGTTTGTCTAACTGTGTGGACTAACCTTGCGAGGAGTGGTTGTCGAGGCAGAAGAGAATGCATGGTTTGTGCACGGTTTGTTAAACTATGCAGACTAACCTTGCGGGCACGTAAAGTTAGATCCTAAATTTTAGGATCTTGACCGTTTTGCCTTTAATCACCTCATTTAAGTTCCTAATCGGCCATAACTCGGGATTACCCTTTCTTGGAGGTGGAAGAACCTCTCCCAAGCATATTGGAGGCTATTCGGAGGTTTCTCTTAGATAATTGAAGCCGGTTTCTTGAGGTATGTGGTCGTTCTTGTTTGGCTTCTTAGATCTACTTATATCTACTCCTCCTCTTCTCTCGTATTCTTAGATCTATGCCCGTTATGGGTTGTTCTAGGTGCGTGGATGTCGTTTGTGATGAGATTTGGTCTTGGTTGTGATAGGAGAGGAGATTTAAGGAGGATTCATGGAGAATCGATTCGGTTTCTTGGGCATTCATCGACCGTTGTGGTTTTCCTTGAAAACCCTTGAGGTAGGGGATTTGTGGCTTCTCTAATTATTCATGTGCAATCGTAGAGTTAGCATGATTTAACCCTTTGGATCACAATGAAATATACCCAATTAAATAAATGAACCAGATTAAAAGAATTGGCTTGATCGCATGTTTTTTCTTTGTACCATGATAACGGTTTGCCTCTTGATTTGCTAGACAGTGCGATATATATGCCTTGCTTGTTAGCATGTTGTTATTGATGGAAATTGATAAAGAAAGTAAAGCCTGAATTAATTGATAATTAATTGGCGAAAGATAAAGAGGCATGTGAATGAATCCGATTGTTTCCATTGTTGTAGTTGTTCTAATTTGATGTTGATCAAATTTGGCATAGTAAGCATATTTAATCTTCAGTGATATCTTACTGAATTGGTTCATGATGTTGGAACCAACGAATTGAATTTGTTAATTCAAGATGGATTAAATAACTTAATTGAGTTCCATGAAGGGTTCAGAGTTACCCACTTATTGTGAATTAGGGATAAAATCCCATTTGATGGGATTGTTGGTATTTGTTGTTTGAATGTCAAATGCCTTTTTAAAGGGCCAAGAGCCCAATTGTTGTAATGATTGTTTTCCTGCTGCTTGTGCTGTGCTATTTCCTTGGAAGGGGTGTTGTGATATCTTGTGTTGTGATGTGACCCTGTATGGGTGTTGTGATATGTGGAGGTAGGGAGGCCTTGTGGTTGTGGCAGCGGATGACGCCTAGAGTGGCAAGATGCATCGGTTTATGCATGTGGGTGTCAGGGAGGACACTAGGGATGATGGAATGGGATGGTTGTGATTGTTGGATGTTTATCTGCTTTAATTTTCCCCACTTCTCAAGGCAACTGGTCTTGCTTACACTTCTTCCAAAAGGGGTGAAGACGTACAGGGTATGCCATGTGCTTTTTTTGTTTAGCCTCTCGAGGGAGAATGGGCCTACTCACTTACTATATGCGGAAAAGACTAGATGGGTAGTATATCTACTCACCATGTTGTGCCCCCTTGTGTTTAGTAGCTTAGGATGCTTTTCTAGAATGTTTGGGAATGTGGGAAAGTAATTCTGGAATGAATGATTGATTAAATTATGATAATCCATGGGGATGGAGATGCTAGAATTTAAAGGTGATGTTGTAACTTTAAAGGAACAGTAAATTTTGAATGTAATGCCAAGAAACATTAAGTGTGGTTTTTGTTCATTGTTAATTAATGTGAAAATAATTAATTAACGTAAAGTGGGATTGATGAAAAAGGAATGAAGTAACCTAATGAAGTTCATTAACTGGTTGTGTGCTTATAGGATGCCTAATATTAGAAATAGTAGCCCGAAGTCCGAGAGACATTAACTGCAGTTGAGGCTAAGACTAGGTTATTCCCATAGTGTGGTTGTGAGTTATATATATCCTATACTTTTTGTGTTTCTATACGCTACTCCACCCTGTCAGTAAGGGAAACTGGCACCTCGGGGATTCTGAGCCCTGGGGGGTATTTTCCCCAACATTCTGATGGGAGGATGAATGGCTGACTACCCCTTTGACCCCGCTCTCTTCTCTTGGTAGATACTAGTGTCGTTGGCACAACAGTTAGTTTCCCCCATATATGTGTGTAGAGGGATGTAATGTCTTGTGGTTATTTCCACACATATATTCTGGATATAGTATCCTATAGACTATTATAGGTGTAACATGTATAGGCTGTGATGGCTTGAGGATCCTTACGCGGTGTATGGGCTGTAATGGCTTGAGGTACAATACCCGACGTATGGTACACGTTATGCAGGCTGTGGTGGCTCCCAGAAACAACCTGGTTACTTTTGGTTGATAGGATGGTGTGGTGCTTAGCCCAAGTGTCTTCGGGCAAGCCTTTGTGGTGCACGAGGTGCAGATTGTGGAGCTTAGCATAAGTTTATACAGGTAAGTCTTTGGAGAGAGATGCACATGACATATGTCGTTGGGGAAAAGAGGAAAACCCGTTGGGAGGTAGTAGCGGGGTACCCTTTATATCCTTTCTTATATGATATATTCTTGTATGTGTTACTTGGTGAGAGTAGCCATGGTGAGGTTGGGGACATAGTATACCTGTTTAGGCGACGAGTTAGTTTCACTGTTGTTTATTGTGATTTAGCATGATTTCTTTATATTTGCATGAGAGGATTTGGGGAGGATCCTACTAAGTATACTATTATACTCACCCTATGTATATATAAACTGTATTTCAGGTCGCTTGGAGCAGGTTGGAGATCAAGCTGGTTTTTACTAGCTTGAGGTTGCAGGAGCTATTCGGGCTTGTGGTAGCTGCTATTTTTACATTGTTTTAGGTGCTTGTAGTTTTCCCCTTTTAGTTGTAGTAATTTTGAATGGCATTTCATATATGTACATGGGTTTCTTTTATAGTTCATTTGGAGTTGGTTGGTGTCTATCTTATCTCTCTCTTTCGCATGTGTTCTCTTAGATTGTAATCTCTCCCATCAGTGAGTCTATTATACCCTCGGTGCTAGTCACCAACTCGGGGCCTACTGGAGGTGGTACTCGGGGGTCATTATCTCCCTTTCCACATTTCTGGCCCAGGAGGCGTACACTTTGTGGGGAGCGGGTCGTGATAGAGTGGTATCAGAGCTAGGTTGAGGGATAAGATGGAGTTTGGAGTTAGGTATAGGTGAGGTTGCATGGGTTGGTAGGGAAACAATGTCATTCGTGTTTAGCAAGTGAGGTAAACACTGGAGACCGGCTGAGACATAGGTGTTTAGGGCCCCCTATGATATGATGCACGCACCTTTATGTTTACAATGGCTACTAATCAGGGTGATACTGGTTGCAGGGTAGAGACCTAGGAAAAGATCATGCATCATTCTTCATTGTGACTATGTTTGAATAGATAGACCTTGGGATAGGTTATCCTAAAACAAATGAAAGAAAAAAATTAATTAATTAATGTTGAGTCTTCCGTATTCTAGGCTTAGGAGCTCTAACGATTGTTCTTTTGCAGGTATGGCTCCAGGTCGACGTCCCCGTCAGGTTTGTGTAGAAGATGTCCAGCAGGCTGTCCCAACAGATCGCCGTAGGGTGGAGGTCGACGACGAAGCCTCTTAGAGGTAGAGACTCCGAGAGTTTCAGCGCCAGATTCGGAAAAAGTATGAGGGCTCCATTTCAGATGCAGTAACGAAAGACTAGTTAGAGGAAGTCGACATAGGCTTTAGTTCTATCTGTGCTTAGAAAGAGCACTGGGTGTCCTTGGTTATGACGATTCTGCATGGAGCAACAAGGCGGTGGTGGATCTTGTTCCTTAGGGATCGTGAGGATTCATCGATCTCCTGGGAGGAGTTCCGAGACAAGTTTAGAGTTGAGTTCATTTTTTTGACTGCGAAGGCATCGAGTCGTCAGGAGCTTCTTACCCTTCGGCAGGGGAGCTCCAGTGTTTGAGAGTTTGGAATCCATTTCAATAACCTTCTATGATATTCTTCGGACCTATTACCAGATGAGGATTCTAGGGATAGACATTTCAAGGAGGTTTTGCATCCAGATATCTAGCACAAGGTCACCCCATTTATACTGAAGACATATCTTGAGGTGCTGGAGAGAGCGGAGGTTGTCGAGAGGACTTTGTCCAGGACTGGATCATCACAAGAGGGGAATCCTCATGATTCCTCATGAAGCAAGGATGTGGTCTGGGGTTCCTAGTTTTTAGGGCAGAAGAGTTTACATTCAGCCGGGGGTAGGTCCCATCCCTTTGCATCTAATTTCTTCGGAGGCAGCAACTCACAGGCCTATGCCAAGGGATCTGGCTCTTGTTTTTCTTGTGGTGGTTGTGGACATTAGCAGTGGGAGTGCCCGACTTTTTAGAGCAGTCATCATGCACCGGGTGCTCCACTCCAGGTTCGTCCGTTGAGGTAGTTCCAAATGAGTTGCAGCAGCCAGTTGCACCAGATTTCGATCAGCAGAGGGTAGATGGGGCAGGCAGAGGACAGTCCCATGATGCTCCTCATCCTCAGAGAGTAGAGCGCGGCCATGGTGGTGGTCATCATCAGGGTCAGAGAGGCTATGGAGGAGGTCATGGTCAGCTTCATGCCCTAGTGTTTCCATCTCCAGATGAGCCAGACATCATTTGAGATACCCTTTTCTTGTTTTCTACCATGTTTTATGCCTTGTTTGATTCAGGAGTGACACACTACTTCATATCACCTACCCTTGTCCATGCCTTGGGACATGAGGTGGAGAGGCTTCCAGTGCCCTTGGTGTTGACTATGCCAGTTGGAGGTCAAGATAGCTTGTTTGAAGTATGTAGATATTGTGAGCTAGTGTTGGGGCAACACTGCTCTTGGGAATATTTCATATATTTAAGAATACAACCATATGATGTCATCCTCAGCATGGATTAGTTGTATTCAGTATAGGATATTGTGGATTGCTCCAGGAAGATGGTCATTTTCCTTGGTGCCGATGGAGAGAAGGTGGTGTTTGTTGGTGAGCGAGATCCTCAAATGGGTCATAAGCGTGTTCCATCCTTATCATCCATGGTGGCTGAGATAATGCTGAGTTCTTCAGAGGTTTGGTAGTTGGCGTTTCCTAGGGTCACAGAGGATTACCCTAATGTCTTTCTCGAAGAGGTTGTAGGATTACCCCCTTGACGAGAGATCTAGTTTGGGATCGAGCTACATCCAGGAGAGTCTTCTATCTCTATGTCTCCGTATATGATGGCCCCTTCCGAGTTACGAGAGCTACATATACATCTTTATGGTCTGTTTCAGTGTGGTTTTGTTCAACCAAGTGTGTCACCATGGGGTGCACCAGTTCTGTTCGTAAAGAAGGCCGACGACAGTTTGTGGTTGTGCGTCGATTATCGTCGCTTAGTCAAAGTGACAATAAAGAACCGCTATCCTCTTCTTCATAATAATGACTTTTTCGATCAACTGAATGGTGCCAGTTGGTTCTCAAATATCGACATGTGGTCAGGATATCATCAGATGTGTGTGAAGGATGAGTATATCTCGAAGACTGCTTTCCGTTGTCATCATGGGCATTATGAGTTCTTTGTAATTCCATTTGGTGTGGCGAATGCTCCAGCTGTGTTCATGGGTTTGATGAATGTTGTGTTCCATGAGTTCTTGGAAAAGTTCGTGGTAGTTTTAATCGATGACATCCTTGTGTACTCCACATTTGAAAAGGAGCATGCAGATCATTTGTGAGCCATCTTGGGAGTTCTTCATCAACATTAGCTGTTTGGGAAGTTGTCGAAGTGTGAGTTTTGGGATCAAGATGTCCGTTTCATGGGGCATGTTGTATCCCAATAGGTAGTAGCTGTGGATCCTTAGAAGATAGAAGAAGTTTTGTCTTGGGCAGCCCCCAAGACAATGTCAGAGGTGTAAAGTTTCCTTGGTCTCGCAGGCTACTACAGGAGGTTCGTAGCCAACTTATCCCGAGTTGCAACTCCTCTAACATCTTTGACCAGGAAAGATCATGTAACACCCGAGACTTTTATGTTATATGAATCATCAAAGGAATCTTTTTCTACACAACACTTGCTTGGATTGCTTCACACGCAATCGCGACCTTCCTCGATAGCTTGCGTCGTACGCAATACCGAGTTTCACTAAACAACAATATGCTATTAAAACTAGCCGTTATGAATAGTAATAACCACTTTTTGAAATTTTATAAATTTTATTTTTCAAAATGGACTTCATTTTTGGACTCAGAATATCGAAATTAGCCTAGGGTTAAATTTTGGTATTTTTCTGAAAACTTTCAATTTTTGATGAATAGTGAAACCACTAAGTGGTAGGTTAAAAACTGAATTTTGCATAAAACTTAATTTTACCGCTTCTGTGAATGGAATTTCAAAAATCCTACAGACACGGTTGATATCAGTAAGTAAAATGTGGTTCAATGAGATAAAAATAATTTTTTGGTGAATAGTAACTTTTTACTTTTTTTTACCGCGGTTAATAGTAAATAGGGTAACTAAGGGTAAATATGATATTAATATTACCCTAACACATGTCCTAATTCTATTGGACAAGTGTAATTCAACCAAAAACAAACTTAGGAATAAAATATGACCATTTAGGCCCACTTGGATTAGATTAGGACATTTATTATTAATTTATTTAATGAAGGGTTAAAATAGTTAAAATCAAAGTTTAATAAGTAAATCATTTTTAATATGGGGTTATACATAAGATAAATTCGACTATAAATATTCATTAGAAAGCTAAAAAGATTTCCTACATAATGGTATTTTATTTATAATTTTTAGACATTAAATAATTTAATTTATTTATGACACAATGATGATGCAGTAATTATCTTATTAATGAAATATTGACATAATTGGTGTTATAAACACCAAAATAAATGTCATTTGAGACTTTTTATGAATTCCACTAATTTTATAGGTTACTATGATATATTAGTGTTGATTTAATCTACTTAATTAGAACATATAATTCTGTTATGACTTTCACAAAAATCATATATCAAATAGTGTCATAATTGACACAAAATAGTTTTTAAATAAAATATTATATTATTAATTGTTATTTTATTCCTAAAAATCTAATGTTCGGCCAAATGACTTAGATAAGGATATATATATTAATAATAAACAATTTGGGGTTCGTTTGGCATGTTATAGTAAGTGTATTAACCTTATAGTGAAAGAAAACAAAAAGACACGGTAAAAGTTAAATTATTTAACTTAGAGTTAAATCTAATTGATAAGGTTAAAATAATACCCTAAACTTGTCTAAATCCTATTGGTTGATAAGATTTAGACCCATACCCACTTTAGCTTCGAAATAAGACCCTTTGGAACCATTATAAACCGATTTTGACTTTAATATAAAATAATATTTTGAGATATTCCTAAGGTGCCCCTCTCCTCCCTTATAAAAGGGCACCTCCTCCCCCTCCTCCTCACACCAATTTGAGCATTCAAGCTCGGCCAAACCCTGCCATTTTCTCCTCTCCACTTACCTAGAATAATCCTAGAGGTCATGTTATTCTTCAAAGACCAATCTTAGTTCCCTAAGTGGAGGATTCAAAGAGGCGTTCCAAAGAAGAGGTAATATCCTTTACCGATCTTTTCAATTTCTTTCTTCTTCAACTTCTTCTCCTTTAGTTGTTTCATGATAAAGTAATAACATCAGTATTAATTACATACTGATATGTTATTATAAATATGAAACAACCCTAATTCACCTTCTATCCACCCCACGGAAAAATGAAATCACCGCGCGTGCGTACGTACAGAATACCGTCTCCACGTCGTGGTGTAATCTATTTTTCCACAATCACTTTAAAAGGATGGGTATAATGGTGTAATGAGTAACTATTTATGATTATTATAATGTAATATTGATACTGAAATAATATATATATACTCCAATACAGTTCCACGATCATAGGAACGATATCATCACTCGTGCGTACGTACGGAGTACCGTCTCCACGATGTGATGCGACTCGTTCTACATGATCATCATTACATAGTAATTATATAAATGAATTGAATGAATAAATATGATATATGTTACACTAATACCATTCTGGATATAAGGTATCTATAACCTTAAAATAATAATAAGAATTTATTCGGCAAAACACGCATAAGAACAAAAGGCAATAAAGACCCGAGTAACAAGTAACAATGAAATATTACTAACAAGAAGCTAAGAATATGACCATATATGATATCATATCAATATATATGATTCTGGAATAAGTAAATAACATTATTTAAACCATTATACAGGAGCTTCGGACACGTACAAAGCAAATCGGACCTAAGGTAAGGGAAATATCACAATCTCATTTTTATCCGAGATTGTTTATTCGTAAGTATTTACTGGGGTGTATTTTATCATCCACATCCATGTTTCATCAATATGTAATATTATTTCCATCCACCTAAAATTGTTTAAATCCATTTTTACCCTTAGGTGAGTTTTTAGTAATATGTATGAAAGGAATCTTTTGTCGTACGAGGTACTTTTTGACTTTTCCGACAAAAGTACGAAGAATGTTTTTTTAACTTATACGGCATGAATGGATTCTTAAAACATTATTTCCAAGAAGCTTCCTTTACAAGTTTTCAAGTTTATTTTTAATCAACTTCTTTTATTTTAAAGTCGTATGACATGTTATGAAAGGAAAAATGTTTTTGAAGTAGAAAGGATATTTTCCTCAAGAATGGAGTTCAAATGTTTTATCAAAATTATTTTCCATCTAAGATAATATAGGGTTCTGTTTTTATCCCTATTATTACATTGATTTGATTATGCTTTGAGGAAATTATTTTTATGAAGTCATTTACCTTATATGATTTGTTTTATGATGTCGTGATGTTTCAAGAATCCCATTTTTATTACATGGGTTACGCTATGATGTATGGTTTATGATTATGTGGCACACATAAGAAAGGATTCATTATAAGATGGGTGGGACCTATATCTCCCTCCAATGCATTGGGTAAAGATTTTATATCTCATGAGATAGACATGGCTGGAACGGTAGGTTATACCGGTTCAGTGAAACAGGACTGGAACGAGGGTGACTCGGTTCAGAAAGGGACTTTGTCCACTAAGATAGTCTTGGCAATGAGTCTTGACTAACAAGAAATGATTTTCCATGATTATGTGTGCATGCCACAAAGTTTCAAGTTTTATGTTATGATTATGGGGATCTCATTTTCACTTCTATGATTTGTTCCATGTTAAGATATTATGATCTCTTTTTGCAGGTTATGATTTTCAAAAAGATATGATATGATTTTTATTTCCTTTATTTGCCCTTGCTGAGCATTTGAGCTCACCCTTTTATGTTTTCTTTTCCCCAGGTCAGGAAGATGGATATTAAGTAGAATATGCTAAAAGGGACCCTAGATATGATGAAATAAATGGGAGACACCGTAGAAGATTTATGAAACAGTTGTTTATGTTTCCCAGTTTCTAAAGACACTATACCTATACGGTCCTTTGTGGTTTTGTCATATGTTGTAATAAGTGTGCTTCAATTTTGAAGTATTAACAATGTATGTAAAGTATGGGTCGTTATAGTTGGTATCAGAGGAAAGGTATAGTCAACCTTTGGAAACTAGGATGTGAAAGCCTTAGTAAGAACCCTAAGGATAAGTCTAAGCATAGATCACAATCTTAGTGTTTTAGAAATGGCCATGAATACCCTAGGATAAGACCTTAAGTGTGAAATTTTATCCTTGATCATATGGTTTTCCTATTATAATTAGTGTTTCTCACACTATTCTTCTTGGTTTTAGTCAATGGCTGGAACCCGAAGGAACCGTGTTAATGCGGAATGCGATGGGAAATGCAATGATTGTCCCCCTGAGCAACCAAACGATATGGGAACTGGAATGCAAAATCTTGTAGCCAAGCTCACAAAACTTTCTCAAGCTATGAATCATGCAGGACTTCCAAACGAGCAAAGGAAGGAGCAACATTCTGTTGAATCCTTCATGAGGCAGCGTCCACCTTCTTTCAGCGGGTCTACTGATCCATTAGTTTCTGAACAATGGATTAGTACTACTGAAAAGATATTTTCAGTTCTTCAATGTTCTGAGCATGATAAAGTCATCCTAGCAGTGTATCGTTTGGAAGGAGATGCTGATCAATGGTGGAATCTTATTAAGAATACGAGGCAAAGGGATTAAATAGAGTCTATGGAATGGGACGAGTTCAAGAACTTATTTTTCAATAAGTACTTCCCTCGTATTCTCCGAACAAAGATGGAGAAAGAGTTCCTTGAACTGAAGCAAAGGGATGATGAATCTGTTGGTACCTATGAAGCAAATTTTACAATACTTGCAAGGTACGCTTCTGGTATTATTATCCAACCTGAGAGTAAGATCGATCGATTCTTTAGTGGCTTAAAACCAAGTCTTTGAAGGGCGTTAGCCATAAGGGACTTCAATAGCTATGAGGAAATCGTTCGATGTGCTCTCAAAGTCGAGATGGAGATTGGAGTAACCCATCAGTCACATGGGCTTGATAAGAAGAGGAAGATGGAATTCAAAGGAAAATCTAAAGAGCACACTGAAAAGAAGATGAGCTTTCCCTTATGCTCAATGTGTGGAAAGAAACATGGAGGGAGTTGTCTTAAAGGGACAAGTAAATGATTTAAATGTGGAAAGGATGGTCATCGGGCATTTGAATGCCGTGATAATGGGAAGAAGATGTCTAATGACGCAAATAAAGGAAGGGATACACAGAATGAACCTACTACACTTCAATGTTTCAAGTGCAAGGAGATGGGGCATTGTGCCAATCAATGCCCAAATCCAAGGGTTGATGATGATGGTCGACGTCAACAAAATCTTAAGGCTAAAGAAAAAGGAAAGTCACATGCAATTTCTATCAGCGATGTGGAGTACGATAACGAAGTGGTGAAAGGTACACTTACCATCCACTCTAAAGTAGCAAATGTTTTATTTGATTCTGGATCCACCCACTCTTTTATTTCTGAAAAATTTTCTAAGGGTATCACCGTATTACCTCAACAATTAGATGTTGAGTTAGCTGTGACAACACCTAATGGCACAACAGTCACTTCAAAAGTTTATAATTCTTCTCCGATCGAAGTTTGTGGGAAAGTGCTTCCTGCAAATCTTGTGATCCTTCCTTTAGTAGAATTTGATGTGATTCTTGGCATGGATTGGCTTTCTCTACATGGATCTCATATCAATTTCCAAAGAAGGGAAGTCACATTTCATATTCCAGATCAATCTACGATCATCTATCAATGGAAGGATGAACATAACCTTCAAGTGGAAATTTCTTCCATCTTATGGGTATTGATTCCACTAAATGAAGGTTATTTATCTCAAATGGTTGGTGAGAAACTCACGATTAAGAATATGCCCATTGTACGAGAGTTTGATGATGTATTTCCGGAGGAATTACCGGGTCTTCCACCAAATCGTGAAGTTGAGTTTTCAATAGAACTCGTACCGGGTGCTTTGCCAATTTCAAAGACACCTTATAGAATGGCCCCAATTGAGTTGCAGGAATTGAAGAAGCAACTCCAAGAGAATCTTGATAAGGGATTCATACGCCCTAGTGCGTCACCTTGGGGATCACCTGTTTTAGTTGTTAAGAAGAAATATGGATCAATGAGACTCTGTATTGATTATCGAGAACTTAACAAGATCACTATCAAGAACAAATATCCTCTCCCACGCATTGATGACTTATTTGACCAACTACGCGGAGCTCAATACTTTTCCAAGATTGATCTTCATTCAGGGTATCATCAATTAAGGGTCAAAAGGGAGGATATACCAAAGACGGCTTTCCGTACAAGGTATGGACACTATTAATTTATAGTGATGCCATTTGGTCTTACTAATGACCCTGCTATCTTCATGGATCTAATGAATAGAGTCTTTAGAGACTATCTTGATCAATTTGTGGTAGTCTTTATAGACGATATTCTTGTCTATTCAAAGAGAAAGGAAGAGCATGAAGATCACTTGATAATTATATTGAAGACCCTAAGAAAGGAGAAGCTTTATGCCAAATTTACCAAGTGTGAATTTTGGCTTCAAACAGTTGCATTTTTGGGTCACATAATCTCAAAAGAGGGGATATCTGTGGATCCAGCAAAAACAGAGGTTATCGAAAGATGGTCAAGACCAACAACAGTAACTAAGATCCGAAGTTTTTTTGGTTTGGCTGGATATTATCGACGTTTTGTAAAGGATTTTTCACGATTATCTAATCCACTCACCAAGTTGACTCGGAAAGGAGTTAAGTTTCTCTGGACGGAAGAATGTGAAGAGAATTTCAAGGAGTTGAAAAGAAGGTTATCCAGTGCACCTGTGCTCACACTGCCTTGTAGTGGAGAAAGGTTTGTGATCTACAGTGATGCATCCAAGAAGGGATTGGGGTGTTTTCTTATGCAAAATGATATGGTGATAGCTTATGCCTCGCGAAAGTTGAAAATCCATGAGCAAAATTACCCAACACATGATTTGGAGTTGGCTGCGGTAATCTTTGCATTAAAGATTTGGAGGCATTACCTTTATGGTGAAAGGTGTGATATTTATACTGATCATAAAAGTTTAAAGTATATTTTCACACAAAAGGAGCTGAATATGCGCCAAAGAAGATGGTTGGAGCTGATTAAGGATTATGACTGCTCAATCCATTACCACCCTGGGAAAGCAAACAAGGTGGCAGATGCATTAAGTCGACAAGACCATGCTAGTTTATCCATGATGAGGATCACAAAAGATCCAATATTTATGGATTTACAAAGGATGGATCTTGGAATTATAATGGAAGGGGAAAAATCTTATCTTTCTCAAATGAATGTTCAACCATCTATACATGTGAAGATTAAAGAGGCATAGAAAGAAGATGTCGAGTTACAAAAGAAGGTGAGAAATGTTCCTGAATTCAACCTTGATTGTGATGGGATAATAAAGTTCAGGAATCGGGTTTGTGTTCCTCCCATCCCCGAATTAAAGAAGGAGCTGCTGGATGAGGCTCATAGTTCATCATTCTCTATTCATCCTGGAAGCACGAAGATGTATAGGGACCTAAAAGCGTACTTCTGGTGGGATGGCATGAAAAGAGATGTTGCTGAATATGTCTCTCGATGCTTGGTTTGTCAACAAGTTAAAGCTGAGAGACAAAAGTCTAAGGGGATGTTACAACCATTACCCATACCCGAATGGAAATGGGAAAACATCACTATGGACTTTGTCACAGGACTTCCTAAAACATCCAAAGGCAATAATGCTATCTGGGTCATAGTTGATCGTCTTACAAAGTCTGCACACTTCATTTCTATTAGAGAGGATTTCTCTCTAGATCAGCTTGCCAGGATATATGTAACGGAAGTGGTAAGATTGCATGGAGTACCACTTTCTATTATATCTGATCGAGATCCGAGATTTACCTCGAAGTTCTGGTGAAGTCTTCAGCATACTCTGGATACAGAGTTGAGTTTCAGCACTGCTTATCATCCCCAGACAGACGGTCAGTCTGAGAGAACAATTCAAACCCTAGAAGATATGTTGAGAGCATTCTCTATGGATTTCAAAGGAGGTTGGGATCAACACCTACCTTTGGTGGAATTTTCTTATAATAATAGCTTTCACTCCAGTATTCAAATGGATCCTTATGAAGCTCTCTATGGAAAGAAATGCAGGACTCCAACTTACTGGGATGAAGTTGGGGAAAGAAAGCTATTAGGACCTGATCTCGTTGATGAAATGGCAGAAAAGGTCAGATCTATTCAACAACACATAAGAGCAGCTCAGATTCGATAGAAAAGCTATGCCGACAACCGAAGAAAAGACCTAGAGTTTGAAGTGGGTGATAAAGTGTTCTTACGAATATCTCCCTGGAAGAGGGTTATGAGATTTGGAAAGAAGGGGAAGTTGAGCCCTAGATATATCGGTCCTTTCGAAATACTGGATCGTGTTGGGAAGGTCGCTTACCGATTGGCGCTTCCACCGAATCTCTCTCAAGTTCACGATGTGTTCCATGTATCTCTCCTGAGAAAGTACATACCAGATCCTTCACATGTACTCAGCTCAGAAGTTGTACCGCTGGAGCAAGATCTTTCTTATGAAGAACAACCGATAGAGATTCTGGATCGTAGCGAAAAAGTCCTACAAAACAAGACCACTCGATTGGTGAAAGTTTTATGGAGGAACCACCAACTTGAAGAAGCTACATGGGAGATTGAGGATATGATGAGGGAGAAGTATCCTCATTTGTTTGTTACAAAGTGACAAATTTTGAGGGCGAAATTCTTTTTAAGGGGTGTAGAATGTAACACCCAAGAATTTTATGTTATATGAATCATCAAAGGAATCTTTTTCTACACAACACTTGCTTGGCTTGCTTTACACGCAATCGCGACCTTCCTCGATAGCTTGCGTCGTACGCAATACCGAGTTTCACTAAACAACAATATGCAATTAAAACTAGCCGTTATGAATATTAATAACCACTTTTTGAAATTTTATAAATTTTATTTTTCAAAATGGACTTCATTTTTGGACTCAGAATATCGAAATTAGCCTAGGGTGAAATTTTGGTATTTTTCTGAAAACTTTCAATTTTTGATGAATAGTGAAACCACTAAGTGGTAGGTTAAAAACTGAATTTTGCATAAAACTTAATTTTACCGCTTCTGTGAATGGAATTTCAAAAACCCGACAGACACGGTTGATATCAGTAAGTAAAATGTGTTTCAATGAGATAAAAATAATTTTTTGGTGAATAGTAACTTTTTACTTTTTTTTTACTGCGGTTAATAGTAAATAGGGTAACTAAGGGTAAATATGATATTACTATTACCCTAACACATGTCCTAATTCTATTGGACAAGTGTAATTCGACCAAAAGCAAACTTAGGAATAAAATATGACCATTTAGGCCCACTTGGATTAGATTAGGACTTTTATTATTAATTTATTTAAAGAAGGGTTAAAATAGTTAAAATCCAAGTTTAATAAGTAAATCATTTTTAATATGGGGTTATACATAAGATAAATTCGACTATAAATATTCATTAGAAAGCTAAAACGATTTCCTACATAATGGTATTTTATTTATAATTTTTAGACATTAAATAATTTAATTTATTTATGACACAATGATGATACAGTAATTATCTTATTAATGAAATATTGACATAATTGGTGTTATAAACACCAAAATAAATGTCATTTGAGACTTTTTATGAATTCCACTAATTTTATAGGTTACTATGATAAATTATTGTTGATTTAATCTACTTTATTTGAACATATAATTCTGTTATGACTTTCACAAAAATCATATATCAAATAGTGTCAAAATTGACACAAAATAGTTTTTAAATCAAATATTATATTATTAATTGTTATTTTATTCCTAAAAATATAAGGTTTGGCCAAATGACTTAGATAAGGATATATATATTAATAATAAACAATTTGGGGTTCTTTTGGCATGTTATAGTAAGTTTATTAACCTTATAGTGAAAGAAAACAAAAAGAAACGGTAAAAGTTAAATTATTTAACTTAGAGTTAAATCTAATTGATAAGGTTAAAATAATACCCTAAACTTGTCTAAATCCTATTGGTTGATAGTATTGCGACCCATCCCCACTTTATCTTCTAAATAAGACCCTTGGGAAGCATTATAAACCGATTTTGACTTTAATATAAAATAATATTTTGAGATATTCCTAAGGTGCCCCTCTCCTCCCTTATAAAAGGGCACCTCCTCCCCCTCCTCCTCACACCAATTTGAGCACTCAAGCTCGGCCAACCCCTGCCATTTTCTCCTCTCCACTTCCCTAGAATAATCCTAGAGGTCCTGGTCTTCTTCAAAGACCAATCTTAGTTCCCTAAGTGGAGGATTCAAAGAGGCGTTCCAAAGAAGAGGTAATATCCGTTACCGATCTTTTCAATTTCTTTCTTCTTCAAATTCTTCTCCTTTAGTTGTTTCATGATAAAGTAATAACATCAGTATTACTTAAATACTGATATGTTATCATAAATATGAAACAACCCTAATTCACCTTCTATCCACCCCACGGAAAAATGAAATCACCGCGCGTGCGTACGTACAGAATACCGTCTCCACGCCGTGGTGTAATCTATTTTTCCACCATCACTTTACAAGGATGGGTATAATGGTATAATAAGTAACTATTTATGATTATTATAAAGTAATATTGATACTGAAATAATATATATATACTCCAATACAGTTCCACGATCATAGGAATGATATCATCACTCGTGCGTACGTACGGAGTACCGTCTCCACAATGTGATGCGACTCATTCAACATGATCATCATTACATAGTAATTATATAAATGAATTGAATGAATAAATATGATATATGTTACAATAATACCATTATGGATATAAGGTATCTATAACCATAAAATAATAATAAGAATTTATTCGGCAAAACACGCATAAGAACAAAAGGCAATAAAGACCCGAGTAACAAGTAACAATGAAATATTACTAAAAAGAAGCTAAGAATATGACCATATATGATATAATATCAATATATATGATTCTGGAATAAGTCAATAACATTATTTAAACCATTATACAGGAGCTTCAGACATGTACAAAGCAAATCGGACCTAAGGTAAGGGAAATATCACAATCTCATTTTTATCCGAGATTGTTTATTCGTAAGTATTTACTGGGGTGTATTTTATCATCCACATCCATGTTTCATCAATATGTAATATTATTTCCATCCACCTACAATTTTTTAAATCCATTTTTACCCTTCGGTGAGTTTTTAGTAATATGTATGAAAGGAATCTTTTGTCGTATGAGGTACTTTTTGACTTTTCCGACAAAAGTACGAAGAATGTTTTTTTAACTTATACGGCATGAATGGATTCTTAAAACATTATTTCCAAGAAGCTTCCTTTACAAGTTTTCAAGTTTATTTTTAATTAACTTCTTTTATTTTAAAGTCGTATGACATGTTATGAAAGGAAAAATGTTTTTGAAGTAGAAAGGATATTTTCCTCAAGAATGGAGTTCAAATGTTTTATCAAAATTATTTTCCATCTAAGATAATATAGGGTTCTGTTTTTTCCCTATTATTACATTGATTTGATTATTTTTTGAGGAAATTATTTTTATGAAGTCATTTACCTTATATGATTTGTTTTATGATGTCATGATGTTTCAAGAATCCCATTTTTATTACATGGGTTATGCTATGATGTATGGTTTATGATTATGTGGCACACATAAGAGAGGATTCATTATAAGATGGGTGGGACCTATATCTCCCTCCAATGCATTGGGTAAAGATTTTATATCTCAGGAGATAGACATGGCTGGAACGGTAGGTTATACCGGTTCAGTGAAACAGGACTGGAACGAGGGTGACTCGGTTCAGAAAGGGACTTTGTCCACTAAGATAGTCTTGGCAATGAGTCATGACTAACAAGAAATGATTTTCCATGATTATGTGTGCATGCCACAAAGTTTCAAGTTTTATGTTATGATTATGGGGATCTCATTTTCACTTCTATGATTTGTTCCATGTTAAGATATTATGATCTCTTTTGCAGGTTATGATTTTCAAAAAGATATGATATGATTTTTATTTCCTTTATTTGCCCTGGCTGAGCATTTGAGCTCACCCTTTTATGTTTTCTTTTCCCCAGGTCAGGAAGATGGATATTAAGTAGAATATGCTAAAAGGGACCCTAGATATGATGAAATAAATGGGAGACACCGTAGAAGATTTATGAACCAGTTGTTTATGTTTCCCAGTTTCTAAAGACACTATACCTATACGGTCCTTTGTGGTTTTGTCATATGTTGTAATAAGTGTGCTTCAATTTTGAAGTATTAACAATGTATGTAAAGTATGGGTCATTATAGATCAGGCTTTCATATGGACTGATAAGTGTCAGGCAACTTCCAAGTATCTAAAAGGGAAGATAGTAAGTGCTCTAGCCCTTTGTCTTCCAACTGAGGGAGTTCAGTTTGATGTTTTCTGCGATGCTTCACAACTGGGGTTAGGTTGTGTCCTCATGAAGAAGAGGTCATTTTTTTCTTATGGGTCTTAGCAGTTGCATCCCCATGATCATAACTATTCCACCCATGATCTTGAGATGGAAACCGTGGTGTTTTCTCTAAAGTTTTAGAGACAATACCTCATTGGTGAACACTTTGTGGTCTTCACCGACCATAAGAGTTTGAGGTATGTTTTCTCCCAGCGTGATATGAACATGCGACAACATCAGTGGATAGAGTTCTTGAAGGAATATAACTTCGATATATCATATACACTTGGAAAAGGGAATGT
Organism: Viscum album; assembly: GCA_963277665.1. Classification (NCBI taxonomy): domain Eukaryota; kingdom Viridiplantae; phylum Streptophyta; class Magnoliopsida; order Santalales; family Viscaceae; genus Viscum; species Viscum album. The sequence goes on from OY728129.1 coordinate 967,113,910, forward strand.
TGTAGCTGATGCACTGAGCCGAAGGATACGTAGTGATGCTGTGCATGAATCTGGTGGTTTTGGGAGAGTAATGGAGGAAATATCAGCTTTACATATTGACATGGGAGAAGTTGGGGGTATAGGTTATCTTTTCTAGATGATAGTGCAGTCATCCCTGATGTAGAGGGTAGAAGAGTCCCAGTTGGGGGATCTAGAGGTGGAGGTTTGGAGAGACCGAGTTGTTTGTGGTGAGGCCCCTGATGGTTGGTCTGAAGATGAACAACACAGATTGTTGTATCATGGAAGTTTTTTTGTTCCCTTGGCAATGTGCGAGACGGTTCTCAGAGAGTTTCATGGTTCTTCTTTAGTAGAGAATCCTAGTGTGACAAAGATGTACTGATCATTGAGGAGTCAGTTTTGGTGGCATGGGTTGAAGCATGCGGTACAGAGTTTGTGTCTCGATGTTTAGTATGTCAGAAGGTGAAGGCCAAACATCGGGTTCCTGGTGGTCTTCTCCAACCATTAAAGATTCCTCAGTGGAAGTGGGAGGACATCTCAATGGACTTTGTTACTGGTTTACCTCGAGTTCCAGGAGGACATGATGCTATTTGGGTGGTAGTGGATCATTTAACAAAATCATCTCACTTTATAGTGATCAAGGAGTCGAGCTCAGTGGAAGTTTTGTCGAGGCAGTTTTTGCAGGAGGTGGTGAGACTTCATGGAGTCCCTAGGACAATCATTTATGATCGAGATCCTCATTTTACCTCCAGGGTGTGGAAAGGTCTCCAACATTCTTTGGGTTCTCAGCTATGTCTTAGCACTGCTTTTCATCCTCAAACTAATGTTTAGACAGAGTGAACCATCCAAACTCTTGAATACATGTTACACTCTTGTGTTCATGGTTTTGGAGGCTCATGGGTGAGGCACTTACCCTTGCTGGAGTTCACTTACAATAACTGTTTTCACTCCACCATCAGTATGACACCGTTTGAATCCTTGTATGGACGACCTTGCCATTCTACGTTGTTCTAGATTGGGGTTGTAGAGTCAGAAATTCTCGGACCGGAACTAGTGACGAATACAACAGAGATGGTTCAGGTGATTCATGAGAGGATGAAGACAGTTCAAGATCATCAGAAATCATATGCCGATCAAAGATGGAGACCCTTATAGTTTGATGTTGGGGATCATGTGTTTCTGAAGGTGACTCCCCGTCATGGGCAGCGAAGGTCTAGTCGTATGAGTAAGCTTTCTCCTCGCTTTGTTAGGATTTTTGAGGTATTATCTCATGTTGGAGTTGTAGCGTATCGACTAGTGATACCCCCTCAGATGAGTCGGATACATGATGTTTTCCATGTATCACAACTACGTCTTTATCCACATGATGACTACCACATCATTGATTGGGGGGATATCGATGTTGATGATGATGCCACCTTTGAGTAGCAACCTATGGAGATCCAATAATGCAAGGATAAAGTGTTCAACAGACGTTACATCCCCTTAGTTCATGTTTTTTGGCAACACGGTGGCATGGAGGAGAGTACTTGGGAATGTGAGTCACAGATACGTGCTCAGTACCCAGAGTTGTTTGATGTTTAACTCTTTTCATGTATCGTTATAGCTTTTTTGGTTTTGAAACCTTCATGTTTATCAGATGTCTCCCTTTGTTGATTTGGTGGCTTTCTCTCTTTTGAGAGGTATCTTGGTGGGTTTTTGTTTAGACCCTATTTCGTTTTCTCCATAGGTGGGTTTTGGATTCTCGAGGATGAGAATGTTTTGAGAGGTATCTGATGTAATGGCCCGGACCTCTTCGGTCCATTCCATTGTGAAAATGTGGTGTTGGAGGTGATCTGGAAGGTCAAGGTGGATTGGGGTGCGTTTGGATGGACTTTTAAAGAAATCTAAAGGGTTATGGTCTTTGCACGGGAGGCGCACGGTTTGCCTAAACCTTGTGGCAAAACCGTGCAAGGCTAGTCTTAGAGGTAGTGGATAACACACAGTTAGCACATCGTTTGTCTAACCGTGCAGACTAACCATTCGAGGATTGGTTGTCGAGGCAGAAGCTAATGCATGGTTAGCACACAGTTTGTTAAACTGTGAGGACTAACCATGCAGGCACTTAAATCTGGATCCTAAATTTTAGGATCTTGACCATTTTTCAATAATCACCTCATTTATTCCCCTAATTGGCCATAACTCGGGATTACCCTTTCGTGGAGGTGTAAGAACCTCTCCCAAGCATTTTAGAGGCTATCCGGAGGCTTCTCTTCGTGAATTGAAGTCATTTTCTTGAGGTATGTGGTCATTCTTCCTCATTATTGTTCGGTTTCTTAGATCTATTTAGATCTACTCCTCCTCTTCTCTCATCTTCTTATATCTATGACCATTATGGGTAGATCTAGGTGTGTGGATGTCATTTGTGAAGAGCTTGGGTCATGGTTGTGATAGGAGAGGAGATCTATAGAGGATTCATGGAGAATCGAACCGGTTTTTCAGGCATTCATTGACCGTTGTGGTTTTCCTCGAAAACCCTTGAGGTATGGGATTTGTGGCTTCTCTAATTGTTCATGTGCAATCGTACAGTTAGAATGATTTATCCCTTTGGATCACAATGAAATAGACCCAATTAAATACATGAACCAGATTAGAAGAATTGGCTTGATCGCATGTTGTTACTTTGTACCGTGATAATGGTTTGCCTCTTGATTTGCTAGATAGTGTGATATATATGCCTTGCTTGTTAGAATTTTGTTCTTGATGGAAATTGATAAAGAACTTAAAGCCGGAATTAATTGATAATTAATTGGATAAAGATAAAGAGGCATGTAAATGAATCCGGTTGTTGCCGTTGTTGTAGTTTTTATAATTTGATGTTGATCAAATTTGGCATAGTAAGCATGTTTAATCTTCTGTGATATATTACCGAATTGGTTCATGATGTTGGAACCAATGAATTGAATTTATTAATTCAAGATGGATTAAATTACTTAACTGAGTTCCATGAAGGGTTCAGAGTTACCCTCTTGTTCTGAATTAGGGCTAAAATCCCAATTGATGAGATTGCTGGTGTTTTTTGTTTGAAGGACGAATTCCTTGTTAAAGGGACAAGATCCCAATTATTGTAATGATTGTTTTCATGCTGCTTGTGCTATGCTGTGACCCAAAAAGGGGTACTATGATATCTAGTGTTGTGATGTGACCTTGGATGGGTGTTGTGATATGTGGAGGTAGGAAGGCCTTATAGTTGTGGCAGCGAATGATGCCCAAAGTGGCGAGATGCATCATTTTATGCATGTGGGTGTCAGGGAGGACACCGAGAATGATGGAATGGGATGGTTGTGATTGTTGGATGTTTGTTGATTCTTGGTTGTTTATCTACTTTACTTTTCCCCACTGATCAAGGTAGTTGTTCTTGCTTACCCTTCTTCCGAAAGGGGTGAAGACGCGCGGGGTATGCCACGTGCTTTCTGTGTTTAGCCTCTCGAGGGAGAATGGGCCTACACACTTTCTATAGGTGGAAATGACTCGACGGGTAGCATATCTACTCACCGTGTTGAGCCCCCTTGTGTTTTGTAGATTAGGATGATTTTCTAGAATGCCTAGGAATGTGGGAAAGTAATTCTGGAATGAAAGTTTGATTAAATGAGGATAATCCATGGGAATGCAGATGCTGGAATTTAATGGTGATGTTGTAACTTTAAAGGAACAGTAAATTTTTAATGTGATGCCAAAAAAGTTTAAGTGTGGTTTTTGTTCATGGTTAATTAATGTGCAAAGAATTAATTAACATAATGTGGAATTGATGAAAAAGGAATGAAGTAACCTAATGAAGTTCATTAACTGGTTGTGTGCTTATAGGATTCCTAGTCTTAGAAATAGCAGCGTGGAGTCCGAGAGACGTTAGCTGTAGTTGAGGCTAAGACTAGGTTATTCCTATAGTGTGGTTGTGAGATATATATATTCTGTACTTTTTGTGTTTCTATACGCTACTCCACACTGTCGGTAAGGGAAACTAACACACCGGGGATTCTGAGCCCCAGGGGGTTTTTTCCCCAACATTATGGTGGGAGGATGAATGACTGACTACCCCCTTTGACCCCGCTCCCATCTCTTGGTAGATACTAGTGCTGTTGGCACAACGGTTAGTTTCCCCCATATATGTGTGTAGAGGGCTGCAATGGATTGTGGTTATTTCGACACATATATTATAGATATTGTATCCTATGGACTACTATAGGTGTAACGTGTATAGGCTGTGATGTCTTGAGGATCCTTACGTGTTGTATGGGCTGTAATGGATTGAGGTACAATACCTGACATATGATACACCTTATGCAGGATGTGGTGGCTCCTGGAAACAACCTGGTTACTTTTGGTTGAGGGGATGGTGTGGTGCTTAGCCTAGGTGTCTATGGGAAAGCCTTTGTGGTGCACGAGGTGCAGATTGTGGAGCTTATCCCAAGATTATATGGGCATTACTTTGGAGAGATATGCACATGACGTATGTCGTTGGGGAAAAGTGGAAAACCAGTAGGGAAGTAGTAGTGGGGTACCATTCATATTATTTCTTATATGATATATTCTTGTATGCGTTACTTGGTGAGAGTAGTCATGGTGAGGATGGGAACATAGTATACATGTTTAGGTGATGAGTTAGTTTCACTGTTGTTCACTGTGGTTTAGCATGATTTATTTACTTTTGCACGAGAGGCTTTGAGGAGGATCCTACTGAGTATACTGTTATACTCACTCTCTGTATATATAAACTATTTTCATGTCTCTTGGAGAATGTTGTAGATCAAGATGGTTTTTACTAGCCTGGGGTTGCAGGAGCTGTTCGGGCATGTGGTTGCTGCTGTTTTTACTTTCTTTTGGGTACTTGTAGTTTTCCCCTTTCAGTTGTAGTACTTTTGTATGGCATTTCATATATGTACTTGGGTTTCTTTTATACTTCATTTGGAGTTGGTTGGTGTCTATCTTATCTCTTTCTTCTGCATGTGTTCTCTTAGAGGGTAATGCCTCCCATCTGTGTGTTTATTATACCCTTGGTGCTAGTCGCCAACCCGGGGCCTACTGGAGGTGGTTTTCGGGGGTCATTATCTCCCTTTCCACATTTCTTGCCCAGGTGGGGTTCACTTTGTGGGGAGGGGGTTGTGAAAAACACATATCAAGGAATATTAATATTCCTCACCTCACCAAGGTACACTCACCAAATAACACAAGCCATGTTAGGTAATATAGTATGAACATCAATTATTGGGTACCAGTACCCACTTTACCATATATTAGAAACTCTCATAGCTAAATAGAAAAAATCTTGTAACTCCCACATCTTCCCAATGTAGAATTTCAAAACATGCACACACCAACAAAAGCCTCCTAGCTAGTCCCATCATCTAGGAAAGTGAAGCTTATCACATCTGACCTGGACACACCTGGTCTTCACAACAACATTCATCCCATAGAAACCTTATCCACAAAATGTCATCACATCCCTCCTACTGACACATTGGACACATACCATGTCACATCCCAAAAACACATTTGAAGTACTACACATCTCATCCTGAAGAAACCGTGGAAATAAAACACATCTCCTCTCAACGAAACATGTGAAAAAACAACATGCCCACAGACACCAGATCCTAATAAACCAAAACCTGCTAAAAAAATCATGGGCTTTCACTATTTGGAAGATGGAGCCTGGAAGAGCGGGGGGCTATCGATACATTATCCCACCATGATGATTTGGAAAGACACCCTCCCCACAAAAATGGGGGTGTTTGGAAGATGATTCTCAACTGGCATGGGGTGGGAATATAAATCATAAAAACATCCAATTTTTTGTATATATATAGTATCAATCACTGAATACCACCTTATGGGATTCAAAACAACTATTACCTCTATCAATATTATAAATGGTCACTTCAGATGTTGATAAAATGAAATCATCTTCAAAAATCCCTTTATCTCTCCACCCATTCGTTTCATTATTTATCTTTAACCATAGTTAACCATAAAACCCGTCATTTAACATTTCATCATCACACTACTTCCCATTTACTAATCCAACTCATGCCACAAGAAAATAATAATGTAATTAGTTTATCCATAAATAATCAAGCAACTATTTAACACCATGCACTATAATAATCACAATGAAGTCAAACAAGGGAAGGATAACCTTGGTAAATTTACCCACTTCACATTATTCTCATTTTAACATCCATTCATGGTATAACATACACTAAACCTATGTTATGGGGTGAATCATTCTTCATGGTACTCATGGAGAAACATTGAGTGAATTACCCATACCAACCACTTCCATCATCAATATTCAAACTCATTCTTCCCAATCCATCCTCACAATAGAGCAGAACCCCATATCACTGGCACATCCATTAAAACATCACATCACAACTACTCTTGGTAGCCTTGATACAAATCTTCTCCACACCCAATAAAATAAGAAATACAAACATAAAACAACCCGATCGTAGACCTGTTGTGTATCACATGTCATCAATCCAAAAAAAACAATATCTCAACCCAATTTCCATTAAACCACATGAACCTCCCCATAACAGGCATCCATTCCCACAATCGTATCACCAAAAAACCGAGGACACAACATATTCAAATTTATAAAATCATTCATTCATAAATTCCACATTTTTATTTTAGGGGTTAGCACAAAAATTAAAAGATCTAGGGGTGTTAAACTAATAACCAAAGATATGTGGTTAAAAAAATATCATATAAAGGGTTTTAAGAAAAAAATAGGTATTAAGTAGCTATATTGTTTACAAATGGGGAACACCAATGAAAAGGATTTTTTGTATGAATTTAACACATAAAATTAACCATATATATTAAAATATCACGATAACAGAATGATCATTCTTCACTCTACCACCACACATGAGGATATTAATCCAATTCAATTATCTTTATTAATTTGGTATTATGATATATTCACAATGGTTAAATTGATACACCCAACCTGCAAGATCCAAAATTAAAATAGTGGCAATGGGATCACTAACTCAAAGAATATATTATCAATACTTCCTTATTATACCAAAATAGTGGGTTTAAATTTAGCAGGAAATGCCTCCATGAAAAAATAGATCCAAAAGATACAACATAATGCCTTACTCTATAGGGAATAAAGGTTCTGGGTTCCTTGTCAATAGAAATGGGAAATAAAAAGAAAGATAAGATACTTTATTTAGAAATATCATATGATAAATCAATTAATTAAATGATTTTTAAAAGAAATTAATGGAGGATCTTGACCAAGACCATGCAGTTTGAAATTAAAAGGAATATTTATGTTTTTAGAAAATAGATATGATTTGAAACAGATCCAAAACTGTTAAATAAGGAATTAAACTCATTTTATATCAAATAAAATATTAATTAGGTGAAACTGAAGGAAAATAGAAAATGGAAAACTATTGGAAATCAGTAACACTTAGGTGAGTCACAAGTGCATTGCACTGGTGTGAATCACTGGTGTTAGTCACTATTTTAGTCACTGGTGTGAGCTTCCAATGCAAGAATAAAATGCGAGTCCAAGTCCATTGACATACCTATGCGTGCTAGTAGTGCGAGTTATCGATGCGAGTCATCAGTCTGTGAGCTTCCAATGGGAGATATAGGTGTGAGTCATAATTATGACTCACTAGGGCGGCTAATCATTACATGCTACAAATAGGATTCACAATTTTGACTCGCTCCTCTGACTTACCATTTTGAATCACCATCAGAACTCAACATCATGGCCCACCATCACAACTCACCATTGCGGCTCGCCATCAACGAACTACCATTGGGGAACCTGAAAATTTATAAATATTCAAATGCATTGAAATAAATCACATTCATCAACTATAAAACCTCAAACATCATATTTTCACATTGTAATGAACTGAGGAGTTATGAAAAACTACAAAAAATCTCAATTAATTAATTAATATATATCCCATATCATAGTCTCAAATATCCTATAAAAATAAAAAATAATTATCTAACACACAATCCCAATATCCCATAATTATTTCAATAATTAATTATCATATTTATAATCCTTATATCCTAATAATTTACTCAATAATTAATTATATCCCCAATAGATCAATTTTTTATTCTGAAAATTAATTCAATAATTAATTATCCCAATTTCCATAATCCCATAATCAAATTAATTATTTCAATTATGAAATTAAATTTTAAAACAACCCTAGCAATTATACAATTACAAACATGAAATTTGAAATAATGAATATGTGATTAGATTAATAGACCATCTACCTCAGTATTGGTGACAACCACTCAAAAATAGAGAACCCCAAATGATGTAAGTCAATCAAATAAACAATGGAATAAAACATATATACTAAAAACTAGGATTAAGATCCATTACCAAACCCACAACTATCAATGGTTACAGCCCTTAATCAAAATAAAAATGGATAGAAGGGAACCAATGAATGAAAGGATTTCAAGTAATCAAACCCCATGATACGATATTCATAGATGAGGAAATCACTCCAAAAATATTTATATTATTTCTGGGTTAAAGGGGACGAATGATGCGTGAAAGATTACAACCAAAATTAACTACATAGAACCTTTTGAATTTGAACTCATGGAATTGCAGATCATGTAAATAATTTTAATGGTTTACACTGAAAAAACAATTGACATCATATTATTTTATTTAAACACTAAAATAATTATATTATTTTTAATCATAAAACATTGTGTGTAAATGATCTGATATTGACTTTTAAACACATTTTTGTTTTAAAAAATTTGATCATATTCTAATGTTTCCCATCTCACTATGAATCCTTGATGCACTGAATCAATTTACACTCAGAATATGGTAATAGTGTTGTACCTATAAAAAATATCAGATCATGAAGAACCTAACCGATTTACACCCTGACTCTGATAATAGATATTTTTTGTAAAAAAGGATGAAATCATCCAGAACTACATAATCTTTCCTGATCAATGTGTCTACTAACAAATCATCCTTCACATAGTGGATGTTTATTGAAAATTCATAATCCATGAGAACCTTGAGCCATATTCATTTACCCATATTCATATATTTATGTTAAAATATTTGTTTTTGGATCATATGTTCTATTTTTATGTTAAATAATTCATCATAAAGAAAATATATCTCTTTCATCATAGAAAATATTATTGTTGGAAAATCATTATTATTTGTTGGTTAATTCTATTCACGAGTCATTAACTAAACTGATTCATATAAAAAACCATTATAATTTCCTATAATGAAATAACTATGTCCCTTCTTTGAGGAATTAATATTTATAACAAACATATTATTTATTAATGGTCGAGTCAAAATTGGATAATTAACAAATATTTTCATCATTTATTAAAAACAATCATCAAATTAATTTTTTAATATGATCTTAACCACATTACATGTAAGATTAGTTAATGGGTTAGCTAATCATGGAAAATATGGGATGAATCCCTAATATTAAATTGAAAAATTTATGAAATAATGAAACCTAGTTATATGCTTTGATGATTCCCCTTTACTAGCTTCCTTTTCTCATTTCATTATCAACCAAAATCCTAACATTATAGAGAAAATATCAAGGAAAATAGAAATATTTAATATATAATTCACACTTTATAAATTTCACAAATAACACTTGTTTAAGTGTTTCTTAAATGATACAAAAGTGATTATCACGGTTATCATAACACTAAGAATTCACTAATATAATATCAATGAATTCCACAAAATACACATAATTATATTCATTGAATACATTGTTGATTTGATCAATAAAAATAAAGGATCTACTAGAAATTCAAAATTGTACTACCATAATATTCTAGTTGCCAAACCTTGTTCGAAAAAATTTATTTAAAATTCTTTACTTATTTATTATCAATTGACAATATCCATAATGAAGGTTGATATATTATAAATATTTGGAAACATTATGTTAACCAAATAATCCATCATACCAAGGAAGGTGACAATTATTCATTATCATAATGGAATTATTATTATTATATTTATTGTACAACTACATGGATATATATTTATTCTTAACAAAGAGAATATGGGATAAAAAAGGTCACATAAATTCTCTAGTTATTTCTATATATTCACTAATTCCAAAATTTATATTCTATTGAGATTCATTGATGTAGCTTTCGACTAAGAAATTGAATTAATGTAAAAATCAACATCTTTCTCTTTTGGATGTCATGATTATTTTTCAGTAAATACATTAATATATTTATTTACAATAGGCGCATACTCAACATAAATATTAACATCTCTAACTATAAGTAATTTATTCTCTTCTTCGCCAACAATATAATATTGAATAGATATTGGTGGTGGATCTTGACAAGAAGTAGATGGTATAGACTCTATTTAATATATTAATAATGCTATATCATCATCAAAAAATATAATATCCCCCTCAATGAACTAATTTTTTTCATCTTATATAGAAAAATTACCATACAATGGATTATTTTGAATTAAACTATAGGTATTATAATAATGTTTGACAATAGAGAATGTTAATGAGTCTTTATGGGGACTGTTAGAAACATCCTTGTTTTAGTATAAGTACTACTATGAGATATGTTTTACATGCCTTTACTAAGGAAAGAAGGAAAAATATAATTTTCTTAGAAAATATTGAGTATATATAGGAGTGATTATATCAAGAATAAAATAAACCAATGTATAAATATGTAGCTATGATTAACGTACATTCCCCAAAATTATTTGGTATATCCAACAACACTGTAGTGATCATAGAAACAAGTCCTTCTTCCATTAGACTATTTTTTGGTATATTCCCTTGAATCTTAGAGAATTGTTGTGATTGATTCCCAATTTATCTTTATCTATAGAATTGTAAATTAATGATTAGTTTTATCTTTTCTTTAATTAGCTCAATTACCCTTATCACCTAACCTTTAAAAATCTCTTATGTCATCCATTCAATTTATGGTATGTTTATTTACCAAATTTTCACATGATGGAAATTTATTTTTTCCCTTATTCTAAATTGAATAGTTTTCTTTTTTATAATTAACCACTATCCTATTATTCTATTGATTTCCATTGAATATATAAAATCTAGAAAATTATTTTTCTATTTTGATTATATATAAATCTATTTCATCATATTATGAAATTTTTTAGAAGGTAGGTTCCTTTAGAAACATGCATAAATCAATTCATTTTAACGGTCAATATTTTTTGGGAAAATAGGTCTCTTTAGCGATATAGATAATCTCCTTAAAATTAATGGTCAATATTTCATTCTATACTACATATGTAATTTATGTAATACTTTTGTAATCATATAAATGTATCCTCATACAACACCAAACATTATTATTTCTATTTTATATGATGAGGAACATTATGTTCATTTTCAATCATTCATAATGAGGGAAATATTTTTGGACGAATTATTCATTAAAATCACTTCATTAAATTCATTCTCTTTCTTCTTACACTCTAGTATTCATGATTAATGACCAACATTGATAAACCTATCCCTTGTGAAAATATAATGAATGTGTATCCTTTTTCATATTATTAAATCCAATGAAAACAAAAAAAAATTCTATGGATATAATCCCATACTCTACTACCAATAAATTAGTTGTCCCACTTAATTTGGGAGGATTTTATAATGTGATATTACCTATAAAAGTAGAATCATGTCATGTGACAAGAGGTTTCTCCATTAAGGCATGGTTATTTTTTATTACTTGATTATCCTTCCATAATATAGCCATGATCTACTCAGTTTGAATAGAAATTGTATTGTTGTTATTAGTAGGAAAATATATACATTACCCATGAGTACTGATTCAATTCATTCTACTAGAGTTCATTTCAAAACTATTTCATACAATGGGTTAGATAATGAAATTATGGATTTTAAATCACCATATATAATTATAATTCTAGTGTATCTACTTGTATAAATATTAAATTTAGGATTTTTTAATACTAGGATAATAGACTTGGTTTCATTGGAGATATACATATTTTCAAACCATCATAATCATTTGTTAGTAAAAATGTAATTATCATTATAACATCCACTCATAGTGTTAATACTGGTGTAATGTAAGGTCTATTATCATGAAATAGGTGATGATCAAGTAAAACCCCAATGCACCTTGGTTAGAGTTATTAACCCTAGGTACTGATTTTCTAGAACCACATAAACATGCAGTATGAAAATAGAGATATTTTTCAAGGAAAAGAAACATAATATCTTCATTACCAAAACAATATGTCTTTATTATATACTTATCCTAAAATTATAACACATGTTTATGTTCCATAATCTATGTTTCCATTAATATAGTTCACAAGTGTTATTATAATATTTCTCTAATACCACATTAAACAAAATCGTCTTTGTAATTTAGTTTTAGTGTCTACATTATTACATTAACATATAAATATGGGGTTATATCGTAATGGATTGGTCAATTTATTTTTTTGGGGGAGGTAGATACACTCATGGTGACATTTTAACATTATAAATAAAATTTAAAACTTAAAAATGGAAAACATTCATCCATGATGAACTGATTCAATGAATATTTCATAATATCAATGGGAATGTAAAAAAAATATAGGTGAGATCAAATTCTAAATATAGGTAACATTCATAGACATTATCAGGATTTAACAGTTCATAATAATATTGAAATATGAATAATTGAATACACAATACATTTAATCAACATAATGATTATCATGATTAGATAATGAATAATCAATATTTTAAATATGATATTTGAAGACACATTTGGTAACACTATAAAATTATAATTTACAAATTTGTATTCTATAGCATGTATGACACAAATCACCAAGAACATGATGGAATATAATATCGTGAGACTCTACTATATATTTATTATATAAAATAGAATATATATAATTCAATTCATGAAACACCATGTAGTATTATGTTCCACGAAAGAAATATTTTCCTTTATTTCTTGTGTTACACTCTAGTGATACCATCATTGATTACTTGTATAACACACAAGATCTTGTTTAACCAAACATAAATATATTATTAAAATATATTATTTAATATATATTGATATAAAATGGATATTATGATAGAAGTTATCAATATTATAAACCAAAATATGATAATTTTTTTAAATTGAATTCCTTTCTTGCTAATTAATTAAAAATGAAAAAAATAAAACATTGGAGATTAGGAGAAATATTATTATTTTTATGTTTGCAAAGGTGTTTTTTATTAATAAAAATAATTAATTTCAAATAGTGTATTATTTTAAATAAATTTATCTGTTATATATTAAATCAAATATTTTCAACATTAAAAAATATGCTTTGATGTACATAATATATGCACAAACCCAATTACACACATAAAAACAAATAATTTTATAAAAGAAAATTTTACCAACTTTTAATTGAAAAACTATTTTAAATATTCCTTTTACCACATTAATAGATTTAATATTATAATATAAAATTCTAGTTGTGAATTTATAATGTCAAAATTAGCTTAGGGTGAAATATTTGTAATTTTCTGAGAAACATCATTTTTTGATAAATAGTAAATAATATTTTAAATTACATAAAAACGACCTTCTCATTTAAATAGTTATTAATGTTAAATTATATTTTTAAATTTATGTAAACTAATATTAAATAAATTATAAATATATTAATAAAATTTACTTTGTGATAATAAATTTCACATTGAAATTGGATATAAAAACATGAACACTTTTGAACAATTTTCTACAAAAACTAGTTAATTCATCTGTCTGTGAGATTAGAAATAATATTAATTTCCCCATTTCTGTGAATTGAATTTCAAAAAATTTAAATAAACCATTTATAAACAAGATAATATTTATATTAAATCAATATAAACATATTTTTTGACCAAAATTATTAGTAAATGTGATCAAAATACATTTTTGTGATTAAGGTGTAATTAGGGTAAAAAGGGACTAAACATTTAAATTTAATTTCCCAAATTACATATCAACTATTCCAAAACCTTTTTTCTACCCATAAATCGTCCAATAACCATAAATTCATGAAGTGGGTTGTTTTTGTATTTATTTTGGTAGGTAATAACATGGGTACACCTACCTTGTTTCCAATAATTCTTAGTGAGTCTTTTTTCCTTCCATATAAAAGGCAACCACCCATCCCACTTCATCAAACCTCTCAAACCTCTTAGGTTTGGAAATTATATACCTAAATATCCTCCTATAATACCTTTCCAAAATCTAGAATACAATATTTTGGAATAATTCATTAAAAGTAAAATGTTTTTTATAAACCAAAAGAAGTTACCTAATTTAGAGGTAACATATTATCTAGAGATTTTTAGTTTCATTTACATCCTCCACTCCCAATAATATTATTATTATATTATTTATTATAAAACTAGTAAAATAGATACTAAGATGTTTTAATTATATTGTTTTGATCTAATCGTACACACACCCCATCCAATGGGTAATAGACATACGGTTTATGTGAACAGTGAACTACTGCCTCACGAAACGACGATTGTTCATTTTTCCATTACAAACTCTCATGGTGTCCATTATGATGTACACTATATTAATATATATATATATATTATGATATTTTTAATTTATTTATTATTTTTTTATTTTAATTTATAACATACAATTATACTTTACATATTGTGTAAACATGATAATTTCATTGGAGAAAATGTGGACTACCGCCCTCTCAAAGATACATAACTTATTCATTCCATACATGGAACTTATAAAGAATTATTTTTATATAAAAATTTAACATATATAAGAAATATATGATACTGTAATAGTAATATATATATATTTATCATTTATCTTTCATTATTTAAGACAACAATGATGTTAAAGTAGCATTCATATGTTTGTATAGCCTACCGTCTCCATGAACAGTGCACTTCATATCTAATACCCAAATATTATGGACAATTATAAATACATAGATATTATAAATATATTATATTAAAATAATCTTTTAAATTATATGTATAATGAATCCATGATATATTTAATAAGAATGACTTATAACTATTTAAAACATACTCAATAAACAAGGTAATTAACAGGAGGAATACTTAAAAAATTGAAAGGTTATTTAAAAAATAGGTATTATGATATTATAAGAGGATAATATATGATATCATAATTATTAATATGGTTCTTCAATAAATTTTTAACATGTTTAAACCCATTATAAAATTGGATAATTAACACCCAACAAAATGAAGTTCAATGTAAGGGACTCTTGTCTCACTTTTAATTCTGTGGGGCATACTTTATTGTTGTGATCCTAATTTCTTATATATAGTATACATACTTCCACATAGAAATTCAATATAATTAATAATATGATAAAGAATATATTTATGTGTTTCAATTGATTTTTTTAATTTTTTTCTTTCCAATCATATGTAAGTGATTTTGTCCCAATGTACATTCTATCGTGACATATTTGTGGTTATAAAGCTAGTTTCTTTTATATTTTGTATTTAAATCCCTTTTAGATGATATATAATTCTAATAATTACTCTAAATCTATTAGAAAATTAATTTAATTTTATTCTTCATGAGTATTATGATTTTAAAAGTTTTAAAGTGGAATGGGACACTTCTAAATGTTAGTGATTATTTTCCTCAACAATAACACTAATGATCTTTAAATGGTATTAACAAATTATGAAATTATAAAACCATTCCTGATTATTGCCATTAAATTTATCTAATCTTGTTATTCTTGAACATTATTAGGCTTTTGTAAAATTTCCCCACCATTTAGTACTAAAAATGTTCTCGAATACATTTTTTCCAAAGAGAGGACTTTTATTGTCTCTCTAGTCAGAGAACTGATTTACCTCTAATAACCATTTTTATTATATTTTTTGAGTTTTTTTTCTAAAATAATTTTGTAATGAAATTTTAACCCTTTTGTCTCTTACTAATTCTTTCAAAGGAATATTATTTTCTTTTTCCAAACAAGGCATACTTCTAGCCGTAACTATGCAAAAGGATTCTTCTTTTTTACCTCAAACGTCTTTTATAGATTTACCACCAATAAGCCATTTGAAGCTTCCTTTGAATGTTTAAAAGTTCAATTTCTAAAGAACCTAATCATGTATTATTTCAATTTTTCCATTCTTTGGCACTAAAAATGTTCTAGAAAACACCTTTTTAGACAACACGACTTTGGTTCACTCCTTAGTCGGAGAACCTATTTTCTTCTAAAAACCATGTTTTTTTAAAAGAAAATTAAAAAATGAAATTAAAATGATTTTATTAGGAAATTTTTATGATTTTTATCTCTTAAAAATATTTTTAAAAGAATGTTCTTGTTTTTTTCCAAACAAAGAATCTTTCAAACCATCAAGTATATTAAAGGAATATTATTTTTACAACTTCTAGTTAGTATGTATTTACCTGCTCTTATTTTTTTGAACTTCCATTTATTGGTTAAATATAATTTCTATTGAAAATATTTTCAAAGTGAGATGAAAATAAATAATTTTTCAAATGATTTTTCAAAACAAAAGGATATTTTTCTGATGAATGTTATTAAAATATATTTTCATAATATTTAAATTACTCAATGAAAAAAATCCATTTATTTTAATCCACTTGGTATATATTTTCTTGATACAAATATTAGTTACCTTCTGAATGGTTTATCATTTAACTTTGCAAAAAATGTAATCATATTCACTTCCTTTATTTATTTTAGTCCACTTGAAAGAATCAATTTTTTATGATCATTTAACTTTAAATTTCCCCTAAATATCCAAATCATTTTTTCATGGATATGATTATTTCCTAATCTGTATACCATTTTTTATATGGTTATTATTTTTAATGTTTAATTATTTTTGTAAATATTGATAAATCTTTATAATTTAGTCAATATATATATTTTATATTTTATATTGTATATTTCGTATGAGGAATGTTTTGTATATGCAATACACGTATTGAGGATATTTTAAGGCAATATCTATGTGTTGGGGACAGGTTAAAGAATTCCCATTATTGCATCGATAGTCTAATGGGATGAATTAGGTTCAAAAAATGGTATTGGAAAACTATATATTGAGGGTACTGGATCCATGTACGTAGGAAAAAAAGCATCAAATAGTTTTAATTTCCTTCATTTTGTTTCATTTATTATTCATCCATATGATATTGTGTCTATATATATATATTTAATTTCAAATTAATTTATTAACTAGAATGTGTTTAAGTTTCTTACCAATCCCTGATTATTTTTCTTTATCTAGTTATTTAACTTTCATGTGTTTCAATTTATTACCTTTAAATATGGTTATATCACTTCCTTATCAATTTTTTAATATATGGAATGTGTGTTTTTTATTTACTATTCCATAAATATTATTCTTATTGATTTATTATCTGTTGTGTTATATTATTCCATTACTATTCTTTTGAGCTTTACCTTACCATGTTTCTTTCCCTAAGAATCTAGAAACCCTACTCTGGATGATATGTTAGACTTTACTAGATGGATTATTGTTATTCTCAAACTTATATATTTATTTTGAAAAAACATAATTATAATTAAAAAAAATATTCTGTGATTTGTGTATTTTTTTGTAATAATAGACACATGTGTGTATATATTTTATGATGAATAATAAACTGATTAGTCCTTATAGGATTGATTCATTGTAATCATGCCAATGTAATTGATAATAGAAACCAATTCCGAGCCTTCTTGGGCCTGGTCACTGGACACTTCATTTCATCAATGAAATGTGAAAAAATTTATTCATGGATAATATATGTAACACACTGATATATTGTAAATTATTTTTTTGATTTAATTTAACCTTGTTGTATTCTTCATTTCACGCAACTCTAAAAATAGATTATTTAATATTATAGAAAAATGTTTGGATTACATTATAACCGACACTAATTTAATCATGCACTACACAAAACATAAATTATAATAGCTATACATGAAACTCCAAGGTAGACCCACATTACCCTCAATATTTACATTATTCGATTGCTTGCGTAACACACATCACTGTGGATTACCAAACAATAATATATTTAAAAAATATGTTATTTAAAATATAAATATATAACCAAGACATTAAATGAGTGGTTATGAATATTATTATATAATTTAGGAAAATATTGGATTTAAAAAAATATAATATTAATTCATAGGTTAAAAACTAATTATCAATGTATATGGAAACCGATTGAATATAAAGAGAAATATTTTTTTTATTGTCAAAAAGCTATTTTACACTAATATATTAAATTGATTATAATTATTTAGTGATATTAATATAATATATGTGTTATATATTCCATAAAATATTTTATTTATTCATACTTGAGATTTTTTATACAAATGATAAGACTAAACTAAATTTTATGCTAAAACACCAATAATTTTATTAAGTCATTTTTCATCATTTTAATAAGAAAAACCATTTTAAATATAAAATTTGGAACTTTTATGGATTATTTATATCAAAATAAACAATATTTTGGAATATGAAACATAAAAAATAGTTTATTTTATGTTGTTGTTATCTTTCTGGGATGACTCATTTTTAATGAATTATGAGAAATACTGAAATTTAATTCAAAAACTATTATTAATGAAATTTATTTATAAGGAAATTTCTTAAATTGGAATGAATGTCTAATTAGATAATTTTTTTTCATTTAATAAAACCTTTGAAATTCTATGAAATTTAATTTTGAAATTGGATATATAAAATTGCAATGTTTTGAAAATTTTCACTATAAGAACCCGCATTATCGTCTCGACAATGATATTAAATAGAAATTAATTTCTTCAAATTATACAATTTTATTTTTCTAAAATTAATTCTATCTTTTGAATCATCAATATTTATATTTTATAATAAGCCGAAATTAGTTATGTAATTACATTATTAGTGAAATAAATTGAAATAAATTGAATAAATTAAGGTCAAATTAACCTCATCTAAGGACTGAACCATACACATAAGAGCCTAAATGTCATATTAAATTTTATAAAAAACATTGGTTTCCATATATTAACCATATAATTTTATTAATTCAATTTTTTAAATTATTGTATTCATTTTCAATTGTAAAAATGTGGGTGAAATAACGTTTCCCAAAATTTACAAGATTGTCACTCCTACACTATTAAAAGTCCTCCCCTAATCCTACTTCCTAACACCTCTCAAGAATATTGGCTCAAACATGATAAGACCAAATAGTTCCATAAAATACCTCTCCTACTAATTGAATCCTACCATTTTTCATAAATCCTTCCAATGAATCCCTTTGTTGCAAACCAAAATGAGTTACCCAATTAAGAAGTAAAACCCTTCTTAAGATCCTTTTATCTATTTTCATTATCCACCTCCTCAATTCATATTAGTCTTTTATTTATTAACATAAAAAGTATCCAAAAAAATATTATTTTTTATGGTAATGGAAATAATAACACTTAAACAAAGATCCATCTATCAAGTAACAAGCATACAATTTATGTCTATGACAAACTAATGTCTCACTCAATAATGATAGTTCAATATTTCATTACCTATTATCATGGTTGAAATAATGATAGAAAATATATTTATATTTTTTTAATATTATATTTTCTAGTTCCTTAATCATATGTAATAATTTTAAAATTCAAATCTTTATAATTTTCATTTGGTGTAAATATGAAAATTTCATTTGAGATGTATGGACTACATCCCCCTCAAAAAAATGTGGTTCATTCACACACATCATAGAATTTATTAAGGAATGGTTTAGTAAAGTTATATTATATATAGCATATAATAATTCTACATTAATAAATATATACATAAATATATATATTTGTTATTTAACTTCTTTATTTCAATTCTACAATAAACGATAACAATGTTCATTTATAAATACGAAATTCCGTCTACATGACCGATATATTACATTTCATACATCTATGTTATATAAGTAATAATAAAACACATATAATTAATAGAAATTATATTATATCATGTTTATATTATTTCAATCATGACATAAGAGTAAGGACTAAAGATATTAATATTAAAACACATGTAAAAAACAATGTGAATATCACTCGAAGTGTACCCTTATCATAAAAATTATTAACTACTGGGTAATATAATTTAATAATAAAAACATATATTGTATTAAATATTATAATATTATTCTTTTAAATATTTATAATAAATATATATTTATTATTAATGATGGTTTTACAAGTACGATGATATTTAAGACACAAGGTGAGGGGATTCCTTCTAAATTTTTATTTCCATGAGATCCATGCTTTGTTGTCCACCAATTACTATTGAGTGGTGTGTATACTACCCAATTATTTATTATATGGATAATAATATATTATATATGGGTATTTACCTATCAATTTACTTACATTTATATCATTCGATTTATGTTTCAATAATTATAAAATTGTTAAAATAATTATGCGTAAATTTTCATTCATTGATACACATTGCATGTTATGATACTATTTTTTTAATTATGTCTATATAAAACCTCTAAATTTTTATATAATTAATCTAAATAACTCATTTATATTTTATTATTTATTTAAATTCATTTTATTTCAAGGGGAGTATGATTCAACGCTACCAATTTGTAAAAGTTTATTGAAACAATCTCATTGGTTTTCAAGATTATTTCCTTTTATTCTTCATTTGGTCAAATGTTGTGATCCATCTGTCAAGAACATTCATGAATCATATTCATCTATAGTTATTCATTATTTATTTTTTTATCATTACCATGTTTTTACACATTTTTATATAAGATAGTTACAAATTTGTTTTTAAGAAAGCCCGACATTACCATCTCTTCAGCCAGAAATCTATGTTCATTCAAAAACATATTTTCTAAAATTGTTATTTTAGAATATTATACTATTTTATGATAGTAATTAATTTCAAATATTTCCCTTTTTTCATTTACTAATTTTTTCAATGGAATGTTATTTTCTCTTTCTAAAAAAGCAATATTTCTAAATATATATAATGAAAAAATAATGTTATTCTTACATCATAACCCGTGTTTGGACTTACATGCCATCATTTTTGTGAAGCGTATTTTTCATTTTTAAATGGTATATTTTTATGACTATTTTTAAAATATTTTTCTAATAATTTTTTGTCAAATCATTTTCAATCTAAATTTATATATTTTTAAATAAATGGGTTTCCAAAATTATTTCAAATCATTCCATATAATATTTTCAACTTATGCTAATGAAAATGTTTTTCAAAATGTTGTCATTATTTAAAGATTATTTTTCCAAATATAAAGGGTATTTCCCTCAAGAAATGTTTTCAAAATAACTTTCTATGTTATCTTCCATCTAAGATGACATTAGTTGAAGTTAATCATTCCCTTCTACAAAATGATCAAAAGGGTCATTCTTATCCTTCCATTAATGACTTATATTTATATTTTTTGATATTGTTAAAACCAATTTCTATTTCATGGGTTGTATTTTTATAAAACCGCTTCAAATCATGTGTTATGTTTTGATGAAATGGTTATGAAACATATATATTTTCCATAGGTTATCATGTTATTAAATGTTAATGATACCCATTTCATTTCCTGGTTTATGATTTTATTTTTGTTAAACCAATATCATTTCATCGTTCAATATATGATGAATATTTTCTGTAACATGTATGTATTATTTTATTATGTTATGGGTTGGTGCTATATAAACCTCCAATTAATTAGGTTGTGATGGAGGACTAGTTAGTATAAATGTTATTTGTGGAACTGATTACATGTTTATTATTTTATGCATGGAAGTGTTTTCGTGACCATAATTTTATGAGTGAAACATTTTAATTGTTGTAAATTTTTTGGGAGAAACTTATATTATATTCATAATATTATGCATGCATCATATTTAATGTACACAATGTCTTTAATGAACCTCACCTCATGTTCATAACACTATGTGTGGACATGGTTTCAGGTCTATATGTCCATGAGAGGGAAAGATTTCATTTTATTAACTTAATGTGTGAGCCTTTTTCTATTTATACATGTAAAATATGGTATATATTTATGTTTATTCCACTATTCCATGTTTTATGAATATTCTATTCTTTAATAGATTATGTTGTTCATTTAAATATGATTCTTTTCTTATTAACTACAAATCAATATTCCATGATTATAGTTTAAGATCATTGATATGCATGGTACTATCTTCTCATGATCAATATCATGTTTCTAAACCCTTATATTCATGATACTCGTATGAATTTCCATTATTAACCCATAATGAGAGTTTGAGCTCAACCCTTTCTAATGTTTCTTTTTCCCTAGGCTATAATGAATTGTTATTAATTATAATTACTAAGTTAAATTTTATTTTTTATGATACATTAAAGATAGTTTACTGACACTAAATATTTTTTATCCATGTTTCAAAAGAAACTAAACTAATTAGGTCTTTGGCCATATGTATTTATAATTTTTTATGTATTCTGAAAAAATTATTTAATGTCTATGTATGAATAAAAAGGGAATCTATAGTTGGTATCAGAGAAATGGTTCATTTATCCTTTGAATACTAGGATTGGAAAAAAATTAAAAATATACCTAAATATATTTCTAATGATATATATATGGTTTTCTCTAATTATAAGTATATAGATTTGTTAACATTTTGGGAAATTTCTTGTAATTTTGATAAATGATATAATGTTATGTTTTATAGTAATATATCCATTTATGGAATCTAGTTGTGGATGTATCTCTAGAAAAAATTACTTTTGGGTATTAACCCTGACAAGATGTCTCGTGCCTAACACGGGGTAATCACATAAATGACAGTCTTCCTTACTACACACATATTTAGATAATCCTATGGGATAGGTTTTCGGAATTGAAAAACTATTTATGAACTACAATAAATGAGTTAAATAGAGGATTACATTGAATAACGCAGGATAAACCCAATGTTCCATAGAATAATTAATTAGGATCCATGATTTTATCACCCTATAAGTAAATTTTCATGATTATATGGTATCCCAATATGACAACTGTTTCTCACACTATGCTTTATGGTTTTAGTTAATTGATAGAACAAAAAGGAGAATGGTTAACATTTTTAGTTTTAGATGTTGAAATAATGGGAATTATGAGAATATTTTTCCAAAGTGCAAATATTATAACGAGAATCAAGAAGGTGGTAAGAGTATTGGTTTTAAGTCTGAGGATAATGTGTCATGTGTAGTCCCACAAGGCCCATGTGATGACTACCCAAAATTCACCACCAATATGTTAGAGTATGGTGACTAGCACTAAGTAAGAATATCCCATAAATGATATTAATTATCCTGTGGACATATAAACATGCACACATCCCAAAGAAAAAGTGTTGAACTGAAAAAACAAAGTAAATAGGCATGCATTTCACTAAAATTCTAACATAGAGTAAAAGTAAAAAACTAGAAAGTAAATGGGGCCAGAATAAAAGCGCAATCCAAAAGAAAAGTTCAAGCTTATGAAACTTGTCCACAAAAAACTGTACCTGAGGTGTATGTACAGAAATAGATATACAATTTTACGGAAGAACACCTCATCTATCAGGGCTCCCTTTTAGCATATTTTGGCCCTATTCCACAATGGAATCCATTAAATAATCAACAATATACACAAGAAATGACACGTGCGGGAATTGCCCATGTAGGGGTAAGTAAAACAACATTAAATAGGGACCCTGACACCACAAAGGAACAACATGATAAATATCCCAATGGGAACACAAAAAGTAATCCACAAACAAACATGACGTACCCCACAAAGAAAACACATAAAGCACAACACAAAGGAATCCAATGATGTATAGTCAATAGGGTTATATTACACATGTATAATTATAAATCATGAAGATATGGATTACTAGATGTTATCCACATGTCCCATAGTCACTATGACACCATAGTTTTCAGAAGAATAATGAGCGTTGATAGTGCATGGAGCGTAAATGGTGCACATAGCATCAATAGTGCACATATCATTGAAGGAGTCAAGACTGATGATAGAACTAAGGGTGGAAATGGAACCCAAGGTGTCTTTTAGATATGGATCATGAATTTGTTTCTCTCCTTAGTCGGAGAACCAATTTAATTCTAAATACTATTTTTTATTAAAAATAATTAAAAAATGCAACGAAAATGATTTTGTTAGGAAATTTTTATGATTTTTATCCCTTAAAAATGTTTTTAAAAAAATTTCTTTTATGCTTTCCAAACAAAGATTCTTTGAAACCTTCAACAATATAGAAGGAATTTTATTTTTACCACTTATGGTTTGTATGGAATTACCTACCGTTATTTTTTTAAAGATTCCATTTATTGGTTAAAGATACATTTAAATAAAAATATTTTCGAAATTGAGATTCAATAAAATATTTTTTAAAATGATATTTTTTAAAAAAGGATATTTTTCTCATGAATGTCATTAAAATATATTTTTATAACATTTAAATTCATCAATGACAACAACCATTCATTTTAATCCACTTGGTATATATTGTCTTGATAAAAATCATAGTCATATTCTAAATGGTTTATCATTTAACTTCACAAGGAATGTAATCCGATTCACTTCCTTTATTTCTTTTAGTCCACTTGAATGAATCAATTTTTTATGATTATTTGACTTTAAATTTCCCAAAAATATCCAAATCCGTTTTTCGTGGATATGATTATTTCCTAATCCGTATACCATTTTTCATATGGGGATTATTTTGAATGTTTAATTATTTTTTGAAATATTGATAAATCTTTATAATTTAGTCAATATATATATTTTATTTTTTTATATTATATATTTCGTATGATGAACATTTTGTAGATGCAATACACGTATTAAGGACATTTTATGGAAATCTCTACGTGTTGGGCACTGGTTATGGAAATCCCATCGTTGCATCGATTGTCTAATGGGATGAATTAGTTTCAAAAAATGGTATGGGAAAACTGTATATATAGGGTACTGGATACATGTACCTAGGAAAAAAAGAATCAAATAGTTTTTATTTTCTATCATTTAGTTTCATTTATTATTCATCCATATGATATTGTGTTGATATGTATATATATATATATATATTTAATTTCAAATTCATTTATTAAGTGGAATGTGTTTCAGTTTCTTACCAATCGATGATTATTTTTATTTATCTATTTATTTGACGAGCATGTGTTTTGATTTATTACATTTCTATATGGTTATATCACTTACTTCTCAGATTTCTATTATATGGAAAGTGTGTTCTTTTATTTACTATTACATTATTATTATCTTATTGAATCATTATCTCTTGGGATATATTATTATATTGCTAAACCCATTAGGTTCTATAATTTGGTTATATATGAACCTAATCATGTATTATTTCAATTTTTCCATTCTTTGGCACTAAAAATGATCTAGAAAACACTTCTTTTTTGAAAAAACGACTTTGGTTCTCTCCATAGTTGGAGAACCTATTTTCTTCTAAAGACTACGTTTTATTAAAAATATTAAAAAATTCAATTAAAAAGATTTTGTTAGGAAATTTTTATAATTTTTATCTCTTACAAATGTTTTTAAAAGAATGTTCTTGTTGATTTCCAAAAAAAGCATATTTCAAACCTTCAACTATATAGATGGAATGTTCTTTTTACCACTTATTGTTTGTTTGGATTTGCTTGTCGTTATTTTGTTGAAGATTCCATTTATTGGTTAAAGATTCTTTTTAATGAAAATATTTTCTAAGTGAGATTCGAAGAAATAATTTTTCAAATGAATTTTCAAAACAAAAGGATATTTTTCTCATGAATGTTATTAAAATATATTTTTATAATATTTAAATTTCTCAATGACAAAATCCATTTATTTTAATAAACTTTTTATATATTTACGTGATACAAATCCTAGTCATAATATGAGTGGTTTATCATTTAACTTTGCAAGGAAAGTAATCAGATTCACTTCTTTTATTTCTTGTAGTCCACTTGAAAGAATCAATTTTTTTTATGATCATTTGACTTTAAATTTACCCTAAATATCCAAATTAGTTTTTCATGGATATGATTATTTCATAATCTATATACCATTTTTCATATGGTAATTATTTTTAATGTTTAATTTTTTTGGAATTATTGATAAATCATTATAATTTAATCGATATATATATTTTATATTTTATATTGTATATTTTATAGGAGGAATGTTTTATACATGCAATACACGTATTGAGGACATTTTAAGGAAATCTCTACATGTTAGGGACTGGTTAAGGAAATCCCATCGTTGCATTGATAGTCTAATGGGATGAATTTTTTTCAAAAAATGGTATGGGAAAACTGTATATTTAGGGTACTGGATCCATGTACCTAGGAAAAAAAGTGTCAAATACTTTTGAATTTCCTTCATTTAGTTTCATTTATTATTCATCCATATGATATTATGTCGATATATATATATATATATATATATATATATATAATTTCAAATTCATTTATTAAATGGAATGTTTTTAAGTTTCATACCAATCCATGATTATTATTCATTGTCTAGTATTTTGACTAGCATATATTTCAATTTATTATGTTTCTATATGGTTATATCACTTCCTTCTCAGTTTTTTATTATATAGAATGTGTGTTCTTTTATTTAATATTCCATTATTATTATTCTTATTGATTCATTATCTCTGGTGCTATATTATTCCAATACTATTCTTTTGAGCTTTCCCTTACTATGTTTCATTCTCTAGGAATCTAGAAACCCTACTCTGAAAGATATGTTAGAATTTACGTTATGGAGTATTGTTATTCTTGAAATTATATATTTATTTTGAAAAAAGATAATTAGAAATAAAAAAATATTCTATGATTAGTGTATTTTTTGTAATAATAGACACATGTATGTATATATTTTATGATGAATACTAAACTGATTAGTCCTTATAGTATTGATTAATTATAATCATGAAAATGTAACTGATAATAGAAACAAGTTTCGAGCCTTCTTTTGTCGGGTCACTGCACACTATATTTTATCAATAAAATGAGAAAAAATTCATTCATGGATAATATATGTAAAACACTGATATATTGTAAATTATTTGTTTTGATTTAATTTAACCTTTTTTGTATTCTTCATTTCACACAAATCTAAAAATAGATTATTTTATATTATAGAAAAATGTTTGGATTACATTATACCTGACACTAATTTAATCACACACTACACGAAACATAAATTCTAATAGATCTACACGAAAATACAAGCTAATCACACATTACACTCAATAATTACATTATTCGATCGCGTTCATAACACACATCACCGTGGATTACCGAACAATAATATATTTAAAAAATTTATTATTTAAAATAAAAATATATAACCAAGAAATTAAATGAGTGGTTATGAATATTATTATATAATTTAGGAAAATATATATTTTAAAGAAATATAATAAGAATTCATAGGTTAAAAATTAATTATCAATGAATATCGAACACGATTGAATATAAAGGGAAATATTTTTTTATCATCATAAAACTGTTTTACAGTAATAAATTAAATTGATTATAATTATTGAGTGAAATTAATATAATACATTTGTTATATATTCCAAAAAATATTTTATTTACTCATACAACATATTTTTTATACATATGATAAGAGTAAACCAAATTTTATGCTTAAACCCCAATTATTTTATTAAGTCATTTTTCGTCATTTTAATGTGCAAAACACTTTTAAATCTATAATTTGGAACTTTTATGGATTATTTATATCAAAATAAACAATATGTTTTAATATGAAACATAAAAAATTATATTATTTTATGTTTTTGTTATTTTGGGATGATTCATTTTTAATGAATTGTGAGAAATACTGAAATTTAATTCAAAAACTATTATTAATTGAATTTATTTATAAGGATAAATTTTTAAATTGATATCAAAGTCTAATTATCTAATTTTTTGTCAGTTAATGAAACTTTGGAAATTATATCAATTTTAAATTTAAAATTGTATATATAAAATTGCAATGTTTTGAAAATTTTCACTATTAGAACCTGCATTATCATCCCGACTATGATATTAAATAGAAATTAATTTCATCCACATATAAAAATTGATATTTATAAAATTAATTATTTCTTTTGAATAATAAATATTTATATTTTATAATAAGCTGAACTCAGATATGTAATTAAATTATTATGGAAATAAATTGAAATAAATTGAATAAATTAAGGTAAAATTAACCACAACTAAGGACCAAACCATACACATAAGTGCCTAAATGTCATATTAATTTTTCTGAAAAAATTTGGTTGCCACATATCAACCCTATAATTTTATTAATTTAATTTTTCAATTATTGTATCCATTTTCCATTTTAATAATGTGGGTAAATACCCTTTCCCAAAATTTACAAGACTGTCACCCCTATACTATAAAAATACCTCCCCTTATCATACTTCCTAACACCTCCCAAGGCTATTGGCTCGACCATGATAGGAATAAATTGTTCCTTAAAATACCTCTCCTACTCATTGAATCCTACCATTTTTCGTAAATCATTCCAATGAATCCCTTTGGTGAAAACAAAAAGTATTTACCAAATTAATAAGTAAAACCCTTCCTTAAGATCCTTTTGTTTATTTTCATTATCCACCTCCTCAATTCATATTATTATTTTATATTTTAAGATAAAAAGTATACAAAAATATTATTTTTTATGCTAAGGGTTATAATAAAACTTAAACAAACATCTATCTAACAATTAACAAACATACAATTTATGTCTACGATAAACTAATGTATCACTCAATAATGATAGTTCATTATTACATTACCTCCTATAATGGTAGAAATAATGATAGAAAATATATTTATATTTTTCGAATATTATATTTTTTAGGTCCTTAATCATATGTCATAATTTTACCATTCATATCTTTATAATTTTCATTTATTGTAAATATGAAAATTTCATTTGAGAAGTATGGACTATATCCCCCTCAAAAAAATGCAGTTCATTCATACACTTCATAGAATTTATTAAGGATGGGGTTTGTAAAGTTATATTATATATAGGATATAATAATTCTACATTAATAAACACACACACACACACACATATATATATTATTTAACTTCTTTATTTTAATTCTACGATAAACGATAACAATGTTCATTTATAAATACAGCATTCCGTCTACATGACCGATATATTCCATTTCATACATCTATATTATTTAGGTAAAAATAAAACCCATTTAATTAATATAAATTATATTATATCATGTTTATATTATTTCAATCATGACATAAGAGTAAGGACTAAAGATATTAAAATTAAAACACATCTAAAAAACAATGTGAATATCACTCGAAGTGTATCCTTAACATAAAAATTATTAACTACTGGGTAATATAATTTAATAATAAAAACATATATTGTATTAAATATTATAATATTATTCTTCTAAATATTTATAATAAATATATATTTATTATAAAGGAGGGGTTTACAAGTACAATGATATTTAAGACACAAGGTAAGGGGATTTCTTCTAACTTTTTATTTCCATGAGATCCATGCTTTAATGAGCATCAATTACGATTGAGTGGTGTGTATATTACCCATGTATTTATTATATGGATAGTAATATATTATATATGGGTATATACATAACAATTTACTTACATTTATATCATTCAATTTATGTTTCTATAATTATAAAATAGGTAAAATAAATTTGCATCAATTTTCGTTCATTGATATAGATTGCATGTTACGAACCTATTTTTTTTAATTATGTCTACATAAAACCTTTAAATTTTTATATAATTAATCTAAATAATTTATTGATAATTTATTTTTTATTTATATTTATTTTATTTCAATGGGAGTAGGATTCAACACTACCAAGTTGTAAGAGTTTATTGAAACAACCTCATTGGTTTTCGAGATTGTTTCTTTTTATTCCTCATTTGGTTAAACATTGTGATCAATTTGTCAAGAACATTAATGAATAAATTCATCAATAGTTATTCATCATTTATTTTTTTATTGTTACCACATTTTTACACATTTTTATATAATATAGTTACAAATTTGTTTTTAAAAAAGCCCAACATTACCCTCTCTTTGGCCAAATATCAATGTTCATTAAAAAACAAGTTTTATAAAATTGTTTTTTTCAAATATTATACTATTCTATGATAGTAATTAATATAAAATATTTCTCCTTTTCATTTACTAATTTTTTCAAATGAATGTTATTTCTCTTTTAAACCAAGTGATTTTTCTAAAAATTTATAATGAAAAAATAATGTTATTCTTACATCATAACTAAGACGACATTAGTTGATGTTACTCATTCCCTTTTATAAAATGATCAAAAGGGTCATTCATATGCTTCCATTAATGACTAATACTTATATTTCATGATGTTGAGGAAACAAATTACTATTTCAAGGGTGGCATTTTTATAAAACTACTTCACATCACAGGTTATGTTTTGATGAAATGGTTATGAAACCTATATATTTTACATAGGTTATAATGTTATTAAATGTTAATGATACCCATTTAATTTCGTGGTTTATGATTTTATTTTTATAAACCCAATATCATTTCATCGTTTAATATATGATGAATGTTTTCTGTAACATGTATGTATGATTTTATTATGTTACGGGTTGGTCTTATATACACCTCTAATTAATTGGGTTGTAATGGATGACTGATTAGTATAAATGTTATTTGTGAACCTGTTTACATGTTTATTATTTTATGCATGGAAGTGTTTTCGTGCCCCTAATTTTATGAGTGAACCATATTAATTGTGGTAAATGTTTTGGGAGAACCTTATATTATATTCATAATATTATGAAAGCATCTTATTGAATGTAAACAATGTTTTTTCATGAACCTCACTTCATATTCACAGCATTAGTTGTGGACCTGGTTGCATGTTCATATGTCCATGAGAGGGAAATATTTGATTTCATTGACTTAATGTGTGAGCCTTTTTCTATTTATACATGTAAAATAAGGTATACGTTTATGTTTATTCCACTATTGCATGTTTTATCAATATGTTATTCTTTAATAGATTTAGTTGTTGATTTCATTATGATTTTTGTCTTATAAACTACAAATAAATATTCCATGATTCTGGTTTAAGATCATTTATATGCAAGGTATTATCTTCTCAGGATCAATATCATTTTTTAAACCCTAATATTAATGATACCCCTATGCATTTTATTTATTTACACATAATGTGAATTTGAGATCAACCGTTTTGAATGTTTCTTTTTCCCTAGGTTATAATTAATGGTTATTAATTATAATTACTACGTTAAATTTCTTTTTATGATACATTAAAGATAGTTTACTGAGATTAAATATTTTTCTTCCGTGTTTCAAAAGCAACTAAACTAATAAGGCCTTTGTGCATCTATATTTATAATGTTTTATGTATTCTGAAAAAATTATTTAATGTTTATGTATGAATAAAAAGGGACTCTATAGTTGGTATTAGTGAAATGGTTCATTTACACTTTGGATACTAGGATTGGAAAAAATTAAAAATATCTCTATGTATATTTGTAATGATATGTATATGGTTTTCGCTAATTATAAGTATATGGAATAGTTAACATTTTGAGAAATTTCGTGTAATTTTGATAATGAATATAGTGTTATGTTTTATAGTAATATATCTATTTAGGGAATCTAGTTGTGGATGTTTCTCTAGAAAAAATTAATTTTTGGTATCAACCCTAATAAGATGTCCCATGCCTAACTCAGGGTAACCACATAAATGACAATTTTCCTTACTGCACACATATATGGATAATCATATTGGATATGTTTTGGGAATTGAAAAACTATATATGAACCACAAAGAATGATCTTAATAGAGGATGACATCGAATAATGTAGGATAAACCCATTGTACCACATAATAATTAAGTAGGATCAATGATTTTATCACCCTATAAGTAATTTTTCATGATTATATGGTATCCAAATATGATAATGGTTTCTCACAATATGCTTTATGGTTTTAGTCAATTGATAGAACTAGAAGGAGAATGGTTAACTTTTTTAGTTTCAGAAGTTGAAATAATGGGAATTATGATAATATTTTTTCTAAGTTGAAATCTCGTAACGATAATCAAGAAGGTGGTAAGAGTATTGGTTATACGTCTGATGATAATGTGTCATGTGTAGTCCAACAAGGACTATGCAATGACTACCTAGTATTCACCTCCAATATGTTAGAGTATGGTGACTAGCACTAAGTAAGAATATCCCATAAATGATATTAATTAGCCTATGAACATATATACATGCACGCATCCCAAAGAAAAAGTGTTGAACTGAAAAAACTAAGTAAATAGGAATGTATTACACTAAAATTCTAACATAGAGTAAAAGTAAAAAGCTAGAATATAAATGGGTCCAGAATAAAAGCGCAATCAAAAAGAAAATTACAAGCTTATGAAAATCATCCACAAAAAACTATAACTGAGGTGTATATACAGAAATAGATATACAATTTCACTGAAGAAAATCTCGTCTTTCAGGGCTCCCTTTTAGTATATCTTGGCCCTAGTCCACAAAGTATTCCATTAAATAATCAACAATATACAGAAGACACAACACGTGCGGGCATAGCCCCTGTAGTGGTGAGTAAAACAACACTAAATAGGGACCCTAACACCAAAAAGGAACAATATGATTTATATCCCAATGGAAACACAATAAGTAATCCACAAAGGAAACACATGATGTACAACATAAAGAAAACACATAAAACACACCACAAATGAATCCAATGATGTATAGTCTGTAGGGTGATATTACACATATATAAGTCTAAATCTTGAAGATTTGGATTTCTAGATGTAGTCCACATGTCTCATAGTAACTATGACACCAAATATGTTAGCATCACACTAAGCATCAATAGCGCATGGTGCGTCAATGGTGCACATAGCATCAATATTGCACATATCATCGAAGGATTCAAGACTTGTAATGGAACTAAGGGTGTAAATGGCACCCGCAGTGTCTTTCTCACATGGATCATGACTCTGGTTCTCTCCTTATTTAGAGAACCTATTTTCTTCTAAAAACTAGGTTTTATTAAAAAATCAAAAATGAAATTAAAATGATTTATTTATAAATTTTTTATGACTTTTATCTCTTACAATTTGTTTTAAAAAATGTTCTTGTTGCTTTCCAAACAATGATTCTTTCAACAGTTCAATTATATAGACGGAATTTTTCTTACCACTTATGGTTTTTATGGATTTACCTATCGTTATTTTGTTGAAGCTTCCATTTATTGGTTAAAGATACTTTTTAATGAAAATATTTTCGAAAGTGAGATTTAAAGAAATATTTTTTCAAATGATTTTTCAAAACAAAAGAATATTTTTCTCATGACTATTATTTAAAGATATTATTATAATATTTAAATTCATCAATGACAACAACCATTCATTTTAATGAACTTGGTATATATTGTCTTTATACAAATCCTAGTCATCTTATAAATGGTTTATCATTTAACTTCACAAGGAATGTAATCAGATTCACTTCCTTTATTTCTTTTAGTCCACTTGAATGAATCAATTTTTTTTCTGATCATTTGACGTTAAATTTCCCATAAATATCCAAATATTTTTTTCTTGGATATGATTATTTCATAATCTATATACTATTTTTCATATGGTGATTATTTTTAATGTCTAATTATTTTTGGAAATATTGATAAATCTTTATAATTTAGTCAATATATATATTTTATATTTTATATTTCTTATGAGGAATGTTTTGTACATGAAATACATGTATTGAGGAAATTTTAGGGCAATCTATATGTGTTGGGGACTGGTTAATGAAATCCCACCAAATAGGATGAATTAGTTTCAAAAAATGGTATGTGAAAACTGTATATTGAGGGTACGGGATACATGTACCTAGGAAAAAAAGCATCAAATAGTTTTGAATTTACTTAATTTTTTTTAATTTATTATTCATCCATATGATATTGTGTTGATATATATATATATATATATTTAATTTCAAATTAATTTATTAAATGGAATGTGTTTCAGTTTCCTAGCATTCCATGATTATTTTTCTTTATCTAATTATTTGACTCGCATGTGTTTCCATTTATTACCTTTCTATATGGTTATATCACTTCCATCTCAATTTTTTATTATATGGAAAGTGTGTTCTTTTATTTACTATTCCATTATTATTATTCTTTTTGATTCATTATCTCTTGTGCTATATTATTCCATTACTAAACCCATTTGGTTCTCTAATTTGGTTATATATGAACCTAATAATGTATTTTTTCAATTTTTCCATTCTTTGGCACCAAAAATGTTCTAGAAAAAAAATTGGTTCTCTCCTTAGTTGGAGAACCTATTATCTTCTAAAAACTATGTTTTATTAAAAAAACTTAAAAAATGCAATTAAAATGGGTTTATTAGGAAATTATTATGATATCTATCTCTTACGAATGTTTTTACAAGAATGTTCATGTTTCTTTCCAAACAATAAATCTTTCAAACCTTTAACAATATAGAAGGAATGTTCTTTTTACCACTTATGGTTTTTATGGATTTACCTGTCGTTATTTTGTTGAAGCTTCCATTTATTGGTTAATGATTCTTTTTAATGAAAATATCTTCGAATGTGAGATTCAAAGAAATATTTTTTCAAATGATTTTTTGAAACCAAAATATAATATTATCATGAATGTTATTAAAATATATTTTTATAATATTTTAATTCCTCAATGACAACAACCATTTATTTTAATCCACTTGGTATATATTGTCTTGATACAAATCATAGTCATATTCTGAATGGTTAATCATTTAACTTCGTAACAAATGTAATTAGATTCACTTCTTTTATTTCTTTTAGTCTAATTGAATGAATCAATTTTTTATGATCATTTGACTTTAAATTTCCCCTAAATATCCAAATCATTTTTTCATGTATATGATTATTTCATAATCCTTATACCATTTTTCATATGGTGATTATTTTTAATGCTTAATTATTTTTTGAAAAATTGATAAATCATTATTATTTAGTCAGTATATATATTTTATATTTTATATTGTATATTTAATATGAGGAATGTTTTGTACATGCAGTACACGTATTGAAGACATTTTAAGGAAATATCTACGTGTTGGGGACTGGTTAATGAAATCCCATCATTGCATCGATATTCTAATGGGATGAATTAGTTTCAATAAATGGTATGTGAAAACTGTATATTGAGGGTACTGGATCCTTGTACCTATGAAAAAAATCATCAAATAATTTTGAATTTCCTTCATTTAGTTTCATTTTTTATTCATCCATATGATATTGTGTCGATATATATATATATATATATATTTACTTTCAAATTCATTTGTTAAATGTAGTGTGTTTATGTTTCTTACCAATCCATGATTATTTTTCTTTATCTAGTTATTTGACTGATACGTGTTTCAATTTATTACCATTCTATATGGTTATATCACTTCATTCTTATTTTTTTATTATATGGAAAGTGTGTTCTTTTATTTACTTTTCCATTATTATTATTCCTATTGATTCATTATATCTTGTGCTATATTATTCCATTTTTATTCTTTTTAGATTTCTCTTACTATGTTTCTTTCCCTATGAATCTAGAAACCCTACTCTGAATGATATGTTAGAATTTACTAAATGGATTATTGTTATTCTTTAAGTTATATATTTATTTTGAAAAAAGATAATTAAAATAAAAAAATATTATGTGATTAGTGTATATTTTTTGTACTAATAGACATAGGTATGTATATATTTTATGATGAATACTAAACTGATTAGTTCTTATAGGCACGATTCATTGTAATCATGCCAATTTAATTGATAATAAAAACCAATTTCGAGATTTCTTTGGTCGGGTCGCTGCATACTACATTTTATCAATAAAATGTGAAAAAATTCATTTATGGATAATATATGTAACAAACAGATATATTGTAAATTATTTGTTTTGATTTAATTTAACCTTTTCTGTATTCTTCATTTCACGCAACTCTAAAAATATATTATTTTATATTATAGAAAATTTTTGGATTACATTATACCCGACACTAATTAAATCATGCACTACAGGAAACATAAATTCTAATATCTCTACAAAAAACTCCTAGGTAGGACCACATTACACTCAATATTTATATTATTCGATCGCTTGCATAACACACATCACTGTGGATTAAAAAAGAATAATATATTTAAAAAATATATTATTTAAAATAAAAATATATAACCAAGACATTAAATCAGTGGTTATGAATATTATTATATAATTTAGGAAACTATTTTTTTAAAAAAAATATAATATGAATTCATTGGTTAATAATTAATTATCAATGAATATGGAAACCGATTGAATATAAAGGGAAATATTTTTTTATCGTCATAAAGCAGTTTTACACTAATAAATTAAATTGATTATAATTATTGAGTGATATTAATATAATATATGTTTTATATATTCCATAAAATATTTTATTTATTCATCCAATAGATTTTTTATACATATGATAAGTGTAAACCAAATTTTATGCATAAACCCGAAAATTTTATTAAGTCATTTTTCATCATTTAATGTGTAAAACCTTTTTAAATCTAAATTTTGGAACTTTTATGGATTATTTATATCAAAATTAACAATATGTTTGAATATGAAACATAAAAATTATTTTATTTTATGTTTTTGTTATTTTTCTAGGATGATTCATTTTTAATGAATTGTGAGAAATACTGAAATTTATTTCAAAAACAATCATTAATGTAATTTATTTATAAGGAATTTTTTTAAATTGGTATCAAAGTCTAATTAGATAATTTTTTTGTAAGCTAATCATACTTTAGAAATTCTATCAAATTTAATTTTAAAATTGGATATATAAAATTGCAATGTTTTAAAAACTTTCACTATAGGAACCCACATTATCATCCCGACTATGATATTAAATAGAAATTAATTTAATTAACTTCAACAATTTGTTTTTAATAAAATGAAATATATCTTTTGAATCATCAAAATTTATATTTTTTAATAATCTCAACTCAATTATGTAATTAAACTATTAGTGAAATAAATTGAAATTAATTGAATAAATAAAGGTAAAATTAACCTCAACTAAGGACCGAAGTATACACATAAGAGCCACAATGTCATATTAATTTTTCTGAAAACATTGATTTCTATATATAAACCATATAATTTTAGTAATTTATTTTTTTCCATTATTGTTTCCATTTTCCATTGTAAAAATGTGGGTGAAATACCGTTTCCCAAAACATACAAAATTGTCACTCCTACACTATAAAAAGATCTCCCCTCATCATACTTCCAGAAAACATTCAAGACTATTGGCTCAACCATGATAGGACCAAATAGTTCCTTAAAATACCTCTAATACTCATTGAATCGTAACATTTTTCATAAATCCCTCCAATGAATCCCTTTAGTGAAAACAAAAAGGAGTTACCCAATTAAGAAGTAAACCCCTTCCTTAAGATCATTTTGTGTATTTTTATTACCCACCACATCAATTAATATTATTCATTGATTTTTTAACATAAATAGAATCCAAAAAAATATCATTTTTAAGCTAAGGGATATAATAAAACATAAACGAACATCCATCTAACATGTAACAAACAAACAATTTATGTCTATGATGAACTAACGTCTCACTCAATAATGATAGTTCATTATTACGTTACCTCATATCATGGTAGAAATAATGATAGAAAATATATTTATATTTTTTTAATATTATATTTTTTAGGTCCTTAATCATATGAAATAATTTTACCATGCATATCTTTATAATATTCATTTGGTGTAAATATGAAAATTTTATTTGAGAAGTATGAACTACATCCCCCTCAATAAAATGTCATTCATTCACACACTTCATAGAATTTATTAAGGATGGGTTTAGTAAAGTTATATTTTATATAGGATATAATAATTCTACAATAATAAATATATAAATAAATATATATATATATATATATATATATATATATATTATTTAACATCTTTATTTCAATTCGACAATAAGCGATAACAATGTTCATTTATAAATACGACATTCTGTCTACATGAATGATATATTCCATTTCATACATATATATTATATAGGTAATAATAATACACATATAATTAATATAAATTATATTATATGATGTTTATATTATGTAAGTCATGGTATACGAGTAAGGACATAAGATATTAAAATTAAAACACATGTAAAAAACAATGTGAATATCACTCGAAGTGTATCCTTAACATAAAAATTATTAACTAATGGGAAATATAATTTAATAATAAAAACATATATTGAATTAAATATTATAATATTATTCTTATTAATATTTATAATATATATATATTTATTATAAATGAGGGTTTTACAAGTACGATGATATTTAAGACACAAGGTAAGGGTATTTCTTCTATCTTTTTATTTCCATGAGATCCATACTTTATTGACCACTAATTACTATTGGGTGGTGTATATACTACCCATGTATGTATTATATGGATAGTAATATATTATATATGGGTATTTACAAATCAATTTACTTACATATATATAATTTGATTTATGATTCAATAATTATAAAATTGGTAAAATGATTTTGTGTCAATTTTCGTTCATTGAGACACATTGCATGTTATGAACCTATTTTTTAAATTATGTATATAAAAAACATATAAATTTTTATATAATTAATCTAAATAATTTATTGATAATTTATTATTTATTTAACTTCATTTTACTTCAAGGGGAGTATGATTCAACACTACCAATTTGAAAGAGTTTATTGAAACAATCTCATTGGTTTTCGAGATTGTTTTTTATTCATAATTTGGTTAAACGTTGTGATCCATCTATCAAGAACATTCAAGAATCATATTCATCTATGTTTATTCATCATTTTTTAATTAGTACCACGTTTTTACAAATTTATATATTATATATTTACAAATTTGTTTTTAAGAAAGCCCGAAATTACCCTCTCTTCTTCCAGAAATCTATGTTCATTCAAAAACATGTTTTCTAAAAATATTCTTTGAGAATATTATACTATTCTATTATAGTAATTAATTTTAAATATTTCCCTTTTTTCATTTACCCATTTTTTAATGGAATGTTTTTTTCTCTTTCTAATCAAGAGATTTTTCTAAAAATTTATAATGAAAAAATAATGTTATTATTACTTCGTAACCCATGTTTGGATTTACATGCCATCATTTTTGTGGATCGTATTTTTCATTTATAAATGGTTAATTTTTATGAATGTTTTTAAATTAATATTCTAATAAATGTATGTAAAAACATTTTCAATATCTATTTATATGTTTTTAAAGAAAAATTTTTCCAAAAGGATTTCAAATCATTGCATATAAGATTTTAAACATATGATCATGAAAATGTTTTTCAATTTTTTTTTTCAATTTTTTTTCATTATTTAAAGACAATTTCTCCAAATATAAAGGGTATTTTCTTCAAAAAATGTTTTCAAAATAACTTTCCATATTATTTTCCATCTAAGATGACATTAGATGAAGTTACTCATTCCCTTCTACAAAATAATCAAAATGTTTATTCATATCCTTCCATTAATGACTTATATTTATATGTTTGGATGTTGATGAAACCAATTTCTATTTCATGGGTGATATTTTTATAAAACCTCTTAACATCACGAGTTTTGTTTAGATGAAATGGTTACGAAAACTATATATTTTCCATAGGTTATCATGTTATTAAATTTTAATAATAACCATTTCATTTCCTAGTTTATGATTTTATTTTTATAAAAACCCTATCATTTAATCATTCAATATATGTTGAATGTTTTCTGTAACATGTATATACGATTTGATTATGTTATTTGTTGGTCCTATATACACATCCATTTAATTGGGTTCTGATGGATGACAGATTAGTATAAATGTCAATTGTGAACCTAATTACATGTCTATTATTTTATACATGGATGTTTTTTCATGCCCATAATTTTATGAGTGAATAATTTTAATTATTGTAAATGTTTTGAGAGAACATTATATTATATTCATAATATTATCCATGCATCTTTTTTAATGTACACAATTTTTTTCATGAACCTCACTTTATGTTCACAACATTATGTGTGGACCTGGTTGCATGTCCATATGTCCATGAGAGGGCAGAATTTCATTTCATTAAATTAATGTGTGATTCTTTTTATATTTATACATGTTAAATATGGTATACGTTTATGTTTATTCCACTATTCCATGTTTTATCAATATGTTATTCTTTAATAGATTATGTTGTTGATTTCATTATGATTCCTATCTTATTAACTACAAATAAATATTCTATGTTTCTAGTTTAAGATCATTGATATGCATGGTATTATCTTCTCATGATCAATATCAGGTTTTAAACCCTTATATTCACGATACTCATATGAATTTCTTTTATTTACCCATAATGATAATTTGAGCTCATCCATTTCTAATGTTTCTTTTTCCCTCAGTTATTATGAATGGTTATTAATTATAATTACTACGTTAAATTTCTTTTTATGATACATTAAAGATAGTTTACTATGATTAAATATTTTTTATCCATGTTTCAAAAGTAACTAAACCAATAAGGTCTTTGGGTGTCTATTTTTATAATGTTTTATGTATTCTAAAAAAATTATTTAATGTCTTTGTATGAATATAAAGGGACTCTATAGTTGGTATCAGAGAAATGGTTCATTTATCCTTTGGATACTGGGATTGGAAAAAATTAAAAATATCCCTAAGTATATTTCTAAGGATTTGTATATGGTTTTCACTAAATATAAGTATATAGATTAGTTAACATTTTGGGAAATTTCTTATAATTTAGATAAAGGATATAGTGGCATGTTTTATAGTAATATATCCATTTATGGAATCTAGTTGTGGATATATCTCTAGAAAAAATTACTTTTGAGTATCAACCATGACAAGATGTCACGTTCCAAACTCGGGGTAATCACATAATTAAAAATCTGCCTTACTGCACACATATTTGGATAATCCTATGGGATATGTTTTGGAAATTGAAAAACTATTTATGAAATATAATGAATGATTTAAATAGTGGATGACATTGAATAGCATAGGATAAACCAATTGTGCCATAGAATAATTATATAGGATCCACGATTTTATCACCCTATAAGTAATTTTTCATGATTATATGGTATCCCAATATGATAACTGTTTCTCAAACTATGCTTTATGGTTTTAGTCAACTGATAGAAATAAGAAAGAGAATCGTTAACATTTTTAGTTTCAGATGATTAAATAATAGGAATTATGAGAATATTTTTCCCAAGTGGAAATATAATAACGAGAATCAAGAAGGTGGTAAGAGTATTGGCTATACATCTGATGATAATGTGTCATGTGTAGTCCCCCAAGGCCCATGCAATGACTACCCAAAATTGACCACCAATATGTTAGAGGATGGTGACTAGCACTAAGTAAGAATATCCCATAAATGATATTAATTATCCTAAAAATATATACACATACAAACATCCCAAAGAAAATGTTTTGAACTGAAAGAACTAAGTAAATAGGAATGTGTTGCACTAAAACTCTAACATAGAGTAAAAGTAAAAAACTAGAAAGTAAAATGGTCCAGAATAAAAGCACAATAAAAAAATTACAAGATTATGAAACTCGTCCATAGAGAACTCCACTTGAGGGGTATGTATAGAAATAGATATACAATTTCTCTGAACAATACCTCGTCTATCAGGGATCCCTTTTAGTATATCTGGGCCCTAATCCACAAAGGAATCCGTTAAAGAATCAAAAATCTACACAAGACACGACACGTACAGGCATAAACCATGTAGGGGTGAGTAAAACAACACTAAATAAGGACCCTGACACCATAAAGGAACAATATGATTTATTTCCCAATGTAATCACATTAAGTAATCCACAAAAGAAACACATTATGTACACCACAAAGAAAACACATAAAATCACACCACAATGGAATCCCATGATGTATAGTCAATAGGGTTATATTACACATGTATAAGTATAAATCATGATGATATGGATTTCTATATGTTGTCCACATGTCACATAGTCCCTATGACACCGAATATGTCATTAGAACAATGAGAG
Source organism: Viscum album (assembly GCA_963277665.1). Taxonomy (NCBI): domain Eukaryota; kingdom Viridiplantae; phylum Streptophyta; class Magnoliopsida; order Santalales; family Viscaceae; genus Viscum; species Viscum album. The sequence continues at coordinate 967,156,388 of OY728129.1, forward strand.
TTGATAGTGCATGGAGCGTCAATGATGCACATAGCATCAATAGTGCACATATCATTGAAGGAGTCAAGACTGATGATGGAACTAAGGGTGGAAATGGAACTCGAGGTGTATTTTGGACATCGATCATGACTTTGGTTCTTTCCTTAGTTGGAGAACATATTTTTTTTTCTAAATACTATGTTTTATTTAAAAAATTTCACAAATTCAATTAAAATGATTTTGTTAGGAAATTTTTAAGATCTTTATCTCTTACAAATGTTTTTAAAAAAATGTTCTTGTTGCTTTCCAAACAAAGCTTCTTTCAAACCTTTATCTATATAGAAGAAATGTTCTTTTTAACACTTATTGTTTGTATGTATTTATCTGCCATTTTTTTTGAAGCTTTCATTTATTGGATAAAGATATTTTTTAATAAAAATATTTTCGAAAGTGAGATTCAAAGAAACATTTTTTCAAATGATTTTTCAAAGAAAGGATATTTTTCACATGAATGTCATTAAAAGATATTTTTATAATATTAAAATTCCTCAATGACAACAACCATTAATTTTAATCCACATGGTATATAATGTATTGATACAAATCTTAGTCATCTTATGAATGGTTTATCATTTAAATTTGCAAGGAATGTAATCAGATTCACTTCCTTTATTTCATTTAGTCCACTTGAATGAATCAATATTTTATGATCATTTGAATTTAAATTTCCCCTAAATATCCAAACCATATTTTCATGGATATGATTATTTCCTAATCCGTATACCACTTTTCATATGGTGATTATTTTTAATGTCTAATTATTTTTTGAAATATTGATAAATATTTATAATTTAGTCAATATATATATTTTATATTTTATATTGTATATTTCGTATGAGGAATGTTTTGTACATGGAATACATGTATTGAGGACAACTTAAGGCAATCTCTACATGTTAGGGACTGTTTAAGGAAATCCCATTATTGCGTCGATAGTCTAATGAGATGAATTAGTTTCAAAAAATGGTATTGGAAAACTGTATATTGAGGGTACTGGATCCATGTACCAAGGAAAAAAATCATCATATAGTTTTGAATTTCCTTTATTTAGTTTCATTTATTATTCATCCATATTATATTGTATCGATATATATATATATATATATATATATATATATATATAATTTCAAATTCATTTATTAAGTGGAATGTGTTTCAGTTTCTTACCAATCCAAGATTATTTTTCTTTATCTATTTATATGACTGGCACGTGTTTACATTTATTACCTTTGTATATGGTTATATCACTTCCTTCTCAGTTTTTTATTATATATAAATTGTGTTCTTTTATTTACTATTCCATTATTATTATTATTATTGATTCATTATCACTTGTTCTATATTATTCCATTACTAAACACATTAGGTTCTATAATTTGGTTATATATGAACCTAATCATGTATTATTTCGATTTTTCTATCATTTGGCACTAAAAATGTTCTAGAAAATGATTTTTTTGAAAACATGACTTTGGTTATCTCCTTAGTTAGAGAACCTATTTTCTTCTAAAAACTATGTTCTATTAAAAAAAAATTAAAAAATCCAATTAAAATGATTTTGTTTGTAAATATTTATGATTTTTATCTCTTACAATTTTTTAAAAATAATTTTCTTATTGCTTTCCATACGAGGCATCTTTCAAACCTTCAACTATATAGATGGAATTTTCTTTTTACCACTTATGGTTTGTATGGATTTACCTACTGTTATTTTGTTGAAGCTTCCATTTATTGGTTAAAGATACTTTTTAATGAAAATATTTTCGAAAGTTTGATTCAAAGAAATATTTTTTCAAATGATTTTTCAAAACAAAAGGATAATTTTCTCCTTAATGTTATTAAAATATAATTTTATAATATTTAAATTCCTAAATGACAACAATAATTTATTTTAATCCACTTGGTATATATTATCTTGATACAAATCATAGTCATCTTCTGAATGGTTAATCATTTAACTTCGCAAGGAATGTAATCTGATTCACTTACTTTATTACTTTGAGTCCACTTGAATGAATCAATTTTTTTATGATCATTTGACTTTAAATTTACCCTAAATATCCAAATAATTTTTTCATGGATATGATTATTTCCTAATCCATATACAATTTTTCATATGGTGATTATTTTTAATGTCTAATTATTTTTGGAAATATTGATAAATCATTATAATTTAGTCAATATATATTATTTTATATTGTATATTTCGTATGTGGAATGTTTTGTACATGAAATACACGTATTGAGGGAATTTTAAGGCAATATCTACATGTTGGGGACTGGTTAATGAAATACCATCGTTGCATCGATAGTCTAATGGGATGAATTAGTTTCAAAATATGGTATTGGAAAACTGTATATTGAGATTACTAGATCCATGTTCCAAGAAACAAAATCATCAAATAGTTTTGAATTTCCTTTATTTAGTTTCATTTATTATTCATCCATATGATATTGTGTTGATATATATATATATATATATATTTAATTTCAAATTAATTTATTAAATTGAATGTGTTTCCATTTCATACCAATACATGATTATTTTTCTTTATCTATTTATTTGACTGGAATGTGTTTCCATTTATTAGATTTGTATATGGTTATACCACTTCTTTCACAGTTTTTTATATGGAATGTGTGTTCTTTTATTTACTATTCCATTATTATTATTCTTATTGATTTATTATCTCTTGTGCTATATTATTCCATTACTATTCTTTTGATCTTTCCCTTACTATGTTTCTTTCCCAAGGAATATAGAAACCCTACTCTGAATGATATATTAGAATTTAATAGATAGATTATTGTTATTCTTGAAGTTATATATTTATTTTGAAAAAAGATAATTAGAATTATAAAAATATACTGTGATTTGTGTATTTTTCTATAATAATATACATAGGTATGTATATATTTTATGATGAATACTAAACTGATTATTCCTTATAGGCTTGATTCATTGTAATCATGCCAATGTAATTGATAGTAGAAACTAGTTTCGAGCCTTCTTTGGTCGGGTCACTGCACACTAAATTTTATCAATATAATATGGAAAAATTCATTCATGGATATTATATGTAACACACTGATATATTGTAAATTATTTGTTACGATTTAATTTAACCTTTTTTGTATTCTTCATTTCATGCAACTATAAAACTAGATTGTTTTATATTATAGAAAAACGTTGGGATTACATTATACCTGATACTAATTAAATCACACACAACATGAAATATATATTCTAATATCTCTACATGAATCTCCAAGGTAATCCCACATTATAATATATAATTATATTATTCGATCGATTGGGTAACACACATCACCGTGGATTAATGAACAATAATATATTTAAGAATTATATTATTTAAAATAAAAATATAAAACCTAGAAATTAAATGAGTGGTTATGAATATTATTATATTATTTAGGAAAATATTTGTTTTAAACCAATTTAATATGAATTCATATGTTAAAAATTAATTATCATTTAATATGGAAACCGATTGAATATAAATGGAAATATTTTTTTATTATCATAAAACTATTTTACACTAATAAATTATTGAGTGATATAAATTTAATATATGTGTTATATATTCCCTAAAATATTTTATTTATTCATCCAATAGATTTTTTATACATATGGTTAGACTAAACCAAATTTTATGCTTAAAACCCAATAATTTTATAAAGTCATTTTTCATAATTTTTATTTGAAAAACCTTTTTAAAATAAAATTTGAAACTTTTATGGATTATTTATATCAAAATAAACAATATGTTTGAATATTAAACATAAAAATTAGTTTATTTTATGTTTTTGTTATTTTTCTAGGATGATTCATTTTTAATGAATTGTGAGAAATACTAAAATTTAATTCAAAAACTATTATTAATGTAATTTAATTATAAGGAATGTTTTTTAACTTGGTATCAAAATCTAATTAGCTAATTTTTTTGTCATTTAATCAAACTTTGGTAGTTCTATCAAATTTAATTTTGAAATTGGATATATAAAATTGCAATGTTTTGAAAACTTTCACTATAAGAACCCGCATTATCGTCCGGAATATGATATTAAATTGAAATTAATTTCTTCCACTTCTACAATTTGATTTTTATAAAATGAATTCTATATTTTTAATCATAAATATTTATATTTTATAATAAGATGAAATCGGTTATGTAATAAAATTATTAGTGAAATAAATTGAAATAAATTGAATAAATTAATGTAAAATTAGCCTCAACTATGGCCAGAACCATACACATAAGAGCTAAATGTCATATTAATTTTTCTGAAAAACATTGGTTTTCATATATCAAACCTATAATTTCATTAATGGGTTTTTTTCAATTATTTTATCAATTTTACATGGTAAAAATGTGGGTGAAATACCCTTTCCAAAAATTTACAAGATTGTCACTCCTACACTATATAAAGACCTCCCCTCATCCCACATCCTGACACCTCTCAAGACTATTGTCTCAACCATGATAGGACCAAATAGTTCGTTAAAATACCTCTCCTGCTCATTGAATCCTACCATTTTTCATAAATCCTTTCAATGAATCACTTTACTGAAAACAAAAAGGAGTTACCCAATTAAGAAGTAAAACCCTTCCTTAAGATCCTTTTGTTTATTTTCATTATCCACCACCTAAATTCATATTATTATTTTATTTTTTAACATAAAAAGTGTCCAAAAAATTTCATTATTATTACTAAGGGTTATAAGAACAATTAAACAAACATCCATCTAACATGTTACAAACATACAATTTATGTCTACGACGAACTAATGTCTCACTCAATAATGATAGTTCATTATTACGTCACCTCCTATCATGGTAGAAATAATTATAGAAAATATATTAATATTTTTTTTAATATTATATTTTTTAGGTCCTTAATCAAATGTAATAATTTTACCAAGAATATCTTTATAATTTTCATTTGGTGTAAATATGAAAATTTCATTTGAGAAGTATGGACTACATCCCCCTCAATAAAATGTGGTTCATTGACACACTTCATAGAATTTATTAAAGATGGGGTTAGTAAAGTTTTATTATATATTGGATACAATAATTCTACATTAATAAATACACACACACACACACACACACATATATATATATAATTTAACATCTTTGGTTCAATTCAACAATAAATGATACCAATGGTTATTTATAAATATGGTATTCTGTCTACTTGTACGATATATTCCATTTCATACATCTATATTATATAGGAAATAATAATACACATATAATTAATATAAATTATATTATATCATGTTTATATTATGTAAATCATTACATAAGAGTGAAGACAAAAGATATATAAAAATAAAACACATGTAAAAAACAATGTGAATATCACTCGAAGTGTTTCCTTAACATAAAAATTATTAACTACTCGGTAATATAATTTAATAATAAAAACATATATTGTATTAAATTTTATAATATTATACATGAAAAAATTTAAAATAAATATATATTTATTATAAAGGAGGGTTTTACAACTACGATGATATTTAAGACACAAGGTAACAGGATTTCTTCTAACTTTTTATTTCCATGAGGTTCTCTCTTTTTTGACCACCAATTACTACTTATTGGTGTGTATACTACCCATGTATGTATTATATGGATAATAATATATTATATAAGGGTATTTACATGTCCATTTACTTACATTTATATCATTCTATTTATGTTTCAATAATTATAAAATTGGTAAAATAATTTTGCGTCAATTTTCGTTCATTGAGACACATTGCATGTCCTGAACCTATTTTTTTAATTATGTCTATAGAAAAACCCTAAATTTTTATATAATCAATCTAAATAATTTATTGATATTTTATTATTTATATAACTTCATTTTCTTTTATGGGGAGTATGATTCAATGATACCATGTTTTAAGAGTGTATTGAAATAATCTCAATTGGTTTTCGAGAGTGTTTATTTTTATTCTTCATTTGGTTAAACGTTGTGATCCATCTATTAAGAAAATTCACGAATATTTGTGTCATAAATAATTTAATTATATAATATCTAAAAATTATAAAAAAATATGATTATATAGGAAGTCTTTTTATATTTCTAATTAATATTTATATTCGAATTTATCTTATGTATAAACTTATATTAAAAATTGTTTAGTTATTAAACTTTGAATTTAACACTTTTAACTCTTCTTTATATAAAATAATAATTAATGCCCTAATCTAATCCTAGTGAAGCAAAGGGGGTCATATTTTCTTCCAATGGTTGTTTTTGGTTTAATTACACCTATCCAATAGAATTAGGACAAGTGTTAGGGTCATTATAATTTCATTTTTATCATTAATTAACCTATTTAAATTTAACCATTGTAAATAAATGTCAAAAGTATCTATTAACCAAAAAATATTTTTTTATTGAACCAAATTTTAAATACTGATGTCAATTGTGTCTCTCAGATTTATTATATTCAACTCACATAAGTGGTAAAATTAGGTTTTATGCAAATTAGCAAATTCTCCATGAAGGATGGTAAAAGATGGTAAAAAGTTCAATAAATTTTTATATATCTAAACTTATTATAAAATTAATCCAATGAATTAAATTGATCATATATAGGTATTATTTATCTATTTTGATCTAAAATTTATTAAAATAAAATTATTATTTATTTAAATAAAAAAGTAAGTTTTGAACAATAATGTAGTGTTTTCACTATTCATCAAAAATTGAATGTTTTCAGAAAAATAAAAAAATTTCACCATAAGATAATTTTGATATTCCAAATGAAAAAAAGGAAGTCCATTTTGAAAATTAAGATTTATAAAATTTTAAAAAGTAGGTATTAATATTCATAATAGCTCATTTCACTGGTCGTGTTGTGTTAAAACCTCATGTTTCGTACAATGCAAGATACTGCATTATTCCAAGGGAAATGTACCATGAAAGCTTGGGGTGTAACAATCTCCCCTCCTTAATATATTTTTATTCTTGAAATTTCATGAATACTACTACATAAGAAGATCTGGGTGGTTCTTCATCATATGATACTTGGGTTCCCAAGTTGCCTCTTTCATCTTATTGATTCTCCATAAAACATTCACCAAACGAGTCGTCAGGTTTCATAACACTTATTCTCTAGTATCAAGAATTTATATAGGATCTTCACAATATGATAGATCTGGTTCTAGTTATATTTCTTCATAGGTGTGTACATGCATTGTACATACATATATTTTCTCAACAGTGATATGTGGAACACATCATTAATTTTTCAGAGACTTGGCAGCATTTCCAAACGGTAAGATATGTCCCCTATTCATTCTAGAATTTCAAAAAGTCTGATGTACCTAGTACCCAATCTACCCTTCTAACTGAAACATATAACACACTTCCATGGAGATACCTTTATGAAAACATGGACTCCTACTAGAAATTCAAAATCCTTTCTTCTGTTATCGACATATCTATTTTTCCTATATTGGGATCCTTTGTTTTGGGTTTGGATAATATTCACTTTTTCTATTTTTTCTAGAACACATTCTAGGCCTACGAGTTTGATTTCACCAAAATCATCCCAAAAAGGTTGGTGTACGATATATCATTCCATATAACGCTTTATATGGTGCCATATGAATACTTGAATGGATGTTATTGTCATAGGAAAATTCTACCAGAGGTAAATATTGATCTCATATACCTTGCATGTCAACTGAAAAAGATATGAACATGTCTTCTAAGGTTTGAATAGTCTATTATGATTGTGCATCGGTTGGAGGGTGGTAAGAAATGACCAAACGATGTTTAGTATCCAGGGACACATGAATACTCTTCCAGAATCTTGATATAAAATGGGGATCACGATCAGAAACAATCAATAGGGGTACTCTATGAAGTCTTTCAAAATCATTAATATATAGTCTTTCTAAATGTTACATTGGTAAATCTTCTCTTATAGAAATAAAATGTGCTGACAAGGTAAGACGATAAAAAATGACCCATATTGCATCATTCATTATAGGAGTTTTTGGAAGCCCCATGACAAATTCCATCATAATATCATCCCATTTCTACTCAGGTATTGGAAGAGGTTTGATGAATCCTCTAGAAAGTTGTGTTCCAGCTTTCAATTATTGACAAACCATACATCTTAAGACAGAATCGTGAATCTCTCTCTCAATGTTTTCACACATAAAATGTTCCCTCATATTTCTATATATATTAGTGCTACCAGGGTGTATAGAAAAATTAGAGATATGAGCACCATCCTACAATTCCATTTCCAGACCAGGTATGTCAGGAAAACAAAGTCTCTTCCAAAATTTCATAATCCAATATTCATATACGAATTCAATTAATCTCCCATCATTCATAGATTTAATTTTCTTTTGAAACACCATATCATATGTCTGGGAAATATGTATCCTTTCTTGTAATGATGGTTTAGCAAAAAATTTAAAAAGAATTAATGTTTACCTTCCAAGAAAATCCTTATATCAATCATTACTAGATACCTGAACATATGATACCTTTTTACTCTCATCCTATTCCAAACATAATTGTCCTTTCTGCTCAAATCATCTACCTCCTTATTTTCCTTCCATGAGTGGTAATGTATATTGCAATCATAATCCTTGAGTAGTTCAAGCCATCATCTTTGCCTCAGGTTGTGTTCTTTCTGTGAGAAAATATACTTCAAACTCCTTTGATCAGTATAAATCTCACATTTTTCACCATAGAGATAGTTTCTTTATATTTTCAGAGAAAATATTACAGCTGCTAACTCCAGATCATGAGTAGGATAATTTTGTTCCTGATTTTTTAGCTGTTGTGATGCATAGGCAATAACTCAATCATTCTGGATAAGGACAAAACCAAGTGCTTTCTTTGAAGCATTAATATAAATAACAAACTCATCATTACATGGTGGTAGAGTCAAGGTAAGAGCATTGAATAATCATTTAATTTGTTCGTGAAAACAATCTTCACACGCTTTTTTCCCAAAAAATTAACCCCATTACGTGTGAGTTTGGTTAATGAGTTTTCCAACTGGGAAACATTATGGATGAAGAACCAATAATAACATGCTACACCCAAAAAATTGCATACCTTGGTTATACTTGTCTGTACTAGCCATTCTTGGATAGCCTTGTTCATTGATGTATCAACAAATATTCCATTCTTAGTGACAATATGGCTACAAAAATAAATCTCTTGCAGCCAGAATTCACACTTGCTAAACATCCCATATAAATCATTTATTATGAGGGTTTTCCAAATAGTGCGAAAGTTATTTTCATGATCTTCATATCTTTTTTAGTATACCATGATATCATCAATAAATATCACTAAAAAGTCATCAAAATATTCCATGAACACTAAATTCATTAGATCTATGAAGACACAGGGTATATTATTCAATCCAAAAGGAATTACTATAAACACGTAATGCCCATACCTTGTTTGAAAAGTTATCTTCGTAGTGTCTTCCTTTGTCACACAAAACTGATGGTATCCATATCTAAGGTCGATCTTTGAAAAATATACATCTCCCTAATTTAAATCAAATAAATTATTAATGCGAGGTAGGGGATACTTTTTCTTTATTGTTTTAAAATTTATCTCTATGTAGTCAATGCACAAACTCATTGTTCTATCTTTATTCTTAACAAAAAGGGTAGAGGCTCCCCATTGAGAAACACTAGGGGTAATAAATCCTTTATTACTGAATTCCTCTAGTTGTTTCTTTAGTTCCACTAATTCCAGAGTGTCCATTCTAAAAGGGGTCTACTATATGGGCCTTGAACCAGGAATTAAGTTAATAAAAAACTCAAATTATCGTTCTAGAGGATGTTCAGGTAAATTCTCTAGAAAGACATCAACACATTCTTTCACAATAGGTACTTCAACATTCTTTTCCTCAACCATTGTTATTTCATTCTATTTTCCCCAATAATTGAATTTAGTAGAGCTATTGGGGATAGATCTAGATAAATATCAGGTGGTGATATTTCTAATATAATGATAAGGTAGTCCTTATCATTATAAAAAATTGTAACCTCATTCTTCTTATAATAAATTTTCACATCATGGTCTGAAAGAAAATCCATTCCAAGGATTATATTAAATTCAATCATGGGTATGACGATGAGATAAATTGATAAAGAAAATTTATATACCCTAATGGGAACTAATTCACAAAACATTGTTGCAATGATACTCCCCTTAGGAGTTTTTATTGATAACTCCCTTGTTAAGTCAAAATTTAAATATCTAATTTTCTTAGCAAACTCGGAAGATAAGAAATAATGCGATAATAAAAAAATCAAATAAATCATTGGAAAAACAAGAGGAAACCATTAAATTACCTACATCCATGTCTTTTAAAGCATTAAACTCAGCAGTAGTGATAAAAAAAGCATGGTCTTGCTCTCTTTTCCTTTTATAAGGTAAGTTTCTTTGGCACTGAGTACATTTTTTTCATAATTCCCCTATTCTCTACAATTGTAGCATTCAACATTGATAGCCTCCTCCTTCTCCTTCTAATCACGAGCCTGGTGGCCTTTTTTACCACAATTATAAGAGACACCAATTCCATTCTAGAATGTACCAGGGTGTTTCTTCCCACATTAACCACATGATGGATATTCAAATTTTCCCTTATTCTCCTTATTTCTATTTCGAGAGTGTTCAGTAGATCTCGTCCTCTCTTTCTTTTCATTGAAGTTGTAAGACGAGAAGAATTCCTTTACTATAATGATAGTGAATGAGAAAATATCTTTGTACGATGATAATGATTTTGAGACTAATGATAAAAAATATGGTTTTCAACCATCAAAGAATCGATCAATCATACTCCTTGTGTTACGTATATAATCTGTATCATGCCTTGCATTCCTTGTAATGTTAGCCTCATACTTTGCGACATTATCATCCTCCTTTTTCCTTAGACTCAGAAATTGTGTTTCCATATCTGATTGATGGTCATGATGAAATTAATTTTCTTAGAAAATCTCTTTTAACTCCATCCATTGAATGTTCGATAATGCTTCATCTTCCTTTGTGTTTTTTTGATTAATGAACACAATTGATCTGCATCTCCCGTTAAGCGATAAACTACCATGAAATTTTTTTCTATTTTTCTAATAAAAAACTAATGAAATATTTTTTCTAAGGAACTTATCCATTGAACATATTCTATAGGATTTATACTACTGTTGAATTTTTGTGGTTGTTTCCACATGATGTGGTCTAACATTGATCCTCCCCACTATTGATAAGTTTGCTCTATATAGGTATGTTTATTATTCATAACCTGAGTGAGTTGACATAGTATGGTGATGCTGTTTCCATTCCTTCCATTATGTTCCCTTTCAAAACCATGTCCTACAGTAGATTAGTTTATGAACCGCAATACATAATTCCAAACATTTAAGACATTTAACATAAATTGATCACTTTATAGATATATTACATAATCATAAAAAAGTATTTATTTAAAAGGGTATATAATCACAAATCCTTCATAATGGTTGTAAAGAAATCTTGAATTTTTCTAATCATATCTCGTGGGTGTGTCTTATCCAAGAGTGAAGCAATTCCCATTTTTGTGTATCAGGATACCCTTGATCAAGTACGAAACTTCTTTTCAGAGTTTTCACTCATAAGTACATTTGTTCTAAAGCCACCTCTACCTGCTCGTATCCCGACAGGAATGTATTTCTTGGAAAATACACAAAATATATAAATTATAAATATTCTTGGAAGTTCGTCTATACTAGTCCTCAAAGTCTATCTTAGGGTAATGTGCTATAATTAGTTTTTATCTAAATCTTGTTTCCATGGTTTGTACAAAAAATTCTCTGATACCAACTGGAACACCTCAAATCCAGTTACCCAGAGTTAGTGAATTATTACATAACATTGGCATAATCAAAAGAGATCAAATCCTGAATGACCGATCAGTTTAGTAGAATTGGATGCACTAGATACATTCATAAGTTTTATATTATATTATAAAAAGAAAAACAACAACAAAATTATCTCCATTGACCACATCCATATCCTATATACTATCCTTGTAGTCTATTCATAATATACTTTTTCACATACTTATAAATATAAAACATAGAAAGTGGTGAGCTTAGATTCTCAGTAAGGATAAAAATATAGTAGAAACATTCATAAATAAGATTAAACATTTAAGGCAATGTATAAGAATAGAACATATTCCTTTTAAACAAAAACATAAAAATTATAAGAAAAATATAAATCAAATAATTCTCATTACATATGCACATGGATATTCTACTAGTTGAATAATCACGTGAAATTTCAATAGCCAATTTCATAGTGATGGAATGCATAATGCCAGACTTCATAACCAAATAGTCAAGAAATTGTTCCAAGACTTAAAATAAGAATTTGTCAAGACCTTGGTCCAAGACACTAGTATGTACTATTAGACATACCGATGCATCGAGGACCTATAGCGGGCTCCACCTGTCACATACTAAGTCCAATACTTTCCTTATATGAAAATTTTGAAACATAACATAAACATTCGTATTAAAACTAGCATACGAAATGCAAATACATTAACAATAAACCATGAATGGTATAAGAATAACGCATTCATAATCAATCCTATCAAAAAAAATTCAATACAATATTGAATATTTGTATCATAATGCATCAATTTCCAATAAATGTTAAATCCATCAAAGTATGTTGACATAGATGAAATAAAAACTAATTGAAAGAAATATCTCTTTCATTTTTTTGAAATAATTTAAAAGTCACAAAATTATTAAAGAAAAATTTTATTTTGAAAATATTATTATAAGCTTGTAAGGGAAGCTTCAACAATTTTATGATGGTAGAAAATTTCCACACCAACCGTATTTGTTAAAAAATACATTCTTACCTTAATTTTGTCGAAAAGATCATAAAGTATCCTATTTGTAAAACAATGAAAAAATTTATTTCAAAATATATATCATTAAATTAGGGTATAAATTAATTTAACCCATAGTCTAGTAAATATTATAAATGATTTGAAATACATTTTTAAGAAAACACAGTTTTCTATGATAAAGAGGTCCCATTAGTCACATACTTATTAACAACCTTGGATAAGTAAAGAGATTGTAGAATTAACCCTTACTTTGTACATTTCCTTGGTCAAGGGTACGTTATCCTACTGTATAATTGTATAATAATTGTTACTAAATAATACAAGAACTATATACATAAATTTAATATGATACATGATCCTTTAATATTTCTTTGTTAATAATATTTCAGTAGTTTCATCGTTTCAGGTGTTAACTGATTCATTTTCCATTATATTCTTAGTTACAAAAGAAATGTTTATTTTGGATAGGATTTATTTGATTAATTTACAGAATTATATTAATATTATAAACAAATTTTTTTATCATAAAATTTAAATTATACTTGAATGATTATGATGGGGAATAAATCTCATCGCGTTCATGGAGAAGATAATCTGTACGTAAGAACAAGAGACAATATCGTTTTATTAAAGGTGGAATTTTATTTAATTGGATGGTATATCATATATAATGAATAATTAACATTTTATATTTATTATTTACATCAATTATTCTAATTATTATACCCATCTAAATAATGAAGTGTTTGAATAACAAATTACACCACGACGAGGAGACGGTAAGTTGTATGTACACACGTACAGTGACATTATCATTCATAGGATGTATAGAATAAAGAATATGATTGTACCATATTTATAAAAATATCACAGTATTTATAAGGTACTGGAGTTATTATTTTGGTATGGAAACAACAATTAAAGTGGAAGTGGAAGAATAAAAGAACTTGAAAGAAGGTGGTGAAACTATTACCTCTTATTCAGGTGTTTCCTTTTGAGTTGGTAAAAAGGGATCTATAGGATGGATTTCTGATCAAAGTATGGATTATAGATTGATGTTAGAGAAGTTGGGAGGATATTTGGGCAGGGTTTGTCCAAGGAAAAGGGCTTTGGAGGTGTGATTTCATGAGAAGGGAAAGTTCCCTTTTATAAGTGGGGTGAGGGGAACCTTAGGAAAAACATGAATTATTATTTTATTATAAAAATATGTGCAGTTTCTAATCACTCCAAAAGAATTTATTTCGAGGATAAGGAGGTGATGGGCCGAAACCTTTCAACCAAAAGGTTTTATATAGGTTAAAGACCCCATATTAACCTTATCTTTTATATTTAAGTCTTAGTTAAATAGTTTGACAATTACCTAGTCTCTTCGAATTTTTATATTATATGGTTAATAAGCATAATATAAAAATACAGGAAAACCCAAATTGGTTCATTATTAATATATATAACTTTATGTAAGTCCTTTGGTCGATCCATTGATTTTATGGAATATTATATCATTTAATAATATAATACTTTTTTAAAAAAAACTCATTAATGTCAATTTTGACACTGTATTGTATTTTGATTGTGTTAAAGTCATAAAAGAAAGATTACATTGAAACTAAATTATTTTATCAACCCTAACATCTCATATTGACCTATAAAATTAGTGGAATTCATCATAAGTCTCAAATTAAATTTATTAGGATATTTATAATATCAATTATTTTAATCATTCATTAATATGGTAATTACTGTATCATCATTGTGTCATAAATAATTTAATCATTTAAAGTCTAAAAACTATAAATAAAATATGATTATTTAGGAAATATTATTATATTTCTAATGAATATTTATAGTCAAATTTATCTTATGTATAATCATATATTAAAAATAGTTTTTTATTAAACATTGATTTTGATACTTTTAACTTTTCTTTAAATAAAATATGAATAAATGTTTTAATCTAATCCAAGTAGACCAAAGGGGGGTCATATTTTATTCCAGTGGTTTTTTGGTCGAATTAAAATTATATAATATAATTAGGACATGTTTTTGGGTACTTAATATATCATTTTTACCCTTAATTACAATATTTATTTTTAACTATAGTAAATAAAAGTCAAATATTACTTTTCACCAAAAATTATTTTCATCTTATTGAACCAAATTTTACTTACTGATGTCAAATTTATCTCTCAAATTTTTTAAATTAAACTCACAAAAATGGTGAAATCATTTTTCATGAAAATTTGCTAATACACTTAGAAGGTGGGTAAAAGACGGTAAAAAGTTCAATAAAATTTTATATATTTAGACATATTAAAAAATGACTCCAATGACTTTTAATTGAACATATATAGGTATTATGTATCTATTTTGACCTAAAAAATTAAAATAAAATTAAAAATTAATTAAATAAAAAAGTCGATTTAAAAAAATAATGCAGTGTTTTTCAGTATTCATAAAAAATTGAATGTTTTCTGAAAAATACCAACAATTCACTCGAATAAAATTTTTATATTCCGAAACCAAAAATGAAGTCTATTTTAAAAAATAAAATCTATAAAATTTCAAAAAGTTCATATTAATATTCATAATAGCTAGTTTCATTTTTCGTGGAGTGTTAAAACTCCATGTTGCGTAAAACGCAAGCTACTACATTATTCAAAGGGAAACGTATTATGGAAGCTTGGTGTGTTACATTATCCCCTCCAAAAAATAATTTTTTCCATGTAATTTATATAATATTACCGTATAAAAACATTTGGGTGGTTCTTCATACTAGTTTCCTTAGGTTCCCACATTTCCACTTCCATCTTATGGTTTCTCCATTGAACTTTCACTAGATGAGTCATCCGGTTTCTCAACACTTGTTATCTAGTATCAAGAATTCTGATAGGCTCTTTCCAATAATATAGACTGAGTTCCAGTTCTATTTCATCATAGGTGAGTACATGCGTTGGGTCATGAATGTAGTTTCTCAATAGTGATACGTGGAACACTTCATGAATTTTGGAGAGACTTGGCAGTGTTGCCAAATGGTAAGCTAAAGCCCCAATTCGTTCTAGAATATCAAAAGGTCTGATGTACTTGGGACTCTATTTACCCTTCATACCAAAATTTTTATCACCCTTCCATGGACATGCCTTCAAGAAAACATGGTCTCATAAAGGAAACTCAAAATCTTTCCTTCAGTTATCGGCATAACTGATTTTCCTACTTTGGGCTTCATTGATGTTGGTTTGGATAATCATCACTTTTTCCCTAGTTTCCTCAACATGTTCTAGGCCTGTGAGTTTTCTTTCACCATTATCATCCCAAAAAGTTGGTGTGCGCCATCTCTTTCCATATAATGCTTCGTATGGTTCCATATGAATACTTGAATGAAAGTTATTATTGTAGGAAAATTCTACCAGAGGTAAATATTGATCCCACATACCATGAAAGTCAAGTGAAAAAGATCTCAACATGTTTTCTATGGTTTGAATAGTGTATTCTGATTGTCCATTGGTTTTGAGTGTGGTAGGCAGCGCTCAAATAATGTTCAGTATCCAGGGACTTCTGAAGACTTTTCCAGAATCATGATGTAAAACGGGATGATGATCATAAACAACCAATAGATGTACTCTATGATCTCTTACAACTTAATTAATATATATTCTTGCTAAATATTCAAGTGGTAAATCTTCTCTTATAGAAAGATAATGAGCTAACATTGTACGACGAACAACCAAGACAAATTTTGACTCATTCATTCAAGGATTGTTTAGTAACCCCCTAACAAAGCCTATCATAATATCATCCCATTTCCACTTAGGTATGGTAATAGGTTTCATGACTCTTCTAGGATGTTGTCTTCCTGCTTTCACATATTAAAAAACCATACATCTTGACACATAATCAAAAATCTCTCTCTTCATATTGTCTTCCACCTTATTTGGCTTCCCTGAGTGGTAGTTTATAGTGATATAATAATCCTTGAGTAGTTCAAGCCATCATATTTTCCACATTTAGAGTTCTTTCTGTGATAGAATATACTTCAGACTCTTGTGATCAGTATAAATCTCACATTTTTTCAGTATAGAGATAGTGTCTCTATATTTTCAGATAAATGATTATAGCTTCTTACTGAAGATCATGAGTAGGATAGTTTTTTTCCTAAATTTTTATTTATCATGATGCATAGGCAATAACACTATCATTATGTAAAATAACACAACCAAGTCCTTTCATTGAAGCATCACTATAAATAACAAACCCATAGTTCCTTAATGGTAGATTCAATTTAGGTGCATTGACTATTCTTCTATTCAGATCTTCAAAACCTTCTTCAAAATATTTTGTCCAAACAAATTGTACTGGTTTACGTGTGAGCTTGGTTAATGGGTTTTACAATCGGGCAAAATTCTAGAGGAAGTGCAGATAATAACCTGATAAACCAATAAAACTACGTACCTCAGTTATACTGGTCGGTGCTAGTGATCCTTGGATTGCCTTGGTGTTTGAAGGATTAAATGAGATTCCATCATTAGAGAATATATGGCCAAGAAAAGAAATCTCTTGATGCTAGATTTCACACTTTCTAAACATCCAATATAATTCATTTCTTTTGAGGGTTTTTAGAATAGTGCACAAGGGATTTTCCTAATCTTCATATATTTTTGAGTATACCATGATATCATCAATAAATACCACTATAAAGTCATCAAGATATTACTTGAAAATCCTATTCATTAGAACCATGAAGACATAGGGTTAATTATCCAATCCAAAATGCCTTACTGTAAACTCGTAATACCCGTACCTTTTTAGAAATTATGTCTTCAGAATTTCATCTTCTTTATGCACTGTTGATGGTATCCAGATCAAAGGGAAATCTTTGAATAATATTGATCTCCCTGAAGATGATCAAATAAATCATCAATACGAGGTATAGGATACTTTTTTATAGCATTGATCTCTATGTAGTCAATGTAAAAACTCATAGATCCATCCTTCTTCTTAACAAAAAGGACAGGGGATCCCCATGGAGAAACACTAGGGTGAATAAATCCTTTATTACTCACTTACTCTAGTTATTTCTTTAGATCCAATAATTCCATATTGGTCATTTTATAAGGGTCTTCGATATGGGCCTTGAACTAAGAATTAAGTCAATGGATATCTCAATTTCTCATTCTAGAGGATGTCCTGGTAAATCCTCTAAAAACCCATTAAAAAATTATTATACAATTGGTATGTCCTATTTTCGAACATTCTTTCCCCCATCCATAATTGTTTCATTCACTTCTTCACCAATATTTGATTTTACCAGAGATACTGGGGGTGGATCAAGATAAGAATCATGTGGTGATGTTTCTTCTCTAAAGATATGGTTCCCCATATCATCATCGAAAATTGTAACATTTTTATTCTTATAATAATTTTTTACATCGTGGTCCAAAAAAAAATCTATACATAGGATTGCATCAAATTAAATCAGGGGTATGACTATGAGATCAGCAGCCAAAGAATAATTATATTTCTTAATGGAAACTGATTCACAAAACTTCATTGTGAGGATAATTACCTTAGGGGTTTTGATTGACAACTCCCTTGTCATGTTAAATTAAAAATATCTAATTTTATTAGAAAACTAGGAAGAAATGAAACAATACGATGATCATGAATAAAATAAATCATTATTTAAAATAGAAGAAACCATTAAAATACCTACCACTATGTCTTTCAAAGATTCAACACGAGCAGTAGTGATTGCATAATATTGGCCTTGTTCCCTTGTCATTTTATGAGGTAAGTTTACTTGGCTCTTTGGACATTCATTTTCATAATGCCCCTTTTCTCTAAAATTGTAGTATTAATATTGACAACCTATTTCATCCCCTTGAAATCACGTGCTTGGGGGCCCTTTTCACCGCACTTGCAACAGACTTAAATTCCATTAAGGAAAGTATCAGGGTGTTTCATTAAACATTTACCAATGTATGAAATTTAAACCTTTCCCTTCTTACCCATATTTTCATTTGAATAGTGTTCAGCTGATCTTTTTTCCCTTTAATTTCATTGAAGTTATATGACTTAGAGAATTCTTTTTCTATCTTGACATCGTATTAGACAATATCATTGTATGAAGAGAAGGATTGTGAGATTAATTCTAGATGAAGAAATGGTTTTAACCCATCAAATACTTGATCAATCTTACTCCTTGGGTTAGGTATATAATCTGTTTCATGCCTTTCTGACCTTGTAATGTTTGCCTCATAATTTGTGACATTCTTATCCTCCTTTTCCCTGATACTCCAAAATTGTCTTTCCATATTCAGAATATTGTCACGATGAAGGTATTTTTATAATAATTTTTTTTAACTCCCACCACTCTATGTTCGATTCTTCTTCATCTTTATTTGTGTTTTGGA
The DNA here is from genome assembly GCA_963277665.1 of Viscum album. NCBI lineage: Eukaryota > Viridiplantae > Streptophyta > Magnoliopsida > Santalales > Viscaceae > Viscum > Viscum album. Next base: position 967,175,774 of record OY728129.1, read on the forward strand.
TTAATGACCACCATTGATTTGCTTCTCATGTGAGGAGATAAACTGTCATGACAACCTTTACCCTTTATCGACTCCACAAAGCATGAAATATTTTCTCTAAGGAAATTATCCATTGCTAATCTAGTAATGGATTTTTACTCCCATTGAATGTTGGGGGTTGTTTCCACATAAAGTGGTCTAACATTGTTCCTCTACATTGTGGATCAGGGTGCTCCAAATGTGTAAGGATATTATTCATAACCTGATTAAGTTGTCCCAGTATGGTGATAAGATAATCAGCACCAGTAGCATCACCTGATCTACTATAATTATATTGAGTTAGAGGGGAATCCCTACAAGGATTACATGCATTGATATGGTTTACATTCCTTCCACTATGCACTATTTCTAGACAATGGCATACATTAGATTTGTTTATGAATCTTAATACATAATTCCAAACCTGTAAAACACTTAATATAAATTGAAATTTATATGGATATAATCCATAATCATTAAAATCTTTTATTTGAGGAGGTATATATTCATAAATCCTTACTAATGGGTTTTAAAGAAAATATGAATTTTCCTAAGAATATCCCCCTGGAGTGTCGTAACCAAAAGTGTAGGAAAGCCCGTTGTCGTGTACCAGGATACCCAAGGTCAATCCCGAATCATGTTGTTAGAGTTTTCACTCCTAGGTACATCTATACAAGATCCGCCTCTACCTGCACGTATCTAGATAGCGATGTATTGCTTTGAAATACAACAAATATCTACACTACAAAATTTTAGAAAGTTATTCTATACTAATAATCAAGGTATATATTAGGGTAATGTGCAATAATAAGAGTTTATCTAATTATAGTTTCCAAGGATTGTTCTAAACTTCCCCTGATACCAATTGTAACGCCCCCGACCCTAGTTACCCAAATTTGGTGCATTATTAAATTACATTGCCATGATCACAAGAGATAAAATCCCAAAAAGACCGATCAGTTTTGTAGCTTTGTTAGTACTAGATACATTAATAAGTTTTATATTACATTATAAAATGATAAACAACAACAAAATTGTATCCATTGACCACATTCATATCCCTTAGACTATCCCTTTATGTCAGTTGTTATATACTTCTTCGCATCCTAGAAAAAATAATACCTATAAATGTGTGAGCTCAGATGCTCAGTAAGGATAACAATATAGTAGAAACTTTCATAAATAAGCATAAAATTTTAGGAAATGTATAAGACTAAAACATAAGACTTTTAAACTTAAACTTCAGCATTATATGGAAAATATAATTCAAATAATTCTATTTACTTATTCATGTGGATATTCTACTAGTCAAATGATAAAAATCAATATCAATAGCCAATTTCATAATAATAGAATGCATAATTCCAGACTTTATAACCACACAGTCATGAACTTATGCCATGACTACAAATATGATTTTTAAAAGACTTATTCCAAGTCACTACTTTGTCTCATGTGGACTACCGATGCATCGAGGAGATCTAGAGGGATCCCCCCATCACATACTAAGTCCAATGTATTCCTCATAATAAAATGTTGAAGCATAACATAAACATTAATATTAAAACTGGCATAAGAAATGTTAATACTTTAACAATAAATAATGAATGGTATAAAAATAACACATCAGTTGTTAAACATATCACAAAACATTCTATACAATATAGATTATTTGTTCTATAATGAATCAATTTCTAACACGTGTAAAATCCATCAAAGGATGTTGACCTAAATGAAATTAAAACTATTTACAACAAATATATCTTTATTTTTATTTTAAATCATATAAAAGTAAAATAATTTTAATGGAAAACATGTATTTTGGAATTATTCTTATAATATTGTATTGTAAGCTTTGATGGTGTTATAACGGCAGAAATAGCCTCACCTGTAGTATATGTTAAAAAATGACATTCTTGCCATAATATTTTCAAAAAGGAGATAATTTACCTTGTTTGGAAAATAACGGAAAGATTCCTTTCACAATATATATGGTAAAATAAACGTAGAAATTAATTTAACCCATAGTATAGTAAATATTAAAAATGATTTGAAATAAATTTTTAAGAAAACAGGGATGTCGAAGATAAAGAGGTCCAAGTAAATAATTACGTTTTTTCATCCTCGGATAAGTAAAGAGATTATAGAAATAACCCTTACCTTATACTTTTCCTTGGTAGAGGGTAAATTAACCCCCTTTATAATAGTTAAATCACTGTTATTAAATTATACAAGAACTATATACAGAAATATGATATCGTATATAATCCTCTAAAAATGTTTTGTTAATAATATTTCAGTATTATCATCGTTTCAGGTGTTAAATAATTCATTTAAATTTATATGCTTGGTTACATAAGCCATGTTTGTTATGGATGATATGTATACGATTCATATACAGAATTATATTATGTTTTTAAAAATTATTTATAATCATAAAACCAAAATTATACTTGACTGATTATGATGGGGAATGAATCTTACCGCCTTTGTGGAGACAATAATTAGTACGTACGTACGAGCGGCAATATCATTATATTGATGGTGAAATTTTATGTAATTGAATGGTATATCATATATGAAGAATCATTAATATGTTATATTTATTATTTACATCAATTAAACTCATTATTATACCCATCAAAATAATTAAGTTTTTGAATAACAAATTACACCACGACGTGGAGATGGTAAGCCGTACGTACCCACGTATGGTGACATTGTCATTCATAGGATGAATATAATATTGAATATGGTTACACCATATTTATGATAACATCAATGTATGTAGGATGTACTCGATTTTTTATTTTGCTATGAAAATAGTAAAGATAGAGGAAGTGGAAAAGAAAATAACTTGAATAAGGGAGGTAAAATTATTACCTCTTCTTCGGGTGTTTTCTTTTGAGTTGATCAAAAGGGCTCAATAGGATGGTTTTCATATCAAAATAAAGACTCTATGTTAATCATAGTGAAGTTGGTAGGATATTTTTGTAGGGTCTCGCTGATCCAAATGGATTTGGAGGTGTAATTTTGAAAGAGGGGGATGTACCCTTTTTTAAGAGGGGTGAGGGGAACCATCGATAAAACATGAAATATTATTTTATAATAAAATAATTTTCGGGTTATAATCACTAAAAAATTATTTATTTAGAGGATAAGGTGGGTATGGGTTAAAAACCACTCAAAAAAATTTGTGTTAGATAGGTTTAGTTCAACATATTTACTTATCTTCTAGATTTAACTCTTAATTAAATATTTTGACATTTAGCACATCTGTTTGTATTTTTATATTATATGGTTAATAAACTTATTATAATAAGCCATGTGAACCCCAAGTGGTTCATTAATAATATATATTACATTATCTATGTCCTTTAGAAAAACAATAGTTTTTTATGAATATTATATTATTTAATAATATAATATTGTTTTTAAAAACTCATTTTTGTCCATTTTAACACTATTTAGTATTTTTGTTTTTGTAAAAGTCATAATAGAATGATTACATATAAGAAAAATTACTTAATCAACCCAAAAATGTCATATTAACCTATAAACTTAGTGGACTTAATCAGACGTCTAAATTTACATTTATTTGGATATTTATAGTATCAATTATTTTAATCTTTCATTAATAAAGTAATTACTGCATCATCATTGTGTCAGAAGTAATTTAATTATTTCATGTATAAATATTATAAATAAAATACCATTATGTAGGAAATATTTTTATTTTTCTAGTGAATATTTTTAAACTAATTTATCTTATACGTATCCGTATATTAAAAATGGTTTAGTTATTAAACATTGAATTTAAAACTTTTAACTCTTCTTTAAATAAAATAATAATAAATGTTCTAATCAAATCCAATTGGACCAGAGGTGGTCATATTTTATTCCTAAAGTTTTTTTTGTCAAATTTGTCATATACAATAGAATTAATACATGTGTTAGGGTAACTATAATATCATTTATTCCCTTAATTACCCTATTTACTTTTCACCGTGTTAAAAGTCAAAAGTTACTTTTTACCAAAAATTATTTTAATCATAAAGAAGTACATTATACTTAATGATCTCAATCATGTCTCTGAGATTTTGGATATTCATCTCAATGAATCCGTATAATTATATTTTATTAAAATTTGCAAAATCTCCTAGAATGTGGGTAAAAGACTGTTTAGAGTTCAATAAAATTTAATACATATAATCTTATTATAAAACGACTCCAATGAATTACATTATACATATATATTTATTTGGTGTTTATTTTTAACTAAAATAAATTAAAATTAAATAACTAATTATTTAAATAAAAAAGTCAAGTTTAAACAATAACGAAGTATTTTTCACCATTAATCAAAAATTGAATGTTTTCTGAAAAATTTCAAAAAATCAACCTAAGCTAATTTTGATATTCTGAATCCAAAAAAGAAGTCAATTTTGAATATTAAAATGTATATAATTTCAAAAAGTGGGTATTACTATTCATAACGGTTTGTTTCATTAGTCGTGGAGTGTTAAAACTCAACGTTGCATACAACGCAATCTACTGCATTATTTAAAGGGAAACATACCGTGGTTGTTTGGGTTGTTACAATTTGTAATATGAAATTCATATTTATATCTAGTTTTCCAAGAAAACTAACCAATTTATTTATTTAGGACATGATTTTTTGTATCTAGTTACAATGTAATAATGTATCCACTAGCTCTAGGATACTAAGGCTATGGACTAATACAAATTAGTTTATATATATATATATTACAATGTGTTCAAAATATATTATTTTTAATTTTGATAAAAAATGAATGATTGTAATGATATTTGAAAGGGTTATAATTAAATTTAATTATTATCTAATGAATAATTAGTAATGAATTTGTTCGTAAATTTAAGGTGAAATCATTCTAAAACAGAAGATGAGGAAATGAATTGCTAATTATTATAATTTTTAATATTATCTATTTATATTAGATACATTAAAGTGACCGTAGAATATTATATTTCATATTGATGATTAAATTTGTTTAAATAATGAATTTATATGGTAAAAATGCGTTATTCTAGAAATGAGCTTGTGAGAAAATGTAAATGAGCAATTACGTATGGAAATAATGTTATTTTTATGAATTTTTATATTAATTATTATTAAATAAATGCAAAATATTACCAAAGAATTGTGATATAATATAATGGGTTTTATTGGTTTAGAGGAGATTGGTCGGAAGGATCCTATTTATTTTTTGTTTTTGGTGTTTATATATATATTATTGAATTTTCCATTTGACCTTATCTAATTTTGATAACATATATGATACAAAAATTATTTAGTTTCTAGGTTTCATTATCATACCACTATAGTGGCTAAGGAAATTTTAGTAGACTTATCCCTCTTATATAGTCACAAATCCAATTAAAATAATTTATTTTATTATTTTATTGTTACTTAGTGGGTGATGTTCATTTAATATCCTAATATTTATGTATATATATTTTCCAATAAATAATTCTTTATTTGATATCATTCATCACATGTACTAAAATGAAGATCACCAAACATTGGTAAATTAAAATAATTTTTTTAATATATCATTATGACAACATAATATATATATATATATGATATATGATTTTACAGTTTTTCATATTTGAACATTGGTATAAAATAATATTATAAATATTTAATGTTTAAGAATATAATTTATAATAAAATTTGTTTATATTAATATTATATATTTTAGTTTGAAGGATAAATATGTACTTTTTATAAATTTAATTAGAAATATATTTTTTTTCAATTTGGAGTGTCAATATTTACTTATTATGATTTTTTGATCATTTGATGAAAAAATATTTTTTCAAACATTATGTTTTTTTCTAACATAATAATATTCAAGAATTTATTGAAACATAATATTTCATAAAGGATTATTAAAACAATAATGTGATCACATATAAGTATAATTAATTAAAATATTATTTTTAAAATACTATTTTACCTTAGAAACCCCACTACCAACATTTTTGAAACTAAATAAAAATGTATCTTTTAAAAAGGAAACTATTGTATGTTTTTCTTTAAATCAATTCATATTTTGTAAAATTATGTTATTAATTTTTTTAGTAAGATAAACATGATTTGATCTATAATTAAAAAATTAATTTAATAAAAATGTTTTACACTAATAATTTTTTTTAAAAAATTATTTTTTAACCTTCAAGTATGAATATCTTATATATGTTTTTAATCATTAAGAATGAATAATTTGAAAATAACACTCTTAATCTTATTAATTTAATTATATATAATTAGTATCAATTCTAGTAATTTTTTAATCATATTTCTTTGGTAATATTAATGTATATAGGTTGAATTTTAATTATTTAACATCGGTTATATGAGAAGTTACCAAGGTAAAAGTACACTTGTATAATGTGAAATGTAAAAGAAATATCTATAAAATCACCCATGCTATTCTCTAAAAATCATGTATTTGATTTTTGAAATTAAAATTTCACAAAATAAATATTTTTAATATATATTAATCACTAACATTAAATATTGTAATGAAATAATTTAATAAAATTTTATATTCCAAAAACTACACTTCCATTAACTTATAAAACGTTCCACATAAGAAGATATTTTAGATAAACATTCAGATGAATTAAGTGTTAAACAATTTTCCATTACATCATCATAGGACATTATACCATGATAAATAACCTTTTCCTTCTTTATATTGCATGAGACAAAAAAGTTCAGGGATAATTTAATGAAAGTCAAATTTTTTGAAGTGAGTATTACTCTAATCATATTCATTCTATTAAAATTTTCTGATAAAAGTAATACAAAAACATAAAATATAATGATTTCAGTATTATATATAATAAAGTGTTAATATTTTAATGTATCATAATTTATTATTTAATCTTATATATTCTATTATGACAAACAAACACATTGATCATGTGTACGTGAAGGAAGCAACATCTAAAATACAATAAAATTAATTTTTCAAAATTTCATATTATGTATGTTATCAATGATTGTATGGATGAAAAAATTTATTTTTCTATTTCACATAAACAATTATTTAATTTTTACCTATTTCACTTACCTTTTATCCATCCATTTGATAAATAATGAGATTGATAATCCAGAGTATGTTCGAAAAATAACTACAATGAAAAACATTTATTATTTCTATTAACCAGCGATATTGAATCAATATCAGAGATTAATTAATTATATATTATGTTTTTATATTATTAATATAATTCATGGATGATATATTTTAATATACCATCACTACATCAAATCATTTTGAAATTGGTTCATTAATTGGGTGTAATTGTGGATGACCACCTCCATGACCGACAAAGTTAATTTTTCATCACCACCAATCAATATGAGTTATAATAATTTATTTTTCAGACATAAATGATATATTTTATATTTATTATATTCTTTTATTATAATATTAGTAACATATAATTTCAAATTCTTAATCATTTGATCATTATTACATGATTTTTTATTGGTATACCAATAATTTGAGCCATATTATATATTTTTTTATTTTTAATGATTAAACAATGTTATATATTTTTAATGATAGGTAATAATATTTTATTAATGAATATTAATTTTTTAGTATTTATCATATTAATATTAAAAAATTTCAACAACAAATCATTCTTTTTCATTAAATAACTGAATCAATTTTATATATGGATTCGTCTTTATGAGTTGTAATTTAGAAATTCAGGTGATGATTGTGGATTTTTATTAATAATATTGGGATATGTACTGAATATGTATCGGTAATATTGGAATTTTTATATTCGTATCGATGATCAAGGAACAATATTATCATTACAATTCTTGTGTAAGATAATTGTAAGTTAAAACACCGAACATTAAGAAAAATATATAATGATCATTTATATTCATATTAAATATTTATAAAAGAATTAAATAATAGGGTTATAGAGACAAATAAAATTTTTGATATAGAATATTTATATAGTTATCCTTTATATTCAAGATGTTATATTTGGATCTACTAATAGGGGAAATAACTCATGGTATTTTTTTTCACAAACTCCCTTGATTGAAGCACAATTCAATTTTTGTTGTAATTTACTTTTACATGGGAAATACTATACCAAATTGTTGTGATATAAAGAAATATATTTTATCTATGTTATTTGACATTCATTTTATTGATCCTCATCCTTCTTGGACATTGATTATATGTTTTCCCATTTTTTAATTTTTTTTCCCGAATCATGTTTGTTTCCTAATGAATCATAAAATATATTTTTGATTTGTTATTCTATACCTCTATTTCCTTATAATATCTTTTAAAATTGATGTTTTCCTTTAATATTTTCGATATTATGTATCTTCATAAATATACACCCCATTTATGAAACACTTATTTCAATAGAATCATGATATTGATAAGAATAAGGCACTCACTATCTAGCTCCAATAAATGAAAGGTTTTATCATCTTTTTTCAATTTCATTTTAACTTAATGGTTATGATGGAATTTAAGAATTTTCAACATTACTACTATTCAAAAATATTTTCTTCTTATTGAATATTTTAAAATGTTCCAAAATTAATTAAATAAAATTTATTTTAAAAGATATTATAAAATGATATTGAATTTATAGAAAAATATAATTAAAAATATTTATTTTCATTTTTTATCGAATGGGTCATTTTTTATTTAAATGAATTTATATTACAAGTTTCCATGTGAATGTATATTTTTGATTCCTTTTTATGTTTTCATAGATACTTCTTATCTATATATTCAATTTTTCAAAAAACATAAATCATTAGCCTCTTTGTTTAAAAATGTTATAATTTTATATTGTTTCAAATGATGAAGGAAATTGATTTTTTTCAAATAAATATTCCTAATAAATCTATGATTGTTACTAATTGGTGTCATATTCTTGATCAATGATATTCATTTACTGATATCACAAAACCTTCTTTATTTACATATATTATGAAATTATCTTGTAAATCTATAGTACCATCCATGCACTAATTTTTTATGTACAAATTTCCCAATTTAATTGGAATGATTTACATCTATATGTTTTCAAAAATTAATTTTATTTTCCATTAATGATTGACATGCGTTCACCTAGATTCCCAATATATCGATTGATTTTGTAAATATTCATATAAAGTATATATACATTTCTTATCTGGTATAAAAAAACATATTTTTCGTAATAATTATTAAGTTGAATTTAGAAATATTAATTGTTAATAGAATAAGATAACTATTTATTTTAAATGGCATTATCTTGTCATGTTTATTAATTAAATAATAAATTCTTCCTCAGGGGGGAAACTAAAATGATTTTAAAATGCATTTTATTTCCTTGGGTTTTTATAATGTGTCAATTTAAGCCATATTTCACACATATAAGTGATTTTCATTATGTTATGGATGGTAACATAATAATATATATCTATAATGCATTGGTTAATTATTATGTTCTATCCTAGTTTGACTGTAGTAACTCATGGTATCTATGGTGTGTAGTTGGTTAAATTTCCCAACTCTGTTATGTTAATGAATAAGGGAGCCCTGGAAAATTATTATAATGTATTTTTTATGATTTCTCTATATTTCATTGGTTTCATGATATTATGTAACAATTATAGTTTATTCAAAGAACATATTATAGTATATATTTATTCTATGCTTCCATTATTTAGAACAATATACTTATGATATCATTTTATTCGTTATGTATATAATTTTTGGATTATTATTATTATTACCTTAAGGAGAATTTTATCACATCCATTCATATGTTTCCCTTTCCCAAGTATATGAAACTATGTATTACGAATCACAAACCTAGAAGAGTATATTTTTTGAATAATGTATTCATGACATGTAAGAAAAATTAAGGATTTATTTTCTTATTATATAGTGGGAAAATGATTAAAATTTATATGAATTCATGATATTAACATGTTTTTTATTTTCCTATTTCTCTATAACTCTAACAAAATTTCCTTGGACTATAAATGTGTGATTTATATTGTAATAATTGATATATGTCTAGGTTAGTGTCGTAATTATTGTGTTTTAAGCATTAAACATAGGACTTACGATCCAGGGGAACTACCATTGTTATAGATTCTATAGTTATATATATTTACAGGATATGATTTTATTTGATGTAGATGATTTTGTATTTGGTAATAATGACAAGCGATGATAAGTAAAGTGTTCTTTTATTTCAAATGGAATTGGGAAACCATTATGTTGGAAGTCTTGAATATTTTATGTTACTTAGATATTAATAAAATGTAATAGTAGTGAAACTATGATAATTTGAATAGGTAATGGAGAATCAACTGAAATTTTTGTAATGTATGTATTAAGAGGGTTTTCTCAATTATTAATAAATGAATTTATACTGGAATATTGATGTTTATTTATAACATATGTATATTAGGGTAGAAACCATGAAAATTATTTTTTTCTATATCTCATTCATTATTGTGGTGTGTGGTTAATAGGCCCTAACGTCATGCGTATATATAAAATCCCAATAGATATACCAGAACCATTCATATTTTACTTTAAATACCATTTTGAAATATTTAAACATTTGATTTTATGGATATGAACTATATTAGAAAAACTAATAGTAATATGACCTTGTATAACCAAGATCAATTCCAATTATTCCAATGTTATAGTACGTACATGATTGAGGGATTATTTATTCTTACATATTTGATTTCCTTTTTGTACTTTTAATAATTTAATAATTCTAATCCCTTATCCTTACTCTATTGTAACTGATAGGGTAAGAATGAACTAATCAAATAATGGATGAATTGGATAATCTTGTGAATATTCATATAAAAATAATTATATTAACAGTGGTATTTCATTTAATATTTTTCCATAAATCATTTTTTAAACATCCATAATTAATATATTTTTAAAAAGGTTATGAGGAGGCATTTATTTTATGGTAGGAAAATGTATCATCCTGGTTTTATAGTATATATATATTCCATTAAATAATTATTAGTTAAATATAATTCCTCAAATACACTAAAATAAAGTCCATGATATGTAAAAAAAAATGAAAATACTCATTTCAATTGATCGTTACGATAAAATATAATATATATTCATATGGTGTAAAATATAAAAATACATTATGTTAAAATTTTTGTATAAAATAATATTTGAAAATCATAATTTATAATATGGTATCTTTAAATAAAAATAGATTATCTTTAGCTTATATATATTTTTATTAATAGTTATCTATATTATTTTTAAAATTTGAATAAGAAAAAATGAATTTATTTTTTAATTAAAAATATAATAATTTTAATAGTATGAATGTTTGAGTTTGTGATGAAAATATCATGTTTTATTCTAAAAGGAGTTTTTTACAAAACAAATATAATTTTCTTGACTTCATAAATATATAATAATGATCTGGAACGTTAAAAAAACCTTTTTAGTGATCAAATATGGAATTTATTAACAAAATTAGTCATTTCATAATATTATTTGATATTAGAAAACCCTTTCCTAACATTTTTAATACTAATTTAAATGGTTACATTAATAAGGAAAACAATTTTATGGATATAATTAAATTAATTAATATATTGTTCAACAAACTGTAATGTCCCGGCTCCGGGTCCCACTCAACTGGTGCCCCGAACCCGGTTCACCACGTGACCTCAAGCGCATTTCCCCAAACACTAGAGGCTGCCGACTAGCAGTGAGGGCCCAGGTCTGATAGTGGGGAAACTATGCCCTCATTTTTCAAAGTGTAGCACAACAGAATATTAATAAAACATACAACCCAACGGAAACGGCAATGGTATATATAACTAAAATGGATAACAGAACAAAAAGAGAGACCATCAGTCATGTATATATATGAAGATGCAGCATGTCACTATTCTATAAAACATCCAGAACATGTTACACTAAAGTACAATACAATACAAATGAAGTACAAGTGCAGAAAAGAAAAATAGAATGGCCATCAGCATCGCGAGCCAATGCTTGGTCCCATGCTCTCCTACACCTCAGCAGCAATCAAGTACCTATATAGGAACCCTTTCCCTTATCTATACCTACAGAAATGAAATCTGTTTGGGACAAAAAGCGTGACCCAAATAGGGTGTGAGAAATAAATTCCCAGTAGGCACCCACCAAAGGCCCGTGCTCAACTGTGTGAAAGCATGCAACAACAATGTGCAGTAGTAAAATGAAATAAAGTAAGCAGTACTGAAAATAACTAACTTAAGCAGTTATATTTCCATTTTTAATATCTGTTTAATCATTTATTTAAAATATAAACATAGTGAATATTCTATGTAAAATAGCTAAATGTCCTCAGAATTATAAACCCCTACCCTCAGGTAAAGAGTATCCAATCACACAAGAATCTTCCCACAGGCATACAAATATTTCCCACAGGCGTAAGAATTGTCTCCCACAAGCACAGAATCAGCTGCCCATAGGTACATCAGAAGTTTCCCACAAGCTAGGTAGTACAACGCCCACAGGCTAATAACAACACCGCCCTCAGGCTAAATTGGTAACCGGGCCAATCCCAACATGTAAGAAAGCAGTAAAATAAGAAATTACTCTCAAGAAAACTCTTCAATCATTTCACTAAAGGCATAAAATTAGCAAGTCATTCCCTTAGGTATCCTAGCCAAATAGTTAAATAGAGGAACACACCCCGGGGTGGTCTTGGATCCAAGAATCAATCCCAAACAGCATTTTAATATCACAATTAATTAGCTATTCAATTCTAGGTAATTAAAATAGCCATGGCCTCACCCACACGACACCCCAACATGGGTTCATGTCAATAAAATACACCAAACTCACAACAGTTGGAAAAATAAACACCAAGACGCCAACCTTAATCGCCAAGGAATGTTATATGTGAATGTAGATTCCAGAAACACCCAAGAAATCCATAGATCTGAGGTAAAACAATTCTTGCTTAAACGAAAATAACTCCCGTTAGTTGAAGAACTGGAAAGAACGACTAAAGAAGAGTGGAGGGCTCACCTGTGCTGTTCCAACGAGTTTGTCCAAGGCGGAAACGGATTCACGACACGTGCTTGGAGGATCTCTGAAGATTTGTCCATCCCACCTAAGATCTCTTTCCGTTCTAAGCCTTCCCAGTGAACAGGGGAGGCTACTGCCCATTTTAAGAAAAAAAACAAAGTACACAACATGTATTTCCTAGTACACGGTGTGTACATCCCATTTTTAAACAATTCCTATGGTGTCTTCCTGCCAGCATGGCACTATTCACCTGCCAACGTGACAACACGACGTGTCTCCTTGAGTACATGGCGTGTTCTGTCAAACAGCTGGCCACCGCCTTACTATTCGCCTGCCGACTGACTATACGGCGTGTAAGGGACCACTACACGGTGCGTACTTGGTTCCTACACCCTTCATCGCTGACACGGCCACACACCCTGTGTACTCATTCTAAACGGCCAAAAGTACACGGCGTGTGGAAAAAGTTCACAATGTGTACTTTTCAAAATTTGGGATTTTCCACATTTTCCATATTTTCTAAAAAACACATAAGGAAAAGAGAAAATAAGAAGCCTGTACCTCAGAAATAAAAGCCGGGTTCTTAAAAACTTCCCCCCTTAAAGAAATTAATCTTCGAATTTCCCTTCCAAGGGTGGAGAAGATAAAGCCATGAACAACTCCGGCCACTGAGCATGTAATTCAGTCTCCCGTTCCTAGGTTTCATCCAGCACTCGACCATGCTTCCATAACACCCGTATGAGAGGAACTGACCGGCCTCAGAGAACCTTCATGCTCTTGTCAACAATACGTATCAGATGATCCTCAAAGGACGCATCTAACTTGAGCTCAACCTCCTCGAGCTGAAAGACATAAGACGGTTCTGAATAATAACGGCGCAACTGAGATACATAGAAGACGTTGTGAATGGATCGGTACCTCCGAGGTAACTACAACCGATAGGAAACCCACCCGACACTCTCTAGAATCTCAAATGTCCCCATATACCTTAGTGAAATTTTACCTTGTCTCCTGATCCACTTGTGTCCCAGTCTCAGCGAAACACGCAAGAAAACCTGATCCCCGACCATGGACTCCAAAGGTCGTCTACGGCGATCAACATAAGATTTCTTACGAGACTACACGGTAGCAATATTCTTCTGAATAAACTAGACCTGCTCAGAATTCTCCTGCATGAGACGTGGTCCCAGTAAAGCTGCCCCACCTACCTCTAACCAGAAAAAAAGTGAATGGCACAACCTACCATATAAAGCCTCGTATGGTGGCATCTCTATATTCGCCTGAAAACTATTATTATAAGAAAACTAGACTAGGGGTATATGCTTCACCCAAGAGCCCCCAAAGTCTAGGAAACTTTGCCCGCAGAATGTCCTCTAGCACCTGTATCATACGCTTTGACTTGCCATTGGTCTGAGGGTGGTACACTGTGATCAGAAGCACCTGTGTATCTAGTGCTCTCTGAAAACTCTGCCAGAAACGAGACGTAAAATTTGCGTCCCTATCTGAAACGATAGAACGAGGGACCCCATGAAGACGTATGATCTCTCGGATATAAAACCATCTGAGATCATCAACACCGAAGCTCTCCTTGATTGGAAAAAAGTGAGCTACCTTCGTGAGTCTGTCCACAACAACCCACACGACATCATTTCCTCGAGGTGATCTCGGCAATCCGGTCACAAAGTCCATCTCGACATCATCCCATTTCCACTCTAGAATGTGTAACTGCTGTAACATTCTTGCTAGTCTCTGATGCTCCACCTTCACCTGCTGATAGGTGGAACACCTCGGAATAAAACCAAATACTTCTCTCTTCATACCCAGCCACAAGTACTGACGCCTCAAGTCACGATACATCTTGGTAACTCCGTGATGAACTACCCAAGCTGAAGAATGAAACTTCCACATCATCTCCTCACGTATATCCCATGGAACCCACAGTCGTCCATTGAAATGAAAAATCTCATCATCGCCTATCTTCCAACCAGGAATAGGGTCCTCACATTCCACCGACTCCTGTAGAACTAGGCCTTCTGAATCAGATAGTTTTATCATCCTCACTCTATCAAGGAGGGTAGAAGTGACAGCTAAGGAGGAAAGATAAGTATACCCATGAATGTCGTGCACCTCCAAATGCATCTCAGAGGACAAATCCATGAGCTTCCACTCACCACTGGCCTCCTGCACTGCCTGTGTCTGAGTCTTCCTGCTCGATACATTAGCTACTGCATTACCTCCACCAGCTGTGTTGTCAAGCTCAAAATCAAAGGACTGAAGGTATTCGACCCACCTTCGCTGCCTCAGATTCAAGTCACACTGATTAAAGATTTAATTGAGAATTTTGTGGTTGGTCAAGACCAAAAAACGTTCTCCAAACAGATAATGTATCCATTAGTGCAACACATGAACAACTACAGCCAACTCGAGATCATGCGTCGGGTAATTCCTCTCATGTGGCCTCAACTGCCGAGACCTGTATGCACTGAATCAGTTGCCCTGCATCAACACTTCTCCCATCCCAATACTTGATGCATCACAGTAATCTGTATAGCTCTTCACCTGCTCTGGGAGTACCAGGATCAGTGCTGATTTCAACCTTCCTTTCAGGTCCTGAAATGTTGTCTCGCAAGATTCCAACCAAACGAACTTCACACCCTTCTTAGTCAAACCCGTCAACGGAACTCCTAAGTGGGAGAAGTCCTAGATGAAGCATATGTAGTAACCATCCAGCCCCAAGAAACTTATTATCTCAAACACATTCTTAGGCTGCTCCCAGGAAACTACTGCTCTCACCTTCTTTGGGACTACTGAAACTCCTACCTCTAAGAAGATATGACCCAGGAAGTGAATCTGGTCCGTCCAAAAGTGGAACTTTGAGAGCTTAGCATATATCTTATGCTCTCTCAGTGTACTCAATACGATCTCAATATGGGTGGCATGGTCGTGTCGAGTGTGAGAGTACACCAAGATGAAGTCCATAAATACTACCACAAAAGAGTCCAGATAAGAATGGAACACACGATTCATCAGAGCCATGAAAACTGCTAGTGCGTTCATGAGTCCAAACGGAATAACCGTATACTTGTATAGACCATACCTGCTCCTGAAAGCTGTGAGAGGTATATCAGATGGTCTAACACATAGCTGATGATATCCTTATCTCAAGTCAATCTTCGAGAACACTCGTGCTCCACAAAGTTGATCAAAAAGATCATCATTCCTCGGCAAGGGATATCAGTTCTTAACCGTCAACTGGTTCTTCTTCCGATAATCCACACAGAGTCTGAGGGTACCATCCACCTTCTTCGCAAAAAGGACCAGAGAACCCCACAGAGATGTACTGGGTCGGATGAAACCCTTTTCCTGTAACTCCTCTAACTGCCTTTTGAGCTCCTGCAACTCAGGTGTAGCCATCCTATAAGGAGGAATGGACACTGCTGCTGCTCCTGGCACAAGCTCAATAGAGAAATCCACCTCACTCTCTGGAGGAAGACCTAAAAAGTCTTCCGAGAAGAAATCCATGAAACGATCAACCACTGGAGGTAAATACATCTAAAAAGTCCCCTGGTCATCCAGATATATGCTCGCAATCTGGGCTGTGACTCCACCTCGCCCATTATTTTATGGCCCAGCTCGACTCACCTGAACATCCCTCTATCCCTTGTATAGAAACTCTACTCCCTCTGGTGACATGAATCTCACCCTGCGATGATAGAAATCTACAAAGGCTAGAAAGGGAACCAACCAGTCCATCCCGAGAATGACGTCATAACCTATGATCTCTAAGACATAGAGGTACCAAAGAATGTGACACCCTCTAACCTCAAGGGGGCACTCTTTAAACTGATGCACACCAACCGTTCTAGTCCGCAATGGAGTGTCTAGCCTTATAATATAAGTAGAAGTAGAAACACGGATCCCAAGGCTCTCCACAATGGGCACATATATAAAAATATGTGTAACACACTTATCAAAAAGTACTGAAGATAAAACAGAAGCTACTAGGATAGTACCTCTGACTGTAGAAGGTCTATGATCCAGCTCCTGCTGGGTCTGTTGCACTGCATATTCCTGCCCAGTGCCGCGGCCCTACGACACAACCTGGTTACCCTGAGCTGTCCCGCCCTGCTGCCTCAGAGATCTTGGTGTCTGGATACCATGACCATGACCACCATCCCTGCCTACACGCCCTGACGTATTCCAGTTTCCCGACAGATAAGAAGCTGTTGGTCCTCCTCCCACACGCGGAGTCTGCACAGAACCCCTCTCACTAGTCATAGGTGGAAACACCCAGCAAAAGCGCTGCATATTACCCATCTTGCTGCAAGCTCAGCACTCCACTGGGTATCATGGACATTGTGGCCTCTTGTGCCTCTCTCTTCCACACTGGTAGCACATGACCTGGCCACCTGAAGCATTTTTCTGACTAGTATTGCCACCCTGAGAGAAGTCCATCTATCTCTTCCTCTTTCCAGCAGAAATAGTACCAGTAACTGGTGCTGAACTGCCCTGACCCACACCACTAGATTCCCGCAGGTTTCTCTCTATAATCAGAACCTGATTCAAAATAGAATGTATAGTAGGAAACCTGAAATCATTCACCAGTGATCAGATGTCATACTGAAGACTATCCTAGAAGCATCTGGCTCTCAGCGTCTCATCACCCACCAGCACGGGTGCAAAGTGCTGAAGCTCAGTAAAGAAAGCAGAATAGTCCATCACTGACATAGAGCCCTGCTGTAGATTCATGAACCCTCGAGCTCTATCTGCCCTCAGCGTCTCTGGGAAGAAGAAGTCATATAAGACTGCCCAAAAATCCTCCCATGCCATGTCTCTGTGATGCTCTAACTGGGTGGTAACATCCCACCACCTCTTGGAGGAATCATGCAGCATGTAGGTTGCAAGATTGACCCTCCGCCCTGGAGGAATATCAAGATGCTCGAAAATAGTCTGCATCGACCCCAGCCAAGAATCAGCAGCCTATGGTCTTCCATCCTCTGAAAACGTTGTTAGATGATGCTACTATAATATACATGTCATCTCAGCTATAGATGTTTCAGCCAACGGTGCTCCCTGAAAGGTCTTCATAAACCGCAATAAGCCTTCATGGAACTGCGCCTCCGCGCCTATGTCCGATATAGCAGCTGCTGCCTCATCTGGCTCTACTGGAGGATCCACTGGTAGCCTATGGCCCACCATCTCAGGATTATTTTTGTTACCTCTCTCTTAGAAAACAATGCGCGGTCGTCTAGGAAGCATGACTCTGCAAGGTCAAAAACATGCCTTAGATTCAAGATTAATAAGACTGAAAATGAAGAAATCCCAAAAGGGAATAGGAGGAAGAAGGCATCCAAAATTTGAAGAACAAGACTACACGGCGTGTACTTGAATTCCCTTCCCCTGCCCAGGTCCTTCGATACGGCTAAGCCACATGGCGCCCATTGAACAAAAACTAAACGGAGTGTATATCATCTACACAGTGTGTATGGTGTTATTTATAACTGCCCATGGCCTTTGTGACATGACCGACTAATCAGCATGACACTACATGACGTGTTACACCCGCACACGATGTGTAAACTACCCCGATTCCCAGTCACACGGTCATCTCTACATAGTCTGTCCCTGGAAAATACTACACGACGTGTCCCACAGGTACACGACGTGTTCTAGACAAGCCCCGCCGACCTGTGTTGTTAGTTACACAGCTGGATACATGGCTCAACCTACACGGTGTGATCAATACGCACACGGCGCGTACGCGAAGGATTACACCGACCCGTGTTGTTAGTTACACGGCTGTGTCCCTAGGTCAAAATACATGGAGTGTTCTTCATTGACATGGTGTGTTCGTCGTAACGTTTCCTCCGCCCGTGATGTTGGTTACACGGCGGACACTAGGTCCTCACTACATGGTGTGTACATAAGCTACACGACGTGTTTTCCCCAAGCTCTTCCCTTCCCCGTGTCGCCACCCAGACTGTTTGTGACATAGGAAGAGACTACACGGTGTGTAATTAGGGTACACGACGTGTACTCAAAAAGTTTATTTTTTTCCAAAACAGAAGAACATACACGATGTGTCTAGAGTACTACATGACGTTTATACCGGGTTTCCAGATAGTATGCCTTAAAAACTTCTCCAGATCCCAGAAAACACAGAAAAACAACACCTAAGTGCCAAATTCCGATCCATGAGGGCCCATACTCCCCATGAATCAACGTTTGACATCTTATCTATGTTATAACATGGTAAAAGATCAATGATCCACCAAATTCTGGTCAATGGGGGCCCATACTCCCCAAATAACAATGTTTAGCATTCATTTTATAAACAGGCTCACACAATAATACCATATCACATAGAAGGTATTCATCAAGCAGCTATCACAAGAGCATGCTTTTCTAGCACCTCAACTATCACAACAACTTGCAATTTCTAATGCACCTACATGACATAAAACTATGCATGGCATGTGATTTCTAGAATGTGCCTAAATGATGCATGAGATGGCATACCCTCATCTCATCATTTTGCAACTAAATAGAAAATAAACAGCACAATCACAAGTGCATCACCCAACGGTGAAATCAATTCAACTGTAAAATTGAAAAATCAGAAAAATTGCAATACGAGGTAAATTGGCTTTTCCTTGTACACGGGTTAGCTACTCCCAGGCACAGTTTATTACCAACTACCATTCCCGTCTTATCCATGACTAAGGATCCAAATAGTATGTCAAAGAAAATAACTCCTTTGATACCAATTTGTAACATCCCAGCTCCGGGTGCCACTCAACGGGTGCCCCGAACCCGGTTCGCCACATGACCTCAAGCGCATTTCCCTAAACGCCGGAGGCTGCCGACTAGCAGCGAGGGCCCAAGTCAGATAGTGGGGAAACTATTCCCTCATTTGTCAAAGTGTAGCACATCAGAATATAAATAAAACATACAACACAGCGGAAACAGAAACGGTATATATAAATGAAATGGATAACTAAACAAAAAGAGAGACCAGAAGTCATGTATATATATGAAGATGTAGCATGTCACTATTCTATAAAATAGCAAGAACAAGTTACACTATAGTATAATACAATAAAACTGAAGTACAAGTGCAGAAAAGAAAAATAGAACGTCCAGTAGCATCACGAGCCAATGCTCAGTCCCATGCTCTCCTAAACCTCAGCAGCAATCAAGTACCTATATAGGGACCCTTTCCCTTATCTATACCTATAGAAATGAAATCTGTTTGGGCCGAAAAGTGTGACCCAAACAGGGTGTGAGAAATAATGTCCCAGTAGGCACCCACCAAAGGCCCGTTATCAACTGTGTGAAAGCATGCAACAACAGTGTCCAGTAGTAAAATGCAATAAAGTAAGCAGTACTAAAAGTAACTAACTTAAGAAGTTATATTTCAAATTTTAATATCCGTTTAATCATTTATTTAAAATATCACCATAGTGAATATTCTAAGTAAAAAATCCAAATGTCCAAAGACTCATAAACCCCTACCCTCAGGTAAAGAGTATCCAATCACACAAGAATCTGCCGATAGACACACGAATATTTCCCACAGGCATAAGAAGTGTCGCCCACAGGCACAAAATCAGCTGCCCACAAGCACGGAAGAAGTTTCCCACATGTTATGTAGTACAATGCCCACAGGCTAATCACAACACCGCCCTCAGGCTAAACAGGTAACCGGTCCAAGCCCAACATGTAAGCAAGCAGTAAAACAAGCAATTCCTCTCAAGTCAATTCTTCAATTATTTTAGTAAAGGCATAAAATAAACAAGGCATTCCATCAGGTATCCTGGCCAAATGACTAAAAAGAGGAACGCACCCCCGGGGTGGTCCTGGATCCAAGAAGTGATCCCAAACAACATTTTAATATCACAATTAATTACTTATTCTATTCTAGGTATTTAAAATAGCCACAGCCTCAGACACACAACACCCTAACAAGGGTTCGTGGCACAAAAATACACCAAACACACAGCAGTTGAAAATATACACATCAATCCACCTAACTTAATCACCAACAAATGTTATATGTGAACATAAATTCCAGAACACCCAAGAACGTCGTAGATCGGAGGTAAAAAAATTCTCGCTTAAATGCAAATAACTCCGGTTAGGGGGATAATTGGCAAGAACGGCTAAAGAAGAGTGGAGGGCTTACCCGTGCGGTTTCAACGAGATCGTCCGAGGCAGAAATGGATTCCCGACGCGTGCCTGGAGGATCTCAAAAGATTCGATCGTCCCTCCCAAGCTCTCTTCCCGTTCTAAGCCTTCCTTATGAACAGGGGAGGCTACTGCCCATTTTAAGTGAAAAAACAAAGTACACGATGTGTATTTAAAAGTACACGACGTGTAAATCCCATTTTTATATCGTTCCTCTAGCGGCATCCTGCCAGCGTGGCCCTGTTCACCTACTAACGTGACTAAACGACATGTCTCCTTGTGTACATGGTGTGTTCTGTCACACAACTGGCCACTACCTTACTATTCGCCTGCCGACTGACTTCACGGCGTGTTAGGGACCACTACATAACATGTACTTGGTTCCTACACCCTTCATTGCCGACACAGCCACATGCCCTGTGTACTCATTCCACATGGCCAAAATTACACGGCTTGTGGACAAAGTAGATGGTGTGTACTTTTCAAAATTTTGGATTTTCCCCATTTTCCATATTTTCTCAAAAACAATTAAGGAAAAGAGAAAAGAAGAAGCTCGTACCTCAGAAACAAGAACTGGGTTCTTACACAAACTTATTGGATACATTGGTTTCTTGTAAATATAATTTTATTTAAAATAATTATATTAAATTATAATAAATTATTTTCATTAAATATTTTATCCAAGTTAAAAATTGTTTGTAAAAACAATACTATCTTAAAAATAACCCTTAATTACTAAGTAAAGATTTTTTGAAATTTAATTTTATAATCATTTTAATTGTATTCGATATAATTAATATTATATATATTATTGTAATTAATATATGATTTTTTATTAATATTAATATAGAAATTTTAATTAATTAATATTGTTGAGAATTAATGTTACACAGGTAAAAGTAATTGTGGATGAAGTGAAAAGAAAAACAAATGTCCCTAAATCACTATTGTATGTCGAAAAAATGAGTTTATGGGAGGGGTTAACCTTACAATGTCACTCATACATTATTTTCATATTATTGGAGTACAATACCTTGAAATAGTTTATAGACACATTTTAATAATATAATGTAATACCAAAACTACCCTTCACTTCACTTATAAAAGGATTTATTTACACTCATACTTTACAGTTCCATTATGTCAAATTACAAGGTAAAAATATCCACTTTTTTTATTATATAACAACATACCTTGAAAAAACCATTTTAACTTTTTTTAGACTTATCCTTTCATTTTCATTCACAATTCTATGAACAATCACATTTTTTGTAATTTTTATAAATTCATTATTGTTATTTCTTTTAAGAATTATGTTTCTTAGAATTCAAAAATAAATTATAATGTATTATGTATCATAAAAATAAGGAAATGTAATTATATTAGTATAAATATAGTTATTCATTCATTCCATTGAACAATATAAAAAATAAACTCATCTATCTTGCATACTTGAGGAAAATCACATACATGACCCGATACTAATAATTTTTCATAACCTTTCCTAAAAAATGGTATAAATTATGGGTTTGATGAAATAATATTATTTTTATGGTACTAATAAAATATTAAATAATCAAATTTTACATTTACCTTCTTTCCAAACAATACTTAATGATTTAGATCACTAATCATCCGTTTGATTGGACGACCGCCTCCATGAATGTTGTGAATTATTTCTAAAAAACAAATAACATGTATGAAACTAATTGTTTATTTATGTTGGTAATAAATTTTATAATAATAATATTAATTATGAAATATATTGGAATCATATAACTTTACCCCAAGCAATAATTAAGAAATTTGGTTAGTTAATTATGGTATGTGTAGACTACCTACACGATGAATGAGAAGTCTCATTTTTCATAAACTTCTACAATCAGTGATTATATGAAAGGATTTTGTGAAGCTAAATGATAAATATTTAAATATTTCTATTTTTTATATATTAATATTACACAATATAACTTTCATTCTCATTTTACAATCAGACCATTCTTTTTCATTGGCCAGTTTACCTCATACTTTGCTGATGTTATATTGTTTATATAGTTAATGACTAAGGAATTATATATAACATTATTGAAATGTAATAATAATGAATATAATATTTTTACTTATTTTTAGTTATTATTTTAATATCTAAATATGTTAAAAATATTCCATAACTATTAATTAAAAAACACCAAATTCATATTGTATCCGACTTAATCTTCATGAATTGTAATTAATACATTAATGGGATGAATTTGTAAGATAAAAAAAATATTGGAATATAAATCTATATCATAGTTAAACTAAGAATAAATATATTTTAATAAAATATCAAGGACCATCATTTACATTATAACCAATATGAAATACACTTTGAAGTGTTAACACTCAATATAAAAAATAGGTTATAATGAAACTCTATATTCCTTGTATATATCTAAAAACGATTCATTTAAAATATTTATAGATAAAAATCTGTTCTAAATTATATTATTAAGATAGTTATTGTTGTTTTATATGATGTAATATTGTGATAAACTAAGAGATTAAATATGATTTTGTATTTTTATGTCAATCCCTTTTCATTGATAGAATTATTTTACTTTAATCAAAAATTTAATTTTATATGGTGTATGTGATTCCCAATTATGTGTTACCAATAAATTGATTTTATGAATATTACAATATTTTCCTTGACATTTTTTCATTTATAATGGGTATTTATTACAATAATCAAATAATTTTTATTTTATTAACTCAAGTACATTTTCACATGAGTCATGAAATATGTTATTCATGTGATCTTATAAGTCTTAATTGAACAACATTATATTTTAAATTTTTATTTCCTTTTTTATACATATTAATTCAATTAATTAATAACCTCCCCTTTTGTGAAATGGTTCCTAAAAATAATGATTCTGATAAAAAAACTCTTACATTTTCCTTTAGATATTTTTTGTCCATAAAAATTATTCACCTATAAATAATATTTTAAAAAATGATGAATTTGAACATTATATATATATTTAACTATTATCAATTAATTATTTTATCTTACATTTTACAATTATGGTGTCACTAAAATGTTTACATGGACATTGATCATTTTCGATAAGCTAAGTTCTCCAAAAACAATCTCCAAAATCAATTCTCTAAAATTCTCCAAAATGCCTTCATTAGAAACTGTTTTAAAAAGGTAATTTTCAACGAAATAGTATATCATATATATTTTTAAAAGTAATTTTTTAAATGTTAACCTATATATCATCTATGAAAAAAATAATCTATTTACATGTTTCCATGTGAACATATCTTTCCTCTTCCATATTATTATTTTTGTTTGTTTCCACTATAAAAATTAATTTTTTCAAATTAAAGAATCAATTAATTTTATTTATTTTGGAAATAATCATTAGAGATGTATTCAATAAAGATGGTAAATTATTATTTTACAATAATTTTTTCTAAAACTCATAATAGGTTTCTATATCATTGTTTTATTCTTGATTAGTGGTCTTCATTAAATAAATCCATCCATATTATTATCGTAGAAGAATTATGAAATCAGAATTCATATAAATTGAATGATGTATTAATGAATTTGTAAATCATTTTCACCTAATTTTATTGGAAATATTTTTATCCAAATTTTTTCCACATTTAATTCCTTATTTCAATTATTTTATTGAGGTGTGTAAACAAAGATGCCCCGAACATCGTATAGTTACTGATAATGTTCATTAAATCACATTTAAATTTCCAAAACAGTTTCAATTCCATATTTATATCATCATTATTGAGTGGTGTTTACCTATAATGATGCCTAAGGTCACTAGATACCCATTTATTTTCTATGGATTTATTTTATCATGTATATTTATTAAATCTTAAATGATTCATTAGGGATCCACATGAAATGAATACAAAACCCATTTTATTTTTTTGGTTCTTTATGATATGTTGATTGAAACCATATTTTACACATATATGTGATTTTCAATATGTGATGGGTCATCAAATAATTATGTATTTATCCAATTAATTGAGGAATATTTCCTTATCATGAGATATCTTGGTGTGTGGGATGTGAGCCTAGGAATCTACAGTGTGTGAGAAGTTATCACTACTACAAATTGGAGATATACCAATGGAACTATACCAAATAATTGGAAAACCCATCTATATTGGTGCATTATAGAGTACCTATAAAAAATGTTTTTTAAAAGTTTTGGTATTAGTTCCATTTAGATAATCAATACCAATGGGTTTTGACAAAATTGTTACTATATGTCCCATATAGAGACCCTTTACCGATGGTTATTCGAAAACCATTGGTATATGTCCCTTATAAATACCTATATTTATGGTTTTTTACAAAACTAGTTGTATAGGTCCATTATATATTATTTTTACCAATATATTAGGAAAACCATTGGTATATGTATAAAAATGACAGTACTTATACCCATGGTTCGCAAATGCATTTTTATTTACCTATACCAATGGTTTTGAGAACAATTTGTATATGTACCAATATTTGTATGGATTAATTTTCTGAAATAAATTAAATACATTAAAAATTAAAATAATTGCATATATATTGATATTTATACATATATCAACGTATGTTAAAAATTTTCATCATAGATTATTAGTTATTTCATAAGAATATAAATGGTAGGTGATGTGATTAAAAAAAGATTTGTTTTGTTTTTTTACATTACATAAAAAATAATTTTGAAAGCCACTTAGCATAGGTTTATACCAATAACAAAATATAAAATTACCCTTAAAATCATTAATAATATATAAACTAATGGTTTAGAGACCAATACCACCATTTGAAAACTATTAACATATGGTTTTTTTCTTGTAGGGTATCATATCCTAATCAATAATGATAATAGGGAAATTATCATTGGATTATTCATATGGAATCATTTTTTTGTTACAACGTTATTTTGATTAAATGTTGTCAATTTATTATTAATTACCATATAATTATATATTATATGATCTATTTATATCAATATTTTATTCCTATGATCATTATCATTTTGATATCATGAAATTCCTCACACCTTTGAATATAGTATTTATTATTATGATTTCCCTTACTATGAATTTGAATTCAAAACATATTATAGTTATATTTCCCAATGATGTATAAAAGAAAAATTTATGATATTTATAAAAGAGTTTATTATGTGATAAATTCATGGGAGGATTTAAAAACTCATTGTGCATGTATTAGTTTCTTATAATGGGTTTAAAAGGGGCCCATTTGATTAGAACACCTAATTTTTTCAGTTACTCAACATTCCTAATTATATAAAACTATAAACTAATATGTCCTGAGATTTCAAATGTATGAATGATATAATAAACATAGATGTTTTTCAAAACAAGTGTTGCGAGTTTTATTTTTTTGCTTTGGATCCATGATCATGGTTCTAGGGGTTCTATAATGCATAGTTCTAAGAGAATAGATTTTTGATATTAATAATATTAATTATATTCAACATTGTATAAAATATATATTAACATAAATATGGGTTTGTGGCATTAGAATGATTCCAATAGGAGATATTTGACCCCTTATTTGACTGGGATATCAATTTACATGATTTGGTCTGCATTATCTGTGAAATATGTATATAGACTGATACTTGGATTGGATTGGGACCCTATGGGTTTTTTGGATAGGTGGGGATAAGTCTAAACTATCTAATCATTGATGATATATATATATTATGGAAGTGATCTATACTGATGGGATATATAAATATGATGATATATGGTATTGTTTAGGAGTAGAAAAATAAGTGGGTAGGTGGGTGATAGGTACACATATTGCAATATTCATCAATAACATTATTTATAGATAGTTGTGGTATTTGGTGGGAGATAATTTGTGAAAATTAGTGATAGTTGTTAGGATAGGTGATGAATGGATGTAATATTCCAACATAGAAGCATTATTATGCTTCTTCATAATTTTCATATGTTTTATTAAGGATGATTCTACATATTATATCAGTATGATCACTGATATAAATATATGTAAGCCTCTTTTTTGTTTTCTAGGGAGTGAGTTTAGATTGAGTGAAATATTTCAATCTCAAATCATAAACTTTTGGAAAAATATTATACATTATTGTTTATATTTATAATTTTTATTATGGATACTATTTTTATTATCCTAAAAAGAGTTATAATTATTGGGGGATTATTGTTTTAGTTTATGTTATTTTGTATTTTTTTAAATTTTGAAGTAATTTTCTAATATTTATTAGATTAATGTATCCAATTTTCATGTTTTCTACCATCTATAATGTTATAAAAATATAGAAATGTTATAGTTAGTCATTAGGGAACACTTGTGTCTTTATTGGAAGATAATGATGTATTAATATTGGGCGATGGTTCTGGAAAATTATTTTTAGAGCATTTGGTTGAGATAATCATTAAAAATTTATCTTAGGAACTAGGGAGGGGCAGAAGTGTTAATTTATTAAATAACATTAGATATCCCATGTTTGTGATGTTTCAATGATGAACAGATTGGAAACCAATGTTTAGTGTTCCTTATGGTATGATGGAAGGTCTGTAAGAGTATTAAACCCCAAAATTTATATAATTACCATTAGTTTGGAGAGACTCAGGGAGGTATAAGAATTATACATGTATGTCCCTATGAATTATATGGGGGTGATTATTGGCAAAAATAAATATAAAACATATAAATAAATATTCAATGATTTTACACTATAGGGTTTAGGTATTTTCTAAATTCTTTAATGTGTTTTGAGATTTTATGTATTTTATGGATGAGTTATTGATTCAAAATTGTTTTTGTTTGAAATTATCCATGCTGTATATGTTATATTTATATCATATATTTTATGATGATTATTTTATTCCATGGTTTGTATATTTTACACTGTATATATTGATATCTTTGTGATATTATGTGTTTTAATAATGTGATTAATTAATAGGTATTAATTATTTGAAATACTAATGAATACTTACTTTCATATGAGGTCATTGGTAAATTGAAGTCTTGGAACAGTTAAAACCAACATCATAATTTTTAAATTTTTATATATATACTGGGTTTTATTTTGGGTTATTTTAGATATGTTCTGTCATCCCAAGATCCACATAACTAGATTAAATAATTAATTATTACATCACATTTTCTAATATATATAACGTTTTAATATGGGTTTCCTTGTTTTTATTATTGATAAGGTTGATTTTCATTTTAAAAATAGGATGATAGGGTAATATTAGTTGAATATAATGAATATAATTTAATAATACAGAATTTTAAAATTATTGAAATGTTATTTTATATCATTTTCATTGTCTACAAAAAATTGATCTTAATGTATAATATACTAAAATTTTATAATTTTTTTCTATTGTCTTAATGATATATATGTTAAAGGTTTAATATAATTTTGGGTCAACTAATAATATGATGTAATTTTTGATTAATAAGATTTCATCATATATTTAGTATTCTAGAATATCAATATTGATAATGAGATATTTCTAAAAAATAGTTTACAATTTAAAAAATATTTCTTTTCATAACAAATTATAGGTTATATTGTAGTATATATAGTTATATATTCCGTTTCATAATAAAAAATTTGAATTCACATATTCTTGTTGTAAATTAATTATCATAAATAAATAGAATTTTACATTATCAGCGAAGAATGAATTGATCCTAAAGGATATCCTTAAAAAAAGGTTGACATTATATTCCCTGAGGTGATTTTATTTATAATTGGTTTTTTTATTTTTACTAGATTCCAAAAAATTATGACAAATTTTTTAATTTCAAATAATATCAGTGGTTCAACTTCCATGAACAGTTTTCATGTTTTTTTTAAAAATTCATTTTACATTCCATGAAATATTATTAACATCATTTAATATAAAAAATAGATAATTTTTCCCAAATAGGGTATTTCAGAAATATTTTCAGTGACATAATTTTTAAATTTATGTGTGGTATAAATTATTTTTGGTGAAAATAATTAAAGTTGTTTGATTACATGAATCAGGATGGATTTTGTTTAGAATGTGATGGGGTATTTGTGTTTTAAGAGTAAACAATAGATTTTAATAAAATGGTGATGAGATGTTAAAGTGTAATATGAATTAGTTTAAAAATAAAATGGCATAAGACTATAAGTCAATTATATGGCATGTCTATGATTAATCATACTTTAGTGTTGAATTTTTTTTATTGATACAATATTATTGATATTGATGTCAGAAAAAAATAATGACCTCAATGAATTATAATGTTGTTGTACATGGTAAATTTTATAGAACCTGGGATAATGTGTTTTCTATATTTCAATAGAATAATGTGATGATGTCCTATAGTGGGGGTTCATCCACCCAAGATGATGAGTCATTAGAATATGTTGAGGTTTAATTCAAATTATGGTATCTAAATAATATATTTTTCTTTCCAAATATTATTGATATGTCCCAGTGGTATATTATGTGTTGTATATCATTAATAATGATTCTAAAGTATGATTTTTCATGGATAAATTATTTGACTTCTTCAGGTGGGAGTTAGTTTCATCAGTGCATAGAGATGAATGTGTGAAGAAGGTATTATACATATAGTATTGAGGATCCAATACATGTGGTTATAGAATTCACCTTTTCGACATGTTCAACTAACTATATAAAAATGTAACTAATAAACAATCGAAGACATTATATTTTGAGTCTCAATTGATAATATGAATTCTGTTGGTGTATTTTTTATTCACATTGATATATTGGATGGACGATATAGATTATTTTGTGGTGATTGAATATATTAGAGTTCCAAAAAACACAGAATTCTAAATATAGATCCTTGATTTATAATCCACAAGGTTAGTAAATTTTGAGGGAGATATATTCATCTATAGGTAGAGAATATGTTTTAGCCCTGGGATTGAGTAGAATATGATTTCCCATGCATGATTGATTTATATATTACCATTTTTAATTTTTCATGTCATTATATACTTGGGATATCATTGATTCATGGTGTTCCATGATTTTATTGAGGTGTTTCATTATAATGATTGTTGGTAATGTTTTGGTGGATAGTAATCATTGAATGAGAAATTTTATTCAATATTATTTGAGTGTGATTCTCTGGATTCGAAAACCTAATTCATTAAATAATGTATACAGTCTTAAAATATACATTTTATTTGAGTTTGAAATGATTTTCTTGGATTTTCACGTAGTTATTGTCTTTTGAAATGGAATAAAAATCTTTTATTTATTCAGTGATAAATTCTTATACAATTAATAGAAAATATTTATTATATATATAAAATTTCTATATTAATTTTTTTAACACCCTTCATATATAATTACCATGTTTTCAGTGATTAATTAATAATTTATCATTTATTTTATGATCTCTATTCACTATTCTAGAAATGGATTTACAATTTCTGAGATGGAGGTTGTGATTTGTGTTGGAGTTGATAATGTTTTCTATTATCTCTCTATCCATTTTATCCCCTTTTATTGTTGGATTCTTATTTAGTATGTATATTATGTGGTTTTATGCCATATAGATTTAACCTAATTTAGTAGGGTAAGTGGTAAAGTAGTTTTGTTTTTCTAATTTTAGTGACAATATAGAAATTTACATTCCAAAAAATGAGTAATTACCATATACTAAATGGTGGTACCATATGAATTAATTACCTTCTTAGGTAAATGGTGTTTATAATTTGGAAATTTTCATATCTACTTGGAACGATTCTCTCTCGGTGGTCAATTTTAGAGTAGTCCATTCATTGGATCGTGGTTATATTGAAATTAATTTTTACTTATAATTCAGAATAATATTTTCATCCCAAGATAAATGATATTGACTGCATGGTGGTGTTGTAATTTTTTGTATCTATCCTTCTAGGTGTACTATTAAATATAATTCCCTCATTTCATTCTCAATTTAGTTTTTAATCATATATATGCTAATCATTTTCGGGAAATATGATGTAAAATCCAAGATTTTTTTGGTAAAATTATAGTGTTGTATTCTATTGTGGGAGATATCATGAAAATATTTTTATAATTAGTGAGCGAAATGTTATTGATCATATAATGAAACTTTTCTAGCACCATAAGGTGTTAGTTGTAGTATAAATCATTTTTACATGTTATATATACATAATTTCGAAGAGGTGAAATAATTTAGGGATCTAGGATATTGATTACAATGTTTCATGAAGTTGATATTCATGTAATGCTTTATATAAATCATTGTGAAATACATCTTGGGTAAATTTCTAGGGATATATAAAATGAATATCATGAAGTGGATAGCTTTGTCTTGGTGTGTGGTCCTAGAGGGCTTGTTTTCAAGGTTCTATTTTTTATGTCTTTGTAGATGTGTTAACAATAAATCAACAAACATTATTGATGATATATATACAGTGAGAATTTATCTTGTCTTCGAGGGGTGTGACATTAGGTATACAAAATATTATTTATGTATGGCAGTTAGATATTGGTCTATCATGGGATAATGGGGGAATATCACACAATGAAATAGTCTTTTCAAACCTTGGTATAAATTAAATAGAAAATAGAAAATTGATTTTTCATCACTTATATCTCATGATCTTGAGTGTCTTTATTTGTTTTTTTGTGAGATCCCTTAGTTCCCATTCTTATTTTCGGTCCTTGGATGCTAGAGATATTTTTTTTGACCCATTGTGTGTTATCATTCCTCTATATCATTGTTTTACCCATTTTGAACATATGTGAAAGATATGGTAGTGTATTTATTTTTTAATTGTGGGAATAGGGACATTTTTTTGATGGATGGTACTATTATTTAGGTTTATCATGGATTCACTTTTATATTTTTGGTCATGTTGTTTTAAATTTACCTTTTTTACAATATATTTTTTGGTCTGAAAAAAGATGCAGAGGATACAAGGATCCCTCACTATCATTTATTTATGTGATTATTTACAATTATTATTTTTTATTAATTTAATTTTAATGATAGTATATATTATTAATAATGATAATAAAGTGGAGAATGTAAAATATTTCCATAGGGTGATTCGTATGTGATTATATTATTAAGGTAATTATTTATGTGATTGATGTTTGGTTGTTAATATTTTTTAAAACTATTTGTTTCGATGGATTATATAAAAATATATTGATATTTATTTTATTTATTCATAATATAAGGATAATCATGTAATGATGAAAATTAAATTTATTCATGTGAACATTGATTTATATTAATGATTTTTTATCAGATAAATTTATATACTTTGAAAAATATTATTAAAAACACATTTTGTAGTCCTACATGATGCTTTCATGATGAGTTATTGTTTCTTGTTTTTTTTATTGGGTGAATGATGTTTGATGTTATACTTAAATTGGATAATAATGTTGATATAAATTTCACCTTCATAGTCAGATAAATCAGTTAATATATGTGATAAATTTGTTTTGTTGAAAATTATGATTTATGTTATGATATTTAGATAAGGAAATATATTTATTTTAGAATAAGGATGTGGTGTGTAATATCCTGGGTTTTCATATCATGTATGGATCCTTTAAATTGTGCTTAAACCCATGATTAGGTTGTATATTATGATTATTCCTAGGACCCATGACTTTAGGCCAGTTCATTCTTCTGTGGGGATAAGGGACCATATGGCTGGAGGCGGGCTATAAAGAAAATATATTTCATGAATTAATATTACATTGTGAATCTAATTAACGAATTTAATTTAATTTCAACAACTTATGGGTTTCATAGGGATTAAAATCAATACACACCATGAATTAAATTAGCAATAAGTTTTTATTTGATGACATGACCTATTTTAGCTAGTACAATTTCACAAAATGTAATGACTTTCCCAAGGGGAGGACAATATTTACATGATGTGTAAAATATCAATGTTATGAATAAGTTATGTTATTTAAAAATTTTGAAGAATGCCTTATTTATTTTCAAATACAACCCGTTTTAATCACCTTCAAAACATTCCTAGAATTGAAATATCCTCTTTCCCACCTAAGATAGGTTCCTATATTTATTCATCATCCAAACATTTATCAAACAATATTTCATCATATTGGAATCATGTAAGTAATATATTAAATCCACTACCTTCATTTCATATTTTACCATTCCATATTTTGTGCTACTTTAGTTTAATATAATTTTCCCATGTTTTTTGGGTGGTGTTATGGGTTTCCAATTTCATAAGTTATAGACAAAATCCAAAGATGATACTAGAAGGATACTCATCTACAACCATAATATAGGTTGTCTAGAAATTATCACTAAAGTATTCTTATTTTATAATATTGTTTTAATACCACATCGTATATTTTATTTATCTATCCAAAACATTAAACATAAACCTTGTTTAAATTGATATCCTTTATTTAAATGATATTTTATCTTCATATCCATGTCGGGATACTCCCCGATAAAATATTTCCACCCCTTGTGGTGTGGCAATGGAGTCTCTCTTTTATATTATAAATTAATATGTGAAAAAATATTATTCTGTATGGGTTTGTATGGTATACAAAATGTAAGAACTGTATTTAATAAAATGAAGAGTGAAATGAATGAAAATGTCAAATGATTAAATATAAAAATGGAAACAGTATTATTAAAGTGGTACATAAATAAATTATATATTGTATTTGACTACTTATGCACGTGACAGTCAGGTATGGTGTCACATATACAGATAATACATAGGCATAGATTCCCTTATAATCATGATACTCAGAAATGAAGTACCTTAAACATTTGATAATCAATATTGTTGTCCAATATAATTATGATACGTAGGGATCACATTCCAAATAACCATGATACTTGGGAATGGGACCCATTATACCTATGATACTCAAGCATGGTGTCCCTTACACATGTGATACAAGGGTATGTTTTCCATTATACATGTGATACTTAGCCATGTTGTCCCTTATAATGCTGATACTCTGGAATGGTGTCCCAAATACCTTTGAATCATGGGAATGACAACCTATATGATTCCTGATACATGGGAATTTCATAACATAATACTTTATGAAACTCTAGTCACTAGACAAATACACGTGTATTATCCCTCAGGTCTTGGATTGAATTAAATTTAAATATATATTGGATAAAACATCACATTAAATATAGAATGTATATCTTATTACATAAAATTACACATATATGTATATTTTAATGGTGAGACCTATTCAAATTTTTTATCATCTTCGGCCGAAGAATGTAGTTTCATCCTTATGTCTATCAAGAAACAGAGATGACCCATTTATAGTTTTTATTACTTATTTCAATTATTATATCAGAAAAATGCTCATATTATATGCACCACTTAGATACTTCTATACACCATTGGTGGTGTCCAATTCAGTATAAGTAACACCTTGTATGGGTGGTCGTTTAGTACCTGTATATACACCATGGTTATAGGTATAGAAGGGGAAAAAGACTCAGTATTTAGGCTTTACTTGATTGTATCATGAGAGAGAGGTATTAAGGGACAAAATATTTCTCATGATTATATTTGGAGAAATTATTTTGGTATTTTGTGGTTTTTTCAATTTACATGTATATATAAATGACTTATTTCATGTTACCTTTTTTTTAATTCTATAGATGTCATATTATATCACTTTTTGAAAATGGTTCAATATTGGATGGATGTATTATTGTGGTTGGATGATTTACATCCACTATTTTTCCTCCATATATTATGATTCACTCATTATAACATTTATTACACCTATGTGATACTCTAATAATTGTGTATAGTATCCCCAATATACCACCTTGGACATTCACTACTTGTCTGCAACCTCTGGTGTCTAAGAAGGATCACTTGAAGTCACTTGTCTTACTGAGATCAGATACATCTCACTAAACCAGGTATGTGATATCAAAAAGTGGTATAATAGGGTTCTTTTATTCACATTGCTATTTTTATAAGGTATAAATTAGACTAGGACTAATTTTTTTGAAAAGGGATTGTACTTAGATGTAAATAAACCATGTATAGAGAAAATCAAATTCATCCTCATTGTGAATTTCTATTTTGGGTTTTGTTTATTATAATTTATTTTTTATTTCATTGTTGGGTAATGAACATGATATGTGAGGTTTATTATTATTATGATAAATGATTTCATCTTACCATTTTTCAGTTATAAAATGGAAGTTTCGAATCATGCATCATCGTATGAACATAGAGATTCACATTTCATACATTATTCCTTTTGATATAGGTGTATCTCATTTCCTATAATTCCTGTGATTGTAGTGACCACCGTTAATAATCTAGATTGATTTTTTTTTAGTATTTATTTAAATAAAATTTGATATTCAATTCGTTACATAATTTTCTAGCATCAATGTAATATTATATATATGTATATAATGATGTCAACACCATCTAATTTCACTTACTGTATGTTGATTGATATAACTCTATATTCAATGGAAAGAAAGTGTTTATGATTGTGATTAATATGTTGAAATATTAAAATTTATAATGTGTATGGGCCATAAAAAATTGGAAATCAAGATTCATATTATTCATCCATTTTTAAAAATATAAATATTGATATGTGAGAAATCATTTCATTCTAATTTCTAAAATGAAATGGCAGTTGTTAAATATGGAATCTAATTGAAAAAATAATGTATTTCATGTTTGAAAACTTGAAATTGAGTCTCAATATACTGGGAACCCTAAATTATATCATTGAAAAATAATGTAACCCCACATCATGAGTTGAAAATAGGGAGTATCTATTTTCATTTAATGATATGTATGTCACCCAGACCATGATTTATATGATGGAAGAGGTGTTTGTGCATTATATATAAAGGGAATGTCCTTAATATGTTCTTATACATTTGGATTATGTAGCTATCAATTTATATACAAGGAATGTGATTATAATTTGTTGAGTTATTCCATCATAATGTCATCGAGCTGAGCTCTTAGGGAGTATTGACAATCGTGATCTTGGAGAGTTGTGTTGACCAGCTTTAGAGGTTTTCGGCCCTTAGCCGGTAGTGTTTTCACCTATGGTGACAAAATGTGGCACCTTGTATTATACCTAACTTAACATATCATTCCTAGTTTCGAGAGGGACTCTTTCATGTTATGAAAACCAAAAGGGATCCCCATGAACATCCCCTTATAAGGAATAATTGGTGAGATAATTTCCGTAATAGAATACTATAACATTATTTGTAAGAGAGGCCATCAGGATACAAAGTCATGGATGGAGGCCATACTGACATTCTTCAAGCACTGTAAAACAACTTTAGAGTAGAGAGTTAATATTAAATCTTATATGCTTCATGATTATATCCTGTGATGGGGATGTTATTACACAATGGGATAGTTATCAAGGCATAGTGTGGGATGGTTTTTATATAATATTATATGACTGTTTCATTTTTCTTACGCCGAGAAATTACTTGGATATGGAGTTTATGCTTGTATATAAGGGTATTATGTCAATGATGGACTATTATTAATGGTTCATAGAGCTCCAAAACATCATAATAACTCTTTCTGGTAAAAAATTGATGAAAAATAAATATTTTCCAATTTTAATGTATATACCATCCAATACCAGGTAAATTTTATTCAGTTGAGTTCAATTTTATAAATAGTATACTAGGATCCTATATCCATGAATAACATGAGGGATGTTGATAACATGGAATAGTGTGGATATGAAATGAGTTATGTATGTGGTTTTATTAGTTTTCTATGTCGTTTCATTAATATTGAATTCTGGGGAAGTAGTAGGAAACATAACCCTACTAATAGTCACATGGCTTGCTAGTAGGGTGAGAAGGTAGGTATTAATAACACTTAGTTACTTAGAGACCCCATTGAGTACAGACGTTACAATAGTTCATCTCTTCATTATAATTTTTAAGGACCATACAATTAATGACATGTGTGTTAAGATTTATCATATCTATAACATCATGAGTCGGATCTGTAGCACCTTTAATGAAATCTATAAACAGTAATTCTGGTCATTTATGAAAATAATTTCCTTGAGGGTGAGTTTTCTAGGATTCATATATAATGTTTTGGAAGGGTGGAACAGCTCAAGGAAAATAGGTTGTATCCTATTTCCATAAATATGTCCATATATATATATATATGTATTATATCATTTTACAGAGGTTCATACCTTCAGTCCATCTATATTTTGAGGTACTATTATTGTAGACTCGACTATCATGTATGACATATTAGATATAAGGGTAATATATAATTTTATATATGTGAAAATTTTGGACATATAATAAATATAATGTGTTACTTTGGTTGGTTGAGGACTCATTATAATTCATTCGATGCATGTTTGATATTGTATTCCTATACATGGAATGCCCCATTACGTTTTCCGTTATCATTTCTTATGAGATATATTCAACCACGAGTTGATGGTATTATATGTCATTTTTATTGTGGAATGGTTGGTCTACATCCATGATCATGTGGCCTTAAATCACTATAGTGATTCATTTAAATCCTTAGAGGATTACAGTATTCTTCAAAATGGTGAATGATATATCTATGATAGTTGAGCTAAACAAGAAGAAATAGGACTAAGGTGAGTGATAGTTCGGATTTCATGAATTTCTCTTAACATCCCATGTGTACACAAAGCTAGTTTCCCTCATCTAGGTGATCAAATTAGGGATATATTTACTGATAACGTTTTTCATATCCTCAAATAGATATGTAGAGTTTACTATCAATCTTGTTCCATGAGCGATACCTATATTAATTTCTCTATAAATGATGGATATAACTACGCTATAAAATTTAAAGAGGAATCTAGAGTATTTTGAGACTTTATTGTTTTGTGTAACCCAACACATCACAATGAGTTTCACCTATCCTTCTCATATGACTACAGATAATACCCTCAGACATTTTTTGGATTACCACTAACTTAAATAGCTTTAGTTGAGAATATATATCCATTACCTCATAATAAAGACATCTTAGACAAGCTATGAGGGGGATTAGATTTCTAAAAGATTGAATTAAGGTAATTTTATCATAAAATACGATTTATAACATAAGACATACCTTGAAAATAAATTCATTATTGTATAGTTATTTTTGAGTATTTAGTTTCATCATTCAGTCTCACGAACACACTCACAATTATTATTGCCTTGATGAATAGGGTTTTCTACCCATATCATGATTAGTTAGTGGTAGTCATTGTGGACTATATCGTGGTGTAATATCATACATTAAATGGACATTTAAATTATATTGAGATCATATTGTATAAAATATTGGAGATCATTCTCCATTCTGGTCTCAATTAATTCCACTTTAGGAATGATAATGTTCACATTATGGATAACATTATCTTATATAAAATACTATAAATTTACAAAGATAATGTTTTTTATGTTTTCACTTTAGAGTATCCCATGAAAATCATTGATATACAGAGTTTCTTGGTGGGGGATTGGCTATTACAGTAACATTATACATGACATATCATTCCTCAAAAACACTATTATCCATTTGACGAAATATAATAATGTTCTTGTGGTGTTAAGTGTGTGAGAAGGACATTACAGAGATGAAATGAATATTGAATTCAATACTAGTATTTATTCTGTAGGATGTAAAAAGAATATCTATAGTTTTTTTAATTCATTAGGTGTTATTATAGGATAACTTTTCATGCAGGTTAATTGAGCCATTTATTATAGATCTTGTCTCATGAGCCCTCATGATATGAATTAACAAATTTATTATATCGATCCAGTATATCTCAATCATACACTGCATTTTTGGAGGAATTAAATATTTGAAAGTGGTATTTTTTTGTTTAGAAACCATAAAATACCAAAATATATCATTAATAACCATGGGATTACCCTCATAAAATAAATGTTGTTTGAATACAATTAGTCCTTCAACATTAATCTATCCCAAATGCCTATATCAAGAAATGTTGTTGCTAATTCATTAATTCAAATGACTCAAATTCATGATATTCATGAAGACAATTATGAATTCTTGTTTTTTGGAATTCATTCAAATATGCATACTCTTGTTTTGGAGAGTCACGTTCGGTGAATCCATAAGGCTATAGTTTTATTCACAAAACTTCTAGATAGATTGAAGAGGAATACATTTTTTGACCCCATAGGATTAATTATAAGGGAGAAAACATTATGTGGGGATCCACCGGTAGGTTTCTATGTTAATGGAGATGAGATCCTTCCTTTTCATTTACATTTATAGGTGTCAAAAGACATGCAAGTGGAATATATATGAGATTTCCAATCGTCAGTTGTTACAAATTATGGATTATAAATGGGATGTTTTATCTTTGTATTTTGTAGATGATTTTCATAGGATTCCTTGTGGTAATGACATTTTTTTGGTAGTCATGAAATTGATGATGAATGTCTTCAACATTCATCACATGATAGATACATTCTGAGTTCATGTTCCAAGGCGACTGTATGACCATGATAAAATATAATTTGAATTTCTCCCACAATCCATCTTTATGGAAAGGGGATAATATATTATATTGCTATTAATGAATGGTTTAATAAGAATTCTCAGGACACATGTGATTCCAGGTAAAATATTTCAAAATAGTACTAAACCCAAGTCCAAAAGAAATAGATAAACAGATCCTCATCCTCACAAGACAAATCTTGGCCCATGCTCTCTAGCTCCACAACAAGTCAAGTACCTAAAGTATAAGGGTGATTTACCTTATCTATGCCTCCAAAAATATAATCAGTTTGGGCCCAAAAGCATGACCCAAATAGGGTGTGAGACTATATCCTAGTACGAAACCACCAGAAGATCTATGCCTAACAGTCAGTGAGTATATGACAGGTAAATGTACAGTAAATAGAAAGTAGTAACCAGTAAATAGGAAAGTACTCAGCAATAAACAATCCACAGTTCAAACATGCAACAGTGAGGCAATCAGCTAATCACAAATAGGTAAACCTCTAGGAATTACTCACAGCCATCACCTATAGTCCAACCTATGAAGTACAGACAACCCTATGGGTAGCAAACTTGGTATAACCCATCTTATTCTGTATAGGAATTCAATAAAGACACTTTGAGGAAGATCTGATGGTGTATCCCCATATTGTAAAAAGTAAGGCAAGACTCTTTGGGGAAGCTCACACAGTCCATTCCCCGAATAATCTAAGGTAGAAAAAGACTCTATAAGGAAGCTCATATGTCAAATTCAGATCACACTGAGTGAATATGTACCTGAGACTATCGTGGTCGGTGAAAACCACAATTTGATCTCTCAGAATATAGTGTCTCTATCAGTGTTGGGCATGGACAACAGCTTCCAACTCCAGATCGTGTGTTGGGTAAGTCTTCTCATGTGGCCTCAACTACTAAGACCAGTACACAACGACTCCCTCAACCTGCATAAGCACATCTCCTAAACCAATACCTGAAGCATCATAATAGACAGTGTCGCTCTTTCCTGGCTCTGGAATGACTAGTATCAGTGGCGATGTCAGCCTCCCTTTCAGCTCCTAAAAGGCAGACTCACAAGAATCTGACCATAGAAACTTTTCTCCCTTCTTAGAAAGACCCATCTGTGGTACTGCTAAGCACGAAATGTATTCTATGAAATGTTTGTAGTATCCATCTATCCCAAAGAAGCTCCAAACATCAAAGATGTTCTCCAGGTTCTCCTAGGAAACTACAGCTCTCAATTTCTATGAGTCGATTGTGACTCCTGACTCTGAGATAAAATGACCCATGTAGTGAATCTGATCCATCCAAAAGTGGAATTTTGAGAGCATAGAATATAACTGATTCTCTCTTAGTGTAATTTGAATGATCTCAAGATGTGTGGCATGGTTGTGTTGAGTGTGAGAGTACACAAAGATATCGTCCACGAAAACAACCAGGAAGGAATTCAAGTATGTATGGAACACATGGTTCATCAGTTCCATGAAAACTATAGGAGCGTTCATGAGACCGAACGATATAACCATATACTCATATAGACCATACCTGCTCCAGAAGGATATAAGAGGTATATCGGATGGTCTAACACACAACTGATGATAACCGAACCTCAAGTAAATCTTTGAGAACACCTGGGATCCTCGAATCTGAACAAAGATATCATCAATCATAGGAAAGGGATATCAGTTGTTCAAAATCAACTGGTTCAGCTTCTGATAATTTACAAAAAGCCTAAGGGTACTGTCTTCTATCTTCTCCAATAGGAGAGGTGAACCCCAAAGAGAAGTACTGGGTTAGATGAAGCCATAGGAATGTAAATACTCTAACTGTTTTTTGAGCTCCAAAAACTCTGGTATAGCCGTCATATAAGGAGGAATAGACACCGGTGGCGCCCCTAGCACAAGGTCAATAGAAAAGTATACCTCAAAATATGGAGGAAAACTTGATTAGTTCTATGGAATGACATCTCTAAAATGATCCACTACTGGAGGAATTTCTAACTGTGAACTCCCCTGGTCATCCAGATAATGAATAGAAATCTGGGATATAACGGCCCCCCAACCCATGACGCCATGGACCCGCTCTGCTAGCCTGGACATCCCACTCGCTCTTATGAAGAAAATATTCACCCTCTGGTGATAGTAAAGTCACCCTCCGATGATAATTGTCAACTACTGCCTGGAATGGAACTAGCCAGTCTATCCCTAGAATGATATCATAGCTCATCATCTCTAGGACATAGAGGTCCCAAAATAAGTGACACCAACCAAACTCAAGAGGAAACTCCTTGAACTTATGTAAAATAGTCATCCTAGTCCCTAATGGTGTTTCTATCATCATGATATCAGTAGAAGAAAAGATGCATATCTAAATGCACTCCACGATATCAACAGATATAATGATATGGAAAGCCCCTGTATCAAAAAGTGAAGAATATAAAACTGAGGCTACTCAGATCATACATCAAACGGTAGAAGGTATGAGGTCCTAATCTTGTTATGTCTACTCCATTGTAATGGTCTGGCCTGTACCGCGGCCTTGTGACACCGCTTGACCACTCTGAGCTGATCCACCAGGACGTAATTGAAAACCAGTTGACTGGCTTCCACGACCATGATCTCCTCCTCGGCTTGAATGGCTGGATGAACTCAAGTTCACAAACTCATGAGAAACTGGTGGCACTACTCCTGAACGAGGAGTCATAGAAGAAACCATGTCACCAGCAGCTGGTGAGAAGAACTCAAAAAAGTGTTAATGGTGACCCATCTTGCCGCAAGATTGGAACTCCACTAGGTCTCTCGGGCAACATGGCCTTCTATGCCCGCTTCTCCCATAGTGGTATCATAACACCTATCTACCAGAAGATACATATCACCTACACTAATCTCCCTGTGTAGCCTCCCTATGACGCTTCCAGCTATCATCTGATGGAGCACTAACATTGGATGTCGAACCGCCCAGGCTCGTAGCTCCTGAGTCCTTCAGATTGCGCTATGTAATCAGTCCCTGGTTGATGATATAAGATATCGATGTCAACCTGAATATGTTCACCTGCAATCAAATGTCATGCCCCAGACCATCCTCAAAATTTCACCAAAGGAAAAAATCATCATCTCCTGGAATAGATGTGAAACGCTATAGCTCTGCGAAGTGAGAGGAATACTCCAAAATAGAAACAATACACTACTCCAGACTCATAAACTCTAACACTCGATCAGACCTCAAAGTCTACGAATAGAAGTAATCGTAGAAGAACCACTAAAACTCATCGCAAGCCATATTATCTTGGCATCCCACCTATGAGACCTCATCCCACTATCCCTTGGTGGAGTATCAGAGCTTGTAGGTAGCAATTTTCCCCCTACTCTGTAGAGGTATCTCTATATTCTTGAAAATTCTCATCGTGCACTCTATCCATGACTCTATAGCCTAGGGTCCTCCATACCCTAAGAATGTTGGAGGATGCTGCTAATGAAAGACCCATGTGAATTCTACCATTGATAGGGTATGAGATGGCGCTCTATGAAAAGTATGCATCATCCTCAGAGAGCCTTCCCTAAACTGTACATCAGCACCTATGCCAGGTATAATGGCTGGTGCCAAGGCAGGCACAATAGGAAGATCTACTTGAAGTCCCTGATCGCCATATCCAGTGTCCGATCACCATCTGGAAACTAGCATAAAACCAGAGGACATATCTGTAGAATAATTCTGAAAGGTGAAATTCACACCTTAGAGCTGGATTATCAAGGACTGAAAACAAAAGAGTATAACAAGGGAACAAGAGAGATAAAACATTCACGTTATACAAAACATGACTTAAGGACATGTTATCTTAATCCATTCACATGGGTGTGTAATTATTCCACAACTAGTCGTGTAACACCCAACCACACAACGTGTTTTCCCTACACACAGCATGTACTTGAACTCTATTCCCCTGCCCGAGACTCCTTACATGGCTAACCCACATGGTCCTCTTAATCCTAGACATCACGACGTGTTCATGACATACACGGAGTGTGCTAGAAAAGATTCAATGATCTGTGTTGTTAGCTACACGGAAGGCTACACGGTTCACTCTACAAGGCGTTCTCCAGGTGGACACAACTTGTACAAGAAAGGATAGCACCGACCAATGTTTTTCATGACACTGTTGTGTACCAAAGTCATAATACACGGTGTGTTCAAAGTCGACATGAAATTTATAAGCTTATGGTTTATCCATCTAGGTTGTTCATTACATGGCCATGTACTTAGGTTATATGACACAACGTGTTCAATCCTAACATGGATCATA
Source organism: Viscum album (assembly GCA_963277665.1). NCBI lineage: Eukaryota > Viridiplantae > Streptophyta > Magnoliopsida > Santalales > Viscaceae > Viscum > Viscum album. The sequence continues at coordinate 967,220,017 of OY728129.1, forward strand.
TATCTCATGTTTCCCTCATCTGTGTCATTAGTCACATGGGTAGACACACAATCACTACAACACAACATGTACATACTGTACACGGTGTGTTCCTGCAAGATTTTTGCAACCCTGTGTCCCTGTCCACATAGTCAGTGACACGGTTAGAGACTACATGGCATGTATTCATAAATTATATGCCTTGTATTCTTGGTTTTTCCATACAGTATCCTCAGAAACTGCTCCAGAGCCCAGAAAACACAGAAAACGAGCGTTAAGGTGCCAAATTCCGATTCGCGAGGGCCTATAATCCCAGAGAATCAAATATTAGCATCTCTTAAATGTTATAAACATGAAAATACAAGCTAATAACCCACCAGATTTTGATTCATGAGGGCCCATAACACCAAAAAAACCAAATTTTTGCATTCATCCAATAAAAGCCTTACATAAATAAATACTTATCAACAATATTATTCTAAAAAGGCATCTTTCACTACAGCATGAATATTCTAAAAAACATCTATCACAACAACATGCAATTGATGATGCACTATAAATGGCATGGAATGAATGCATGATTTGTGATCTTTAGCAAGTTTCTATAAGATGAATGAGATGGTATACCCTCATATGACTGGGTTTCAACCGAAATAGAACCCCAATAACATCAAAAGTAATAGCTCAAATCATGTGACTCACCCAACGGTGAAAGTCAATCAACTGTACAATTGAAAAATCCGAAAATTGCATTAATGAGGTAAATTAGTTTTTCCCTGTACATGGGTTAGCTACTCCCGGAAACAGCTTATTACAAAGTACCTATTTAGTCTTATCCCTGACTATTGGCTCCAAACTGTAAGTCATGGGAAACAAATTCCTCTGATACCACTCTATAATGTTCTCGTTCTGTAAGCCACCCATAGGCGCTCCATACTTGGTTGGTCACATGGACTCAAGTGCATTTCCCTGAACTCCAGAGGCTACCAACTAGTTGTGAGGGCCTTGGGTGTGATAGTATAGAAACTATTCCCTCATTGTCAGAGTACACAACGGAAGAAAAACAATATACAATAGCAGAATCAATAATAATCCATACAAAAGAAATCATCAAAAGACTAAAAGTAATAAACAACTGAAGAACACATATATAAATTATGCATGACAAATATGTCTAGAAAAGAAACCAAATAGATCACAATGCTAGAATAAAAAAAAGTACTAAACCTATGTACAAAAGAAACAGATAAACAACTCTTCAGTATTGCAATCCATAGCTTTGTTCTATGTTCTCTAGCTCCACATCAAGTCATGTACATGAAGTAGAAGGGTTATTTCCCTTAACTATACCTGTAACAATATAATATGTTTGGGCCCAAAAGCATTACCCAAACAGGGTGTGAGACAAAATCCCAATAGGAAACAACCCGAAGATCTGTGACTAACAGTCAGTGAGTATATGGCAGGTAAAAGTATATTAAATAGTAAACAGTAAACAGTAAACATGAAAGTACTCAACATTAAACAATCCATAGTTCAAACAAGCAATAGTGAGGCAATCAGCTAATCACAAATAGGTAAACCTCTGGGAATTACTCACATCCATCCCCTCTGGTCCTACCTAAGAAGTACAGACAACCATCCGGGTAGCACACTAGGTCTAACCCCTCGGGTTCTCTATAGGAATTCAATAAATACTCTCTAAGGAAGTGCTAACAGTCTATCCCCTTATAGTCAAAAGTAATGCAAGGCTCTCTGAGGAAGCTCACACAATCCATTCCCCGCATAGTCTAAGGTAGTCATGGACTCTCATAGGAAGCACACATGTCAATTACCCTTATATGCCAAAGATCTAGGAATCTATGATGAAGCTAACTCGGTCAATTCCCTATATATCCCCGGTAGTTCAAGTCAAATAAAGACTCTGTGAGGAAGCTTACACAGTCTCTCCCCTTTTAGTATAAAGTAATCAATGACTCTCTGAGGAATCTCACTCGGTCTATCCGTTTATAGTCTAAAAATTTCAACGACTCTCTGAGGAAGCTCACTCAGTTTATCCCCCTATAGTATATAATGTCCAAAGACTCTATGAAGAAGCTCACTCGGTCTATCCCTTTTTAGTCTATAATATCCAAAGAATCTCTAAGGATGCTCACTCAGTATATCCCCCTTTATTCTAATACACCAGGTTCTCACGACCCCGTGTAAGTAAATACATAGTAATGCTATATGGCCAATGAAAACCTACATAACTACATGGATAACTAGTCTACAACATCACAAGCATGTCAGAAAATGAAAATACATCCTACAACCACAAGGCATGGAAAATAGTTAAATGACCAATAGGCTAAACAGGACCAACGGGCATAAACAGAAAAAATCATGGACAAAACAACCAAGAAATAAAAATCTAAACTAATTTATAACAAAATATCCTCTAAAAGAGAATCCAATCAAGGAAAGCAAGGAACATGGTCGAAAAGTTAAATGCGCAGTACACCATTCAAGGGTATTGGAAACATTGCACATAAAACTCAAAGACTCTCGAATGGAAAGGCACAAACCACCTACCTCAGGGTTAGGAGATCTCTATATGTGAACCTCGAATCTTGAATCACCTTAGAATGCCCATGATCTACAAAAAATTATAAAACAGTCAACCCATGATAATTTGAGAAAGAGCGAAATCATGGAATGAAACTCAATAAGAAGGAAGAGCTTACCGATGCGGTTCCAATGTAATCAACGGTGGTCAATTTTGAGAGCATACGAAGGCTCGAGGGCTCAGAGAAGTTTTGGATCCATACAGTTTCTCTCAAAAGAACGCGACCATGAAGAAAACACTTATGAGGGTTAGATGTGACCCCATTCCATTTAATGAAAAAAAACAAAATACACGTTGTGTACATTTGAAGTACATGGTGTGTAAATGACTTTTCCATACTCCGATATAGGTGGCCTCTATGTAACCCCACACGACCGTGTCTATGGCTCGGACACGACCAGCATATGGTCTCTTGCGACAAGGAAGTACACGACGTGTAATCCAAAAGCACATGGCATGTAATTTAAAATAATCCATAATTTCCACTTTTTATAAAAAATGACCAGAAAAGAAAAAACATACTTAAAATGAAGATCTGGGTTCTTACAGAAATATTATATTGATCTCCATCAAATACCTCTAGTGTTTATATTTTGGGATCATGTTTCATTATATGCCTCAAATTTATTGGGATATTATAAAATTAAAGGATATGGAATGTTATGACCTAATTATTTAACATATTACGAGATGTTAGAGAGAGTTGGGGTGGTATCATATAAGATTGATCTTTTATTGAGGTACCGAGTAGTTCGTGATTTCTTCTATATATCATAGAATTTATTTTATCATGTCGAACCAATTCATACTTTTGTTCTAGAGGATTTGGAGTTAGAGGCAGATGATTTAATTAAGGAGTATCATATTTATATATTTAATCTACGAATAAATTCTCTTTGAGTTATGTTTTTCCCTTTAGTGTAGGTTTTATAGAATAAATGGCATGTATATGACAATAAATGGATTATAGAGGCTGATGAACATGCTTAGTGTGTGGTGTTACTCATACCTGAAGCATTACCACAATTGGAAGGGAAACAAGGGGAAGAGTTGTTTCAATGGTTGAAAATTGCAAAATACTAGTATTTTAAATATTTTATGGACCGATTATATTTCATTTAAATGGATATGGTATTTATCTATAAATCATATTCCAATGAACTATACCTTTAAGTGAGTTTTTTTGTTTTTGGGGTGAATAAAATAGGATTGTAGAGGCACAATATCCATAAAATACATGTAGTAAATTAAATTCACCACATTAATTTAATTCATGATGTGTATTAAAATTTATGATGAAAATATAATTGAATTCCCTCATGATTTTTATTTAATGTTAAATAAATACTCCCCCTTGAATTAAATTCCAGATGTGTATTTATTTCATGACGTGAATTGGTCTAGATAGACAAAAATCACCCCAAGATGTGATTTTTCTGGGGGGGGGGTGCGAGCATTACATGTCCTATAAAATATATATATTTTGAATTTTGTGGGATTATATTTTACAAAAAATGAGCACCTTATTTGTGGAATTGTAATCTTTTTTCTTTACCCACTCTTGAATTTAGTTTTCCAAATCTAATATTCCACACATAATCTAGGTGTATCTATTGCTTATTAATATAGAATCAGATCAGACAATAATTTTTTATGTTGGAATAATTTATGTATGTTATTAGATACATTCAATTATTTTACCAATTTATCAAAAGTTATTTAGAAATATCTTAGTGTCGGATAATATGCCCTATTTTCTGGGAGGTTTTCTGGTTCTGCAATTATTACCATTCTTGGATGAATAAAAATACTATACAAGATGACTATATATCCATTGTTATAAGGTATTTGGTATATTAATTATTACTCATGTGTTTTAGTTTTATAATATGTTTTAGGATTCTACATAATGAATTCTATTTATTTTTCTATTAAAAGTACACATAATCCTTTTTTATATTGTTATCCTTGATAGAAATTACCTTATGTCTCTTTATTCTTATTGGGGTGGGCTACCATCGACTGTTAGAACCACATAAGGTGTGCCTATAGTGTTTGTTTTAGGTATTATAATTTATTATCGGACAAAGATGTATTATATATGTATTTGGCATAACCCCTATATTTCAAAACTATAAAGAAAAAATAGAGAGTGAGTGGTTAGATAACATCACATGTTTAAATAGAATAATTGGGTTTCCCTTGATACTATGGAACCAAAATAAATTATAGGGTCTATTTGATTACTTATACATATGATAATCATGAATTTATTCCCTTATACCTATGATAATTGGGAATGGTATCCTATATACCTACGATACTCGGGCATGGCATCCCTTATTCTACTGATACTTGACCATTGGGTCCCTTATAGTTGTTATGCTGGGGAATGATGTTCCATTTAATTATTAATCTCTATAATATCATCCAATATACCTTTTCACAAATATAAATGTGGTTTTAATAGTATTATAATAGTCTTCTATCCATGAAAAAAACGTACAGAAAATCAGAGCACAGAAAAATGATTGAAGGTTTTAGTAATGCTATAAAAGCGCTGTTAATGGACCCCTTTGATAGAACTGAAAAAGAACTGTTAAACAAGAACTTTAATATCATTTTTATCACTTTTAATGGGCCATTTTAAATGTCATTTATTTTCATGTTGTTTAAGGGGGAATTGGTCACTGCTTTTTAGAGTGAAAAATGTAGTGCTGGTGAAGGGTGTAAAGTAATTTTTTTTTCAAACATCCATGAGCCCGACTGCCTTTAGCAGTTCTTACAAGACAACATTAAAAGCACTCCGCAAAATATTATCAATGTACTTCACCCAAACAACACTTTTATTAGCACATTTTTTCATTTATATCCTCAAGCATGCATACCTAGATTCAGTAATTATGTCTCTCTATCAAAAATATAATTCATTTATCACTATATAGAGTTATTTTGTTTTCTATTTAATTATATTTTTATAGAGTTATATATATATTTACATATATTTTTTACTCATGTATTTTAATAATTATTTTAAAATACTATTATACAATACATGTGTTTGTGTGGTATATATACTTATATTTATTTATATATATCATATATTATATTTAGTTACATATACTTGAATATAATATAAATACATATATTTTTAATAATACACTCATATATGTATATATAAACATTATATATATATATTTTTATACTGTAAAAAATTGTTAGATATTGCTTTAAATAAATTTTTGGAATATATATTTATTTTAATATATTATAAAATGCATTTTTATATAAATATGATGATATATGTGTTTATACGAGTTATTTTATATACGTAAATATACAAAAAACTGAATATATTTAAATATAAATAAAATTAACTTATGAAGAAAGATAAAATTTTAAAACCATAATATCAATTTGAATGTAATAATTGGTAATAAATTCATTCTTAACCAAAAAAAGGAAATAATACCCCCCTTAAATGAAGTTGAAAATCTGTCGAGTGATAAAAAACTGGGTACCCCAACAAAAAAAAATAAATTTAAGAGGCATTATAGTTATTTTTGGGCATTGAATGGTGTGATAGAGGTAAAAATGTTTGAATTATGTCATAAATCCCATTTCATGCTTTGATTTGTTTTGTGGTAGGGCCCAAATAGACAAAAATATTAAATTTTATGGCTTTTTTAAGTTTGATTTACATATTAAAATTATTTTTGAATTTTAATTAATTGTTTTGATTTTTAAATCTTTAAATTGATATTAAATAATATTACATTGAAATAATAATAAAATTGTTAATTAATTATTTTTGATTATTTGAAAATCTATTTTCACTAAATATCTTATATATTAAGTGAAAATTCCTATTTACCTTATTGAAAATGTATTTTTAAAAATAGATATTATATTTAATTCAATATAAAAATGTGAATATATTATTTTTAATGAATTATTATTTTTATTTATAACATTATCAATGTGTAAAAAAATGTTTTGATGAAGGTTCCCTTTTAGCAGTGATTTTTTTACACTGACAAAGGGGTTCTTTAATAATGTTTTTTTCTAGTGATGATACAAATATATTGTACAAGAAACCCAATTTTGTAGTAGTGTTGGTACTCAAACATGGATTCCCTTTTATGTTAGATTTTCTGACTTTGTGCCTCTTATACCTATGAGACTCAGGCATGGAATCACATTTAATCATGAGACTAGAGCATTACATCCTATATACATAGGATATATGGGCATAATGACACTAATGAATCATTATTCTTCGGCATGGAATTATCTACAAGTTTATGAGACTCTTGTGACAAGATAAGGATGTATGATTTATTCCTTACTCCCCGACCATCATTACATATTTATATATATGGTTATTTGTGTCCCTATGTATATAGCACCTATACATAAATGTATACAAATATATCTATATGAATATGACCATGATAGCATTTGTTCAATGGTTTTCATAGCATGGGAAGAATCATATAGATTCAAATTAGTGTCCCTTAGGAACACTATCAACACAATTTATTGTTTTTATTTCTGGTTAGGATTATTATATCCTCACACTAGACATATTATATAGTTTGGCTTGATATATCTATACACAATTGTTTGTTTCCTACTGAGTATATCCCTCACCTATTTTGTGATTCCATTTGGTTCATAGAGAGGCTTCATGTATTCATGTAGGGAGAGGGGAAGAACCCAATTTTCAAAACATTATTTAATAGTAGCATGCTAGATGAGGAGAACTGGATGGATAAATTGATCATGATTCTATATATATAGATTCATTTTGTCATTTTGTACTTTTTATATACCTTTATATATGTGTGAATGCATATATATTTTCCTAATTGTTTGTTTAGAGACATTAAATTACATTATTTCTGTATATTGTTCTAATTTTTATGGAGGAATTACTACTTTCTATATCATTTAATTTTTCAATACACTCAACCATATAATATTCTTTAATAATTTATTTATTTATTAAACTTTTTTGTAACTCTGATTATATGGGTACAGTATCCCCACTATAAAACATTGGACATTTTTCAATAGTCATAAGCCGCTGGTATATTAGGAGGATCTCTTGAGGCCATGTGACCGAACATGTTTTGTTAATTATGTGTTAAGATGGTATTGGTTATCACCTGGTTCATTGTTTCATTTGATTATTTTGAAAAGTTTCAGATAATATATAATGATGTTCAGTTTGGAATGTGTAATTATTATTGATATAGTGGACATTTGGTTATATGGTTTTTGTTGGATTATATTTTAGAAGGTTTATAGAAAAAATATGATTAATGAAAATTTGGGTTATGATGGGTTGAAAATAAATTCACATGGATGTTGTTATAATAGAAATCACTATAATTAAATGGGAATTCTTTGTAATTAAATATATTTGATCACTAATTACGTGTTAATAATGAATATGTATAGTAATTAAATAGGTAACAGATATCATAGACAATAAGTGGTAAAAAAATAACTATTGACTGGAATGGTTTTGAGTAATTTCATGTAGGAGACTCCTAAATGTGTGTATAATTTATTTATATAATTAAAAATGAATGTATAATTATAATTTAACTATAAAATTAATATTATTATTAAGAAGGAAAGGATTGAACCATTTATGTGGAGCAACCAAAATGAGAAATTTTGAATGATGATGAGGTTGTTCTATGTGATGGTTATAATTTGTTATTATTCAATAGCTGATAGAAATGGATAGAAAATTGAGTTATGTTCTAGTGGTAGTGATGATGCTGGTGGAAATTTTATTATTGTGAACATATAAAATTGCATTTGGGTGTGTCTATATATATGTTTTATTTTTTTCCCTTATGTTTTGAAACTCATGAAACACTAGTCATATAACCCTCTAATACTAAAATATTTCTAGTTGTTGGTGTTTCTAAAAAAATAATGGGTTTAAGCGATATTATTTATTAACACTGTCTCTTTTACACTTTCACTTCCAAGTGTATTACAAAATGCTGTTTTAATTTTGCTACATTTTGGGTATTATAAATTGATATATGGGAACAATGTAAATATAATTATTGATCATGAGTACATACTATGACTCTCAATGATATGGATATATACAGGGAGTTGTTTCTTTAATGAAAATAAAACATGGAATGTTGGACCTCATGGGAGGCTGGTATTGGTTGGGTTTCACTCAGATAAAAGATAAAAATGTCATCAGTAGTTAGATGGTTACCAACATTATATTTTGGATTCTACTGTATGTTGGTATAGGAATTTTTTCTTCTATTTAACCACGAAATTATAATTATATGTATAATTTTTATGCTAGTGACAAACAAAAAATTATTGAAAATATAGGATGTCTTCATATGTTTCAAGGGATTAAAAAACCAAGTTTAATTTATAATGGGGTATGAATTTGCCTATTTACATCATTATTATCTTACTCTACTTGGATGTGAAGTTCTATGAGTTGTCCTTGATGAGGATGGGTAAAGGTTTACTGAAAAACTGTATGTTGGTTCTACTATTTATTTATTAAATAATTTCAATGCATGTTAATTATTTATGTTAATGAATTTGGAATGACCCTAAAGTGAAAACATGTATTCTATATAATATATTTTTAAATATTAATTTCCATTTTTTCCTGGAATGTTTTGAGATCACATGAATCCTTATTGGGTCAATGTGTAGAGTTTGGTTTAGATCTACCAATTTTAGACTTTTATTTTGGACAAATATAGATCCATGTACTTGTTGGAATTTTTCATAAATAGTGGTCATTTTTTACATTGGATTTATTTTATATAATTGTGTTAGTTGGAAAAAAAATATGTGCCCAGGATTAGTGATGGAATATCCTTCCATTATCATGGTTTATAACCTCAATGATAGTCCAAACCACATTACTTTTGGGAGGTGGGTCTTGAGGATCACTATTTTCATCACTATCATCCATTGAGTTGTTATTAGTGAGGATAATCATGAAATATTTTTCCAATGGGGAATATAATACATTTTCTATGTTTGGATCAACAATAATTGTGTGTCGCGAGGGGTATGTGACATGTAAGAATTTATGGACCTTTAGACATGTTGTATTGGGAAAACATTTGTGCATTGATAAGGGAAATGCAATTTATTTGGAAGTACTCATCATGTGTGGTCAATACACCACATGTGTGTGTAATACATATACCCATCATTTCATTTGGTTTAGGGGATTATGGAATTTAGACCAAAAAAACATGCAATTGGATCCATAAATCCATTCATGTCATTTTCACTACTTTCTGGATGATACACAACTGGTGGCTTTAGCTCGCATATCATGAGATCATAATATCATGGACATAATCTAAAAAATACACATAATTAGAAAAAAAATGATCTTCACATCCACCTATATGAGTTAAAACGTCATCAAAGTGAATTTTCATGAAGTTTTTACCTAAAAAGGTATATTTACATCAATAAATCCTTAAAAAATTATTTTAATAGGATTTAAACACAATTTTTAATAACTATAAACATTGATTACCTAAATATCACATGTCATATCATCAACTCATGATCTATAAACACCATACATTTATTCTACAGATCGTTTTCATATTTATCATACCAAAATCTGTCTGTTAAAATATGCATATTTAGTCAATCATTTACCCGTATTTATTTTATAGAATTAATTACATAGAACTTTTAAATTGTTAAAAATATGTTGATGATAAGGGAATTTTTATTGATTTTTTCATTCAAAAAATATTGAGGTTATTTTTCCTAACGTGTATCATTTTATAAATGTTATTTCTTTTGACTATATTAAAAAAATGTATTTTTTTTATTTTCAAGTATTATCAACATGTGGGTATTGATGATTTTTTTTTTAATTTTGACAAAATTATTTCATTTTACCTTCAATAAAATATTAATATTTTGATTAGTTTTTTTAAAGTGTTAATTTTTTCCCTGAAGGGACATGTTGATGTATATTCCTTGATGTAAATTATTTTGATTGGTTACAGGTGAAACTTATTGTTGGGGATAATAATGAGAGTTTATTTATTGCTTAATTTTTGATGGATTGTGGAATCATAGTGATGAAGTATTTATTTTTTAAGAGTAAATGATAGATTTTATTGAAATAATGATGAAATTTTATCATGAAGAATGAATTTGCTTTATTATTTAATGTTGTAGTAATATATTTTATTGGTGTGACTTTTCAATGATTTTACAGTGGTTAAGGTGGAATTTAATTGATTGAACATACCTTATTAATATTTATGTTAAAAAAATCATTCTAATGGAGTATTCTAAGGAAGATATTGATGGTAAATTTTATTAATCAAGGTAAAATGTGTTGTCTATATTTTTAAATCCTAATGTGTTGGTGTCCCATTTGTTGGGTATCATCCCTCGAGGCAACATAGTAGTTATAGTATGTTTGGGATTAATTAAAATTGATATAGACTCATGGAATATTTTTTGTTTCCCTATAATATGGATTTTCTTATGTAGTTGATTAAGTGAGGTAGATATTTAATAAGGGTTGTCTAGAAGAATATTACTATGTATTGTTACTTATCATGTTCATGAATGTGTATGTTTAATTAGTGCATAGTTATGAAAGCATGCTGATGGTATTGTTTTTCTAGTAAGGGGGTTCCATTGAGTGTGGTATTGGGATTCACTTGTTCACCAAGGTCTCCTTGTTGCTGTAAAAATTTACATAGTCATCCACACAAGTGATTTTGAGTCTCCCAAATGTTTTTGGATTTGATGGATGATGTGGAAATTTCAATTAATGTATTGGAAGGATGGGAGTGATTATCCTGAGCTGATTGAGAATATTTTAGTTGCATTAATTTTAAAGCCTAAATACATGTCCTTGAGTTATAAATAATGTGTTTATAATATGATGAGTGTGATATATTCATCTATATATAGATTAGTACATTGAGCTATAGGATTTGGAATTATACGGTATGCCATGAATGGTTTTTTGACCTATTTCCATTTTAATGATTTGGTTCATGACAACTATGAGTGATCTATGATTCATCAAGATTCAATATTATAGTAATATGATATTTAGTTTTGAATGGTTATAATGTTTTTTTCCATTACATGACTCGTTTTGGGATAGCTTGGTTTGAGATTCTATAATTGTGTTTGTTTTGATCTGACAAACCCATTAATTTCATAATCCTAAAATTATTTAAATATACATGATATTTTTGTTTGAAACTATTTTACATGGTTTTCATTGACATAGTTTCCCTTGAAATTGAAAAATATACATTTTATTTATATTATGTGTATTTGTGTTTGAAAAAATATTACATTGTAAAGAAATTAGTTTTATTTTATTTTACCTAAATGTTTGAAAGTCCTTCAAATATGATGTTCATGTTTTCATTGATGAATAAATTTATGAACACTAATTTTATGAACTTTATTCAGCATTGTGGACATGGATATATATGTATTTAAAAGTATAATGTTTTTTTGTTGGAGTGGATAATATTTTCCATTATATGTCAATGAATTTGAGCCAATTCGATAATTCAATTCTTATTTGAGATTTAAATTATAAGGTTTTAGGAAATATGGATTTAACCTAATATGTTCAGGTTGGTGAAAAGGTATAATTATATTTTCCATGATAATGAATATGTGTTTTGTTAATTTTAGAAACAATAAATTCCTAGATATTAAAAGGTGTTACCTTATTAATAAATTCCCTCATTATATTTATGGGGTTTATTTTTTGGATAATTTCATCTATACATGTAAGGACACTCCGTTTGTGGTCTAGTTTATATTAATTCGTCCCTTTGATTGTGATGAAATTAAAATTAATTTTTCTTCACTATTAGGAATATTATTTTCATCCCACGATTCATGATGGTTATTTGATAGTGGTGAGGTCTTTTTTAATAGATATCACATTTAGTGTATTTTTGTTAGACAACCATCAATTTCATTCTATGTTTTGTTTTCAATGTTGGGGGTGGGAATTATTTTAGATGAATCTATGGTAATGAATATGAATATTTTTGCAATATTTTTTAAATAATATATTATCGGACATGATAGAGAATATTTTTTTAGAGGTATGTTATTGGACATTGAATTTTTGTCAGTTGTCATATATCATCAAAAGAACATGCTGGTATTCGAGAAAGTAGTTGTTTGTTGTTTAAAGAGTTTCTACATGTCATGCATACATCATGTAGAAGAGGTACCATGATGTAAGTATATTGAATCCCAAGTTTCATATAATGGACATTCATGTCATGATTTATAAAAATCATGATGTGATATATAAAGGGTTGATTTCCAGGGTTCCACATCAAGCTTATCAAGACATTGTTGAATATATCATAGTGTGAGGATCTAGAATCCCTTTATTCAAGGCTATATTAGTTATATGTTATAAAGAGGCAGTAAAAATAAATTCATGAACATTATTGTATATATTTATACAATTACGTTTTATGTTTTTATAAGGGTGATATATTGGGAATATACGTCCATATTTATTGATGGTTGTTTGATAGTGCTCCATTACGGGATAATGATGGAACATCACACAATGATATAGTGTTCCAGAGTAGTTAGAAATTCAACAAAATATATAAATTTGTTTTTTTGTCACTTTTTTCTCATAACATTGAGGGATAGTAATTATATTATTGTGAGATAATTATGTTCTTCTTATTATTCATGGTACTTGGATTCTAGAGATTCATTATGGATGAACCATGTTGAGTTTTACTTCCTTCTGGTCATATTTTCTTCATTTTATTCAAATGTGAGTACTATTAAACTAGATTGATTTTCTAATTATATTATTATGAGATAATTAAGTTCCCCTTTCCCTCTTTTACATGTTCGGTCACAGAGTCTTAAATTTACCTTATTTTTTCAATAATGTTTTTTGAGGGCTGGATGATGTATCAGATTAAATGAAACATCACCCACTTTTCATTCTGTAAGACTATAGAACTAATTATCTAATTATTTAATTTCTATGATAATATATATTGTATTAATAATGATGCTTATATTGAAAGGGAAATTTTTGGGAAAGGGATGATTCACATGTGATTGTATTATTAATGTAATTACTTATATAACTAATTTTTTATTTTTAATGTTTTTATATGTCTGATTATTCCTATGGATTATTTTCCATGATATAGATAGTTATTTTATTCAAAAAATAAAAAAGGATAATCATATAATGATCATAATTCAATTATTTCAAAAGACAATACAATAATTATAAATATTTTTTATTGGTTATAATTATATTAATTAGAAAATATAATTGAAAATAGATTTCATGGACTGAAATGAAGCTATATATGTTGTGTTATAGTTTTTTGTTGATTTTTTATGTCAGTGAATGATTATCGATGTTATAATTTAATTAGAAACTACTATTGAAATGAATTTAACCTCCATAATCAGATAAATAACATAAAAATATGATATTTTTGTGTGGAAAACTTGTATTTAATGTTTGAAATTTGGACCTGGAAATTTATTTATTATAGAATAATGATTAAGTGTACATGATCCTAGTTTTTTATATAATTTAAGGTTCCATAAAATTTTGGATAACCCATTTTTTAGGTTTCCTTTTCTGTACCAAAGAATAATTCCATTAGACCACATCGTTAGTTTATGGGAATAATTGAGAAAAGGGATAGAGGATAGATGGAGAGAAAATACATGATCTGAAATAAAATTATGATATAAATTTAATTGAAGAAAAGATTAAAATGACTTGAACTTTTTAGTTTTACATGCTAAAAAATTAATACACACTATGAATTAAATTGGCAATGTATATTTATTTAATGAAGTGAATTTGTCATTCCAGTCCAATTCTCACAATTCAATTAGTTTTTCTAATGGAATCCCAAGCATTATAAGACATGTAAAATATAAACATCATGAATAGTATAGGTTTTTAATAAAATGAATAGAAACCAGTAGTTTTGGGAGATCTCTCTTATTCTTATACCACACAACAAGTCAACTATTATAATGTCCTTTACAATATATATGCTATATTCTTTGATTCTTGTTCATATTGAGACGAATCGAATGATCGTTCATCTTGTTCGAATACGTTCATTATGCTCTTCTATACACATAGTTTCCTTCATGGATTACCTCATGGTATTTTTAACTATTTTGCTTCAATATAATCTTCCTTATTTTCATGGTTGTTTCTTGTTTTGTGCACATCTAATACTCTACGCCAAACTAGATGTTGATACTAGATGAGTACTTCACTAACACCATCAGGTATGTGGTGTATTAATTACCCCTCATGTCATCTTATTTTAGAATATGAATATTGATGATATATGTGAGATTTAATATGTCTTTAATTAAAAATATATATAAGATTTTTTTTAAATGGTAGAGATGATAAAAATGAACTTTTATCACATTATGATTGTTGGAGTAGGCTCACATTAACTATTTTCACCCCTAATTGTGTGGATTAGGGGTCCCTTATTTGTATTATAAATTTGGAACTAACAAAACCTTATTAAACATTATTTTGGGTTAACTCATAAATGAAGTAACTATAATTAATCGAATAGTGAGTGAGTGGTATGATCCCATCACATGTTTAAATAGAACAATGGTCAGAACATTTGTAAAAGAGAATCTAAATAAATTATAAATCTTATTTTACTACATGTGGTAGTGATACATGAGCATAGTTCCCATTAAACATGTGATAGATGGGAATGTGATCCCATATAATTGTATTTATCAAGAATGGAATCCCTTATAAATGTCAAACATAATAATGAAATCCACATATATATTGTAATAAGACATGATGTTGCTAGTAAATAAGATACTCTAGGATGGAATCCATTATAAAAGTGATACTCATCCATGGTTCCCCTTATACATATGATACTCGAGGAAGGTGTCATGTATACATGTTATAATGAGCCATAGGGCCCCTTATCATTGTGATACATGGGCATTGCATCCCATATAACTGTGATGATTGGGAATGTCATACCATATCACTTTTTGGAACTCTAGTCACTATACGAGGATGTATAAGTTACCCCTCGAGTCCTGTCTAGCATTAAATGTGCATGTATATGGATATAAGCATCAATACAAATATTGGGTAAATATATATAAACATTTAGATGAAATTAAATGTATATGGTAATGGTTACATCTATTTAGTGGTTTTGTCGACATGAGCCGAAGAAGGAGCCACCATCATAATGATAAATCATCTCTTTATTGTATAGAAATTCAAGATTTATTACATAAGATTACACATAATACAAACTAGATATTAAATATGTATATTATATTTGGGAATTTGTTACATTATATATCATCATAAAACATGGAAATACATATTCTTTATTGAAATCTTCCTTAACATTATGATGTGATTCCATCATACATAAAACTAGATGGGATAAGCTGGGGGACAAACATAAAAAAATGGTGTGCTATAAATCCTAGTAAGGGGATACACATGGTATAATATTAAAAAGGTAAAACATTTTATACAATAGGTATACCAATGAGACATAAATGGTGTGATATTCATTAACATAGTTAATGAGGTATGATATAGTGTGAATCACCATACATGTGCTTCCTAGTTCAATATATTTATATTTTATTTTTTAAAATAAACTAAAAAAATACACAAAATTTAATACATTCTAGGAGCATTCCTGACCTAGGATCTGAATAATTAGAAATTATATATTTAATTATTCAAAACTAGAAAAAAAATTAAATAAACAAAATCCCTTGTGCGGGCTGCCACTTCAATGAAATACTCATCTCATAGTATATCTAGTAGACCTGTGATAAATATATTATAAAAATATATTGAAAAATTATTTTTCCCAGTAATGGGATTTAAAATATTCGGTAAATAATTTAAAAAAAAATTATTATTGATACACCAATACTTAGAAATGTGTTTTAAAATCCTTGAAATATAATAAGTTCAAGTTATTTTGAAAACCATAAATTTCATAAATAATTATAATAATTTCAACTTGTTATTTCTATTTATTCATTTGAATATAATAAATTTAAATAATTAATTATGATACAATGTATTCCATTTGAAAACTATATGTCTAAATAGATTTATGTCATATGGGACAATGTCCCCATATGGTCAATGGTTTACTACCCATACCATAACGTAAAATTTGATACACTAATTCAATTTATAAGAAATCATTTCAATTATCATGAAATTATTAATCATGACAAAAAATAATTCAATATAATACCAACATAAATTATTATTTTTAATAGAAAATAACCATACATCCATATCAACATGACATAATAATTTTTTGAGAATTTATAAAATCATATTTAGGATATATTCATCATTATAAGAAAATATTCTTATTTAGAAGTAGTAAATATAAATAAATATCAAAATTAATGAATAATTGAATATATATGCATTGAATGTATTTGATAACTTCGATGATGGGAATATCTAATTATCAATGACATAAAACAAGGTTCATAGACTTTTTTGTAAATGAAACAAAATCTTCTTTAGAATTATCACATAAACTGATAACATTTATCATTTTGAATCAAATGATACACAAAAAATGATAACCATTACATGAAAACATTTACATAAAATTAATGTAAATAGAAATTACACATTAAATGATTAATTCTATATAAATAAAATATTAACCTTAATAACAACATAAAATGAAACAACCTCTAAAATGTATATGTTAGAAAATGAAAAAATAGGTTTTGTTATCATTTTACATTTTAGAATATAAATATAAAATAACTAATAAAAATTAGTTTTATAAGACCCATCTGTATTTCAATGAATTATTGTATTATATATATATATAATTTTTTTAAAATAAATATTTGTTAGTGTATCATAGAATAGATTTAAATCTAATAAATGTTTGAAATAAAATAGAAATATAGTTTTTAGAAACCAAAACATTAAAAAATTTATTAACTTCCATTATCCTTTTTGAATTTTAAAATTTTTAAATATTGATACATATAAATTTAAAACAATATAAAATAATTATAAAATAAAAAATTTGAGGGATTTAAAATAAATTTATTAAAATAATGAATCTATAAAAAATACATTACATGATAAATTCTCAATATATATATATATATATATCTATTTACTTATATATTTCTTTGTAAAATAATTCACACAAAAAAATTGAACCCTTACTTAATTTGAATGTTGAAGAGCATGGCAGTTGTCTCTCGGGAAAAAATATATTTGGAAGAGAATGAGTAATGGTGAAGGAGAATCAAGTGCTCTTTTTGTGAATATATATATATATATATTATTCCATGTCTCTGGATCCAAAAATTTAAAAGTATTATTCAAAAATTCACTTGATAAGGCTTCAAAAAAGGTTTTAATTTTCTTAATTCATTGATTATTAAAAAATTTAAATTCATACATACATACATATGTATATTAGAATAAGAGATTAT
This sequence comes from Viscum album, assembly GCA_963277665.1. Classification (NCBI taxonomy): domain Eukaryota; kingdom Viridiplantae; phylum Streptophyta; class Magnoliopsida; order Santalales; family Viscaceae; genus Viscum; species Viscum album. Next base: position 967,238,189 of record OY728129.1, read on the forward strand.
GGTGGAAGCTGATGTTTTCTGTATTTAAGTCAATATATATTTTCATTCTAAACTATTCATGTCATTTTTATAATTATAAGTTCTCAAATCTGGGATTTGGTGGAAGGGTACCCCGATGGTGGAGGGGAAATGTGTCTTGACAATATTGACCTACTAGTTTTAGGTCATCAGGAGGGGTGTAACAGAGAAGATTATTGGGGAAGGGAACATACTGACATGATGAGATTCGTTCTAATCAGAAGGGTCAGATTCAACCTACAACATCCAACATTGAATTGTGGGAAAATCCAGTGCTCTATTATAATAGTTGATATGTTTACTCCGTATTAAATTAACAAAACAACCACATAGACACAAGAAGTATTACAAAATGGATCCTAGATGGGATTCATCCAACATATATAAGGGTCCCCCTGGTTACATTCTTGTACAATGCTTCTTAATAGGTATTCCTTGATACATGACTTTGGTCGCTGCCTCACACCATGATTTGACCCCTCGGGTGTCCTCTATTTTTGTTGAGGCTATCCCCATGATCCAAATGGAATGAAAAACATTTATTAAATCTTATTTTTTCATAAAAAGTACAAATGTAATCAACATTACATTGTTCATATTATCTGAATCTATATATGTTGATCATTCATCATAAATTTATTAAATTTTGAAATTTATATTACATAATATTAAATTATTAACTAAAAATTAAAATGTAACACCCCAAGATTTTATGAAAAATATTCTTTTTAATTTCATTAATGTCTTGTGTTGTACGCTACACCAAAATGAGCTTGCACAATATGCATCCTTGACTTTCCTTTCATTACACGCAATCGTGACCTTCTTCGATAGCGTGTGTAGTACGCAATACCGAGTTTCACTAAACGAGATATTATTATAATATTATTATGAACTAGCCGTTATGAATAGTAATACCCAGTTTTTGAAATTTTATAAATTTTATATTTTAAAATGGACTTCATTTTTGGATACAAAATATCGAAATTAGCTTAGGGTGAAATTTTGGTACTTTTCAGATAACTTTCATTTTCCGATGAATAGTGAAAATTACTAAATTTTAATTAAAAACAACCTTTTTAATCGAAATAATTAATAGTGATAAATTATTAATATATTTTTACAATTTAATACAATGTTTTTCATTGGATGTAATTTAAAATTTAAATCAGACATAAACAAGTTTTAATCTTTTGATAGTTATTATCTCTTAAGAACACGCTATTTGTTTTGACAACGGGAATTAATTTTTAAATTAATTAATGCAACTAATATGTTTTGAATTTGGTAAAATAGATATCATTTTTGAGTTCATAATATCAAATATAGCTTAGGCCTAATTTTTGGTATTTTTCTGAAAACTTTCATTTTTTTATGAATAGTGAAACCACTAAGTGGTAGTAAAAAAAATGAATTTTTCATAAAACATAATTTTACCGCTTCTGTGAGTGGAATTTCAAAAATCCGAGAGACACGGTTGATGTCAGTAAGTAAAATTTTGTTCAATGAGACGAAAATTATTTTTGGTGAATAGTAAATTTTTACTTTTTTTACCACAGTTAAAAGTAAATAGGGTAATTAAGGGTAAAAATGATATTATTATTACCCTAAGACGTGTCCTAATTCTATTGGATAGGTGTAATTCCACCAAAAACAACCTTAGTAATAAAATATGACCATCTAGGCCCACTTGGATTAGATTAGGACTTTTATTATAAATTTATTTAAAGAAGGGTTAAAATAGTTAAAATCAAAGATTAATACATAAATCATTTTTAATATAGGGTTATACATAAGATAAATTCGACTATAAATATAAATTAGAAATCTATAAAGATTTCCTAAATAATTATATTTAATTTTTAATTTTTAGACAATAAATAATTAAATTTATTTATGACACAATGATGATGCAGTAATTATTGTATTATTGAAATACTGACATAATTGATGTTATAAATACGCAAATAAATGTAATTTGAGACTTTTTATGAATTAAAATAATTTTATATGTTAATATGACATGTTATTATTGATTTAATTTACTTTATTCTAACTAATATTTATGTAATGAGTTTCAAAAAAATCAATTACCAAATAGTATCAAAATCGACATAAAATAGTTTTTTAAACAAATATTATATTATTAATTGTTATTTTATTCCTAAAAGTCTAAGGTTCGGAAAAAGGACTTAGATAAGGTTATATATGTTAATAATTAACAATTTGGGGTTCCTTTGGCTTGTTATAGTAAGTTTATTAACCTTATAGTGTAAGAAAACAAGAAGACACGGTAAAAGTAAAATTATTTAACTTAAAGTTAAATCTAAATGATAAGGTTAAAATAGGAACCTAAACTTGTCTAAATTCTATTGGATGAGAGTATTTCCACCCATCCCCACATTATATTCGAAATAAATCAATTTGGAGCTATTTAAAACCGAATATGACTTTATAATAAAATAATATTTTTAGTTTTCCAAAGGTGCCCCTCTCCTCCCTTATAAAAGGGAACCTCCTCCCTCTCTTCCTCACACCACATTGAGCCTTAAAGCTCAGAACAACCCTGCCAATTTCTCCTCTCCACTTCCATAGAAACTTCCTAGAGGTCCTGGTCTTCTTCAATGACCAATTTTAGTGCCCTAAAAGGAGGTCTCAAAGAGGCGCTTCAAAGAAGAGGTAATGTCCGTTACCGATTCTTTCAAATTTATTTCTTCTTCCACTTCTTCTTCTTTAGTTGTTTCATTATGAAGTAATAACATCAGTATCACTCATATACTGATATGTTATTATAATTATGAAACAACCCTATTTCACCATCTATCCATCCTATGGAAAATTAAATCACCGCGCATGCGTACGTATAGAATACCCTTTCCACGCCGTGGTGTAATCTATTTTCCACCACCACCTTACTTGGATGGGTATAATGGTGTAAATAATGACTATATATTATTAATGTAAAGTGATATTGATTCTGAAATATTATACGTACACTCCAATACAATTTCACGATCATGGGAACGATATCATCGCTCGTGCATACGTACGGAATACCGTCTCCACGATGTGAAGCGACTCCTTCTACATGATCTTCATTTGAATAATGATTATATAAATGAATTTAATGAATAAATATGATATATATTACAATAATACCATTCTTTAAATGAGTAATCTATAGCCTAAAGTAAGAATATGAATTTATTCGACAAAACACGCATAAGAACAAAAAGCAATAAACACCCGAATAATAAGTAACAATGAAGTATTACAAATAAGAAGTTAAGAATATGACCATATATGATATCATAACAATGAGTATGATTCTGGAATAATTCAATGACATTATTTAAATCATTATACAGGAGGTTCGGACACTTACGAAGCAAATCGGTCCTAAGGTAAGGGACAATCTCACAATCTCAGTTTTTATCTGAGATTGTTTATACTTCAGAATTTACTGGGGAATATTTATCATCCACATCCATGTTTCCTCAATATGTAATATTATTTATATCCTCTTACAATTGTTTAAATCCAATTTTACCCTTCAGTGAGTTTTTAGTAAAAGATTAGAAAGGAATCTTTTGTCGTTTTATCCTACGAGGTACTTTTTGACTTTTCTGACAAAAGTATGAGAAGAATGTCTTTTTAACTTATACAGCATGAATGGATTTATAAAACTTTATTTCCAAGAATCTTCATTTAAAAGTTTTCAAGTTTATTTTTAATCAAATTATTTTAGTTTAGAATTGTATGACATGTTAAGAAAGGAAAAGTGTTTTTGAAGTAGAAAGGATATTTTCCTCAAGAATGGAGTTCAAGTGTTTTATCAAAATTATTTTCCATCTAAGATAATAAAGGGTTATGTTTCTATCCATATTATTACATTTATTTGATTATGTTGTGATGGAATTATTTTTATGAATTCCTTTATCTTATATGAATTGTTTTATGATGTCACGATGTTTAAGAATCGCATTTTTATTACATGGGTTATGCTATGATGTATTGTTTATGATTTTGCGGCACACATAAGAATGGTATCATTATGAGATGGGTGGGACCTATATCTCCCTCCAATTCATTGGGTAAAGATTTTATATCTCATGAGATAGACATGGCTGGAACGGCAGGTTAAACCGGTTCAGTGAAACATGACTGAAACGAGGAATGAACTCGGTTCAGAAATGGACTTTGTCCACTAAGATAGTCTTGGAAATGAGTCTTGACTAATAAGAAATGATTTTCTATGATTATGTGTGTATGCCACAAAGTTTCATGTTTTATGTTATGATTATTGGGATTACATGTCACTACAATGATTTATCCCATGTTATGAAATTATGATCTCTTTTGCAGGTTAAGATTTCCAAAATGTTATGTTATTATGAATATGATGTGATTGATATTTATTTTGTTTACCCTTACTAAGCATTTGATCTCACCCTTTTTATGTTTTATTTTCCCCCAATATTAAAATAAAGGTTTTAGGTAAGGAAACAAAAATTGGAAGATCTTTATGGGAGATGTTGAAGATCTTTCACCACGTTTAGAAGATTACGTTCCAAGTTTCCAAAGACACTAAGCTATTAAGGTCCTTGTGTGTTTGTTTTTGTTATGTATTATGTATTACACAAGAGTAATGTAATATATATGTATGTCAAGCTTCGGGTCTCTACAATTGGTATCAGTGGAAAGGTTTAGTCATCCTTTGGAAACTAGGATGCGAAAACTTTAGTGAGATCCCTAGAGATATTTATAAGGTATGTCGAGGGATGTCCCTAAGGTTTAGTATAAGTATAGGTTATAGTCCTAGAATTACGGTAAAAATATAAGAATTAAACAAAAGATATTAGATATTCAAGGTACTCGCCCTTTATTATGTTGTTTTCCCTAGCATGATTTTTGCCTCTCACACTATTCTTTTTGGGTTTTAGATGATAGAGGGAACCCGAAGGAACCGTGTTGATCAATGAAATGGACAATTCAATGATTGTCCTCCTGAACAAACAAATGTTATGGGATATGGAGTGCAAAATCTTATTGCTATACTTACACAAGCTATGAATCATTCTGGACTTCCAAATGAGCAGAGAAGGGAACAATATTCTATTGAGTCCTTAATGAGGAAACGTCCACCTTCTTTCAGTGGGTCTTCTGATCCACTTATTGCTGAACAATGGATCAGTACCACTGAAAAGATATTTTTAGTTCTTCAATTTTATGAACATGATAAAGTCATCTTAGCAGTATATCGTTTGGAAGGTGAAGCTGATCAATGGTGGAATCTTATCAAGAATACGAGGCAAAGAGATGAAATTGAGTCCATGGAATGGGACGAGTTCAAGAACTTATTTTTCAATAAGTACTTCCCTCGTATTCTCTGAACAAGGATGGAGAAGGAGTTCCTTGAACTAAAGAAAAAGGATGATGAATCTGTTGGTACCTATGGAGAAAATTTTACAAGACTTGCAAGGTATGCTTCTGGTATGATTATACATCCTGAGAGTAAGATCGATCAATTATTCAGTGGATTAAAACCAAATCATCGAAGGGAATTAGCTATAAGAGACTTCAGTAGCTATGAAAAAATTATGCATTGTGCTATAAAGGTAGAAATGGAAGTTGGTACTACTTATCCATCTCATAGTTTTGACAAGAAATGATATATTTAGTTCAAGGAGAAATCTCAGAATAATGGTGAAAAGAAGTTGAATGTTTCCTTATGCTCAAAGTGTGGAAAGAAGCATGGTGGAGATTGTCTTAAAGGGACTAGAAAATGTTTTAAGTGTGGAAAATAAGGTCATCAAGTAGCTGAGTGTCAAAGTAATGGAAAAAGGGTTTCTAATTATGTGAATAAAGAAAAGACTGCAGAGAGCACACCGCCAACACTCCAATGCTTCAAGTGCAAGGAAATGGGGCATTATGCTAATTAATGCCCTAATCCAAGGGTTAGTGATGATCGACATGAGCAACCACTTAAGGCAAAGGACAAAGGGAAGTCACATGCGATCACTATTGGCGATGTTGAATATGACAACAATGTGGTGGAATGATTAAGTGTTTATGTAATGGGATTCCAAAATAATGTTGTATATAGTATCATGGAATATTGGAATATTTATGTATTGGTCTATTGTAGGTTTCAGTAATTTTATGGTACCGGTAACCAAGGAAAGTGATTGAGATATTTTTGGAAAAAAAGATGATATGCGCATAATGAAGGGAAAACGAGAAAATGAAATGTTTGACAATATTCATGAGCTCATGACTGATATAAAGAAATAGTTATATCATGGTTTGAGGTTTTGGTATGTGAAAAGAGTTAACTTTTGACAGCACTCATGTTTTCACTAAGATTCAATGGGTATTTATTTTTTTCAAGAGAATACATGATTAAGGCCTTCAAATGTTTGGAATGTCACCAACAAGTCATATCTCATGATATATGGGGATAAACGATGGTATTAACATGATAGTTGTATGAACTCTTTGGTAATCATTTTTACTATAATATGAGATTGGACAACAGTATTTTGGATAAGCCAAAAGATTGGAATGGATTATGTTGGACATAAGTTAGTATTGTTTAAGGATAGAAGTTTTTTCGATATTATTTATGGGATGTTATAGTAATGTAGTTTTAGAAAAAGGACAACCTGTAGGATGGGAGACAACCCATCACGTCGGACAAGGCTGTGGGAATCGAACCCACAACCGAAGTGCGACTGGCCTTTATCGCCTACCACTGGCCTACAGGAAGTCCCTGTTTAGTAGAAACTAGTTTTATTATATTAAACAGTATGATATATGAAGTATAATTCCATTTTAGGAACCATATATGATTAATCTCACTATAGATGGACTTATATATATTTTTGATAACTTTTCTAACCTTTTATTTGAGACAGATGGAATGACCCATCATTCTATCACATGATCTACTAACACATCAAGGATGACAAATTCAACATCATTTCTTTAAGAGATGAAGTGGAAATTGTCCAAAGAACGACCAACAATGAGACTGTACCAAAATCACGAAAGTATTTCTTCTAATTCCAATTTAATCAACTTTAGGGAAATGATCTTGAAAACCAAAAATGTTGTCCTAGTGCCCTTATATCTGATGAATCAGATGGTACCTTAGATCTTCTAAAATTTATGGCTTTGTGATTGTTGGCTTTTTCATAGCCATTTTTTCTACCACTCTCCATCATAACTTGATGGTTAGATTTTTCTTCCATATACATATTTTCACCTATGTTCTCCTATATGGAAACCCAATGATGAGTTAATTTGGGTAACCGTTACGTTTCATACTTTATTTTTTAAAGCCAAGTTTTGGTAATCCTTATTACGATGTGGGTTTCTATTAAAGAAACTTTCGAGTCGTAAACCATTTATAACCCCGACGAATTTCAAGGGAGAGATTCATTTTAAAAGGGGTATAATGTAACACCCAGAGATTTTATGAAAAATATTCTTTTTAATTTCTTTAATGTCTTGTGTTGTACACAACACCAAAAGGATCTTGCACAACATGAATCCTTGACTTTCCTTGCATTACACGTAATCATGACCTTCCTTAATAGAGTGTGTAGTACAGAATACCGAGTTTCACTAAACGAGATATTATTATAATATTGTTACGAACTAGCCGTTATGAATAGTAATACCCACGTTTTGAAATTTTATAAATTTTATCTTTTAAAATGGACTTCATTTTTGGATTCAGAATATCAAAATTATCTTAGGGTGAAATTTGGGTACTTTTTGGATAACTTTCATTTTCTGATGAATAGTGAAAATTACTAAATTTTAATTAAAAACAACATTTTTAATCGAAATAATTAATAGTGATAAATTATTAATATATTTTTACAATTTAATATAATGTTGGTCATTTGATGTAATTTCACATTTAAACCAGACATAAACAAGCGTCAATCTTTTGATAGTTATTATCTCTTAAGAACACGCTATTTGTTTTGACGACGAGAATTAATTTTTAAATTAATTAATGAAACTCATATGTTTTGAATTTGGTAAAATAGACATCATTTTTGAGTTCATAATATCAAATATAGATTCGGCCTAATTTTTGGTATTTTTCTGGAAACTTTCATTTTTTTGATGAATAGTGAAACCACTAAGTGGTAGTTAAAAAAAATGAATTTTTCATAAAACATAATTTTACCACTTCTGTGAGTGAAATTTCAAAAATCTGAGAGACACGGTTGATTTTAGTAAGTAAAATGTGGTTCAATGAGATGAAAATAATTTATGGTGAATAGTAACTTTTTACTTTTTTTTACCACGGTTAAAAGTAAATAGGGTAATTAAGGGTAAAAATGAGATTATTATTACCCTAAAACATGTCTTAATTCTATTGGATAAGTGTAATTAGACCAAAAAAAACCATAGGAATAAAATAGGACTATCTAGGCCCACTTGGATTAGATTAGGACATTTATTATTAATTTATTTAAAGAAGGGTTAAAATAGTTAAAATCAAAGTTTAATACGTAAATAATTTTTAATATAGGGTTATAAAAATTATAAATTCGACTATAAATATTAATTAGAAAGATAAAAATATTTCCTAAATAATGATATTTAATTTATAATTTTTATACATTAAATAATTTAATTTATTTATGACACAATGATGATGCATTAATTATTGTATTAATGTAATATTGACATAATTGATGTTATAAATACCCAAATAAATGTAATTTAAGACTTTTTATGAATTAAAATAATTTTATATATTAATATGACATGTTAGTAATGATTTAATTCACTTTTTGCGAACTAATATTTCTGTTATGAGTTTCACAAAAATCAATTACCAAATAGTATCAAAATTGACATAAAATAGTTTTTAAAACAAATATTATATTATTAATTGTTATTTTACTTCTAAAAATATAAGGTTTGGGAAAATGACTTAGATAAGGTTATATATGTTAATAATAAACAACTTGGGGTTCGTTTGGCTCGTTATAGTAAGTTTATTAACCTTATAGTGTTAGAAAACAAGAAGACACGGTAAAAGTAAAATTATTTAACTTAAAGTTAAATATAAATGATAAGGTTAAAATAGGAACCTAAACTTATCTAAATTATATTGGATGAGATTATATCCACCCATCCCCACATTACCTTCGAAATAAATCAATTTGGAGCTATTTAAAACCGAATATGACTTTATAATAAAATAATATTTTTAGTTTTCCAAAGGTGCCCCTCTCCTCCCTTATAAAAGGGCACCTCATCCCTCTCTTCCTCACACCACTTTGATCCTTGAAGCTCGGCCAACCCCTGCCAATTTCTCCTCTACACTTCCCTATAAACATACTAGAGGTCCTGGTCTTCTTCAAAGACCAATTTTAGTGCCCTAAAAGGAGGTCTCAAAGAGGCGCTTCAAAGAAGAGGTAATGTCCGTTACCGATTCTTTCAACTTTATTTCTTCTTACACTTATTCTTCTTTAGTTTTTTCATTATTAAGTAATAACATAAGTATCACTCATATACTGATATGTTATTATAAGTATTAAACAACCCTATTTCACCATCTATCCATCCTATGGAAAATGAAATCACCGCGCGTGCGTATGTACGGAATACCGTCTCCACGCCGTGGTGTAATCTATTTTCCACAAACACCTTACTTGGATGGGTATAATGGTGTAAATAATGACTATATATGATTATTGTAAAGTGATATTGATTCTGAAATAGTATACATACACTCAAATACAATTACACGATCGTGGGAACGATATCATCACTTGTGCGTACGTACGAAATACCGTCTCCATGATGTGATGCAACTCGTTCTACATGATCTTCATTTGCATAATGATTATATAAATTAATTGAATTAATAAATATGATATATATTACACTAATACCATTTTGTAAATGAGTTATCTATAACCTAAAATAATAATATGAATTTATTCAACAAAACACTCATAAGAACAAAAAGCAATAAACACCTGAATAATAAGTAACAATGAAATATTACTATTAAGAAGCTAAGAATATGACCATATATGATATCATAACAATGATTATGATTCTAGAATAAGTCAATTACCATATTTAAATCACTATACAGGAGGTTCGAATACTTACGAAGCAAATCGGTCCTAAGGTAAGGGACAATCTCGCAATCTCAATTTTTATCCGAGATTGTTTATACTTCAGAATTTACTGGGGAATATTTATCATCCACATCCATGTTTACTCAATATGTAATATTATTTATATCATCCTACAATTTTTTAAATCCAATTTTACCCTTCGGTGAGTTTTTAGTAAAAGATATGAAAGGAATCTTTTGTCGTTTTTTCGTACGAGCTACTTTATGACTTTTCCGACAAAAGTACAAGAAGAATGTTTTTTTATCTTATACGGCATGTATGGATTTTGAAAACATTATTTACAAGAAGCTTACTTTAAAAGATTTAAAGTTTAATTTTAATCAAATTCTTTTAGTTTAGAATTGTATGACATGTTAAGAAAGGAAAAGTGTTTTTGAAGTAGAAAGGATATTTTCCTCAAGAATGGAGTTCAAGTGTTTTATCAAAATTATTTTCCATATAAGATAATAAAGGGTTATGTTTCTCTCCCTATTATTACATTGATTTGATTATGTTGTGATGGAATTATTTTTATTAATTCCTTTATCTTATATGAATTGTTTTATGATGTTACGATGTTTAAGAATCACATTTTTATTACATGGGTTATGCTATGATGTATGGTTTATGATTTTGTGGCACACATAAGAATGGTATCATTATGAGATGGGTGGGACCTATATCTCCCTCCAATTCATTGGGTAAATATTTTATATCTCATGAGATAGACATGGCTGGAACGGACGGTTAAACCAGTTCAGTGAAATAGGACTGAAACGAGGAATGAACTCGGTTCAGAAAGGACTTTGTCCACTATGATATTCTTGGAAATGAGTCTTGACTAATAAGAAATGATTCTCTATGATTATGTGTGTATGAAAAAAAGTGTCATGTTTTATGTTATGATTATTGGGATTATATGTCACTACTATGATTAATCCCATGTTATGAAATTATGATCTCTTTTGCAGGTTACGATTTCCAAAATGTTATGTTCTTATGAATATAATGTGATTGATATTTCTTTTGTTTACCCTTACTGAGCATTTTAGCTCACCCTTTTTATGTTTTATTTTCCCCGAGGATTAAAAGAAATGTTTTAGGTAAGGAAACAAAAAGTGGAAGATCTTTATCAGAGATGTTGAAGATCTTTCCCCATGATTAGAAGATTACGTTCCAAGTTTCCAAAGACACTGAACTATTAGGGTCCTTGTGTGTCTGTTTTTGTTATGTATTATGTATTCCGCAAAAGTAATGTAATATCTATGTACGTAAATCTTTGGGTATCTACATAAAATATATTAATTAAATTTCACCATGTTAAAATTTTAATACAATTTCAATATTCATAATGAAATTTTTAGAAAATTATTTTTTTATAACACTTATTGTGAAATAATGTACCATATTTTTTTTAATTTTTATATTAAAATTATAATACATAAAAAAATTAATTAATTTAAGGTACAAATATTTTGATAACCATGAATGAATTCATATAAAAATAAAAAATTGTATTTATTATGCGAAGTACATTTTAACCAATGATACCTCAATTTTATATGTTAGTATATATTCTAATGTTGTTTTTTTCTTAAAAAAATTTACATAACATATATATATATTATATTATTATTATTTTTATAATTAAAAAATATATATTTGTTTCATATTAAAATTGATACTTTCATACATATTGTAATTTTAAAAATTACATTAAAATATTTTTACAATAAATAATATAATATATTAAAATATATATATACGAAAATAATAACCATACATTTTAAATTTATTTAATCAATATACAACTATTTTAAAATTAATAAATATATTAAAGTAACATTTTAATTTAATTTTATGTTACATTATTCCTCGTTTTAATGAATTGTTTCCAAAAAAAGTATAGAAACCGAAAGAAAATATAATGTTACACATGAGGTATATAAAAATTTACATTTTGTTGTAATTTTCCAAAATTATCTTTACCAATGGTCTAATACTAACTATGAAGCACTAAATCCTTAATTTTGGGGTATACTTGTATAAATGTTGTGTATTTATCTTTAAAAGATACTAAAAAAGTACATTAAATTCAACACATATTAAGACATTTTCATGTATAGGTTTTTTGAATTAGGCATTATATATAGCATTTTATCAAAACTGTACAGAGTAAAATTAAATAACGAAATATTTAGGTGTGCTGCCTTATGAAATAAATGCACATCTCAATGAATATTTATTAAAATTGAGTTAAATAAATTTTAAACATATGGTGAGAAATTTATTATGAATAATGTGTTTTTAAATCATTGGTAAATAATATTAAAATATTTACATCGGATAATTAAATATATAGAAATTGGTTTTCAAAATATGTAATATAATATGTTGATGTTATATATGAAACATTTATATTCTAAAATAAATATAATATTTTGAAATATTTCTTTCGCTATATCGATTTGAAAATAATAATTTTAAAGGATTAATTATTATATATAGTATGCAATGAAAAAATAGAAAGGACACAAAGTGGTATATCATATGGGACAATGCCCCCATAAGGTCATCTGTTCAATCCCCATTCTATAAAAAAACATTTGATACTCTACTTCAAATTTTATGAAAACATTTTAATGGTCATGTAATTCTCAATAATAACCCAATAGAGATTCAAAAAAAGTCATATATAAATTATTTTTTTCAAATAAAAATAACAATATATACTTTATAACATGAAATTAACAATTTTTTTGGAATTTATGAAATAATATTTATTGAAAATTGATTCTTACAAGATATTATTATTATTTAAAATACATAAAAAGATATAAATAACAAAATAATTGAATACATGAAAACAAATTCAAATAATTTCCATGATACGTTATATGATGTTCATATACAACTATGTTTGACAAATATAGAGGATCAAATACATTTTTGTACACTAAATAATAAATAATTTAGATTATCATATAAAATTATAACATTTATCCTTTATAAAAAAGTGATACACATAAAATTATAACAAAAATAGGACAACATTTATTTTTAATTAATGTAAATATAAATTACACATTAAATGGAAACTATTATACACATGAAATATTATCTATAATAACAAAATAAAATGAAATTGACATTTATTTATTTAAATCAATCAATAAAAAAGTGTCTTTTGTTATTTTTTTATGTTTTACAAGTAATAATACCAATGTTTTTAAGAATACCTATCATTTTTCCATGAATCATTGAATTATATATATATATATATAATTCTTTTAAAATATGTAGTTAGTTGAGTATCATGGAAGTTCATTAATTCCAATAAATGATTAAAATATAACAGAAACATAGGTTTTATAAACCATGATGTGATACAAATTATTAATTTCTAACATCTTTATAGAATTTAAAAATATATAGATATAGATACATATAAAATATAAATGAAAATATAATCATTTAAAATATAGATGTTGAGATATTTAAAATAAATCCCTTAAAAAATTAATCTAAAACAAATCCTTTTCATAATAAATTCACAAAACAAATATATGTATATATATATATATATTAAAATAAAACAGAAATACAAATTCAACCCTTACATGTTTTTAATGTGGAGGAACAAGGTTTTTGTATCATTATATGAAATTGATTTAGAAGATAATGAGCTTAAGAGAAGAATAATAGGTTCTTTTTGGTTGTGAAAAATAGACATATATACATGTATATACAAATATTATAGTCTTGTTTGCCAGATTTTGAAATTCAAAAGGAAGACATGAAGATTTACTCGATAAGTCTCAAAAAAATGTTGGTAACATTCAAAATAAAAAATGAAATAAAACATTTACTATCATATATATATATATATTATAATTGAAACTTATGGTGGTAGTTGTTAATTTTGGGTTTTAAGTCAGGATTCAGTTTCATTTAAAACAGATCATGTATTTTTTGAATGAAAGGTACCTAACCAGGGTTGTAGTGGATGTGAACATTGGTGGAGTTAGAGGAAATAGATTCTGCATCATTCTCCAAAAAGGTTAAGGCCACAAGGAGGTGTGCAGTGGGGAAGATGATCAGGGAAGGGAAACACAACCAAGATGAGATTCTATCAAATCAGATAGAACAGATTCATCGAGTAACCTCCCACATCAAATTATTTGAAAATATAATACTCCAATAAAATAGTGGACATGGATAATCCAAATTCGATGACACAAATGAAGGAAAACACAAGGAGTGTAATACATGGGCTCCCACCCTAGCTTCCGACCAACAATAGTCAGGAAAAAATTCATGGCCATTACATGAGTTTTACATGTTACCCGAAAAAATTATACTCCTTCATGAATCTTCCTTGATATATGGAATAAGAATAATGACCCCTCATGGGGTCGACCCCTTGAGAATCCTTTTGTTTTGTTGAGGCTATCCCCAACCACCCAACTGCTTAGAAAAATTTTATCAATATAATTTTTTTCTTAGAGATAAAATGTATATAAAATATAAAATATTATTATTGTTTAAAAAAATTTATTTGGAAGCTATATATTCAAATTCATAAATTCACCATGTATTGTCACATAATTTTAAAATTTTAAATTTAGATTTTATAATATTCATTAAATGTTTCAATCTTGAAATTTAATACAATTTCAATATAAATTAACCTCTTTTTAGAAAATAAAATTTTTATAATAGTTTTTATAAAATAATTTCACTTAAAAACATAATAAATTTTAATATTAAAAATATAATACATAAAATTGTATATTTATTTAATGTATTCATATTGTTATAACCATTAATATATATGTTTCTAAAAAAATATTTTTTATTTAAAGTACATTTTAAAATAGATATGTTAAAGTGATGTTTTAATAAATCTATTGATATTGTTTTTATCAAAATAAATTAACCAAAATATTAAAATATTATCATATTATTATTATTATCCTCATAAATAAATAACTTTCTGGATGATAATTTTAATTTTTTCATTAAAATTATAATTTTAGAAATTAATTTTAAAATTTGTTTCTTAAAATAATATAATATATTCAAAAAATTTAAATATGAAATCAAAAACCTTATATTTATTCTTTATTTAAGAAAAATTAATATATTTAATAATAAAATAATTTATTAAAAATCCATTTTATTTTGATGGAATGATATATATAACATGATAATATAAAGGTAACATATAAATGTGGAAACAACTTCCAATATGGAATCATAAACCTATGTCAAGGCTAAACCGCCAAGATATCATCCAATATAAAGGACCATAATAGATAACATTCACACCCGAATCCATTTAATGAAAACTTAGGGGACTCAATTATTTCCCAATATATTATATCTCTATATAATTCAGGGCACACCCATCACATGAATATTATTACATTGATAAGTGTACCACATAGGTCATGAACATGGAATCATTTTTCATGAAATTTTATTACAAAATGAATGAATCATGAATTAGTAAATGTATCCACCAAGAAAATAATTATAATTTCATAAATGTGAACACCATTTATAGGAAATGGTCGTGAGTATTCACTACACATTTGATTGCCAATGAAAACCAAGGTGAAATTTCAGCATCATAATGGGGGTGTATAAATGTTTGTGGAAGTGATTAATTAGAGGAAAGGGGTAATTAATAATTTTCTAAATCATATTAGATGTAATGAATATTCTGAATAAAATTTCATAACTTTATTAAATGGATATATAAGGCTTACATTTATTAATATTCTTGAATAATGATCAGATAGAGAGGATGACAAACAAAATTGATGCATAGTAATAGGTGTAAAAAATGGTTCATAGGAGGGATTATTGAGAGTGAATGGTGAGTATAATATTTTATACATATAATGGAATATAATGGGGATAATTTGGAACAAATAACAACATTTAAAATTAGAGGTTAAAGGCATAAGATAGTGAAAATACATTAATAAAGTGGAGAAGGATAAGATCCTTGACTAAATGTTAGCATAACAATGACTTAGGTAATTGAAATAATTATAGGGAATAAATAAAATTACATTATTTTAAAATAAAATTGAAATAAAATGGATTATTATAAATATATTAAATAAAAACCAATTTTTATTCGAAATTTTACTCATAATGAAGGTTCTTGAATTGAAATGAGGAGAGAGAAATATCATAATAAAATTTGCCATGGTAATTAGACTACATAAAGGTTCATGGGGGGATTAATGATAGTGAAATGGGTATCTAATAATTTATAAATAATATTGAATGAAATGTGAATATTTATGAACATATAAAAATATAAATAATTTGAAATTATGATGCAAAATATAAAGGGAGTACTTGATAGAAAGATGATACTAGGAGACCGCTTAACTTTAGAGGGAGATTTCAATATCTTTGAAAGATCAAATTAAGAGATTTAATTCACATTTGGATGAATATATATATATATGGTAGGTAATATAAAGGCTGTTGTCCTTGGTTTTTAGTTAATATAACATGTATCTTGGGTGGGATTTTTAGGAAAAAAGTGGGGATTTCTTTAATATTTCCCAAATAGAGGTTTTTGACTATATATAACAAAATAGTCCAAACAACAAACTTTTTTATGGTATGTTCTGATGATTTCATAAAAAGGGGATTATATTTAATTAATTTATAAGTACAAGATCTAAGAATATTAAATGATTATACTTGGTGATGTGGAAGTGATTCATGCTCTTAGTGAAATAATTTTTAAATAATAAAATATAATATTGATTTCAGAGGATTCATAAAGGATTTATAAAATTATTCTGATGAAAATGAAATATAATTATTTAATACGATTTTTTTATATTTTGCCTAAATACCATTTAAATAATTTATTATAACATTTTTTGGTCATTATGATGTCACAATAAAAACTTTTTATTTATATCGTATTTATATTTAACTGAAAATATGAGTGTCCAATAAAATTTTAAAAATACAAAATTGTATAATTTCAATAGTATTATTTCAAAAATAATATTTCTTTTATCCAAAGAATTATATAAATATGTGAATTTTCAATTTTAAAATAAGAATAATCATTTTATTGACTAATGTTGGGTTTTGATTATAACAGTTTTTGGAGACTTATTGAAATTACATTTTAAATAAAAAAATTATAATAAAAATTAAATTTATCCATCATAACTATAAATTAATATTTTATAAAAATATTATTTCTTAAAAAAATCCATTACTCAGTCAAAAGGAATTCCTTAATTGGAAATGATTATTACTTAAAAATACAATTTCCATCTTATCATATGAAAATATATATTAATCAAAAGTTTTACTTAATCATATATAAATAAAATTTGGAATAAATATTATAATATTTTAAATTAATATTAAATTTTAGAATCCATACTATTGGAGTACTTATTTTTCTATTCTTTGTAAAAATAATGTTCTCTTCTAATTAACCAATTTTAATTTTACCGTGGTAATTTATATTTTATATATTTATTATTCATATTGTTAAAAAATAAGTTTCAATGTATTACATAATATTAAATAAGATGATATGAAATATTTAATACATTTTACCAAAATCTATTAAAATATTTTGATGAATTTAATATAATTTAAACAGCAAGCATGATGGACACCAGTTTTCGAATAATAGTTTTTTATCAAAAATATGATTTTACATTAACTGTATACCTAGTAATATTCATTATGTGGATTTAAATTAAAAAATATAGATGTATAATAAATGAATTTAATTTAAATAATTTATCATTAGGGTTTTTTTTAAATGATATATAATGGATAATTATTATTAATTTTAAAAAGTATTTTGAAAAATTCATTTTGAAGCCTAATAATACACTAATGCTAAATATATTATAATGATGATTTAAATGTAATTAATTATATAAAATATAACTAAATAATTTTTATGTTTCCTTAAAATAAAATTAAAATAATAATTTCACTTTTAAATTAACAAATTAATCAAAATAAATTACAATTTTACATAAAAAACTATATTTCCCCCTATTCATCAAAAAATCTAAATTTTCTGAAAAATCCCAAATATTCTCCCTAATGTAATTTGGAAAGGATGATATCAAAAATGATGTTATTCTAATAAAATATATTCTTTAAATATTCATGAAAATATGTATAATAGTCAACAAATGATATAAATGTTTTTTGATGATATCATATTTTGAAAAACGACAAGCCTTTCATAAAACTGATTGATTAATTAATTACAATTATTCATTATACTTACAATATTTATATATATATAGATATATCATAAATTATTCAATCCTAATTAAATCCCAAAATATAATGGAATGGTTAAAATATTCTTATTAATATAATAATTATTTATTTGGGTTTCGTGTCGCATATCACATTTTCCATTGAATATAGTTTACTATTATAAAAACATGAGGCATTATATTCATCTCCCATTTAAAAAATTCAACCATCACAATTAAAATATAACTCATTATTCATCTTTTTGACACATAAAGAGAGCTTTTTAGAAAATGGAATTCATAAAAATGGTTAATGAAGCATCCATTTTAAAAGAGAGATAAGAATAATTGAAGGTCATCACCCAACTATGTTTTACAGAATGATAACATAAGTGGTAAGTGAATATATAGGCATGGAAATGAAAAATAATACTAAATAAGTAACAGCGTGTTATTTATGAGAATAAAAACATAAATCTGTTATGGTTGAGATGATCATAATTTCATCAGAAGATATTATAATATGAAAATGTTTTGTATTTAAAATTCTATTAATACAGTTATGGAAATGATTTACAATAATATCTATTGACATAAATGAATAAACATTCTTTAGAAATATAATGTCATACATTAATAAATTTCCACTTCAAATCTCATATTTTATAAAAATGTTGACAACTCAAGTTGAAGTTTTATATTTACAGAATCGCTAGATAAATCTTCTAGTAGATCACACAATACACCAAAGAATTAACATATATTTTACTTTTCTTTAAAACCAGATATCTATATCATGATATAAGATAATACCATAATACTATAATGTCATAAAATAAAAAAAATATTCCCATAGGTTTATCATAGACCATTATATACCTAAATACCCATATATACCACTGAAGGGATAACATATAAATGATATGTATTTCCATAACATATGAATTTATATGCTCCAATCTATGTTATTCGTTATCTATTTAGTAATATTTAATATTATTGGATTTCCTGTTAACTTAATAATTTTTTACTGAGCTTGTGAATTTACCAAATAATATCCCTAGAGAGTTTTAAAATAGGTTTATAGAAAGGAACATTGTCATACACCAGGATATGATTGGGTGTAGCTCAATTTTATGTTATTTGGTGTTACCCCTAGATGCAAATTTTTTCAGGACACATCCACTCATAGTATCCATACCAGAATGAATTTTCATATAAAAAAAACTCAATAAATTAAAAAAATTTAGAGATGAATAATTGTTTTTAGTCTTATATATATGTAATTCTCTATAGTTTTATAATCATAATCTACAAAATAACTATCCATTTATTTTATAAAAACTATGTTAAAGATTCTCTTTTATCACATAAATTCATGATTTATTACATAAGATTATACAAAATATAACCTAGGAGATCATGATTACTAGTGTCATTAGTAATTTGGTAAACAAAATTACAAAAATGAAAGAGGGAATACATCATCATTGTTGAAAACATCCATAACATGATCATATTATTCTTTCGTACCTAAAACTGCAGGGGATAACACGGGGACATATATATGAACGTGGTGTGCTATAAGGCCCAGTAAGGGGTTAAATATTTAATAACATGAATAAAATTTTAAATGTTAGAAAATAGTCATATAATTGATACATATTAGTTGTGATAATTATAAAACATGAATAGTAAGGCATGATATATCATAGTAACATAATAGAAACCTAGAAATGTGGAAACAACTTAAATCATGGCGTCATAAACATAGGTCAAGGCTAAACTGCCAAGACATCATAGTGGAAAATGTACCATAGTGTATTTGGTTAAATCTCTAATCCATATAATTACATCTCATTAGACTAAATAATTTGCAAATACATTGGAAGACTATATATACTTATGGGGTACTACTGTCACATTAATTTCATTCACATACACACGTATCTCACATTGATTGTACAATATTGAATAATTTTTCAGAAAACATTATCCCATGATCAAATACAATGTATTCAATAAATTTACATTCCAAATAAAATAATTATTCATTCGTAAATTATAACACCCATAATACGGATTAGGTATTAGATTTCACTACACATTTGTTTGCCATGGATAATTGGCGTGACATTTTTACAACATAATGGGGTAATATAAATGTATGTTGGAGGGATTAGTGAAACAGAAGTTGTAAATAATAATTTATCAAAAAATAAGGTAATTAAGGGGGTATTTGGTTATACCTATAAAAAATTTAAAAAATGATGATAAAAATGATAATATAATAAGGATTATTGAATAAATAAAATATTGATAGGATTTGTTACTAAATTTTGGCATGGTAACAAGTGTACACAAATATTCATGGGATGTATTAATTATGATGAAAAAGGTCTCTAATCCTTTATAAAAAATATTTAAAGTATGTTGGAAATGTAATAACATATTATAATATTATTAAATGGATATAAATGGAATATGATATTCAAGACACATGAATACCTAGGAGAAGAGAAGGATCTCATATTAACTTTTTGCATAACAACTACTTATGTAAATGTTATAATGAGATCTATCATTATCAGGGAATGGATTTTTCATTTATAAAGATCATTATAAGGATATATGAATATAAATAATTCTTATTAAATGTCAACTGAAAATGATGTTCCATTAATAGAAATGAGGAGAGAGAAATATCATATTAAATATCAATAAAGTATATGGTGTAAATATTGTTTAATGGGATAGATTAATGAGAGTGAAAGGATTATTTAATAAATTTTGAATATAATGGAATGTATTTGGGATATTAAAAAAAATATCCAAGCTTGATAAAATTAAAATTAACAGATATAACATAAAAGAGTTCCTTGATAATATGAGGAGAGTAAGAGATCCCTTACATTGAGGGGTGATTCCAATAGTTTGGGAGGAGAATTATGATAGCATGGTGAGGCATTAGAGGAAATTAGAGATGGGAGGGAATAGTAAGGACGTCCTTCAAGGATTACTAGTCAAGATAAATGTTATAATGGATTGGTTTATATATGATAATAAAGGTACGTTTTTCATTATTTAAAAAACATAGGCTTTGAAATCAATATAACAAAATTATAAAAACCAAATTCCATACCATAGGATTTGATGTTTTCTTCCTCAAATTTCTATATTTTTCATTAATTTAATGAGCAAAAGGTTGGGAGTCATTAAATTATTATCATTTGTGATGTGGAAGTGAGTCTTTTTCTTAAATAAATGATTCTCAAACCGTAAAATATATCTTAGACTTTAAGGGATTCGAAAAGGATTTAAAAAATAAAAAAACAATAATATAGTCAAAATTTTTTATGGTGAAACATATCATTGGGAAAGAATAAACTTTATATAATTTATTACATCACTTATGAGTCTATATGATGTCATAATAAACACTATATATTTATAATGTATATAATTTTTACTATTAAATTTAATTATATCAAAAAATTATGAAAAATTAATAGTTTCATAACATTGGTGTTCTGATTCCAAAAAATAAAATTTATTTTATCAAACAGTTTTTTGAAATATTTTCATTTCAAATTACAAAAAAGAATTTACATTTATTTATAAATAATTGGTTTTTGATAATAGTAGTTTTCAAACAACTGTTAAAATTACATTTGAAATCATTAAAATTATATTAAAAATTGAATTTATATGTATTAATTTAATAATAATATTTTATTAATATATAATTTTTTTTCTAAAATAAATTAATTCATCAAAAGGAATCCCATAATTGAAATTTCATATTACTTAAAAATGATATTTTATTTTTTTAGATCACAATATAATTTTAATCAAACTGATTAATTATTCATTAAAATATTAGAATTATGTAATAATTATAAGAATTGTTTCAATAAAAATGTAAGATAAATATTGATATAACTAGGGTTAGTTTTTTGTAGTCTTTGTTAAAATATTCTTACCCTTTATTAAGCTATTCACTTTTTACCATGGTAATTAATATTTACTACATATTTTATTCATGTTGTTAAAAAAATTAGATGACATTATTATATAATATTTATTGTAATTATCCAAAATATTTAATATATTTTATCAAATTTATCCACAATTTTTAAATTATTTAATTTAATATAAACCTATAATCAGAATAGTATATAGTTTTCCAAAAAAAGCATTTCTAAATGAAAAGATGATTTTACATTAACTATATAATTATAACCATCATTATATATATTCTAGTTAATAAATAAATATAATAAAATATAATAATTTCATTTAAATAATTTCTCATTCAGATTTGTTTTTATTAATTATATTGGAAATAATTATGAATTATAAATAGTTTTTAAAAAAATCATTTTGAAGCCTGAGAACAAACTTATACTAAAATATTGTATAAAGATTATTTATATGTAGTTAATTTAACTAAATATAAATAAATAATACACATGTTACCTTGACATAAAATATACATAATAAATTTACTTTTAAATTAATTAATTTATGAAAATAAATAACAATTTTATATAAAAAAAGAAATTTATATTATTCCACAAAACATTAATATTTTTAGAAAAATATCAATTTTTAACTAAATGTTAATTTTTATATGATTATATAAAAAATGTAGGGTTTTATCAATAAATTTATAAATATTTTAAAAAATAAATAAAATATTTATATTAATAAATAAAATACATTTATTGGGAAAACTTGTTTTAAAGAATGAAAATGCATTACAAAATATTTATTGATTATTTAAATTACATTTATCAATAAATTTAAGAAATATAGATATTTCATAATGTAGTAAATAATACTAAAACATTTGAATATAATGGAGTTACTTAAATTCTAAAATTTAAATAATAATTATTTTTTAGGTTTGGTATCTCGTATCGAATACGCTATCGAAAATTATTTTATTTCAAAAAAACATGGGGCGTTATAAGTCTACTGTCATTCTGGAACCAGAGATGACCCAACATTTTTATTGAATCTTACTATTATTTTGTATACAAATATTTGATATTATATTGACTGTATGGATGAATCAAAACCCATTGGTGGTGGCCTATAGAGTATATCTCACACCCTGTCCATGTCATCGTTTGATACATCAATAGACATCATTGATGCAAGTATTGAAAAGGTATAACACCTAGTTTAAATGTTTGAATTAATTTTGTCTCGGAAGATATGGATAACATGATTGAGCTAATGACTATGATGCTATGTAGAGATACTATTTTGGATTTTTCGAATTTTATATACCTACACATATGTGTGAATAATGCCACGATTCCCTATTAATTTTAGATACATTACATTACACCATTTTGGTACATGTTTTCACTATTTATTAATGTATTTTTATTATTTTGATTAATGAATTTATCTTTACTATAATCCATAAATTATTCTTCTTCATTTTTCAATTTATTACACCACTATGTTACTCTTATAATTAGGTTATTGTCATCCAACTATACCACCTTTGACCCTCCATACTAATCATCTGCCTATAGAACTGATGGAGGTATGCATGTGTCTACATGACCGACATGGATAATCTAATTCTATGAGAACTAGGTCTTGGATATCATAATTTTGTATAACATGTTTCTTTTAAATTTTTACCTATTTCTTGATAGTGCAAATGAGACTAGGATGAGTGGTAAATTGGTTATAGGAATGTTCTTAGAATTTTCTAGGGAATATTCACAGTAAATCCATATTACCGAGGATTGGAATTTCTATTTTGTATTACACTTACTAGAAATTTTTTGATTTAACTGTTTGGTGATTCAAATGATGTGTGATTTTTATTATTTTTATGATTAGAGATTCCATTTCATTGGCCCAGAACAACAATGAATTGTCAACTCGTGAAATATCATTAGGCCCATAGAGATTCACATTTCATGAATTCTATAATGTGATATAAGAGAATCTCATGGCTAATATTTCATATGGTTTTATGAGTTATTTAACTCTTATAAATATAATTTTACTAATGACTATATCAGTGGAATATGAAGAATAACTGGAAATGTAATGTGTCTGTATCTGCCTAATTTAATATTCTTTTATTTCTTGATGCTAACACCTTCACTAGACAATTTGGACATGTTGTGTCATGGATCATTGGTCACATGGGATGGAAATTGTTTATGGTTGGGATTAAATAAATAAAATATTTTACATTATAATGTGTATGGGACTTTATAAATTAGAAATGATGATCTATATAATTAAACCATCTAATCATATTTCTATATAGATATATAAGAAATTATGTGAATATAAATTCAGAAATTATAGCTTCACCATTAAAAGGGGATGCTAATTTCGATTTGATGGGTATTTTCTTCTAAACCATGAAATTGAAACACGAAATACTAAGAAAGCCGACTTATACATGGGAACATGAATCTAACATAAAATCTATAGTTTGAAGTATGTAGTATCTCTTTTCCTCTAAATATATATATCTCACCTAAAACATACATTAAAAGTTGGTTGTGGGGTGTGACCACTATATATAAAGTCCATGTATATTTTATATTCTTATACATATGGATTATGCCTTTATCAGGTCCTATAAATGGTGTGATCATGGAGGGTGTATATTTATTCCTCCAAGATTTCCTAGATTCATGATAAAGGAGGATGGTGAGAACCGTGATCAATTGGTAGTTTACCTTGATCAATTAGTATTATCAATAGTATTTCCACAAAAAGAACCTCCCATTATACAACACTTGGGGTATTAATTCCTAGTTTCATAAGGGATTATTGAATCTTTTGTAGAATATGTATGGAGTAGTGTGACCTCCCCTTTCTATAGAAGAATTAACATTATAATTTTATCAATTGAATCTGAAGACATTTCCATGGGACCCTAAAACTATATATTCTTGGTTAGTGTCCATAATAACTATCATAGAGCACATTGAGGAACCTTCTTATAGTATATTTAATCTTGATACTTATATATAATGAGATTCTACAACATGATGGTGAGATGTTATTACCTATAAATAGGGTCATTAGGGTATTCCATTAACTACGTTTCATACACTATTCTATGACATTCATTCCATATATACTGAGAGTGAACTGGGATAGATATTTTATGCATCTACATAGGGGTACTGTGGCCATGATAGACTATTCTACTTGATTCGTGGAGCTCTAGTGCTTCATAATGACTCTTTATGGTGGTATTATGGGGAAAATGAGGAATGTTGTAGGATAGTCAAAACTATGAAATATCATCCAATGTAAATTTCCATCAGTTGACCACCATTTTTGAAATAATAAACTAGACTCTTATCATCGAGATGAACTAGAGGAAAGGTGGCAGTATTGTCAATGGTGGTTTGGTACTGAGATAGGGTAGTTGATAAAATAATATCTTGAAACATTCCTTTAAGACTACACAGGAGTGTAATAGGATTTATATGACACCCCCTGACTATCATATTTTTATTTCTCCAATATAGGAAACTATAGAATAATAAGCCTCAGTGTAGTAAATAACTATTGAGTTTTAAAGTTATTCTGATTTGGGTCATTATCATTATGTTTTTAGGTCCTTAACATATATTACAATTGGGAAATGATATTTCATAGCTTCACATTAAAGATATATATTAGTATCACCATGAAAGGAAGGTAGAGAGAGTACTTTAGGACATTTTAGAAATGTAGTAGTCGAGGTCAAGGTATCTATTTTTCAAATGTATAGTTAAAATAGGGTGGAACATCATATGGTAGCTAGGTTATATCCGAAGGCCATATATATTTCCATATCTATATAGTATAACTTTCTAGAGGATCATGATACCATGTTATCAATAGTGTGGGGTTCAATTATTTAAGACATTACTATCATGTGTAACTTATTCGATGTAGGAACAACAAATTAATTTTTACCTATGAAAATTATAGGATGGATCAGACATAGAATTTGGTACATTGGTGTGGTGATGACCTGTGAAACATCTTTTGGAATAAATTCATTGAATGTATGAAAATGAAATGAATATCCCTATTAAAGTATGTAGTTAACGTTTCATATAGGATATATTCATAATAGTGATGATGGAATTTTAATTCATTCTCACGAGGGACTGGTGGGTCCCTTATTATGGTTATATGGAATGTTATCCCCGCAAGGTATCATTAACATCCCGATAGGGAGATATCTTTCTTCTTAAGAAAGAATTAGTTTTACAGAAAAGTTGAGTTGGACTATAGTATCGAAGAATGAGAGTAGTGATACTATATATTTATATCCTTTTTAAGTTGACTCGGGAGTACGTCAATCTAGAATCAATCATGTAGTTTATTTCATCAGAGAAGTATTTCATGATGCCTTTTTTAGATTATCTTCTATGATAGAGGTAGATTTTATAATTTAGCTTTTTACAAGAGTTGAACTGTTATCCATAAATCCCTATAGGATCAATTTTTCTGATTTGTATATTCTTTAGAGGTAGATAATGGATTTATAGGGTAATGGTTTTATATTACCCAGAACATCACCATGGGGTGCACATGTCATTTCACCATGCAGTAGGATAATACCCTTAGACATTCAATGCATTATCATTACTTTCACCACCAGAAATTTATGAAATTGAATCAACTACCTCACATCGATGACCTCTTCAACCAACATCATGAAGCAATTGTATTCTCCATAATCAATTTTATTTCATGCTACCATCATGAAAGAGTTATGTGATTAGATATAACTTACTACAAACATCGTAGTTGTAATGACCATTACGAGTATATGGATTTTCTTTTTTGCCCAAAAAATGTGCCCTCACATCCCATGGCCTTGATAAATATTGTTTCCAATATTATCTGGTACATATTTTTGGTAGTTTTCATGGATAGTATCTTGGTGTATTCTAATACTCAACATGAAAATGATAAATAAATTATGATATCATTTAATACAATAATATAGCACTATCAATGTTTAGAGATAACTAACTTCCACTTCTAGATCGATAAGTAAAAATTTATGGCTCAGATTATCTCAATGGTTGTAGTATTAGTTTTCTGAAGAAGGTGAGCACTATAGTTTCATTTCATTAGCCCTAGAAAATAATTAACATATAGAGTTTCTTGTATATGGATGACAATTTTAAGATTATTATAATAAACATCTCATTATATGCAACAACATAAAATAGTTTTTCTAAAAAATGAGTGAATTTATAATTATCTGAAGCATGATTAAAGGAATTTCAAGAGTTGAAAGGAATATGGACCATAGTAAACATCAGTATTCTCTCAATTTTTGGAGAGGATATGCAGTTTTCTAGGATGCATTTGGTATTTCTCTGGGACAATCTTTTTAAGAGACTAAATTTGTTTCATACAGATCTATTCATTTGAGGCCTCATAGGAGGAATCTCCCAATCAATGATCTTGATCTAAAATATGTTATTCAGGATTTTTTAGTTGGATGGTTTAATTGATGTGAGAGTGGTTTTTAGTTTTTAAGGACTAATAAATAATGAATTATATATTTATGATATTTTAAATGAACATCAGACAATGAATGTGGGTTTAATAACTTTATTACATCACAATTGAACTTGAATATACACCAAGAATGGGAAATGGTGTAGTAGATGATTTAATATGTAAGAAATAGACTGAAGATATTCATTACATTAATGATTTATAGAGGTTAGCGGAACATCTTTCATAGATTAATCTATAGGTTCAACAGTTTTATGAGTGGTTTTTCCTTATGTCTATAGTGGAAAACATATAAATTCTATATAGATTAAACAAGAAGCGGTTTTTTGACCCCGAAGGCATATTCCTAATGAAAATAATTTCAGGTGGCTATCCACCACTGCATTATTATGCTGATGTAGAGTTATTCTTACATGTTCATGGATATATTTATGTGATTATCAACATGAAAGTCACTACCACAAAACTGGGCATTCCCAGTGCCACCATTTTATCAGCGCCAATGAAAAAGTGCTGTTAAAGGGGGGAACCTTTATCAGTGATAAAAAAAGCGTTGAAACATACCCATTTATAAGTACTTTTTTTTAGCGCTGATAAAGGTAACCCCCTTTAACAGTGATTTTTTAGCGCTGATAAAGGGGGGTCTTTATCAGCGATTCTAATAA
This sequence comes from Viscum album, assembly GCA_963277665.1. Taxonomy (NCBI): domain Eukaryota; kingdom Viridiplantae; phylum Streptophyta; class Magnoliopsida; order Santalales; family Viscaceae; genus Viscum; species Viscum album. Next base: position 967,266,854 of record OY728129.1, read on the forward strand.
AAGCGCTAATAAAGGGTCTAAAACCAAATAAATTCATTAAAAAATATTAAAAAATATTTAAATATATAGATATAGTTATATTGATGTAAATATAAATTATATTTTTTAAATATAATTTAGATAAGTATAAATATACTGTTACACATAATATATAAGATATTTAGTGAAAATGGCTTATCAAAAAATTAAAAAAATAGTTTTAATTAATAATTTTCTAATTGTTATGGAGTAATAGTAATTTAATAACAATTTGAAGACAAAAAATAAAAAAAAATTTAAAAAAGATCCAAAATATGTTGAAAACGCAACTCGAACTTTAAACGGTCTTAACTTTTGATTCGGGTGTCTGTTTGAGCTCTACCACATATTAAATCGAAGCATGCGACGAGCTCTACATTACTGTGATTGGGGGTTCCTCAATAAAGGTTTTTTCAAGGCCAAAAGAGGCACAGAAGTCCTATAAAACTGAGTTTTTAGTTGGCTACATCGATTTTTTAACATTTTGTGGATTTCAGCCTCGTTTAAGGGGGTATTATTGGCTTTTTTAGTGGGGATTGAATTTATTCCAAGGTATTACATTCATATTTATATTACGTCTTTGAAATTTCATTGTTTTTTATAATTCACTGCTATTTATAATCAAATATAAAATAATATATACTTATTTTTTAAATATTCACACATAAAAATTTAATTATAAATATAAATAATAAAATATATTTACATATAAAATATATTAGCTTTATCTAAATAATAACTAATATCTATTTTATTTAAAATAAAAATATACGAATATTTATATACCTATATATTAATCTAACTATATATATATTAATATAACTACATATATATATATTGATATAACTATATGTATATATTAATACCACTATAAATATATATATATATTACTATAACTATATATTTATATTAATATAACTATATTTTACAAACTGAATAAATATAAATATAAATATATATATAAATATATAGATATATAACTAATAAGAGAAAAAATCAATATAGGGGAGTGGCAAAGGCTTCAGGCGCATAGGGGGGAGGTCTCGAGATAAAATCCATGTGGTGGCAGGGAATCGCGTGCAAGGGTGATTCTGGGGCTAGCGAAAATAAAGGGTGAAGGGGTGAATGTGGGGAACTAGAGGGGGGGGGGGGGGGGGTAGAAAAGTGCTGTAAAAGTAGGGCTCAAGCGCTAAACCCCCCCGATTGGCAAGATTTTTTTTTAATTTTTCTAAATTTTACTTTTTTTATCTTTTATCCGTGCTTTTAAAAAAGAACTGATAAAAGAGGTCTTTTATCTGCGCTAAAAAGAAAGCACTGATAAAAGAACCCTTTATCAACGCTTTGTTTTGGCAGTGATAAAGGCCCCTTTTATAAGTGATTTTTTAAGTGCTGATAAAAGGGATCTTTATCAGTGCTTTTTGGAGCGCTGATAAAGGGGACGCCTCCCCCCTTATCTTCACCAGCATTTATATCGCTTAACTAGATCTGTTAAAGGCCATTTTTATCCCTGATAAAAGTCGTATTTGCTGTAGCGAGTGGAACTGATTCATGAATCCCATAAAACATATTGGGAAGTACACCCATGAATTTATAATAATCATTAATCCATTATCAATGAGTATTGGTGTTCTAGGAAGAAGCATCAGATTAGAGGTTTTATCACATGGTGTTCCAACTATCAGTAGGTTAAGGAGAAGCACCAATGACCTACTAGATTTTTTTTCCAATTAACAAGTTAAAGAAAAAGAATCATATTCTGTCACATGGGATCTTGTGACTGGTTTGCTGATGTCACCTTGAGGTAGTGACAAGATTTGAATAGTATAGAAAAAGTATATGAAGATTTAAAACATTCAACAAATCAAGGAAACCGTCTGAGTTGATGATCTTGAGAGACTATAAGTATGTGATAATATGTTATAAATGGGGCCTCTCATACTATCATATCATAGATGTAATGTCATTATACATTTTTTTCTTAAAAGGGATATAGAAGGAACTCATGAAATAGGTGTTTCTGAGAACAATCATTCAATCACATAAAGATGACATGTCAGAGTGGATGATAAATGTGGTAAGGGAAATGATTCAGGTGTGTATACTTGATTTTAGAGGTTTATAGGATAAAATGATAAAATTAGTTTTCTTTTTTTCTTTAATAACTATATCCATTCTAAAATACATATATATTTTAATGAGGCTCTACACGGTAAGCTATGTCCTCAACCCATATTATAGTTAGTGGTAATTTTTGAACCACTAATAATAGATTTTATTGTTTATGATACATTATAGGAGGTAAAATTTATCACAAATCAAATTTTTACTCATTAGTATTGATAGAAATTTAAAAAGATTCACTATCGATGAACTCTAATGTTTCAGTTTGAGGATCATGTTTTAATACAGGTCTCACATAGACTGGGAAATACATGGATATAGATATTGGTAATGTTATCACCTCATTCATTAATCCATTACATATAGTAGATATTGAAGAGATTGTATCTTATAAAATATAATTTCCATAGAGTTATCAAGCCAAATAGAAAATCTTTTATATCTCACAGCTTTGCCGATATCTCACAAACGCGTCTCATTCTATTGATCTTGGCGATATAAAGATTGATGTTAATTATTACTTTGATGAGAATCCTATTTATATAACTGATTAGATGATGAATATTCTTCATGGTAGGTATATCCTCCTAGAATTTTTTATATGGAAAAAATTCCCGGTATTGGATGAGACATAGAAGATATAGGATTATGTACATGCACATTAAATAGAGAAACAACAGGAAAATTTGTTACCACAAATGAAAGGGAAACTTGGGGATTAGTTGTATTAAGGGTGGAATAATATAAGAACTATTTTTTCATAAAATGTATGAATCCTTTATAATTTGGTAAAAAAATAAATCATGGTCACTTTTCATATATGTTCAGGTGACTATTCTTTGGGTAATGATTTTTTGTGAGATGAATAGAGAAAAATCATAGAGGTTGGCTATATAGATAATACAAGGCATGAATTAAATTCACGAAATGAACTAAATTCATGATGTGTATTTTGATATATGACATGAATTTAGTAGAAATATAGCATAAGTTTTATATTGTGTTAAATAAATAATCTTTGTGAATTAGATTCATGATTTGATTAATTTCTTGATGTGAAATTGATTGGCTAGACAAAGTTTTCATCGAGTAGTGGTTTTTTATGTGGGATCTGAGATATATAAGAATTGTAAAATATAAAATTCTTGAATATGATGGTATTTTGTTTTAAAAATAAATTTTTGGTATCACTTATTTTTTACAGAACCCCATTTTTCTTCTCATGCTTATCATTCCATCCATATAATGCTCATCTTCCACACCAAATCATGGATCCTCAATTTCATTATAGTAATGAAATTGATTAGACAATTTTATTCCATGTTGGAATGATATAAGTATTATATTCAATCCTATTCATTCTTTTACTAGTTTATCTTAATGTAATTTCCACTATTTTTGTAATAGTTATTATGCTCAATTTTTACTGTGGTTGTCCTATTTTCAGAATTCATCCATTCTAGGTCGAATCAAAATCAGATACAGGATGACTATCCCTTTATCACCATAAGGTAGATGGTTTAGTAATATTCACTCAAGTCATGTTTTTTTATTATATGTGTCATGAATTCTTACAATGAATTTTACAAGAATTTCTTAATTAATGCAATTAATCCTTGTTTAAATTACTACCCATGATTGGGATGACCTTGTCCCTACATATTTATGTTTTTAAATCCTCCTATAGACTATTTACATAGATTTAGTTTTGTCTACGGAGATTATACATGTTACCATTAATGATTTTTATTTTGTTTTGGATTTATCCATAATGTAAGGACTATAATGAATCAAATGGAGATGAGTGGTACTCCCATGTCAAGTGATTGAGTAAAAAAATGGTTACAACCTTGATAATGTGAAACATAAAAAAATTATAAATAATATTTGAAAACTCATACAGATGATAATATGGTATGGAATCATTTATAACTATGATAATAAGTCACGACGTCCAATATACCTATGATACTCTAGAATGGAGTCCCATACAGTTATGTTACTCAAGCATATACTCCCTTATACTATTTATACATATGCATGATGTCCGAGATACTAATGAAACTATGGAATAATGTCACATATACATGTGATAGTCATGAATGAATTCCCTTATACCTATGATTCATAGCCATGGTTTCCTTTATAACAATGATACTCAATTATGGAATCCATTATACCCGTGAAACTCTAGCATGTAATAACATACACAAATGATACATTGGTTCAACATACCATATGATTCCTAATACTATATCATGGAAACCTCTATGACTTCATGAGACTCTAGTGACATGAAAAGTATGGAAGTGTACCACCTCATTTCATATCTAGAATTACATATGTACATACATAGATATAAATGTCACTTCATATATAGTGTATATATATATAGGTAAATACACATAAACACACACACACACACACATATATATATATATTTAAATATATATATATATATATATATGTTCATGGTAAAATCAATTCATAGGTTTTATTCTCATTATCCATAGAAGGTTGTTTCAGCCTATTGTCCTCTAGGAAACAGATCCAATCCATTTATAGTATTTATTATGGATTAATGTTATTATATATGTTAAATAATCATATTATATGCACTGTATGGATAATTATAAAAAATTATGGAGGTGGCCTACATATTGTATCTCAAATCATGTTTGGGAAGTTGTTTGTTACCCATAAAATCATCACAGATGAATGCAGGGATGGGGGGATCATAATTTTCAGTTATTGATATGATTTTAACATGGGATAAGAGATAACAAGACTGAGAAATTTCTCATGATGCTATATAGAGATATATTTTTATTATTTTCGTTGGCTTTTATATACATTTATTTACATGTAACTGCTTCCATGATTCCATATTGATTTGTTTTGATAAATAAAATTAGATAATTTCATACATGGTAACACTTTTTCATGATGTATTATTACAATTTGGATGATTTATTTATACTCTTCTATCTTCCATATATTATTCATTTTGAATTTAACCATTTATATTACTGTTATGTTACTTGGATCGTAAGGATAGAGTCTCCCCCACAATAACAACTTGATACCATACTACTAGACTACAGTTTATTATATATAGGGAGTCGTGATTTAGGCTTTGTGACTGATCATGTTTGGTTAATTCAGTGGGAATATATTCTAAAACTCCATATGTTTCTTTACAACATATGATTAATGTGAAAAGTTGTTTAAGGGATATCATGACTGTTCGTTTATAATGTTTATTTATTTTTTATATGGTGTATTTTGATTATATAGTTGTTTCTATATATTACTATATGTGGTTGATGGAATAAATGTGATTGATGATAATTGGTTTGATTATTGGATAGAAATAAATTTACATGGAGGATATTAATCTTGAAAGGGATATACTTCATTGGGAATGTGATGGAATTAAATATAAATTATCTATAAATAAAAGGTAATAATGAAAAATGATTGGTACTGAAAAGGTATTTTATGTTAAACAGAATAAGTACTGGAATGAATGGTGATTAACTATAATGGTTTGAGAAATTATTTCTTGGATCCAAATTAATTTTTATATAGATTATTTAATCACTTAATAATTAATAAATATTGTGAATTTAAATTTAAAATTAATATTATTAGTACTACGTATATAATAGAATCATGTATATTATACAATATATAAATTAAATTTTCAATAATGGCGTGGTTGTACTGTGTGAATGATGTGATTTTTTATTTTTCAAAAATTTAAATAATTGAAAATAAAATATTGGATTGTTTTAGTGGTTGTGATTATGTTGGTGAAAATTTATTTATCATACATTTATTATATTTGGTTAGTGTGTGGATACAAATGTTTTTATTTTATTAATTAATTTTATTCACAAAAAATAGTCAAATAACTATGCTATTTCCATAAATTGTACAACTTATTGGTTTTTCTCCAAAAAATAATGTGTCTACACGAATATGGATATTATCTCTTTTCCAAATTTCATTCCCTGTTTAATTTAAAATGAAGCTATGTTTTTAGAACATTGTAGGGATTCATGATATACTTTTAAAAATTTCAATATACTTATCATTAATGGGGAAATACCATGATTCCTATTGATATGGATACAAATATGTGGTTGTTATTATGAAGTAATGATAACATGGAATGTGGAACATTATGGGAGATTGGAATAGGTAAGGATGTGGTTGGATCATTATAACCTATAACAATAGTTGTGGGATGATTCCCACCGAGAGGTGTTTAATTAAACTAGATGTTGGTGTATGTATGATATTGATCTGATCAAAATAATTATTGAAATGATATGTATAATTTCTATGAGATTTATAGACATAAAACGAATGGATGAAGAGGATTTTATTTCAATGGTTTAGTGGTGAGAAAAAACAAGGGTAACATATAATGGGTTACCAATTTGGATATATACTTAATTATTATTTAATTAGACTAGGATGTGATATTCTACAAGTTCTTCTTAATGGGTATTGGTGATACTTTGCTAATGAATTTTCCATTTTTCTACAATTTATTCACTAAATAATTACTATATATCAAAATAATTTGTATCTAGGATTTTGGAATGACCCTACCTAAAAAACCTATATTCTCACTCACACACACACACACACATATATATATATATATAATTTTTCATATTTAAATGGGAAACTCAAAGATTTAATGGGACCTTATTGGCTCAAATATTATATTTTTGGTTTGAGCATCTGATTTCATTGTTTTTTTCTTTTTTGGAGACACATACATGTATGGAATAATCATTCACGATTTATATTTTTTGATATTTTATTTGATTTATAAAATTGTTTTAGTTATTTTTTTCTTATCATGTACCTTGTATTTATGAGGGTATTTACTAGAATTATCATGTATTAAAACCGTAGTTATTGTACAAACCATATTTCTTGTTAGAGGTGGCTCTTGAGGGTAAATCCTATTTTCCCTACTACCTCAGGAGGTGTTCTTGCTGTAGTTAAATGTATCATATATGATAGGTGTGGTGTATGGTAATCATTATATATAATAGTTGATGGACGTGGATTTTACCTTGGGGTACACAAAATATAGTCATTTTTAGAACTCTTTGAATTATATAAAGGGGAGGAACGATGTACATGTATATTGTTACAAAACATGTTATCCTGAAAAAACATGTTTTTGACCAGACCACTACATTGGTGTGTACTCTATTTACCCATCATCATGGTTGGGTTATGTGAAATGAAATTTTAACCAACAACACACTATATGGAATTCATAAGTCATTTAATGTCATTTTCATAATATTTTAGATGATATACAAATAATATATCTAGAACAAATTTTATTTGATCGTAATTTCATTATAAGAATTCACATAATATTTAGATTCACTACAAAATGATTATTACTTCCACTAATCTAACATAAAACCTCAACAAATTCCATTTTATCAACTTTGACCTCAAATGATTTATTTACATTAATTATTTAGAGTATAACGATCATAATTAGATTCAAACACATCTCTGAATAACACCACATATTTCTACAATAAATTTCAAATTTCATCACAGCATGTCATGATTAATCACCACCAATAAATTAATGTACATTCCAAAATCATATATATCAAACCCAACTCTATATATTAACATACATATACTCAATTAATCATTTATTTTGTTTAAATTTAATAAAATATATACCATTAATATTTAGGTGTCATTAATTCAAAGGTGATATGAGATATGATGATTAATATATAAGAAATAAAGCCTTATTTCTAGTCAGTATGTATGAGAATTATTTTTAATGTTCACATATATGATGGATTAAGAACCTAATAAATAAAATTTGAAATTATCATTCATAGGAAAAAATAAAATATAAGTAAATTCAAAATATTATATATATATGGAACACAAATCATGAAGGAATTTCAATTTATAAAATCATATAGATTCAATATTGATAAAAATAATAAATTCCTACTACATGATTACGAAATTTTTTATGTTGTTCAAATGATTATTAAAAAATATTTTTGATTCCCCAATGAGTGTCTTAATCAGATAATTGAGACCTTATTTCCTTAATCAAATTTATTCTCCATCTCCCTCTCTCTATATAGTGTTTATGGTCACCATAAATTGATAGAGAGGTTAATTGTTTATTAAATATAGGATTTATAAGTCCTAAAATATATTTTTCAATGAAAAAACTAATTAAATTAAATTAATGTAATTGATTTATCCCAACACTAGTAGTTCTGTTTAGGATATACCAGTTTTTTTAAATCATAATTCACTAATTTATATACCATATCAGAATCCTACATGGTTATAGATTTCCCATTAAATTCTGCATGTGGAGAAAATGATATTCTAACACAATCATTAATAGAAAGAATAAAAATAATATATTATATTTATTATATTTTTTTTGAGGATTTTTAATGATCATGTTATTATAAAAACTCAATAAATGACCCCTAAAATAAAATTTTGGAATATTATAATGGTTCAAAATGCACGACCATGTGTTGATACAACATCCTCATCATCAATATTTTTTTTCCAAATAGAGAAATGTACTAAAAAATGTGAACCAAAAAATATATTGTCTAAGCCTCACATACTCACGAGCTAACCTAGAGGCTCCTAAGATATGAATGATCATGTTGCAAATGAATTTCTATACCATAGAGATTCGACTCATTAAGGTCATTAATCTCAAGATGGTAATCCTTTAAGTTTGACCTATCTTTGATGTCTAGCTCTACTAAGTCCTTAATGAATGAAAAATCTTGAATTATTATCCTTAAGTTTCTCATGTGTATAAAATTGTGATCCATGTCCATATATGAGAGGAATTATAGGTAGTATGAAATATTTTCCACACTAAATTGGTTTGGGAATGGATAGATATATAATGGGTAAAACATGACTCCCTAAAAAATTATTGATAACCATGTTGCGGAATATCCATTAGGGGGTAATGTTTAACTTCATCAAACTATAAATGCATGTATCATAAAACATACTAGGATATTATGTAGATCTTTTAAATCGAAATTCTCTCCTGGATCATGTGTAGCATATTGTTCATCACTATTACTAAGTCAAAACCCATTAGTGATTGCTCTCTTTTATTCATTTGGAACATGGGTAACATGAACTATCCAATACATGGGGTCTCAAAATATTAATGGATAATGGTTGATTGGATTCAAATATTTTATGAAAATATCACTACAAAAAAGTTTCCCCATATATTTAACAGAAATATAACACATAATATGTCATCATATCCTCGATATGCAGATTGGTTTTGTTTCATTAGTTCATACTATAAGGGTATAATAGAATATTTAATAACAGAGCGATAAACTCTTATTATAGGAATCCCAAGATACATGATCTATTTCAATCACATTAGTTAAAAGTAAATTTATTTGGAATATCAATTATCAATATTTCCCTCAAATATAAATACCACCATGGTCCTCTCATGAACTCATCTTCTAACATGAAAAGAAGAGTGAAAACTTTTCCAATGGGTTAAAGACATCGAAAAGGGAACCATGAACTCTTGGTAATCAGGGAAAAATATTACAAAATCAATAAATATGAAATCACACTTCAACTGTAGAACACTCAAGGACTAGAATATCTACCTTGAATTTTTGAAAGCAGGGGAATCACACAATAATTATGAAAATAAATTATTTCATTTTACAACATAAAAATGTTTCTTATGTTTTTCTTCAATCATTATCACTCATATATTCACTACCAATGTTAGTTTTCTATACCCCTTGATGAATAATCATGTATTATTAATATATCCATGATTTTTTCGAAGAATGTGATGATATTCAATATGCATTTATGACATTCATTTATTGTGTCACATGAGTATATCAAATCATGAATGTCCTCATAACATATATAGTAAAATTGGTCTTCCTATTTAGAATATAAAAATTGGAATTACATCAAAATTAATCAAAGAGTGTACACATATGGAAAATATAATTTATAAAATATATATAAATAATTTTATGTAGGCCTCCTTTAATAAATTTCCATAATATTTCTTACTAAATGTATTCGTAGACACAATTACATTTCATATAGTGTAAAAAACCATAAAATCACACCATATATGATTTGCCGCAAATTTCATTACCACAATAAATGTTCCCACTGAGTAATGGCATGATTGATATAATAATGGTCCTCCAAAATATTGTTATATGAAATAAATGTGTTGTGTATCAATGTTTATATGGATAGTAATACATTTACATACAAAAAATCATGGATGGAATAATTTTTCACATTAGGAATCCAAATTCAAAACCCATATAAAATTATTTACTTACACACCATTTCGACGCAACTAATCACAATAGATGTTGAAATATAGAACATAATATACATGATTTAATTATAGAATAACCCAAAAATTTCATCAATCATTCACCACTACATTATCTTTTGAAAATATAACCATGTTGTAGAAAGAATGCTATTGAATTTTCATTTTAGGAAATTTCTTTAGTGGGTATATAATCCTAATAAAATTCAAAAATAATCTTTATTAGAAGTTAACAATCCAATGGATTCTCCAAAACTCATACACATTCATGGGTGGTTCCAAATACATCCTTTAAAAATCTATTAATTGTTATATTTAGTCACCCTAGTGAAATGAGTAGTCAATTTATGTGGACCTCATGAATCCAAAACTAACACATTGAATGATTTTTATGAAAACTATTTCTCTAAATGTTGGTATAGATGTATCCCCTTATACTCATATTAAATATCCATATATGATGATTATAATATGGTGATGTCAATTAAGGGAACCAAAAAACTAACCATGAAAGGATAAAATAATAGGATCACAAGTCCCATTATGATATTTTTAGTGATCCCTATATCGTAGGGAATCACCATAAACATTAAGTTTCAGCAACACAATTAGATTACATATTATAAAGTAACTCATTTAAAACATAATAATTGTGATATTAGGTCCATAAATAAATCCTCAATATCAAATTATCTACGCTATACTATTTAATATTTTCAAGGATCCTAAGTAGAGGGTATTGGTTTCATATTGTCAACATATTATGGATTATATAGTCAATAATAATCCTAAATCATTCATCCACACTCTAAGATAATAATAATAGAGGTACCCCAAGGAAAAAATATTAGGTTTGATGAATCCTTTATACCAAAGGTACCCTATCTGCACATTAATCTAACTTGGATACATCATGACCATTAATATTATGTGGAATACATTATATTAGTATTATGGTATGTATCAACCTAGAATTTTAACACTCAAAGCATTGAGTCATGGTACATCAATAAGATAATATTACATGTGCTCTACCAAAATTTAGGGAAACCGATCATTTGAGGCTCGATACACATATAAAACTCAACAAACCATATAATGGGTGGTTGAATACAAATTCCCATACAAAGGCCCTAGAAATATCAATTTATTTTTCATATTCACCCTTATATAGGAAACTCAATCCATCATCTTTGAATCATATCACCATTTGAAATTCGTAGTTTACACCGATAATAATAAAATATAGATAACAATTTCGAGTTATATTGACATTGAGATTCTTTATAGAAATTATTAAAGCTAAATAAAATATTACAATAACATGAATTGGATTTCAAAATAAAAACATATGCTTTATTTTTTAGTTATTTTTGTAGAAGTCTCTATAAATATTTCTAATTGTATGGGATCTATTGTAATTTAAAAAACTCAAACTAGGTATGTAGTATAAGAATAATTTTTTCAATGGATATATATAACTATAGGTTATAATGTTGATTAATCATAGATCATATGTTTGATCATGTAATATGGTGTATAGATTAAACCCTTAGTATTTTACACCATACCAATTATGGGCCTTCCTTTCCTCCTATTCTAATGTGGAGTACCTATGAATGTATTTTTTTTGGAATAATATTGTAGTAATGTATTACTTTATCACTATGCCTATGTTCACTTACCATTTCTCTATACTACCATCATTGCTATGGATGACGTTGTACCCATGTAGTAGGTCCATCTTCAAATCGTTACCACATATATCGAGGTTGATCTACAAAAGAATTACTATCTATTTTAAGATCAACACTTCTTTCAATTAATATATATACTTTTCCTTCAAATACATTAATAATTTTACCCCATGGAAAACTAAATCATCTATGTAAATCATAAATTTATTATCCCCAAGAATAAGAGTATCATATAAATTTACCAATACATTGAGATCAAGATACATCCCATTACATCAAAATGACAATTACTTGTCCCCTAGATGACCAGAACTGTAACATCCTCCGATCTGACACTCTTCTATATGTACTAATCAGGGTTTCTATATGACCTAAAGTGTTTATCCCCATATTCCAAAGGCTTCCAACTATTAGTGTGAGTTAGATAACATTATTATAGATATTATAACCCATGTAATAGAGATAAAATATAATGGAAATAAACAAGATAAATAAATATTAGAGTAACAGATAATTGAGAAAACAATATATCATATAACTAGAAAGTTAAGAAGAAATTAATAAACATATAATAGTGAATCCAATAATGGATGGAAAATACGTAACTAATGTAAAAATGAAAATAATAAAATTCAATGAATCAACTAAAACAATATACTCAAATGATCAATGACCCAAATCCAGTGTTAGTCCTATCTCCAAACATCATCCCATCAAAAAAGCTATAATTAGTAGCAAGGTCCTTTTAACTTGTCCAATCCTACATCCATGTAATATTTCTTGGAACCAAACAACATCCCTATTAGGATGTGAGTAAATATATGTATATAGACACCACCATGTGAAAACATAAATTGTATAATAATTATTCCATTCAATAAGGTGAATTAAATGATTATGAAACAATCAATTAATACAATTAATAAATCAACCTACATTGACACTATTATGTAACCTCTTGTAGCATGTAAAACAACCATGGAGAAAATAACCATAAATCCTGGAATAATCAAATAACTAGGAAAATCCCTATTTATATGCATTTCAACATCATGGGAAATCTATATATATATAAATATATGATTTTGAAATTTCAAATCAGCCTAGCCCACTATATAATTAATTCATTATGTGTTACTAGGCTGAGCATGCTATATAATTATTTTATCATATGGTCCAAAAATAAAATTTAAGAATTTCAACACGTATAATTATGATAATCCTTCTATATACAAATTCAATCCTCTTATATTTTCCATAAATATAATCATTTTCACATGAAACAGTAAAAGTGATAAAAATTCTGATATCACAATATAATATAAAAACTATCAATAATTAATTTTGAAACATTCTATTTTTAATAAAACTGAACATTAAATTTAATAATAATTTTTTAAGGCAATGTCATCGTCGGCGATGTAGAAAAAATTTATTAAAACCAAGCAAGGAGAACACAAGAGTCTGAAAGAAGAAATTTTATTACAATCATTTTCAAAAAAAGAGATACGGTCAACCGACAATTCATCGGTCCATGTAATGGCCTAGTCAATTTCCTTGTTAGAAAGACCATCATCCACTGTATTCCCTTTATGGTAATTGTGGGTGGCAATGTATCTGAGATCCTGAAGCTAGTTAAGGCAGTTCTTCCAACTCTGAGTAAGAGGCCAGAAAAGATGAACCACCCCATTCCAAATTGCACATTAATACTAATATTTTTATATTCATTTCCAATAACTATGAAATTATCAAATTGATTCTATAGAAATAAATAACTGGAAATATAAAGTCACTCTAGATACTCTTTATTACATTAACCATTTAAATATTATTCTTGAGTTCTGTCACCTAATGGGAAGATGTAAGACTTGTCTCAAAATTGATAAAATACAATGTATCGAATGAACTATCCACATTATGATTTATAATCATTCATTATTAACTTAATGAATGAATACATGATGGAGTATCATTCTCTATATTTCACATACATAACAATTATTTAGACCATATTGTTTTGTTTTGACCCCTAAATTTATATATCAATTGTGAAACACTTCCAACCCAAATTGCTAAAAAGTAAAATGGCATTGAAGATTGAAAGAGGTATCCAGGATCTTAGGGATTGATGATACACAAGATTACACACTAGAGGACAATATAAAACTTTAATTCAACAAAAAATTGAATAAAGGCGATGAAGAAGAAATAAATGGGACCTACTATTTATCAAACAAAAATCTATTACATCTGAGGGTGATGAAATCACATAAAAAAAATGGTAGACATCAAGTGAATGAGATGCTGGGATGTAAAATAGTGGAATGAAAGAAATATATATTTTTAGTATTTAAAGATGAATATTTTTAGAATTAAATGAAATTGAATCCATTAAAAGGGAGTGTATTTCTTTATTATGGGTAAAACTGAAAAACAAAATCACATCGATTTAGTTTTAAACCTACTTTTATGTCCCCCATCATGTAATGGATTCACAGTGTGCACTAAATTATTGTCAGGGACCTGGCTTATGTCTTGTATTCTTTTTATGACATCTACCCAGTGGAAGTTACATGTTTTGTAAACCCTTCACATAGTGTGTAAATACTTTCCATGCCACTTTCAGCTCCACCTCTATATAAATTCATCAACCACATCAAAATCATTCCGAAAAAACAAAACCAATCATAATCAAATTTAATATGTCTACAACTAGACTCGATTAATTTAATAAAACATACACCCTTGATACTTAGTTCATTTCACTAATAAATCTCTCCTCCTCGGCATAGTATATGGGACCATAGAATTAAGGAAATTTAATAACCAAAATAAATACATTAAAGGAAAAAATTTCATATCTAAAAAATGATGGGAAATCATAAAAATAAAAATTTTATTTCTACCACCCCTTATCCATAAATCCCTCAATCAAAAAGGAGTTATTCAAAACGTCAACTTATGTGCGGATAAATATAAGAACCTTGTTTATTAGATTTACTTAATGACTAATGTCTATATCTTATATTATTGAATTAATTGGTCACAAATCATCTTAAGGGAGTAAATATTGAATTAAATAAACCAAGATGTGAAAATAGTAAAAAAATTACCAAATGAAAACTATAAAAAATCCATGATGTAAATAAATCCACATAACTATGATTTAACCCTCATGGAAATTCTAAGCAATCTCTATCAATAGATGAGATGAAAAAATATGGTTTCAGATAATAATGGTCAACTGGATACTCAAATTACCTTGAATAATTCCACATGGAAACATTTTCATATGTCTGATAAACATCAATAATTATAGTATAATAAAAAATGTATCTCATGAAATCCACTAATTAGGTCTGGGCTAGGATTTCTATTGTATATTAAATGTATCAAATTCTATAACTCATGATATAAACAAATTATATTTGTATGATAATATAGTAACACACCAATAATTAGTTTCTTAGTAGGTAGTGGAATGTTTTCCTACAGCACATGTAGTATTTTCTATTACTACAATAATGGATGTGGTATTCTTCACTACCTTTCAAAAGGTATAATCCAATTATCGTTTCCTTATATTAAGGCTTCTAATATTTTCAAGACAATGATATCATGAATAATCACTGTTATATTCTTGTCACAACCCTACCTAAGGATCCATGTTGGCTAACATTGTTGACGCATCATACAATGTGACATTTTGAAAACAATCAGCAATCGATATCTTATGAAGTAACACATGAAATAAATGGATATCAAACACTAACTCTTATATAATCTCTAACATTTAAGATTTTATAAAAAAAGAGTTGTTTGATTAAAATGTCAAATAAATGGGTTTCAGAGTCTTGTTGAGTGGTTTAGATTTCTAATAAAATAATTTCAGTATCCTTAGAATTATTTTAAGAATGTGTAACCATTAAAATTATTGAAAACACTTTATAAACAATACATATCAAAACATATAATAATTGAATATGTCCCTAATATAATTCTCTATTGATTATATTGAATCATTAAAAAATATACAAAGACATCTCTTGAATGGAACTAAGAAATCTGTTCATATATAATTCTACCTCAATTAAACTATGTGGTAGAAAATACTATATATTTTTCAAATGATACATGATGATAGGACATATCCTAATGTACACCTAAAAATTTATATAATATTGTTTTATGAAAAAATATATCTGAAATAAAATATATAAGTTATGCGATAAATGATAAGATTTATATAAGAATATATAGTTCACAAAAAATAATAATTAAGTGTAAATATAAATTCTAAACACCCCAATTGAAGAACCATCCTAAACAACTAAAGTTGATAGATCCTTATAATGAAATATCATCTAAAAATATTAAATCCACTAGAATCACCCTTGTGTAAATCTAAACTATAAAAACACCATGTAAACAATGTTCCCTATAGACCTATTTCATTTCTACATAAGATATGCAATATGCATTAAATGAGTAACATTCCAAGATAAGTATATACATATGATGATAATTACTATAAATAATATCTTAATTTTATGAGACATAAAATTTCAAAAAAAAGAAGGGCATAGATAATAAGATAAAACTAAAGAACCACATCGATTCATTAATTTATAATATGTGATACATAAGTTGGATTCCCTATATTTAAAACCAAATCACATAATAGTTATAATGCATCCTATAATAATAGAGAGTCGTAAATTTTAAATCCATGCCCCTCTCTTGATTCATGGTCCTAGACACATTCCTCGCGATTAGATATCTATCAATCAAGGGTGTAACCATCCCGATTATATGACCGAAGACTCATATGAACTCATAGAAATGTGATATAATATCATTATATATGCATGAAATATATCCAAATAAGGAAATATAGTATAGAAAAATATCTATAATTTGGGGAACTTTTCCCTATAGGACACATGTTCGTAAGGGATACCCAACCATATGTTTCTTTGATTGACATGAAAGATATCGGTCATCATAACTATAGTGAAATGTATCATAAAATAAATTTACGACCTATTTAATAACATATAATTCCAAAGAGTTGTCAAACATGATATTATACAATGAATAAAGCACATGATTGACTACTATCATGTCGAAATCATGGTCTTGAAAAAAAGATACAAAATATTGAAAACATTCAGGATACAAACATAGTGTATACATGGACTACATCCCCTTATCAGAAGTCTGGTCACACTCCACATTTCCACAAGAAAATTGTGGGATACCAAACTGATTTCTATAATAGAGTACATTGAATAAGTGATTAGTTGAGTGCTCAATGTGTACCACGTATACATGTTTCATCAAATGGTTTCTAAATATGGTTTTTTCAAAGGAGTAATATGTTTTTGAGCATAATTGGATCCCAAAACATGTAATGTCGTTTAAGATGAGTTGTGAATAGGATATGTTAACTTATGAATGTTCCCAATTCCCAAATCATGTGTATAAATGGACACCTTGGTGTTTACTCCATATACACCCCATTTTAGTAGTCTTTGGGATCATAACATGTGTCCCAAGATCATATTATATATGCCCTTTGACTCCTTAGAAACTTTTTTTCCAACAAATAGATGATATATAATTTTATGATAGGGATCACACACCATGTGAAAGCATATTCGATCCTAAAATTAAAAAAAATGGTAGAAAATGGATTTTAATTATCTTTTTTTTTTCCAATTTTATTCAAAAATTTACCATATTCTGCATTTATAAATTTAGTACCTAAAATTATAGATTTCCATTTATTATTCACTAAAAATATGATTTATAAGGGGTTAGTACACATACACAAAACCATTGAACATTATTTCCCAAAATATTACTCATATCCACAACTTATTAACCCTATCATTAAAATTCCTCAGTTCAAAAGTTGTTACTATTATCATATATATAACTAAATAACCCAATTACATGAAATATATTTCAATTTTTAATCTATATGAGAGTGAAAAGTTGTTTTGTTTTTCATTATAATTATTTTGAAAACACCTTTAAGATAGGTAAAATATTAGGGATTCAATAATTTTTATATATATAGGATCTTATTTCATGATCCTTGAGCTTTTAATTGGCTACGAATCTTTCCATAATTAATAATTTGTGGATTATTGTGTAATAATATGAATCTCACACCTAAAATAATATGTAGATAAATTTATGGGCGATGTAGTTAAGGAGAAAATATTATAAATGATCATTTTTTCACATAATCAAAAGTAACCGAGCATGAAAAGAATAAAAATGTCATACGTCTTGATTGGATAAACAATTTAAGTTATTTTAATAATCTTTTAGTTCCACTAGAAATTCTTCATTGAGCTCATTAATCTGATCTTATGGTTTCAGATTCCCCTAATGATCTTTTTCACTCTGTCCCACCCCAACGAAAATGTTCCCATAAGTGAATCCAAGTGAAAGATGTTTAAATATGATAATATAGATGATTTATAAGATAATCATTATAAAACATAATTATTTATTTAGTTAAATTTATTTTAAATAATTAATTCTAAACATCGTTTTTCGACCCTAATGATCCTAGTGAAAATAATTATTACCGTACCTCTAAAGTAAAATCACTAATATTGATGCAACCATATTGTCATGATTTGTATATTTATCTTCAATATATGTAAAATTTAATTATCCATAAATCCTCATCAATGTAATCTAAAAATAATATATCATATTTAAATTATTTTTATTAATTATCTATGATGGCCATATAACAAAAATATCACAAAGATAGATCTTTGAAATATATTTTAAAATATTCTAAAGGTTCAAAAATAAAAAAACATGGTTATCTAAAAATAGTTGGAAACAATATAATATTAAACTCAATAGGATAATATTAAATAAAGAGTAATATGAATAAAATATATACTATATTGACAATGAAAACACTCAGAGATGTAATGAAAATAGAATAACAACATAGATGATGATTTGTAATATTTTATAATTTAGAATGATGTGTATTTATAATGTGTTATATGGTCATTGGAAGCATATAATAACTTTCATAATTATTTCATTATAATATTACCATTATAACAGTTATATGACCATTATGTGGAAATTAAAATTTTTAATGTAATTTATATAATAATTATTATTAAAATTATAATAAATTAATAAAAATCATTTCTTTGAAAAAAAATAAAAATATATTCAATTACATTTTTCACAAAGAAATATAAAATTTATTAACATTAATTATTTTCAATTTTTGTGTAAAAAATAAATTTTCTGTACAAAACATTTTTTATATATTAAAAACATATTATCTGTATTTATTTGTTCACTAAATAGATCATAATAAATATAGTTTTAATTTTAAAATTTTCAAATGTATAATTTCAATGTTTTTAAGAGAATGTTGATTTTTTTAGTTGAAATTCATAATTTGATATTTCCATTAGATTATATAATAGATCATAAATTTGATTTAAATATTATAAAATATTTCATATAAATGAATCTACTGAAAAAAATATAAAAAATAAAATAGTATATAATTAATTATTGTTATAAATTTAAAAACCTATAATAGAAATTCTAATCTTTAAAATGTAAATTAATTTTGAAGAATAATTTGACATGTATATTTTATCAATTAATGGAAAATATTATAAATTTAACATGAGTATAGTTATTCTCCATAAATATATAAAAAATATTTAATTAAATGGGAAATAATTATATTTAATAATAATAGGAAGGTGTGTATTTTAAATTTTACTAAACGTATATTTATATATCTAACTAAAATAATAAATAAATAACTCTAATTTTTTTTACAAAAATACACAACACACCTCAAATTACTCTTTATAATCAATCCATGCATAATTTTTTCCTACCATTTTTTCCTTGATGATATGATAAAAGGAACACTTAGTGTCTTTCACAATCATTTTTATCTAATAAATAATTTATTATTCTTTGAATTTCTAAGGAAATGTTGTGACTTAGTGGGATATAAATATCCAGCTCTAAAAATAATAAAAAATAATTAATTGAAATTTAATAAGTTATATTTGAATATTATATAGGAGATGATGGAAGTGTTTTAAATAACTACTATGTTTGGATATTGTTTGGATTCATTAAGATGATTTTTTAGAAATGTATTATATGTTCAAGGAGTGATTTTGGACATTATGGAACATAACTAATTAGAGGAAGTAAAATAGAACTCCTTGTTTAGGAGTAGAAAAATAAATATAATTTTTGATATGTGTAAATTTAAAAATCTGTGTTTTTAATATAGGTATTTTTCACAAATGTTTAACGATAGTATTTTTGGATTTAGAACACATTTATCATTATTAATAGGAAAATGATTACTAGACACCTATTTATGAAATTTCCAATGACATGAATAAATACAAATGAAGTAATTTTTTTTAAAACATCACTAATTTTGATATGTTTATTAGCTTCATCTTAAAACATGTATAACTTTTGAGTTTCAATATAGTTTCATAAAAATGTGGATACTATTTTAGATATATATCAAAACTTCATTAATTTATTCATAAATATATTTTTAAAGCATGGGAAAGTGAGATTTGAAACAAATTACATATAAAAAAACATAGAAAAATACATACATACCTAAATACATACATATATATATAAGCATACACGCACACTCACGTACAATAAAGTCAAAAAATATATTTTTATTTCATTATAGTTACTCATTTAGTGGTTAATATATCATATATTTTATTTGTTTATTTAATTATTTGTTTATTTAATTTTTATCTATTAATAAATAATAATTATTATATATATATTTTTATATATTAATTTTTTTTGAAAAATAATTTTCTTTCAAATAAAATAAAATTCAAGGGATTTATATTAAATTAATGTACACATAACACCAAACATTTATAAATACAGTCATAAAATTAAAAATAAATAATTAAAAATAAATAATAATAAATAATCAAATGGTTAATATTATGTTCAAATACACATATAAATATATTAATTAATATATATTTATTTTAATTTAAATAATAATATAAATATAAAAAAATATTTATAATGTTATAATTGTTATATTCAAAGCTATTCCATCCAGAAGACGAAGCTCCTGACTATTTATTAAAATTAATGAAAAGACAACATGTACATGAGTAGACTGTTGGAAAATAAATGTAATCTCCCAATCATCAGGAACAAAACATAAATATATCTATATTCATGAGCATAGTCATTCATAGAGTCTTCAGCATCAGCAGATTCCCAATCTGACCCTGCAGTCTTCTAGCTGAAAAGTGAAGTGTACTTTCCCTTAAGCACAAACTGCTCTAGTGTGATCCTAGAAGGTCTAGAAGAAGAAACTTATCAATGCACCTGAGGGACCTCTTCTCAACCATGCCTGCGACCATGACTCTTTGGGTGTATGTCCTTTCTCCAAGTCTAAGAATGCATAGTAACATATTGATCACTCTTCTCAGTAGTTGGCATATCCCAAAACACATGCACGACATTATCATTAAGAGAATCAAGAACCTTAAATATATTGACCCTAGAAACAATTTCCTGATAAATTTCATGTTCAAAAACATTATGTGATTCATGTGGAGAATAAACATTCCTTTAAATCATTTTATACCCTTCATTATCCATAATCATTTTACCTATTATTTGAACAGAAGATTCCCTTCAATGTGTATCATATTTTCCAACAGAGAAGATGCATCCATGAAACTAGAACTAGCCTTATGAACATTCTTCATTGGTCTCAGTGATTCCAAACATGTTGTGAGCTCTATATAGAGAACAATGTCTGACAATACTTTTTTCCTATCATATTGATGTTCAAATGCTTGGCTATCTTTAAGAGGGGAATCTTCTATTGCTTCAGACCAGACATGAGTTCTATTTGTCAGAACACAAGTAGTAAAAAATTTAATTGGAAAATAAACATCATTTATAATTTTAGATACCTCAAACATATTCATTAATTGAACAAGGTTGTTGTACCCAATGACATGCAACACCGCATAAGCAGTACCCTATCCAGCTACATGGGATTCATGTGTAGAAGTTGGTTTACGAACATTACCTAACAGTTTTTATTCACCCAAACCAAGATGATATGGACCCAATACATTCTTGAAATAGTCATTCACGTCAATCCCATGATCATAACATAGTTCACAAAACAAATCTTCCCACAATAGTCCCTTTAAGTGAAAAATAACCCCACATTATAGATTGAATTATGGAAAATGTTCACAGACAATTTCTAACTCATACTCTTCTTCATCAATATAAATATATATAAATATATATAAACATTATCAAATATTGTTTTTCATTAGCCGATTTCCACCAAAACTAAGAAAATATCCATAGCTATCTTCTTAGGTAGCATTGCATATTTTAACGGATAATCAATTCATCATTGACACATCATGAAGGACTCATTGATTCCAAAGAATCCAATGTAATATATACTCCTAAACCGAAACCAATACATATGAGATACCAATATTCAATGGTTCAAAGCACATATACCATTATTTAACTTGAATAAATCTTGGACTCAAGGATATGAATCAAAATCCCCAATCATGGAATTTTCGATTATTCGAAGTAAAAAAGATATTGAGAAACCCTGACCCAATGAAACATAATTCCAATTAGAAAATCCCCAAATCATCACCAGTCGATAGAAAAATTCACCAATTGTTTTGGGATAGATCCACAAGGAATGATGAGTCGAGATACTACAGAGTGCTTAACAACCTCAAAAATCATATTAAACACAGTCAGATCACCATTTATAAGAGAAATAGAGCCCTTTCATCCTATGATAAAAGAAGATGAACCCTTAAAGATACACATATGTTGTGTTTCACCAATACCCATAACATGTTTACCAACACTAAAAACCTCAAACTCATCACTATTCATCCCATTAGGGCCATGATATTCAAATATAGAAGACACAATAATCACATTATGCAAAGATCCAATTAGAGTTTCCATTGAACGAACCATAGTTGCAGGATTCACAACCCAATAAATAGATCTTTCATGATCCATGACCAATTTTTAAGAATATGGAACAAAATCTAAATATATGACCTTCAAAATACGAGTAGTGATGGAAACCCAATCTACCACTGAGGGGTTGATCAACAATGGAGGAAAAGTCGATTCCTTGTGTGAGTTAATGATACCCAGTGTAACATCTCAGGTAAATAACGTATATGAAATTTTTAAATTTATTAATATCATTAATTAAATATGAATTTTACATTAAAGGGAATTCTATGTAATGCCCCGACCCCAGTTACCCAGAGTCGGTGCATTATTACATAACATTGGCATGATCACAAGAAAGATCAAATCTCGAAAGACCGATTGGTTTAGTAGCCTTGGAAACACTAGATATATTCATAAGTTTTACATTACATCATTAAACGAAAGAATACTACAAAAACATATTGTCTCCATAATCCACACTCATATCCCCACATAATATCCCTGCAGGTCATTCATAACTTACTTCTTCACTTCCTGGGAAAAATTAAACATAGAAAAGGGGTGAGCTCAAATGCCCAGTAAGGATAACAATATAGCGGAAACTTTCATAAATAAGAATAAACTTTTAAGGCAATGTATAACTAAAACAAAAGCCTTTCAAACATGAACTTTCAACATGGTATGGCATAAATAAAATGAAATAATGCCATTTACTTATTCACATGGATATTCTACTAATCGAATAATCACATGCAAAAATCAATAACCACTTTCATAATGTTGGAATGCATAATGCCAGACTATCATAACCACATAGCCAAGGCCTCGTGCCAAGACTACAAATAAGATTTTGTCAAGGCCTTGTGCCAAGACACTAGTTTGTCTCATGAGACCTACCGATGCATCGAGGAGCTATAACGGGCTCCACCCGTCACATATTAAGTCCAATGCATTCCCATATGAAAAGGTTTAAACATAACATAAACATTCGTATTAAAACTAGCATACGAAATGTCAATAATTTCACCATAAACTATGAATGGTATAAAAATAGCACATCCACAGTCAAACATACCAAAAAACTTTCAATACAATATAGAAGCTTTGTATTACAATAAATCAACTTCAAATAAGCGTAAAATCCATCAAAGGATGTTGACATAGATGAAATCAAAATTCTTTTTAAAGAAATATCTCTTTTTATTTTGAAATCATTTAAGATCCATATAAAATAAAACATTTTCTTTGAAAATATTCTTATAAGTTTGTAAGGGAGGCTTTGAAGATTTTATAACGGCGGAAAATAGACGCACCCGCCGTATAAGTAAAAAAAAACATTCTTACCTTAATTCTGTCGAAAAGGTTAAAAAGGACCTTGTTTTGAAAACGACCGAAAGATTCCTTTAAAAACCTCTTATAAAAGTCAAAAAGGGTATAAATGACTTTAACTCATATTTTAGTAAATAGTAAAAATGTTTTGAAATACATTTTTAAGAAACATGGATGTGGATGATAAAGAGATCCCAGTAGATTATTACGTATAAACAACCTCAGATAATGAAGAGATTGCGAAATAAACCCTTACCTTGTACTTTTCGTTGGTTGGGGTAGGTTAACCTCCTAAATAATGGTGAAATAATTGTTATTAAATTATACAAGAATCATATACATTAATATGATATCATATATGATCTTTTAATATTGATTTGATAATAATATCTTAGTATTATCGTTGTTTCGGGTGTTAACTTACTTGTTTTCTTTCATATGTTTTGTTACGTAAGACATGTTTGTAAAGGATAGGTTGTATATTATTCATATCCAGAATGATATCAAGTCCTTAAACATCATTTTTAAATCATCAAATGATAATTATACTTTAATGGTTACGATGGAGAATGAATCTCATCCTGTTCGTGGAGACGGTAGTCCGTACGTACGCACGAGCGATAATATCATTCTTTTGATATTAAAATAATATATAAATGGATGGTATATAATATATACAGAATCATTAACATGTTATATTTATTATTTACATGAGTTACACATCATTATTATACCCATCCAAATAATATTATATTGAATAACAATTACACCACGACGTGGAGATGGTAAGCCGTACGTACGCACGTATGGTGACATGTTATTCAAAGGGTGGATAGAATACTGAATATGGTTGTACAATATTTATAATAACATCACAGTATATGTGAGATACTGGAGTTATTATTTTAGAATGGTAAGAACAAAGGAAGAAGAAGTGGAAGAAGAAATGAACTTGGAGAAGGGTGGTGAAATCATTACCTCTTCTTCGGGTTCCTCCTTTTGATTTGATCAAAAGGGCTCCTTAGGTTGGCTTTCTGATCAAAATAAGGCCTCTAGGTTGTAGTGAGGGATGTTGGTAGAGTATTTGGGAAGAGTTTGGCCGAACCAAAAGGCTTTGAAGGTGTGAATAAATGGGAAGGAGGAGTGCCCTTTTATAAGAGGGGTGAGGGGCACCTTTGGAAAAGCTAGAAATATTAATTTATAATAAATCCATATTCGGTTTCTAATGGCTCCAAAGTTGATTATTCAAAGGTTAAGGTGGGGATAGGTCGAAAACCACTCAAACAATAGAATTTAGACAGGTTTGGGTACTTATATTAACCTAATCTTTAAGTATTAACTCTAAGTTAATTAGTTTCACTTTTACAATGTCTCTTTGTATTTTATATAATATGGTTAATAAACTTACTATATACATCCAAGCGACCCCCAAGTGGTCCATTAATGATGCACCTATCATGATATAAGTCTCTTGGCCTAACCTTAGATTTTTAGGAATTTAATATCAATTAATAATATAATATTTGTTTTAAGAACTCTTTTATGTCAATTTTGACACTATTCAATAGTTGATTTTTGTGAAACTCATAACAGATTGATTACTTTGAACAAAGTCAATTAAATCAATCCTAATATATCATATTATCCTATAAAATTAGTTTAATTCATTAAAAGTTTCATATTATATTTATTTGGGTATTTATAATATCAATTATTTTAAAGTTTCACTATTATAGTAATTACTGCACCATCATTGTGTCATAAATAAAATAAATTATTTAATGTCTAAAAATTATAAATAAAATATAATTATGTAGGAAATCTTTTTATATTTCTAATTAATATTTATAATCTAAAATCCAACATATATAACACTATGTAACAATTGTTTCTCTAAAGGATATATGCTTGTGTCATTTTTGTATTTATTTTAACTAAATTAAAATAAAGTGTCATTATCACTTACAAGTGGATCCATGGGGTCCCAAAATAGACCCAAAGATTCCCATGGTCGACCATGTATCAAACAGTAGGGTTAAGACACGTTTTAGGGTAATTTAGTATTATTATAATATTATTTTTTTAACCCTTATTTACCGGATTTACCCTTAACCATGGTAAATAAAATATTTACCGCAGTAATTTTTCAAAATGTCTAAAAATAAAAGTTACCTATTTACACAATTTGAACATCCTGATTCCAAATATGGAATCCATTTTCCTAAATTCAAAACACAGAAGTGGAAGAAATTAATTTAAAATTAATTCCCGCTGTCAAAACAAAAAGCGTGTTTTTAAGAGATAATAACTATCAAAAGATTGACACTTGTTTATGTTCGGTTTAATTGTAAAATTATGTCCAATGACCAACATTATATTAAATGGTAAAAATATATTGTAAATATACTTTAAAACCACTCAAATTCATAATTTATCACTATTAATTATTTTGATTAAAAAAGTTGTTTTTAATTAAAATTTAGTAATTTTCATTATTCATCAAAATATGAAAGTTATCCGAAATGTACCAAAATTTCACCTTAGGCTAAATTCGATATTCCGAATCCAAAAATGAAGTCCATTTTCAAATATAAAATATATATAATTTTAAAAAGTAGGTATTACTATTCATAACGGCTAGTTTGATTGGTTGTGGTGTGTGTTAAAACTCAAGGTTGCGTACAACACACGCTACTGTATTATTCAAAGAAAGTGTACCGTGGAAGCTTGGGATGTTTCATTTTAAATTTTTGATGTCCCCATTTAGTCAAAAAGTTTAAAATATTGTATTTAAAAAGGGTTCACTATTAAAAGTTGATAAAAGTGCAATACTGAAAATGAATTTGTTCTTGCATTATATCTAAGAAACTCATAATATGGATTCTAAAATTATAAGGATTATATAAAGTTTAAAATTTAGATAATACTATTCATAACCTCTTTTGAATGGCTTTTTTTTTGTAAGTCATGGTGTGATTGAACTCAGTGTTGCGTGTAGTGCAAGTTATTGAATTATTTTGAAGAAATAACACACTATGAAATCTTGGGGTGTTACATTCTCCCCTCCTTCAATAAATTGCGTCCTCGCAATTTGAAATTGTTCTTCGAAAATAAAAGGTTGAAAATAGAAAATATATTTGTGGGAAAACCCACATCGGAAATTGGGTTACTAAAATTTAGTCTTAATATGAGGAAAAAAGAAATGAAAGGGTCACCAACAAATTATGATCTTGATTAGGAGAACATTGGTGGCAATTAGAGACATATAATTGAAGGAAAAACGTAAATATTTATAGGTAGTGATTGAGGTCATCAATCACAAAAAAGTATAAAATTGAGGTCCTTAAACTCATAAATCTATGATGATTTGAAGTACCATCGGTTCAACAAAATATAGGGTTTTGGGATAACACATTTTTGACGTTTCAAAATATCTTAGTTGAAATCCCACATCGAAAAATGAATTAATGAGGCCTCTATTTAAAATAAAGAGTGGAAAGTATGAAGATTACCGAAAATAACACATACTAGGGTTCTATGTAAGAAAATATGGATATGGAGGAGAAATCTAACAATCAATTATCTGATGGAGAGTGGTAGAGAACATGGGTATGAAAAGGCCAACAATCCCAAAGCCATAAATTAGTGATGATTTAAGGTACCATCTAGGGAAACATTTTTGTTCTAAGTTCCTTTTATTAATGTTGAGGAATTTATTTATGAGATTGACTAAGATCATAAGGAGATATACTTACTTTATAATTAGAGTTTTATCCATTAATAAATTTCTACCACAAACTCATCTTTCACTCTAAAAGATAATAGAATGTAAAAAAAATTCTATTTACACTATTCGTATAGGGTTCCAAAATAAACGAATTTATAATTCATCTACAAGATCTTTTAATAAAAACTACATTATTTAATCCAGGACATCTCGTGGGCCAATGGTAGGTGATACACCCTTGTCGCCCTTCGGTTGCGGGTTCAAGTCTCGCAGCCTTGCCGGACGCGACGGGTTGCCGCCCGACCTCCGGGTTGTCCTTTTATGGAAATCCAAAATAATCCAAACTAGAACTATCCAAAATACTTCTATCCAAACTCACAATCCAACATTTATAAGGAAGGTAAACATAATATAGATCCTTTTTACCCCGTAATAGCATATGAATACCTTCATCATGTATTACCATATTCCTTATTGATTACATTCATGTTCCCTTATTCCATATAGAATGCTGGATATACTTCATTAATCCAAAAATGTTTTAAACCCCAACAATGATGGAATATACAAATCATTAATCAGCTTCAAGTTAGTCAATAATATCCAATATAATTTATCCAAATCAATCATGTATTATTCTAAAATCACCACCTCGGTATCTGAACCATATTATGGTTTATCTTTCTCTCAACCATATATTTTCCAAAAATTTATCTTGCTATTGAGTCACTTTTCTTTGTTCCACACAATCTCAAGTCCTTAATGAAATAGTACTGCAGTACAATCCTTATATACTCCATAATTATTATAACAAGTACATTGTTGATACTACACTCAATTGAAATTATCAACATAAGAACTCTAATCATTCCTCTTTATCTGTGGTAGTATCATAACTTTATTATTTTCCAATAGCATCATTTGTGGCATAGTCTGATGACTGGGACATAGGTTCGCGTAGTGTCCAAACTCCTTGCAAATGAAGCATTGTACATTTGAAACCATTTTCTTACCCTTGCAGTCATGTACTTTGTGCCCTTTACCTCCACACTTATAACAAACTCCCATTCCTTTTAGGCAATTTCCAGGGTGTTTCTTTCCACAGTTACCACATATGGGAAAATTATTCTTTTCCCTCTTCCCTTTATCCATTTTTCTCTCTTCCATCCTTCTATTCTCTTGCTTCCCTTCAAAGCCATAGGACTCAGTAAACTCTTTACTTATCTTATCAACACATGATATTATTTCTTCATATGATGATAATACATGGGAGACTATTTATCTTATCAATTCTAGCTTAAAACCATGAAAGATATGATCCTTCCTTCTCTTTGGATCATGTGCATTTCTGGAGTTCTCATTCCTTCTACTGGGCGCCATTTCTATACCATGGAATAAACTAGATCAGTTTATGAATCAAAACACATAATCCCATACTTATAAAACACTTAACATAAATTGAACTATTTATGGATATAATCCATAATCATAAAAATGTTTTCTTTGAGGAAGTATATACTCATAAACCCTTCATAATGATTTGTAAAGAAAATGAGAGTTATCCTAAGCATATCCCCCGGGAGTGTCGTAACCAAGAGTGCAGCAAGGCCCGTTGTCGTGCACCAGTTCCCGTTCGAGTCTAGCTCAAAGCGGTGTTTTCGGGTTTTACCCCTAGGTACATCTGTGCCAGAGCCGCCTCTACCTGCTCGTATCCAGACATGGATTTTTTGCTCGGAAAACTCACAAAATCTCTACAATACCAAAATTCTAGGAAGTTCTTCTATACTAATCCTCAATGTTCATCTTAGGTCTACGTGCTCTAATCAGAGTTTATCTAAATCTAGCTTCCAAGGTTTGTACTAAACTTCCTCTGATACAAACTGTAACGCCCCGACCCCAGTTACCCAGAGTCGGTGCATTATTACATAACATTGGCATGATCACAAGAAAGATCAAATCTCGAAAGACCGATTGGTTTAGTAGCCTTGGAAACACTAGATATATTCATAAGTTTTACATTACATAATTAAACGAAAGACTACTACAACAACATATTGTCTCCATAATCCACACTCATATCCCCACATAATATCCCTGCAGTTCATTCATAACTTACTTCTTCACTTCCTGGGAAAAATGAAACATAGAAAAGGGGTGAGCTCAAATGCCCAGTAAGGATAACAATATAGCGGAAACTTTCATAAATAAGAATAAACTTTTAAGGCAATGTATAACTAAAACAAAAGCCTTTCAAACATGAACTTTCAACATGGTATGGCATAAATAAAATGAAATAATGCCATTTACTTATTCACATGGATATTCTACTAATCGAATAATCACATGCAAAAATCAATAACCACTTTCATAATGTTGGAATGCATAATGCCAGTCTATCATAACCACATAGCCAAGGCCTCGTGCCAAGACTACAAATAAGATTTTGTCAAGGCCTTGTGCCAAGACACTAGTTTGTCTCATGAGACCTACCGATGCATCGAGGAGCTATAGCGGGCTCCACCCGTCACATATTAAGTCCAATGCATTCCCATATGAAAAGGTTTAAACATAACATAAACATTCGTATTAAAACTAGCATACGAAATGTCAATAATTTAACCATAAACTATGAATGGTATAAAAATAGCACATCCACAGTCAAACATACCACAAAACTTTCAATACAATATAGAAGCTTTGTATTACAATAAATCAACTTCAAATAAGCGTAAAATCCATCAAAGGATGTTGACATAGATGAAATCAAAATTCTTTTTAAAGAAATATCTCTTTTTATTTTGAAATCATTTAAGATCCATATAAAATAAAACATTTTCTTTGAAAATATTCTTATAAGTTTGTAAGGGAGGCTTTGAAGATTTTATAACGGCGGAAAATAGACGCACCCGCCGTATAAGTAAAAAAAAACATTCTTACCTTAATTCTGTCGAAAAGGTTAAAAAGGACCTTGTTTTGAAAACGACCGAAAGATTCCTTTACAAACCTATTATAAAAGTCAAAAAGGGTATAAATGACTTTAACTCATATTCTAGTAAATAGTAAAAATGTTTTGAAATACATTTTTAAGAAACATGGATGTGGATGATAAAGAGATCCCAGTAGATTATTACGTATAAACAACCTCGGATAATGAAGAGATTGCGAAATAAACCCTTACCTTGTACTTTTCGTTGGTTGGGGTAGGTTAACCTCCTGAATAATGGTGAAATAATTGTTATTAAATTATACAAGAATCATATACATTAATATGATATCATATATGATCTTTTAATATTGATTTGATAATAATATCTTAGTATTATCGTTGTTTCGGGTGTTAACTTACTTGTTTTCTTTCATATGTTTTGTTACGTAAGACATGTTTGTAAAGGATAGGTTGTATATTATTCATATCCAAAATTATATCAAGTCCTTAAACATCATTTTTAAATCATCAAATGATAATTATACTTTAATGGTTACGATGGAGAATGAATCTCATCGCGTTCGTGGAGACGGTAGTCCGTACGTACGCACGAGCGATAATATCATTCTTTTGATATTAAAATAATATATAAATGGATGGTATATAATATATACAGAATCATTAACATGTTATATTTATTATTTACATGAGTTACACATCATTATTATACCCATCCAAATAATATTATATTGAATAACAATTACACCACGACGTGGAGACGGTAAGCCGTACGTACGCACGTATGGTGACATGTTATTCAAAGGGTGGATAGAATACTGAATATGGTTGTACCATATTTATAATAACATCACAGTATATGTGAGATACTGGATTTATTATTTTAGAATGGTAAGAACAAAGGAAGAAGAAGTGGAAGAAGAAATGAACTTGGAGAAGGGTGGTGAAATCATTACCTCTTCTTCGGGTTCCTCCTTTTGATTTGATCAAAAGGGCTCCTTAGGTTGGCTTTCTGATCAAACTAAGGCCTCTAGGTTGTAGTGAGGGATGTTGGGAGAGTATTTGGGCAGAGTTTGGCCGAACCAAAAGGCTTTGAAGGTGTGAAGAAATGGGAAGGAGGAGTTCCCTTTTATAAGAGGGGTGAGGGGCACCTTTGGAAAAGCTAGAAATATTAATTTATAATAAATTCATATTCGGTTTCTAATGGCTCCAAAGTTGATTATTCAAAGGTTAAGGTGGGGATAAGTCTAAAACCACTCAACCAATAGAATTTAGACAGGTTTGGGTACTTATATTAACCTTATCTTTAAGTATTAACTCTAAGTTAATTAGTTTCACTTTTACAATGTCTCTTTGTATTTTATATAATATGGTTAATAAACTTACTATATACATCCAAGAGACCCCCAAGTGGTCATTAATGATGAACCTATCATGATATAAGTCTCTTGGCCGAACCTTAGATTTTTAGGAATTTAATATCAATTAATAATATAATATTTGTTTTAAGAACTCTTTTTTGTCAATTTTGATACTATTCAATAGTTGATTTTTTTGAAACTCATAACAGATTGATTACTTTGAACAAAGTCAATTAAATCAATCAAAATATATCATATTATCCTATCAAATTAGTTTAATTCATTAAAAGTTTCATATTATATTTATTTGGGTATTTATAATATCAATTATTTTAATTTTTCACTATTATAGTAATTACTGCACCATCATTGTGTCATAAATAAAATAAATTATTTAATGTCTAAAAATTATAAATAAACTATAATTATGTAGTAAATATTTTTATCTTTCTAATAAATATTTATAATCTAAAATCCAACATATATAACACTATGTAACAATTGTTTCTCTAAAGGATATATGGTTGTGTCATTTTTGTATTTATTTTAACTAAATTAAAATAAAGTGTCATTATCACTTACAAGTGGATCCATGGGGTACCAAAATAGACCCAAAGATTCCCATGGTCGACCATGTATCAAACAGTAGGGTTAAGACACGTTTTAGGGTAATTTAGTATTATTATAATATTATTTTTTTAACCCTTATTTACCGGATTTACCCTTAACCATGGTAAATAAAATATTTACCGCAGTAATTTTTCAAAATGTCTAAAAATAAAAGTTACCTATTTACACAATTTGAACATCCTGATTCCAAATATGGAATCCATTTTCCTGAATTCAAAACACAGAAGTGGAATAAATTAATTTAAAATTAATTCCCGCTGTCAAAACAAAAAGCGTGTTTTTAAGAGATAATAACTATCAAAAGATTGACACTTGTTTATGTTCGGTTTAATTGTAAAATTATGTCCAATGACCAACATTATATTAAATGGTAAAAATATATTGTAAATATACTTTAAAACCACTCAAATTCATAATTTATCACTATTAATTATTTTGATTAAAAAAGTTGTTTTTAATTAAAATTTAGTAATTTTCATTATTCATCAAAATATGAAAGTTATCCGAAATGTACCAAAATTTCACCTTAGGCTAAATTCGATATTCCGAATCCAAAAATGAAGTCCATTTTCAAATATAAAATATATATAATTTTAAAAAGTAGGTATTACTATTCATAACGGCTAGTTTGATTGGTTGTGGTGTGTGTTAAAACTCAAGGTTGCGTACAACACACGCTACTGTATTATTCAAAGAAAGTGTATCGTGGAAGCTTGGGATGTTTCATTTTAAATTTTTGATGTCCCCATTTAGTCAAAAAGTTTAAAATATTGTATTTAAAAAGGGTTCACTATTAAAAGTTGATAAAAGTGCAATACTGAAAATGAATTTGTCCTTGCATTATATCTAAGAAACTCATAATATGGATTCTAAAATTATAAGGATTATATAAAGTTTAAAATTTAGATAATACTATTCATAACCTCTTTTGAATGGCTTTTTTTTGTAAGTCATGGTGTGATTGAACTCAGTGTTGTGTGTAGTGCAAGTTATTGAATTATTTTGAAGAAATAACACACTATGAAATCTTGGGGTGTTACATTCTATGTACGATAGCATACTCAACACACAACAACAGGTTTCTTTGAAATCCTACGTTGCACACAACTTTAATTTATAACAAAAAATAATATATTAAAATTATTATTTTAAATGGTAGTTAATGCCAAGAAATTGTATTTGTGGAAATGAATAGAACTAACTAAAATATAACTAATCATGTTTTTTAAATGTTTTTATATTTATCCAATAAATTTTGGAGACTTAAAATAAGAATGAATCCAATTTTACGTATGAAATACACTAATATTCTTCAAAAGGTTGATTTACCTATTTTTTATGGAGAACCCATTTTAAATATATTTTTTTTCACTTTAATATGTTCAATTTTACAAAATAAACTTCTTCTTTATAATAAGTGCCTCAAAATTTACTTTGGGTCAAATTTTGGTATTTTTTTGATAAATTTTATATTTTTGATGAATACTGACAAATACTACATTTTAATTCAGAACTAACTTTTAATATAATTTATTCATATGAATAATCCATAATTTTAAATGGAAACGATGTATAATTATATTATGTTTTTTTATTTAATCTAATGTTTTTCAATTAATGTTATTTCACATTGATATTCGACATAAACACATGTCAATATTTTGATAGTTACTATTTATAAAAAACACATTTTTGGATTTGACAATGTGAAATAAATTTAAATTAATTTATGAAACTTATATGTTTTGATTTTTCAAAAATGAATTCAATTTTGGAATCATTAGGTTTAAATTGTGTATATAGGTAACTTTTTCTGACATTTTGAATAGTAATTTCATTAAATATTTTATTTACCATTGTTATAGCGTAAATCTGGTAAATAAGTGTTAAATATAATATTATAATAATATTTAATTACTGTAAAACGTTTCCTAAACATATTGTATGAATCATTACCAACCATGGGATTCATTGGGTCGATTTGGTTACCCCATGAATCCACATTTAAGTGAAAATGACATTTTATAAAAATTAATTTAATGTTAAGGAATATCTAACATAAAATTATATCTTTTAGTAAATAAATTATTATATGGGGTTATTTAAGTGAGAGTTTTGACTATAAATATTCATTATAAATATAAAAATATTTACTACATCATTTTATTTTATTTTTAATTTTAGACACTATAAATAAAATTATTTATGACACAATGCTGATGTAGTGATTACCTTATTAATGAAAGAGGTAAAGAAATGAGATTGTAAATATTAAAATAAAGTTATTTTGAAACTTTTGTTGTCATAAAAGAATTTTATGGATGCGTATAACATGTTATATTTTTATTAATTTATATTGTTATGTATATCTATGTTGTTATATATTTTTTAAAAGTCTTGATATGAATAGTTTTTAAATTGACATAAATGATTTTTTAAAATAAATATTGTTTTATTAAATTGTAAAATAATTATAAAATTATAATATGTTTCAAACTGACATTTGTAATATTAAAATATTCATTAATTATCCATTTTGGGGTATCTAGGCATTTTATTGTAAATATATTAACAATATAGTTTGAATATATAATAGGACATTGTAACTGTTAAATTAGTTATCTAAGGGTTAAAGAAAAAAATATAAGGTTAATTTTATGACATAAACACATATAAAACCTATTGGATTAAAGTATTTAGATCCATAATAATCTTATATTAGACTTTAATAACTTTTTAACCATTATAAATTGAAAATAAATTTATAATAAAATAATTTTTCTAGATTATTCTAAATAGTACCTCCTCCCACCAATATAACGACATCACCTATAACCCATTAATCACACCTATAAAGCCCCTACACACATCCAAAATCTTCTCCATGAATCTCCCAATATCCCTAATATCCTCTTAGAATCACTACATTTGAATGTATGAAATCTAGGAAACCCTTTGCACTCAAATAAAATGAAGATACCTGATTTAGAGGTAACACATTCACTCAAGTTCCTTAATTTTATTTTTCTTCTCCACTCCCAATGATCTAATTATTCATTGATTACATTAAAACAAAAATATCCTCCATATACTGGGGTTTTGTTATGTTATGTGTTCAATATAAACTTACACACACATCCATCTAATGGATTTAGAACATATGGTTTCTGTGGGTTGTGAACTACTACCTCAATAAACAATGATTTTTCAATCTTCTCCAATCATTTCCTATGGTGGCCATTATGATGGAAATGTATTTAGATGATTTTATTCAGATTATATGGTATCAATTTTTCTAAATTTTTTATTTAAATCATACCTTTATTCTTTTCATGATGTGTAAACATGATAATTTCATTTGAGGAAGCGCGGATTACCACCCCCTCAAAGTGATATGACACGTTCATTCCATACATGGAACATATAAAGGATTGTTCTAATGAAATTATGTAACATATATAAAATATTATATTACATATTAATTATAATATACTTATGTTTTATTATGTTTTCATTCCATTAAAATTGAAATAGAAATCAAAGTAGCGTTCATGCGTATGTGCAGCTTACCGTTTACATGAACAATGTATTTCATTTTCATATACACAAATGTTATTAACTATTATAAATATATATATAATGGATCTAAATAAAAATATACTGGATATATATGATATTTAAATCATGAAAAAAAACATAAGATATTTGACTTTTGACCACATGGACAATTTGTAACTATAAAATGTTCAATTATGAATTAAGTTCCAAACATCGACAAAATGTCTGATATGAACAGAAATAATAAACTAATTATTGTTTCAATGTAATATTTGATAAAAAAGTAATAATAAACATTAAAAATTTTCTGAATCAATTAGAAAATAACTTAATTATATTATTCTGGAATAACAAGGAATATACGAGACAAGTCAGACTCGAGGAAAGGGAACTTCATAAACCAATTTCCATTCATTGGGTGGATATTTTACTTCTTCTCATGCTATGATTTTGTGAGAAATGAATTTTGATATCTTATATTTCATTTATACTTTCTTTATGTGTAATTATAGTTAATGCACATAATTAATCTATTTTATTTACAAAATGATATTTGTAAGGGATCATTTCAGCCACCTATTTTTCTTAAATACTACTTTTATGTAATGTCTTTTAATTTATATTTTCTTATGTTGGGGTATGTTATTCTATATCCTTATTTCTATATATTTTATGTCCAATTGATGAGATACTGTTTTCTCTCTCGTATACTCATATTCGGATTTTTTATGTGATGATTTGGGGCTGCTGAATTTTCATAAGGGACTTAGTATCAATCATATTTCATTGAAGAATATATTGATTTAAACATGGCATGATTTTATATGGTTTATAAATTAGTTTGACATTCAATTTCATTCAAATGGATTATTTTTTATATGTAACATTTTACTAAATGAAAAAGGGAATATTTATTTTTAACGTACGCGGTGACAATGAAATTTCTACCACCAGAAGAATTATTTGATATTTGGCTTCCTTAATAATCTATAATGATTTAAAAAGAAAATTAAATACCATATACTAATTCGACGTATTTTGGTATTTTTTTTGATAATCGAATGATTATGTGAAAATATTCAACTGATATCTTGTGATTACCGTGTAGAAATGTTATCTCTACGTTATGTTTGTTCATGTGTTATGATTATGCTATGGTTCATGGGAATTTTTATGTATTTGGGTGGTTCTGTGATAAACCTAGTGTGGGTGATCCCATGATTTTTTCCAATGCATTAGGAAACATCATTGAGGTAAGCATTAATGTTTCTCCTAAAATATTTATGGAATATACTTTGATGGGTATTCCAAACATAACTCCCTATGTAGATGTGAACATTACAGTCTAAGTTTGATATGGATGCCACAAGATACCTTTTCAATTGATGATTTCTATGTGTTATTCATAAATCTTATGATTTCGTGATGTATGTTAAAGAGATTATGTGTTTTATGTATTGATGGACTAATGTTTTATTTATTTATTTTATGCATCACTTACAGAGATTTTATGCTCATTCCATGTTTTTCAAATGTTCTTCACATGGAATAAAGATGAATAGGGTCAAGGATGAGATCAAGGAAAAGTCATGTAGTCTAAAACATGGATGTAGACATGTTTCTTTTTTTAACAGTTTTTGTTTTATAAATAGTGAATAGTGATTTGAAGTGTTTACGTTTAATATTCAAGTTGTTATGTATAAGTTATGAGCTTATTCCCTAAATCTCAAAACATGAAAAGATTCTCAATGTGAATTATTAACTTAATTCAAGATTGTGTAATGTTTAAGGCTGGGACCTTATACCTAGATCATGAATGAAGTAGGTCTTGGAAGCTCAAAAAAGCAAACCCATGAGGAATAAAACATTGTCTCCATCTGGCGATGGGAGTGTGTCTGCAAATGGGATTCTCCCAAAAAATCCATTTTATTTATCTTATATTTGTAATATAATTATATATCATTTAATGTATAATCTATATAATATAAATATATCTCTGTAAAAGAATATTCTTATAAATATGTAGCTAATCGTATCAATGTTTGTATCTATAAATATAATAATAAAAATATTATTATATATTTATATATTTATTTTTATAATCATTTATGTATATATATATTTATATTGATATATTAATTTCTATATAAATATATGTATATTAATGTTTTAAATAATATATAAATTTTTATGTATAATTCCAAGAAAACACACACACACATGTACATCGATATAGTAAATCTATATTACTATAGAAATATTATTTATAATAATTACAATTATATATTTTTAAATTAATTTATATATACAAAGATGGGAATATATGTGTAATTATATTAAAAATTAATAATTTTGTCTATATATATATATATATATTTATACTCACAAACATTAATATGAATACCAATATATTATCTATCAATTATCTAAAATATAGATAGTTATATAAATATATATAATAGTTTTCATTTTTCAAACATATGTTATGGCTATTATTTATGTAGTTAATTTATTAAAGGTATATTATTAAATAATTATGTATATAAATTAATAAATATATGTATATTAGATTATAAATGTTTATATATTTTAAGAGGTTTGTATACATGTTGAACCTACTAGACAATTAGATAGGGTGTTTACCATATTTCATTTTTTTCTTCTTTACAAATATTCGGTGAAAATAATTCTCTTTTTATTTAGTAGAGATTACTATTGAAGTGTCCAAAAGAATCTTGGTAGATTCGAAATAGAGTCCATAACCATCTCTAAATTTGGAGTTTGAACTGGGTTGTCAAGTCTACTGGAATAGGCCATGTTCTAGTGGAACTTTCAA
Organism: Viscum album; assembly: GCA_963277665.1. Taxonomy (NCBI): domain Eukaryota; kingdom Viridiplantae; phylum Streptophyta; class Magnoliopsida; order Santalales; family Viscaceae; genus Viscum; species Viscum album. Next base: position 967,306,558 of record OY728129.1, read on the forward strand.
TATTCCACTAGACTAGATGACGAAGTTAAAAAAATTGAACTCGAGATATAGTTTTCTAAATGGAGTGTAACATCCCAGATCCAGAAGCCACTCAACGGGTGCCCCGAACCCAGTTGGTCAAATGAACTCAAGCGCATCTCCACAAACGCCAGAGGCTACCGACAAGCAGATAAGGCCCAGGTCTGATAGTGGGGAAACAATGACCTCATTTTTCAAAGTGTAGAGCAGTGGAAATGATAAATAACATACAACATTGGAAGTAGTAAACAATATACAACTGAAATGTACAATTGAAGTAAAAGAGTACCATTAGTCATATATGTAAAGATGTAGCATTTCTCAAATTCTATGAATGCTATCAGAACAGGATACATTGCAATACAATGCAACACAACCCAAAGTACATGGTACAACCAAAAAAAAAACAATGTAGAGTAAACAAAACGCACCAGCATCGCAAGACAAAGCTCAGTCCCATGCTCTCCTACTCCTCTTCTACAATATTGAACCTATATAGGGACCCTTTCTCGAGATGAAACCTATAGAAATATTGTCTATCTAGGCCATAGACATAACCCAAATAGGGTGTGGGAAAAAAATCCTAGTAGGCACCCACCAAAGTACCGCTCCCAACTATCAGTGAAAATTTGCAACAGTAGTGTTCAGACATAAATACATTAAACTAGTAAGTACTCAAAAGTAACTATCACTACCATTTTAATTTCCATTTTTATTATTAATTATAACCTCCAAGCTTGTGCTTCGTCTTCGAAGGCACAACATCAAAAATCACCACAGTGAATACAAGAAATTAACAATGTCCTCAGCCATACCAAACCTTACCCTTAGGTAATCAGAATTTTACCCTCATGCTAACAGAACCACACCCTCATGCTAATCAAAATCATGCCCTCAGGTGATTTCCCTTAGGCATAAAAAATATTTCCCTCATGAATACGAGATAATTCCCTAAGGCACAGAATCAACTGCCCTCAGGCATATGAAACATTTCCCTCATACTAAATGAAACACTTTCCCTCAGGCTTGACAAACACATTCCCTCTGGGTAAACAAGAAACCAGGTAGATACCAACACATAAGAAAACAATTATATACATTTTCACTCAAGAAACTCAAGCATGATAAATCACATAATACCCTTGGGTATCCTTTCCAAACGGCTCAACAGAGGAACGCACCCCTGGGGTGGTCCCAGATCCAAGCAATGATCTCAAACAACAGTTTTAATTTATCGGAAGATTATCTATGCAATTTTAAATATCTTTCAGAAAAGGCCTCATCCATACGACACCCCAACCATGGGTTCATAGCACAATGGAACAAAATTTGAACACAACAGTTGAGAATAAAAATCAGACCACCATCCTTGATCGCCCCTGATTGGTATACCTGAAGGATGCCTCCCGAATTGAACAAGAACGACGTAGATCAGGGATAAACATTCACTAATTCAAACCCAAATAATATTCCCTTTGGAAATAATTGGAAAAAACCACTCAAGGAGAAGGAAGGGCTTACTCGTACGGTCCCATAGTGATCTACAGAGGCGTAATCAGATTCCCGGTGCCCGATCATGTGATCCTCCAAGGTTCGGTCATCCTCCTGAGCTCCAAATGGCGGTTCTGCCTCCTCTATCGAATTGGGAGGCTACTGCCTATTTTAAGTAAAATTTCAAGAATAAACGGCATGTACTCTCAATTACACATGGTGTAATTTTCATTTTTTTAAAAATGTTCCACCATCGGCTTCTTTCTAGCGCGGAATTGTTCATCTGTCGACATTAGTACACGACGTGTATTTCTGATTACACTGCATGCACGGTCGCTCTGCTGAAGGCTGCCTCCACCACCTTAATATTCACATTCTGAATGATTACATGATGTGTAAATACTATGTACATAGTGTGTAGTCAGGTTTTACACCCTTCATCACCGACATTCCTACACGCATTGTGTACTCATCCCATAGGGGAAAAGAACATGGCATGTGGAAAAGTACATGGCGTGTACCCACAAAATTGGGATTCTTCCAAATTTTATTTACTTTCTCAAAAACACTTATGGAAAAGGGAATAGAAGAAACTCGTACCATAATAATAAGAACCAAGTTTGTACAAACTTCTTCCCTTAGAGCAATTCGTCACTGAATTTCCCTTCCAAGGGTGGCGAAGATACATCTATGAACAACTCTGGCCACGGAGGACGTACGTTAGTCTCCTGCTCCCAGGTTTCATCATGCACTTGGCCATGGTGCCATAGCACCTGTATGAGAGGAACTGACCAGGGTCAGAGAACCTTCATGCTCCTATCAACAATACGAATCAGATGCTCCTCAAAGGATGCATCAACCTGAAGCTCAACCTTCTTGGGCTGAAAAACATGATATTGGTTTGAATTATTGAGACGCAGTTGAGATACTTAGTAGACGTTGTTCATGGCCTCGTACCTCTAAGGTAACTAAAACTGGTAGGTACCAACTCGACACTCTCCAGGATCTAAAATGGCCCCACACTACTCGGTGAAAGTTTACCCTGTCTCATGATCCTCATGTGTCCCATCCTCAATGAAACACGCACAAAAACCTGATCCCCGACCACAAACTCCAAGGGTCGTCTTTAGAGTTCAACAGAAGATTTATAAAGAGACTATGCAATATACATCTGCTTATGAATCAACTAGACCTACTCAAAAGTATCCTGCATGAGACATGGTCCCAGTAAAGCTACCTCACCTACCTCCAACCTGCACAAGAGTGATCAGCATGGACTTCCATATAATTCCTGGTAAGGTTCCATCTCAGTAGATTCCTGATAACTATTATTGACATAAAATATAACTAGGGGTATTTGCTTCTCCCAGGACCCCCCAAAGTCTATGACACATGCACACATCATGTCCCCTAGCACATCTATCGTACGCTCTGACTGGCCATCGGTCTGAGCGTGGTAAGATGTTCTCAGAAGCACCTGTGTACCCAGTTCCCTCTGAATACTTTTCCAGAAATGACACATAAATCAGGAATACCTATCATAAATGATAGAAAGAGAGACCCCATGAAGACGTACATCCTCACAGATATACAACTTCTCAAGCTCGTCAACACTGAAGGTCTCTTTGATCAGAAAAAAGTGAGCTACCTTCGTATGTCTGTCGACAACAACCCACATGGCGTCACTGCCATGAGGTGAACTCAGTAACATGGTCACAGAATCCATTGGGACATTATCCCATTTCCATTCCGAAATGGGTAACTACTAAAACAGTTTAGCTGGCCTCTAATGCTCCACCATCACCCCCTGACAGGTGGAACATCTCGTAGAAAAACTAGCTACCTCTATTTTCATACCTGGCCACCAATATTAACGACTCAAGTCACAATACATCTTGGTGACTCCAAGATGAACTACCCAAGCTGAAGCATGAAACTCATGCATCAGCTTCTCGCGTATATCCCATATAATCTACACTCGTCCATGGATACAAAATACCTCATCATCACCTATCGTCATACCAGGAGGAGGGTCCTCACATTCCACCGAACCCTGTAGAACTAGTCCTTCTGAATCTGACATTTGTCTCATCATCACTCTATCCAGGAGGGTAGAAGTCATAGCTCTGTAAGAAAGATAGTTTTTCCCTTGACTATCTTGCACCTTCAAATGCATCTCAGATAACAAAGTCAAAGGTTGCCAATCACTACTGGCCTTATTAACTACCTGTATATGAGTCTTCCTGCTTAGTGGATCAGCAACTGTGTTACCCTTTCTAGGTGTATAGGAAAGATCGATGTCGAAGGATTGAAGGTATTCAACCCAACTTCGCTGTCTCAAATTCAGATCAAGTTGGGTAAATATATACTTTATAATTTTGTGGTCCACTAACACCACAAAATGTTCTCCCAAGAGATAATGTATCCAACATCATAAAACATGAACAACTGCAGCCAAATCAATATCATTCGTCGGGTAATTCCTCTCATGCGGCCTCAACTGCTGAAACCCATACACAACAACATGATCGCAGTGCATCAACACTTCTCCTAGCCCAATACATGACACATCACAGTAAAATATATGGCTCTACCCTTTCTCTAGAAGTATCAGGACTGGTGTTGATTTCAAGGTTCCCTTCAGCTTATGAAATTCTATCTTGAAATCTTTTGACCAAATGAACCTCCCCCCATTCTTAGTCAAACCCATCAATGGTGCTGCTAAGCTGGATAAGTCCTGTATAAAGTTCGTGTACTAACCAGCGATCCCCAAGAAAATCTGTATATCAAACATGTTCATATGATGCTCCCAGGAAACTACTACTCTCACTTTCTCTGGATCCACCACAACTCCTGCCACTAGGATGGTATGACCCAGGAAGTGTATCTAGTCAATCCAAAAGTGGCACTTTGAGAGCCTAGCATATAGTCGATGATCTCTTAGTGTACTCAGTACGATCTCAAGATGGTTGTAATGGTTGTGTCGAGTGTGAGATTACAACAAGATATCATCCACAAATACAGCCACAAAAGAATTCTAATAAAGGTGGAACACACGATTCATCAGGGAAATGAAAACTGCTCGTGTGTTCATGAGTCTGAACGGTATAACCATGTACTAGTATAGGCCATATCTACTCCAAAATGCTGTAAGTAGTATGTCTGATGGTCTAACGCGCAACTGTTGATATCTGTATCTCAAGTCAGTCTTCGAGAACACCCTTGCTCCCCAAAGTTGATCAAAATGATCATCAATCCCTGGTAAGGGATATCAGTTATTAACCGTCAGCTGGTTCAGCTTCTAATAATCCAGACAGAGTCTGAGGGTACCATCCACATTTTTTCGCAAAAAGGACCAATGACCCTCAAGGAGAAGTACTAGGTCTGATAAGACCCTTTGCCTGAAACTCCTATAACATCCTCTTGATCTTTTTCAACGTAGTTGTATCCATCATATAAGGGGTAATGGACACCGGTGTTGTTCCTAGAACAATAGAAATAGAGAAATACACCTCTCGCTCTAGAGGAATACGTGAAATGTTGTCTGGAAAGACATCCCTTAAATGATAAACTACTGGTGGGAAATTCTCCTAACAAGTACCTTGATCATCTAGATATATGATTGCAATCTGGGTTGTCGCTCCACCACTCCCACGATGCTCAGGTCCAGCTCGACTCGCCTGTGCATCCCATTCACCATTGTATAGAAACTTTCTGCTCTCTGGTGATGTGAAACTCACCCTGTGATGATAGAAATCCACAAAGGCTTAGTTGGGCACCAACTAGTCCATCCTGAGAATGAAATCATAACTCATCATCTTTAAGACATTGAGGTCCCCTAGAAAGTGACACCCAATATACTCTAGGGGGCACTCCCTACACTGATGCACAAAAACTTTTCTAGTTACCATAAAAGTTTCTAGCGTCATAACATCAGAAGAAGAAGAAACACAGAGCCCAAGGCTCTCCACAACGACTATAGATATAAAACTCTATTTATTACCAGTATCGAAAAGTGTAGAAGATAAAACAAAAGCAACTATAATAGTACCTCTGACAGTGGAAGGTCTGGGTTCCTGCTCATGTTGGGTTTATTGCACTGCATATGCCTGCCCAGTGCCACGTCCTGCGACACTGCCAGGCTACCCTGAGCTGACCTACCCTGCTGCCTCTAAGATCCCGGTGTCTGGCTACCACGATCATGACCACCATCTCTGCCAGCACGCCATGATGTATTCTAGTTTCCCGACTGGTAATTAGCTATTGGTCCTTCTCTCGCATGTGGAGTATACACAAAACCCCTCTCACTAGCCACTGGTAGAAACGCCCTGCAAAAGTGCTACAGATGACCCATATTGCCGCATGCTCAGCACTCCACTGGTTCTCAGAGACACTGAGGTCTCTTGTGCCCCTCTCTACCACACTGGTAGAAAATGTCCTAGCCACCTGAGGAAATTATATATCTAGTACTACCACCGTGAGAGAAATCCATCTGTCTCTTCCTCTTACCAGTAGAAATAGTACCAGAAATTGGTGTTGAACTGCCATGGACCACACCACTAGCCTGCCATAGGTTCTGATCTGTAATGAGTGCCAGGTTCACAATAGCATGCATAGTACAATACCTAAAAATGTTTACTAGTGCTTGGATGTCATATCAAAGACCATCCTCAAAGCGTCTAGCCCTCAACTCCTCCTCACCCACCAGAACGGGTGTAAAATGCTAAAGCTCGGTGAAGTGTGTAGAATAATACATCACTAACATGGAACCCTAATGTAGGTTCATGAACTATCTAGCTCGATATTCCCTCAGAATATCCGGGAAGAAGAATTCATAGATGATTGCATGATAATATTCCCATGCCATGTCTCAGTGATGATCGGTTTAGGGGGTAACATCCTAGCACCTCTTGGCGGAATCACGTAGCATGTATGTAGCGATCTTGACCCTCAGTCTAGGAGGTGTCTCAAAATGCATGAAAATAGTCTACAAAGAACCCAGACATGAATCCACACCCTCGGCCACCATATCTAGAAAACATAGGTGGCTGCTGCTGCTGGAAGATACTCATCTGCTCTGCCATAGATGTGGTGGCCAGCGGTGCTCCCTGCATGGTCTGCATGAACTGCATGAAGCCTTCACGGAACTGAGCCTCCACGCTTGTGTCTAGTATAACAGTTGGTGCCTTATCTAGAACTGCTGTAGGATCCACTGCTAGCCCATGGACAACCATCTCATGAGTATAAACGTCGCCTCTATCCTGGTGAACAACTGATGTTCGCCTCGACAGTGTGACTCAACAAGGTCAAATCAAACCTCAGATCAAGATTTATCCAAGACTGAAAACTAGGAGACCAAGAGGAGATCGGGAGAAAGAAATCATTAATGATTTACAAAACCTGACTACCCAGCGTGTATAAATACAAAATGGTGTGTAATCATAGTCCATTCACATGGGCATGTACTCCAGCTATAACTAGTCATGTAACACCCCAAACACACAACGTTTCTTCTGAATACATGATGTGTACATGAATCCTTATTCCCTGCCCAAGTCCTTCTACACCGCTAATCCACACGGCTCCCCTAAAATAAAAGTAAATGTCGTGTCCCTCTGGCACAAGATTTGTACTCTACAAGCTTTCACTGGCCCGTGTTGTTCGTGACATGGCCTGTGTACCCAGGTCACACTACATAGTGTGTTTCGAAAAGACATGATGTGTTTAATGAATCCCCAGACCATCCCATGTATCTCGCTACATGGCTGGCTACATAGATGACTCTACACGACATGTTCCAGGAAGACACGACATGTTCTAGGAATAATAAAACCGAACTTTGTTGTTCATGAAACGGACGAGTACCTAGGTCAGACTAAACGGCGTGTTAATGGTAGACATAGTGTGTATGTCTTAAGGTTTTCTCCATCCGTGTTGTTAGTTACACATGAGGACACTGGGTCAACACTACACGACATGTAAAACCTGTGCACGAAATGTTTCCCTAAGCCATTCCCTACCCCGTGTCCCTGCCCACACAACCTATGACAGGGGAAGAGACTACACGATGTGTAATGAGGTTATACGACGTGTACTTAAGAAGTTTTCATTTTATCTCAAACAGAAGAAGACACAACATGTGTCCAGGGAACTACACGGTATGCCTATAGGGATTTCAAGACAGTAAGCCTCAAATAATACTTCGGAACCCAAAAAAAACACTGAACAACTCCTAATAACAAATTCCATTCTGTGAGGGCCCATACTCCAAGCGAATCAAAGTTTGTCATCTTACACATGTTATAACAACGTAAAGTCATCAATGATCCACCAAATTTCGGTTATTGAGGGACCATACTCCCCAAAAACCAAATTTTGGAGTTTATCATATCAATATTTCACACAATAATACCCTATCAATTAGTAGGTATTTATCAAGGAAGCTATCAAAACATCATGCTTTTCTAGCACAACAACTATCACAACATAATGCAATTTCTAATGCACCTACATGGCATGGAAAGAATGCAAGACATGTGATTTATAGAATGTTCCTAAATGATGTATGAGATGGAAAACCCCCATCTCATCTGGTTGAAACTAAATAGAAACCATTTATAAAATACAAACAGAACACTACAAGTGTGTCTCCAATGGTGAAAATCAAGTCAAATGTAAAATTTCCAAAATCGGAAAAATTGCAATAAACGAGGTATACTTGCTTTTTCCTGTACATGGTTTAGCTACTCCCTGGAACCACTTATTACTAACTACCATTCCCATAATATCTTTGACTAAGGCTTCAAATAGTATGTCAAAGAAAATAACCCCTCTGATACCACTTTGAAATATCCCGGATCCAGAAGCCACTCAACGAGTGTGCCAAAACCGGTTCGTCACATGACCTCAATGGAATTTCCCAAAATTCTAGGGGCTTCCGACTAGCAGTGAGGGCCCAATTTTGATAGTGGGTAAATGATTCCCTAATTTGTCTAAGTGCAGCGTAGTGGAAAAGATAAATAACATACAATTGTGGATGTAGTAAATAATATAAAACTGAAATGGACAACTGAAGTATAAGAAGACCAGCTGTAAAATATAGGATGATAAAGCATGTCACTAATTCTATGAATACAGCTAGAATAGGATACACTATAATACAATACAATACAACTCAATGTACAAGTTACATCCAAACAAAAAAATCAAAGTAAACAAAATGCAGAAGAATCACAAGCCAAAGCTCGGTCCCATGCTCACCTACTCCTCTAATACAATCATGTTCCTGTATAGGGACTATTTCCCCTATCGATTATTCCAACAATATAGTATGTTTGGGCTGAAGGAATGACCCAAACAGGATGTGAGAAATATATCCCCGTATGCACCCACCAAAGGCCCGTTCCTAACTGTCTGTGAAAATATGCAACCACAGAGTGAAAATGTAAATGCAATAAACTAGTAAGTAATCAAAAGTATCAATCACTTATAGATTCATTGAAATTTTAATTATTACATATCTCCTCCAAGCTTGGGATTTGGATTTCTAAGAACAACATCAAAAATCATGATAGTAAATACACAAAATAAACAGTGTCCTCAGACATTCCAAACCTTACCCCAGGTAATCAAAATCTTTCCCTCAGGATAACAGAACCACACCCTCAGGCTAATTAGAATCACACCCTCAAGATATTTCCCTTAGGAATCACTAATATTTCCCTCATGAGTACAGGATAATTCCCTCAGGCATGGAAGCAACTACCCTCATGCATATGAATCATTGCCCTCAGGCTAAATGAAACACATTCCCTCATGCTAAACAAACACTTTCCCTCATTCTAAACAAGCAGTCATGCCGAGTACAACACATATGAAAACAACTATATACATTTTCAGTCAAGAAACTCAAGAATGCTAAATCATAGAATACTCTCAAGTATCCTAGCCAAATAGATAAATAGAGGAATGCACCCCCGGGGTGTTCCCAGATCCAAGCAATGATCCCAGACAACAATTTTAATTTATCAACAGATTATCTATGCAATTCTAAATATCTTTCATCAAAGGCCTCAGCCATACGACACCCCAACCATTGGTGCGTATCACAAAGTTACACAATTTCAACACAATAGTTAAAAATAAACATCATACCACCAACCTCGATCTCCCCTGATCGGTATACATTAATGACGCATACCGAATCGTACAAGAATGACGTAGATTTGGTATAAATGTTAACTCATTTAGACTCAAATTACTTTCCTTAGGGAAATAATTTGTAAGAACTACTCAAGGAGAATCAACGTATTGCATGTACGGTCCCAACATGATCGACAGAGGTGGAATCAAATTCCCAGTGTGCGATCAGGTGATCTTCCATGGTTCGACCATCCTCCCAAGCTCCAAATGGCAGTTCTCCAACCTATCTCAAATGAGGAGGTTAATGCATGTTTTATCTAAAATTTCATGACTATACGACATGTAATTTGAAGTAGATGGCGTGTACTTTTCATTTTCTTTAAACTATTCCCCTGGTGGCTTCTTTCCACCGTGACACTGTTCATCTGTCGACATGAGTACACGACGTGTATTTCTGATTACACGGTGTGTACGGTCGCTTATCTGGCGGCTGACTCCACTACCTTACTTTACACCTGCCGACTGATTACATGGTGTGTAAATACTATGTACACGATGTGCAGTCAGTTTTTACACTATTCATCGCTGACAGGAATACACCCCTTGTGCACTAATCTCACATGACCATAGTACAAGGTTTGTGGAAAAGTACACAGCGTGTACCCACAAAATTTGGGATTTCCCCCATTTTCCTTATTTTCTCAAAAACACATAAGGAAAAGGGAAGATAAGAAACCTATTCATCAAGAATAAGAACCGAGTTCGTACATAATGTTTGGGTAATTGTATCTCGGATACATTGAGGATATTGGTAGGCGTTTTGGGTGAGCTAAACCTTTTTCCATTGATTATTATTTTCAAGTATTTTGAGTATAATGATTTGATATATTTTCCAAGTAAATAGAAAAAATAAAATTAATTAATAAACATGATATATCAATTAGCTGTGTGTAGACAAGATGTGGGTAATGAAAGTCCTAGAAACAATATAAATATATTTAATTGAACATTGGTAAATTTTTTAGACATTCTTATAAAGAATTATAAACATAAAATGAAATATGGCAACACATAATTTTGTTATACTATAGTTTTTGAAATTATCTGGTGATGGATGAACACAATGATAGGATTTTGGTGGAACCAATGAAACTAACTTATTAGTTTTAGAGAAATCAATAAATACATTGGTGTTTTAACGTTAATGAGGCCTAATGTTTGGTATTTGGTTTTTAAATTCATTGTATTTCAAAGCCTAGTTTTACTTCCCTCATATATTTTACCTATTGGAATACTATTTACTCAATGATAATTCTTTTTTTTCATCAATTTATTAAAAGTTTCCTAAAAAAGAGGAATATTTCATAACCATGTATATTTCTAGTGTTTTATTTTTATTGGATCATTCATTTTGTTCACAATACCTTTTTAAGAGTTATATAAGGTGTTTATTAGGATAATTAATATATGGATTAGTGTGATGAATCTGATTGTAGTTATAATATGTAATTATATAATGATCTTTAGACCACCTGAAAAAAGTTTTCTCGATTTGAGGTTTTGGAATCTATTTTAATAATATAGTTCAAGGGTTAAAAGTTTTTTCTTTTCCAGATTTTATAGTGTTGTTTATTTCATCATAGACATTATATTGGTGATGTTGTGCATATTATCATGTGTTTCTAATTTCTTAGAAATATTGTTTTATTGGTTTCAAAATAAGGATAAAGTAAATTAATGATTAATTTGAACTATTAGGATATAAATGGGCTATGATGAGAAGTGAAAGTGGTTTTTCTAGTATAAATTATTACTAAGGAAATACTATTAAATAAAAAGTTATATTCTGAATGTAAAAGATGTGTAATTGAAGGATCTATGTTATATTGATGATTTTATAGATAACAAATTAAATGAATTATATTATTTATTAATGAATAAATGATGTTGTTGAATTGAATTAATATATGTGGGGTTGTTATTGATGTTGTGTGGTTTTTTATGTATTAAGAGATGTGAATGATTGAAATTATGTTTTGGTGAGGTTACAATGACGTGATATTGTTGTGTTTATATAATGGTATATGTGAGACCAGAGTTTGAGAAATGTTTTATTCATATAAATTAATTATTTTTATGCTATTTTTTTTTCACCCCCTAAAAATGTAGTAAAGAAATCAATTAAAATATTTTTTTTTTGGATTCTTGGTATACCAAATGCATATATTAAATGGTTGATAAAGATAGATAAATAAAATCCTATCCTTGCATACACATTAAAATGTTATATATAATTTTAAACCTTAATGTTGTGGTTTTAGTGATGTTGTAGAGATGTGATGATATTATTGTTATAATCGATTCAATTTTGTATTTTTGTATATTAAAGCAAAATTTGGTACTTGGTAATTGTTGTATAATTATGAATTTTATGTGACTGTACTATTATGAAATAAATAAATTGATGAGATGACTGAAATTTGATTTATAATATTTCTATGTGAGGATTACTGGTTTAGTGAAGAAGTTTATCTGGGGAAAATCAAAAAAATTGAATATATTAAATTACTACACATGTCGGTGGATATTTGATGAGATCATAGGTGGGAATTTATCATAGTGTAACTAGTTAGATAACATGTCCATTTTTTGACATCATTCATAGAAGATTTTATATTCTTGATATTAATTTTCGTGGGAGTTTTCTGAATATACTATATATTTTATTATTTTATTCTCACACCTATCTTCTATATAAAATTTTCTAAAAATCATTGTAAAATTGATTTTCATGCTAAATGTTACTAACTATTAGGGTTCATTTGTATTTCATTCACCACTATAGATCTCTTTATATTTTATTTTTTATATATATTAAATTATATAGTTTTTGGGATGCTATATCGATTTTATATTTATTATACAGATTTTATTTTTGGAACTTATTATTTTACTGTTTTACTTTATAAGGTAAATTTAATCTATATGTTTATTATATATACTAAATGATTATTTATTTCCAATAGCTTATTAGAATACTGAATCAAGGTTTACACATTTTTCACTCTCTTCCAATGTGGGAATCTAATGGGTATGATTCATTACATAATTTAATAAATTATTTAGTTCATGTTAATTCCTAATCTTATAGTAATCCCCTTGTACCGAATTCATATTTCTGGTTAGTAAAAATAATAATTTATGTTTAATAAATCTTTTATGTAACTAATATTCTCTAAGAAATTGTTAAATCATATAAGAGCCTTGAATAATACCACAAGATCACTAAAATTTTTATGTGAGATGATTTTCTGTATAGGATATAATCGATGGTTACAAACATTAATTATAAATGATTTATTTGATTTTTGGATTCATGATATTTATAGGAAATTCAAATGAATTTAAATAAAAAATATTGAAATTAAATACAATTTCATGATAATGGATTTTATTTTTTGTGTTGTGAAGAATGGGGGTAGAATGAATTCATGTATGGTTCAAATTGATCGTTATGGTGTTGATCCGATAGATGAATACAACTTATCGAATAATAAATTTGATTTTTAATAACAATGTATAAAAATTTACGAGGTACCTTTATTTTATCATAAGGAAAACAAGTCGTTTGAGGATCTCAATATGTCATTATTTTTTTCAATGAATGGTTAAAATAGTGTATTCCATGGGATTTTTTATTTATATAATGTATTTATTTTAATTTAGGTGTTATATTTTATGGTGTATTCTTAGTCTCAGAGGATAAATGTGATTTGTTTTATAGGTTTTCCTTGGATAAAAATATTTAACTGGGATTTAACAAAACTTAGGTTTAGGAAATACATATTCAAAAGTATGGGATATTGAAATTAGGATATCATAGAGTTTGGTTGATGAATATTCATTATTTTAATGAATATACGGTCATATAGGATGCAGATTTGGCATTATATATTTATGTTTGATTCATTTAAGGAAAAAATGGTAGGATACCTAATTATTTTTATAGATTTATATTGTGATGGAAGTGGATTAAACAGTGATGAAAATTATGGTAGTCGAATTGGTTCATCATAAGAGTTAAAAAATAAAAATGTAATGAAGATGAATTATATAAATGGTGGATGCCATTTATTTGTGTTGTCATGGATTTAGCTAGTGGGAATTCATTTAGAACATCCATATACAAATTTTTTGAACCGTAGTAGTTCTTAGGCATCTAATAGCAGTTGTTTCGTAGTATAAGTTTTTCATGGACTTCATAGATATTGTAAATATTATTTTACTACAATTCATAGTAGATAGACTATGAAAATGTAACACCATCAATTTCTTCTTAAAAAATAGTTTCAACTAATAAATTATCTATATAATTTTTCTATACGGTTTTTGGATCATAGATATATGTAGTTTCCTTTGGGGGAAAGCTCTGTAAAATTTAATATTCTCAATGAAAAGTTAAATGAGTTACCTTTTATGTATAATAAAACAGATTTAGTAATGTTAATGTGATAGATATATTTATATTCATTCCATGAATTCAATTTTAATATAAGAACCATATAGTTTTTGCAAAACCAATTATTTATCGTATATCTTAAAATATTCCAGTTTGAATTCATGAGAATAAAAATGAATTTTTACACATACAACATATGATATATTGTAATTATGATGAATAAACATACATTATCAATGATATTGAATACACTATTTGAAGGCTAGTCTTAAATTCTATTGATGTGGTTGGGTTACATGCTGATAAAGGGGAAACATCATTCAATTGGAGAATTTGTTTTTTCAATTGATATAACAAGATGATTTCACCCTTGTCATGGATTGGTTATATTATGCATGGAACATTATTAAGTACATTCATTTTATATTTGTTAATTTATTTGGATGGGATTCATAGTATTTTTATTTTTAAGAGATTTCATATGATTATTCATATATATTTAAAGAATAAATATTTAAATATAGAAGATTTTATGATGGGATTTATTTATTTGTATGATGCGGTTTTTTAATGAGAATTAATTATATTTCATTATTTTTATACACTTTTTTTAATGTTCCTCCTTAACCAGATAACATGTTTTGAATAGAGTTTTTATATATTGTTCTCTATTTTAGTTGAAATCTTGTTGGTTAAAACCATTAAATCTCTTCCTTTCAGATTCTAATTTGTAATTTTTACTTGATTTCATTTATTTATATATGTTTGTGTGACCTTAAATTAATTTCATTTCTTTTCAATCAATTAAATATATCCGTTTAAAATTTGCATTGATAAATATAATTAGATTCAAGTGATGATAAATAACCATTGTCTTCTCCCTAGGATTGGGAACTTATCCATTCATTTAAAAGGACCAATAATTGTTTTAAATTTTATTATTAGTGTATCATCGAATAAGGATATTTGTGTCTCATAAAATGAAGATATCATGTAGTTTTAGCTGTTTATTCTTTATTTCATGTAGATAATTTTTAATGTGTCAAACTATATACCTATTTTATGGAATTTTACAATATATTTTTCGGAGGTCAAGGATACGTTAATGTTTTTAATCAATGTCGACATCCTTATATATTTAGTGATAGAGGAATATATAATTGTGGAAATGAGGGAGGATATATACATACAAAAAATTTTAACATGAGGAAAATTTAACCATGTTTGGTTATTTATTTTTTGTATTATAATAATATTAAATTGTTTTATATTTTTACATGGCCTTCATGATGTTTTTAGATTATCTTTTTCAAGTCCCCTTTGATTATGGATGATAGAGATGAATTGACCAATAAAACATTTAACTTCCTATGGATAGATCATGGTTTTCTAGATTTTTATTATCTGAATGAAAATCTCATCAGAACTCTTATGCATTACATTGTAGACATGGGAGTTTTGATAAACCAACCAGATTCAACCCTAAACCATTCACTAGAGTAAGCCCATGACAACCCCATACACGTTGTTTATAACCCCAAGGTGAAAATAAACACAACGACATCATATAAAAATGATAGGATTGATCTCTCCCATGATAAATAATCAGAATCATAAAAAGTATAAATGTGCAGACCCAAATAAATAAATGACCATTGATAACAACAAGACTTAAATATGAATAAGACAAAAATCTCATGGGGAAAAAATGGATCTCCATTATAACTCACTAGTTAATCACCCAACCCACAACCCAAAATAAATCCATGGTGATCGAAACATTGAAAAAACTTGCACTAGAGAAAAATATAGAAATAAATGTACAATAGTTAGCATTAAAACTAAGTAAGTGATACTAATTAAACTATTTCTTTTGCATTACCTGTAATGACCCAAACATTGATTAATGAAAATTCCTTTTGATCTAATTAAATACCTTTTTATGGTTATATAACATATAAAATTATTTGTTTTTGATGAATTTGGGTTTCAAAATATCATTATGAATTGTTACCGTTGCTAATATAGTAATTGAACAGTGGTCAACTGATTAGTATAAATATTGGGCATTAATAAATCTAATTTACTCAAAAAGGGAAGCGATGGCATAATATAGTAGAATTGATCCATACGAAGACCATTTGTTGGAGCTCAGAAAGGAGGTGGTGTCATTGGGATTCTCTCTTGACCAAGCCCAAGCTAAGATTCATTACGTTAAGATCAAATAGAATAGCCTACGGGAGAAGTGGAAGTTGAGGGATATTACCACCTGAACGATGTTATCTGAGACATCCCAAGACTCTGTCCTCATCACACAACTTACGCTTAAGTATTATACAGTTGTTATTAGGGGATATTTAACAATACCATAACCCTATGATTATTTTCATTATTTTTGTACATAATAATGAATATATATTCATTTTATTTTTGATAGTTTGTATATAATTTTTAAAGCACAAACAGTATTTTAAGTTAATATTGAATTAAAAAAATCATTTTGATGAATTATTGTATTTTTAATATAAATAATATTTTAATAAAGTATTATGAATAAATTTTTTTTAATTATAAATTATTTTATAATATTTATGAATACAGCTGTAATTTGTATGAAGGTTTGAATGTCGTCTTTGTCAAAACCGTTGAATTTTTGATAAATGTGAGTTTTAATTTTAAAAGTAAAAATTCACATATTTGGAAAATTATTTATATAAAATGAATATTATTTTTGGAATGAGGAAGTCAAAATTATCAAATAGATAATTTAATTAATTTTCTAGGACAATCAAATTTTTGGGTAATAATTAAATATAATTTAATCATATAATGTGTTTTGTTACATCATAATGACAGAATATTGACGTAATAAAATACAATAAATGAGTGTTCTGGAAAATATATGTTTTACCATTAAAATAATGTGATATTAGGTTTTTTTGATTTATTTTACAAAGCCGTAGTGGAACCTCCAAGACTTATAAAACATTTTGTCATTTTAAAATGATTTCCATGAGAGTGTGACTCACCTCCACATAAGCATGAATAATATTTTAAAATGTTACTGTAACACCCTGCCCCTACCTCATTGGCATGATGAGGCTGTTAGGGTTACATGGCCTTACGCGACGTTCCCAAGGCACCAAAGGCTGGAAATAAATGCATAGGGCATCAAGAAAAAATTGGGGAACGATTTTCCCTTAAGGAAAAACCAACAAAACCATTCACTATCACACACTCTATGATGCATGTAAACCAAAACATTCATGCATGTATTCCCAAAGGACAAGAAAGTTGTTCTACAATACAACCAAAAACCAATACCACCAACCATATCAGAGTACAAGCGGAAACCAAACAACAGATACTATGAGCCATGACACCACCACAACTCCACACCAAGCTCCAAGCTCCAAGCTACACCAAGAAATCACAAAGCTCCACTAAAGGATGGATATGCCTTACCTTTTCCCACATCACAAAACACAACATCTGTAAAGACACCAACGTGCCAAAGTAAGGGGTGAGTACTAAAACTCAGTATGATTTCCCAAAATGACTTCCCTACACACGCCACTAGGATAAAATCGTTAGAAAATTTATATAAAACAGTTCATATAAATTAAATCCCAAGTGAAAACATTTTCATAAGCCCAAAAATTCCCTTACAAAGCCATCACACCCAAACCAAACCACCAATGGAAAGCCAAACAATCATGCCACAATCCATTCCATTATTCACACGTTAGCACAACAACTATGTCTTGAAAAGAAATGCACACCAAACAACCAAAACAACCAAAACAACCAAAACGGTTGGACTTCCGCCCAACCCGTTCACCCATTCACAACAAAGCAATCAAAACAGTGGGACTTCCACCCAACCCGTTCACCCATTCACAACTGGTGGTACTTCATAACCACGACTCATATGGTTGTTCTTCCGACCACTATCCATCCGATTTTTATAGTGGTGCTTCTCGCCACATCCACACAACATTCCAAACAAGACAAACCAAGAACATAACCCACCAAGGTCAAAACATCATGCAATCAACCAATTTCCATTGCATATCAATTCACATCAATAAATCACCCATTTATAGAAAACCATTTTCCATGCCCAACAACGTTTCAATAAATGAACCCTTTTATTGAAAACCATTTCCATCAATCATTTTCCCAAATTAACCATAGCATACCACTTTAAAATCTCCATTTTAAAATCCACATCAATAGCATTTCATTACAAAACCCTTTATTTCCAAAAACCCCCAAATGGATTTCTAAACAAATTAGCACATCAAAACACAATTAGTTTCAATCACAATAATTAATTGTAACATTTAACCACTAGTTCTAACCATGTGGAGTTAAGAGAGAAGCCACCACCCTTTAGGGTTCCCGAGAAACCAACCCACGAACAACTACACCTCAAATCCAGTGAACGCACCACCGAAACATCTCTAGATCACCATACCTAACCATCAAAAGCCTTAAAATCAATATTAAACGCAAACCCAACCCTATATCTACACACAACAAGTGTAGATCTTGAAAACCATGAAATAGAGGGATATAGATATTGAGGAAAACACAAGAGAAGTAGGAGGAGAGACTTACACAGGAGAAACCACTTTCAATTCCCCTTGAAACCCCTTTGAAACGCTTCAAAATCAAGTGGGAGGGCACCCTTAACGCTTGAGAACCCAAAATCCCGAGTGAGGCTCGAGTGGGAGGAATAATGGAGTGAAATGAGGTTATCCTGAGTGAGCCCAAGTTTTAAAACCCTTACTTTAAGTGGCCGCACGGTTAGTCCACATGGGTTGGAAAACCATGCACTAACCATGTGCACTCTACTTCCTTGGGAGCAAGGGTTCACATGGTTTCCTCGCACTGTTTGGCAAACCGTGCGTAGGCTGTACGAATCCTACTGTCTCCCCCTGTATGGTTTCCACTAACTGTACTCAAACCATGCACCCCTTTAAAGGCCTCCAAACCCATCCAAATCCATTTCAAACTCTCCCAACCTCTTCCTAACTAATCTCATGCACTTTAAACACATAAAAATTCATAAAACATTCTACACACGACAAACCGGGGGTGTTAAATTCTCCGCACCATTGGACTTTCCGTCCTCAGAAAGTAGTGAACCCACAATTTTCCGAAAGAGCTCGGGCCACTGCTCGATCATCTCTTTATCCCACTCCCAATTATCCTCTTGAATATGACCATGTTGCCACAAAACCCGAACTAAACCGATGCTTTTACAACGTAAGACTTTCTCTTGCCTATCCACAACCCGCACTAGCACGTGCACCAACGAAGCATCTGGTTCTAGCTCAACGTGATCTCATCGAATCACATGGACCCGATCTGGCAGATACTTTTTCAACTGTGACACATGAAACACAACATCTGTAAAGACACCAACGTGAAAAAGCAGGGGTGAGTACTAAAACTCAGTAGGATTTCCCTAAATGACTTCTCTACACACGCCACTAGGATAAATTTTTTATCTCAACTATATAAAATAGTTCATATAAATTAAATAACAAGTGCAAAAATATTCATAAGCCCAAACATGCCCTTACCAATCCATCACACCCAAACCACACCACCAAGGGAAAGACAAACAAACTTTCCACAAGGCATTCCATTATTCACACATTAGCACAACAATTCCATCTTGCAAAGCAATACACCCCAAATAACGAAAACTGCCAAAAAAACAAAAAATGTGGGAATTCCGCCCAACCAGTTCACCCATTCACAACTAGTGGTACTCCCCGACCAGGACTCATATGGTGGTTCTTCTGACCACTTTCCATCCCCTTTTTATAATGTTTCTTCGCACTCCTTCCACACAACATTCCAAATAAGCCAAATCAAGCACATAACCCACCAAGGTCAAAACATCATACAATCAACCAATTTTCATTGCATATCAATTCACTTCAATAAATCACCCATTTATTGAAAACTATTTTCCAGGCCAAACAACGTTTCAATAAAACAACCCTTTTATTGAAAACCATTTCCATCAATCATTTTCACAAATTAACCATAGCATCCCACTTTAAAATCTCCATTTTAGAATCCACAACAATATCATTTCATCACAAAACCCTCGATTTCCAAAAACCCCCAAATAGATTTCCAACCAGTTTCGCACATCAAAAAACAATTAATTTCAATCACAAAAATTAATTTTAACATTGAACAACTAGTTCTAACCAAGTAGAGTCAGGAGAGAAGCCACCTGCCTTTAGGGTTCCTGAGAAATTGACCCACGAACAACAGCGCCTCAAATCTGAAAAGCGCACCACCGAAACCACTCTAGATCACCTTCACTAACCATCACAAGCCTTAAAATCATATTTCAAGGAAACCCCGACCCTATATCTACACACAAAATGTGTAGATATAGAAAACCATGAAGGAGGGGGATGTAGATTTTGATGAAAACACAAGAGAAGCAAGAGGAGTGACTTACATGGGAGAAACCACCTTCAATCATCCTTGAAACCCCTTTGAAATGCTTCCAAATCAAGTGGGAGAGAACCCTTAACCCCTGAGAACACAAAATCATGAGTGAGGCTTGAGTGGGAAGAAGGGAGGAGGGAAATAAGGCAATCACGAGTGAGCACGTGTTTTAAAACCCTAACTTTATGTGGCCGCACGATTAGCCCGCACAGTCTGGAAAACCGTGCGCACTCTACTGCCTCCGGAGCAAGTGTCCACATGATTTCCTCACACTATTTGGAAAACCGTGGGCAGGCTGTACGAAGCCTATTGTCTCCCCATGGACGGTTTCTTGGAGAACCCGCATGATTTCCACTAAACAAATTCAAACCGTGCTCCCCTTTAAAAGCTTCCAAACTCATCCAAAGCCATTCCAAACTCTCCCAACCTCTTCCCAACTCATCCCATGCACTTTAAACACATAAAAATGGTTAAAAAAGGCTAAATACCTCTAAATGAGGGTTCTACATTCTTTCCACCATTGGAATTTCTGTCCTCAGAAAGTAGTGAACCCAACATTTGCCGAAAGAGCTCAGGCCACTGCTCGATCATCTTTTCTCCCTCTCCTAATTCTCCTCTGGAATCTGACCTTGTTTCCACAAAACCAGAACTAAACCAATGATTTTATCCCACAAGACTTTCTCTTTCATATCCACATCCCCCACTGGCACGTGTACCAATGAAGCATCCGGTTCTAGCTAAACATGGTCACATCGAATCACATGGTCCCGATCTGGCAGATACTTTTTCAACTCTGACACAAGAAACATGACATCTGTAAAGACAACAACATGCCAAAGTAGGGGGTGAGTACTAAAACTCAGTAGGATTTCCCCCAATGACATCCCTACACATTCCACTAGGATAAATCTGTTGGCTCATTTATATAAAACAGTTCATATAAATTAAATAGCAAGTGCAACCATTTTCATAAGCCCAAGCATTCCCTTACCAAGCCATCACACCCAATCCACACCACCAAGGGAATGCCAGATAAACATTCCACAAGCCATTCCATTATTCACTTGTTAGCACAACAATTCGGTCTTGCAAATCAATTCACACCAAAACATCCAAAACAACCAAAATGGTGGGTCATCCGCCCAACCCGTTCACCCATTCACAACTAGGGGTACTTCCCAACCACGACTCATATTGTGGTTCTCCCGACCAATTTCCATCCCCTTTTTATAGTGGTGCTTCTCGCCACGTCCACACAACATTCCAAACAATCCAAACCAAGCACATAACCCACCATGGTCAAAACATCATGCAATCAACCAATTTCCATTGCATGTCAATTCACTTCAATAAATGACCCATTTATTGAAAACCATTTTCAATGCTAAAAAAGATTCAATAGTACACACCTTTTATTGAAAAAAATTTCCATCAATCATTTTAAAAAAATTAACCATAGTATCCCACTTTAAAATATCCATTTTAAAATCTACAACAATAGCATTTCATCACAAAACCCTCGATTTCCAAAAACCCCCAAATGGATTTCCAACCAAATTTTCACATAAACACACAATTAATTTCTATAACAACAATTAATTGTAACATTGAACCACTAATTCTAACAAAGTGGAGTCGAGAGAGAATCCTCTTACCTTTATGGTTCTCGAGAAATCGACCCACGAACATCCACACCTCAAATTTGGCGAATGCACCAACAAAACCTCTCTAGATCACCTTCCCTAAGCTTCAAAATCCATAAAATCAACATTTAGAAAAACCCAACCCTATATCTACACACAAAAAGTGTAGATATAGAAAACCAAGAAAGAGAGGGATGTAGATCTGGAGGAAAACACAAGAGAAGCAAGAGGAGAGACTTACCCATGAGAAACAACCTTCAATCCTCCTTGAAACCCCTTTGAAACGCTTCCGAATCAAGTGGGAGAGCACCCTTAATCCCTAAGAACCCAAAATATCAAGTGAGTCTCAAGTGGGAGGAAGAGAGCAGTTAAATGAGGCAATCTCAAGTGAGCTCGGGGTTTAAAACCCTAACTTTAAGTGGTCGCACGGTTAGCTCGCACAGTTTGGAAAACCATGCACTAACCGTGTGCACTCTACCGCCTAGGGCACAAGGGTCCACACATTTTCCTCATACGGTCTGGAAAACCATGCAATGTCCATGAGAAGCCTAATGTTTCCCCCTGAACAGTTTCCTGGAGAACCTACAAGGTTTCCACTAACAGTGCTCATACCATGCACCCCTTTAGAGCCCTCAAAACTCATCCAAAACCATTCCAAACTCTCCCGACCTCTTCCCAACTCATCCCATGCCCATTAAACACATAAAAATTCATTAAAAAAAGCTACATACCTCAAACCAGGGGTGATAAAAATACACAATTATAATTATATAATAATGTTTTCCACTCCACATTTTAAAAAACCATGGGCAAAAACCATTGGTTGTTTTGAGGTTATTATTATTTTAATGTGTGGTGGCGAGAACCTAAATAATAAATAATTTACTCTAATTTCCTATATACACCCATCCATGCTCCATCTTAATCTTCACTAAATTCCTTTGGAGCTCAACCAAACTTTGCCCTCCGCTCCCTATAATCCGCCCAAGGAGCCCCAGGCTCCCAAGAGGCCTCTTCAAGCCTCTCCCAAGCCTTTGGGATCACACTTCCATGTAACAAATTTCTTCCATTCTCATTTTTTCTAAATTTCATTAAGTTTTCATACCCTTTTCATTCAAGTTAAAATGTTGGGGAATGATTTCACACCCCCGAAACATCCCTCCTTATGTTTTAATATATTTGAGTCATCTTTATCTCTCATTAATACCACCCATGCACACATGTTATCATGTAGAAATTTCATAGAGAATTTCTCTCTTCTAATTTACATTCATGAAATTATTTTGTGTTAGGAATCTAAATATCATTACATATGTTGTTAAATTAATATATATTACCCCCAAACTTTCCATTTCATTTAAATACGATTATAAACCCTTTTCTCATTCATCAACCATTTTTATGAATTCTTATTTCACACCATTATACTACCGAAATTACACAACGATTTTCCAAGACAATGTCATTTTGTAATAAATACCATGATAATTTACATATAAAGGGTATTATCCATTATAAACAAATACATATTGATTTTATATTTTCATGTATGAATTCCAAATTCCATTATCATGAAATAAATGATGATGATTAATGAATCTATGTTATATGATCTATGTGGAACACTTATGCATGAAATGAAATGATTAAGAACCGTGAGCCCTGATAGCGCTCTAATGCATTGTGTAATGATTTATATAATTATATGTAAAGATAAATAAGGGTTTAATAATTCTAATTCATGTTCAATGAGTCTTTACTCATGATCCATGTGCAATGATCCTTGGTTCATGTTAATACCATGTTAAGTGTTGTTGCCACATTTCCATGTTTTGATAATAATGTTGTATCATGCATTAATGGTCATGTATCTCTTATACTCCATTGATATTACTATTTCTCTACATTTACATTATTCTTCATGTTATTCTTTGCTTACTCCCTTGTCTTTATAGCTCACCCTTTTCATAGGTATGTCCTCGGTTTATCCCATGAAATTCTAAGTACAATGACTGTGTGTGGTCATGTAAAATATGTTTTCAGTAATGAATTGGTGTCTTATGGTATAAGTTGTTATTTAATGATCCTAAGCCCCAAAGACACTATACCTATCGATATAATATGTTTTATTAAGTGAAGATTTTTATGTAATAAATTATGTTGAAGTGTGTAATAAAGAGAATGGTTGTTATTATTTGGTATCATATGATGTGTTTATTTATTTTTGGGATTATGATTAGAAAAAATATTGAAAATCTTAGGGATAATAATATGTATAATAATAACATAATTAAATTTTTGTGAGTATTAATTATGTAGTTTATCAAGCACATACATCCCTGTCAAGATACGAGAAGGTAGAGGCGGCTCTGGCACATATTTATCAAGATGTAAAACCTGAAAACACCACATTGAGTTAGACTCTAATAGGAACTTGTGAATTAGAATGAGCCTTGCTACAATTTTGGTAGCTACACTACTTGGGGATATTATTTGGGAAAGTCATAATCCTAGTATTAACAATTTTTAAGGGAATAAAAATGCCCCAAAGAATATATATATTGGGAAGTAGATCATGGAGAACATATAATGAAGCCTATAAATTCATATGTTTAAGAAATAAATGTAATTTATAAGTAATCCATTTTTCATCTGATTACCCATTATGTGATACCCCTAACATTACTTTTATTCTAGGTAACGGCCTGTAATAGGAGGACTCGGGCTAATAACTTTCGGAAAAGATCAATTTGAAGACTGTTCTAATGAGATGCCCAATCCGATGGGAGTGGGAATCATGGAAATTGTCATGATACTCTATTATTTAACATATTTTTTAATAGAAAAATGAGTAAAGAGGAACACTCAGCCCCTGTATGAAATAACATGTCACAATCGAGAGCATCCAGAGACAAATTCCTTCTACTTTTAATTGATCATATTCTCCCTCAATCATTGAACAATCAATCAAATCCACTGATAATATCTTGTCATTCCTTAATATTCCCAAACAAGATAAGGTTCTTATGGATGATTATTGTATAGATTGTGAATCTTATAAATGTTGTGCATTGATCAATAATACAAGTCCTGAAAAGGATATTGAGGTGTTAGAATGAAAGGATTTTCGGAAGATGGTTTTTGATAACTATTTTCTGTGCACCCTACGAAATATGATGGAACGGTACTTCCATTCCCTCAGGAAAAAAATTGATGAATCCTCCAGATATTATAAGGAAAAATTCAAAACACATTCATTAAATACCTCCGACATTGTGGATAACCCCAAATTCAAGTTTGACCGCATCTTGTATGGGCTAAAACCTGGCCTATGAAAGGAACTAGTGATCCGTGACTTAGATTACTATGAAGAAATTGTCTGATGTGATGTCAAAGAAGAAATAATGATCAGATAATCTCATGGGTATTATTGGGAGATGAAGTATAAGGGGGAATTCATTTCTGGCAGTTAGATGGATAAATCCAATGGTGCTAATAAAATCCAGTACCCCACATTCCAAATGTGCAGAAAGAAGCACTCTAAAAATTTTCCTGAAGTGAAAGAGGAAATTAATTAGGTGTGGAAGAGAAGGGAACCTGGCTATTAACTACTCACAAGAGAAACCTGTGGCTGTGACAATAGATAGGAATTCTTCATTAGACCCTTAATGCATTGTTCAATACTACAAATTAAATTAACCGGGGAACTTTTCAAACTAGTTTTCTAAGACAAGGGTTTTCGGAGGCAACCACCAACATCCATTGTAGTAAGGGAGTGTTTTTTGCATCACTACCAATGATGTGAACCAAAGAAACGAATTGGTGATTTTAATTCTAGTTATTAATTCAAGAATAGGGAACATAGTTTTTTTATTCTGGTTCTATGGATTCTTTTATATCTCAAATGTGTAGTATAACAATCCCAACACCACCACAAATCCAGGAAGTAATGATGTTAGTGAGTATGGAAATTGGGTAAATCAATGCAAACCATGAGTATAACTCCTCCTGTATCACAATTTGTGGATTAAAATTCCCATAGAACCTTTTAATACTGCCTCTCGTATAATTTAATGCAATTATATTAAGGGATTTTTATTCCTTATATAGAGAAAATAAAAATTTTTGTGAGGGGGGAATCACTCTCCATATAAAGAATCATCCCCCGATTCTATAAAAGTGAAAGGATGGGGATGATTATTCCATAGAACCATCATCAAAACCATGGATAATACATCCCTATGAGAATGTGTATCTAGATTAGATGACTGAGTCCAAGGAATAACCATCCTTGATGACATGCCTATTATGAAGGAATTTAATGAAGTGTTCACAAGGAATTGTCTGGTCTCACCCCTAGAAGAGATGTCGAATTCTCAATTGATCTTATACAAGGGGCATTCCCATTATTCAAGAATCCATATTGAATGGCCATTGTGGAGCTTGAGGTATTGAGAAAACATCTATTGGAGAATCTGGATGAAGGATATATACGAGTAAGTGCTTCACCCTGGGGTGAACCAGTGTATTTTTGTCATGAAATATTATGTGTCAATACGACTTTTCATTGATTATCATGAGACCAACAAAATCAAAATAAAGAGCAAGTATCCTCTACCCTGAATTGATGACTTGGTCGATCAGCTATGTGGTGCACAATACTTCCCTAAGGTGGATTTATGATTGGGATATTACCAATTAAGGGTGAAGAAGGATGATATCCCCAATACTACTTTTCGTACAAGATACGAGCACTATGAATTAAATGTAGTGTCTTTCGGACTCACCAATGCTCTAGAAATCTTCATGTACTTTATGAATAGAGAATTTAGAGATTACCTTGAAAATGTTTTGGTAGTATTTATCGAAGATATTATAATATACTAAAAAACCAAGTTGGATCATGAAGAGAATATGAGAACTACAGTAAAGACCATGCGAAAGGAGAATCTCTTTGAAATGTATAACATGTGGGAGTTATGGTTAAAGTAAGTCTCATTCAAGGGTCATATCATCACAAACAATTGGATACATGTGGATCCCTCTAAGATATCTACAATTAAAAGATGGTCGAGGCCATCATCGGACATACATATCTATAGATTCTTGGGGTTAGTTTGATATTATCACCAATTTGTGAGAAATTTCTCACTTTTGTCGAACCTGCTTAGCATGAATAATCGAAAGGGATTCAGGTTTCATTGGAGTGATTAATTCGATGAAAGCATCAAGGAGTAGAAAAAGAGGATTATCGTTGCACCTGTACTCACACTGACCAATAGTGAAGAACTTTTTTTGGTATTTGGTGATTTTTTGAAGAAAGGCATGGGATTTATGTTTCTACACAATGTCAATGTCATTTTCTATGCTTCATGAAAATTGAATGCTTGTGAGCAGAACTATAAAACATATGATCTGGAGTTGGATGCAGTGATCTTATCTATAAAAATTTGGAAAAATTACCTCTTTGGGGAGAAGTGTGACATACATAAGGACCCCAAAAGCATCATGTATATTCGAACAGAAAGAGATGAATATGTACCGAAGAAGATGGTTATAGATAATCAAACACTATGACTTTTCAAGCCATTACAACCTGAAGAAATCAAAAAAGGTGTAATATGATCTATGTATGAAGGACCTAGCAATTCTATCATTTATGAGAATTGAAAGGGATCCAATCTTCATAGATGTGATGAATATATACATGGGAATCCTAAAAAAGGGAAAATAATCATTCCCTTCACAAATTATAGCTATATTGTCCCTTTTGGAAATGATAAAGGATGATCAAAAAGATGTTTTGGGAATTTAGAGGAAAGTGGAAACTATCTGAAAAGGGAAATCCTCAGATTTCAATGTTAATGAAGAAGTAATTGTGATATTTTAGTAAATAAAATTTGTTCTATCAATTCTAGAGTTGAAAAAAGATCATTTGGATGACGCCCACAGATTGAATTTCTCCATTAACTCAGAAAAAAAAGATGTATCAAGATCCTTGAGGGAATTATTTGGGAAAAAACATTAAGAAGGAGATGATTAAATATACATCAATGTGCATGGTATGTCAGCACACGTAGAGTGAGAGTAAATATTCTAAGGGGTTGATACAACCATCACCCTTACCAGCATCGAAATGGGATAACATCACCATGGACTTTGTCACCAAACATTTGAATGCATACAAAGGAAACAATGTTATCTAGGTTGTTGTAAATCATCATAAAAAGATATTACACATCATTGCAGTTTGAGGGAATTTCTCATTGGATCAACTGGAATAGATATATATCAATGATGTGCTAAGGGTACATGGAGAACCACCATCGATTGTATTTGATTGAGATCCAAGATTCACCTCTATGTTCTAGATGAGTCTCCAACACGATTTGAATACTGAGATGAACATTAGTACTGCTTATCATCATCAAAATGATGGCCAATAAGAGTAGACCATCCAAAAACATGAGTACATGTTGAGAGTAGGCTCAATAGACTTAAAAGGAGGATGGGATCATCATGTTCCTCTATTTGAGTTCTCTTACACCAACAATTTCCACTCAATCATCAAAATGGATATTTATGAAGCATTTTATGGGAAGAGGTATAGGACACTGGCATGTTAGGATGATGTTGTGGAGAAAAAATGCTTAGTATAATAAGTGGTCGAAGAAATGGTAGAGAAGGTTAAGACGATCCAGAAGTTCATTAATGCTGCTCAGATTCGACAAAATAGGTATGATGATAATCATCATCAAAACCTATAGTTTGATGTTGGGGACATGGAATTCGTCCACATATCACAATGAAATAGATTTATGATATTTGGGGAAAAGGGAAAGCTTAGTATAAGGTGCATTATCCATTTTGAGATCCTTGATCACATTTGATAAGTGGCATATCAACTATCACTCCCACCAAACATGTCTCAAGAACATGATGTATTCCATGTATCGCTCTTGAAGAATTAAATAACTGACCGATCGCGTGTACTCAATCGAGAGGTGGTACCATTGTAGAATAAACTCTTATATAAAGGGAAGCCGATAATGATCTTAGATACTAGGGAAAAAGATCTATGAAATAAGACAATTCCCTAGTCAAAGTCTCTTAGAGAAACCACATGTTTGAAGAACCAATGTGGGAATTAGAGGAAGTGATTAACATGAGTTACCTGCATCTTTTTTAGTGTGGGAAATAAATATATAAAGGGGGAACTTTTTTAAGGGGGGAAGATTGTAGTGGCCCAAACTTTTATTAATGAAAATTCATATTGATCTAATTAAATGTAATATCATGGTTTTATAACATATAATGTTCATTAGTTTTTTGAATTCGGATTTCAAAATACCATTAATAATTGTTTTCATTTCTAATACAGTCATTGAAAAGTAAGCAATTGATTAGTGTAAATATACAACTATAACAAATCCAATTTACTTAGAAAAAGGATTCGAAGGCCTCATCCTGTAGAATTTCTTCGTACGAAGCCCATTTTTCAAAGCTCGGAAAGGAAGTGGAATCACGGGGCTTCAATCATGACTAAGCCCAAGTTGAGCTTCAACATGTTGAGATCAAACAGAACCTCTTATATGAGAAATGAAAGTTGATAGATATTACCACCCATGCATTGTTATCTGAGCGACCCCAAGAGTCTGTCACCATCATAATCCTTACCCTTATGTCTTATGAGATTGTTATATGGGGTTATGTAACAATGACTTATCACTATGATAGTGTGCAATATTTTATTATATAAAACATAATATAGATACATTTTATTATTGTTACTTTGTAAATAATTTTCAAATCAGAAATAGTGTTTTTAATTAATATTCAATTAAGAAATATATTTTGATGAATTACTTGATTTTTGAATAAAATAATTTTTTAATAAAATATTATTAATAAGTTTATTTTTAATAAATATAAATTAATGTATAATTTTTATTTGTACTATTTAATTTTTTATTATTGTTTGGAATCTGTTTTATGTCAAAACCCGATATTTTTTTATAAATGTGGGTTATTATTTTACAAGTAAAAATTAAAATACATAGAAAATTATTTAAATAAAATTTGTATTATTTTTTTAATCATGACATAGAAATTAATCAATGGTGAATTTTTCATAATGTTATGAGACAGTCATATTTTTGGATAAAAATTAAATATCATTTAATTATATAATGCTTTCTATGAAATCATAATGAAAAAATAGTGATGTAAGAAAATTTTATAAATGGGTTGATCATCCATTATATGTTTTATAATTAAAATAATTTGATTTTAATTTTTTTGATTTATTTTACAAAGCCTTAGTGGATCCTCCAGGACATATAATACATTTTTTCATTTTTAAATAATTTCTTTGAGTGTGTGACTCACCTGAAAATATGAAAGCCTAATATTTTAAGAATTTGGGCCATTGGCCATATAAAATAATTTTTTTCACTCCATTTTTCTAAAAACCATAGGAGAAAACCATTTGTTGGATTGTTGTTTGGATTAGTTTAATGTGTGGTGGCCAAAACCTAAATAGTGAAGAATTCTCTCTCTTTTCTTATATAAACCCAACCAAGCTCCCACTTCTTCTTCACTAAAAGATAATGGAGCTCGACCAAAATATACCCTCCGCTCTCTAGAATCATCTCAGTGTTCCCCATTCTCACAATAAGCCTTTATCAATCCTCCACCATTCCTTTGGTATAACACTTAAAAGTATGGGATTTATTCTTTTATAATTTTTCTCAATTTTTTTAGTTGTTATACCCTTTTACTATCAGTTACAAATGATGGGGTATTAATTAGAACACCCCCATAATTCCCTATTTATGTTTGAACTTATGAAGGACCTTTTCTCTATCGTTAATTCCTCCCATGTACATTCATTTCCATGCTAAAATTCAGTAAGGAATTTCTCTATTCTCATTAACATTCTGGAAATTATTTTTTAATATGAATCTAAATTACTATAAATATGTGAGTAAATGTATCTATATGACCACCAAACTTTCTATTTCATTTTAATATTAAAAGACACACTGTTATCTCACATAATCCATTTTTTTAACTCTTATGTCATGCAGATATACTGCCGAATTATCACCACCATTTTCCAAGACAAAGTCATCGTGTAGTGATTTCCATGATAAATTCTCTATCAAGGGACTTCACCTTTATGAACATTTTAATAATGATAATAGAGTTTCATGTGTTAGTTCACCATTATTGTATCATGGATTAAATTATTATTTTTAATGAATCCATGTCATATGATCCATAAGGCACACTTATGCATGAAATGAAATGATTAAGATGGGAGCACCTTGATAGCGCTCAAATGAATTGGGTAGTGATTTGTATCATGATATGCCAATTTAAATGAGGTTTTACTCATGATAATTCAAGTTAAATAAATTTTTAGTCATGGTCCTTGTTCAATGATCCTAGGTTAATCGTAATACTATGTTAAGTGTTGTTTCCAAATATATAGGTTATCATAATCGTGTTGTATCATTCCTTTATGTTCATGTATATATTACGATTCAATGATATGTCTATAGCCCAACATATACTATATTATTCAAGTTATTCCTTTTTAAATTATTTATTTGGATTTATATTTAACCCTTTTTTTATGAATGTCCTCATGTTATCCCATGCAATGATATGTACGAGGAATGTGTGTGGTCGTGTAAAAGAAGTTTTCTGAAAAGAAGATTTGTTTTATGTTCTATGTTTTTATGTAATGTTCCTATGCCCAAAACACACTAGACCTATCGATATTCTATGTTTTATCATGTAATGAGTTTTATGTAATAAATTATGTTAAGGTGTGTAATAAAGAGTAGGGTTATTATATTACCTTTTACAAAATACTACTTAATTGTATTTCGAAAATACAATTTATAAAAAGGAAAGTTTATCACACATTTTTTATTTTAAATCATCACATAGACCATTTCCCGAATTATTAAAAATTATTTGTTCTAAAAAGTTATGGTTTGAGAACTTTGTTGAAAATGGGGGAAGTATAAAAAGGGATATAATTTAATTGACAAGGAGTATGAAAATAATTTTCTATTTTTTTGAAACATTTCAAAACCATACATTTTCATTAACCAAAATAAAAACCAACATCAAAGACCAGGATCATGGAAAACCTAAAAAGGAAAAGAAGAATATAGTACTAATGTAATAAAATCAGCTAAAATTCATAAATTTAGTATTTTCTATTAAACAAGGTACTACCTAAGTGCTTAGGTAAAAATATATAAAATACTGTAAAGAGGTCCATCCTTTAATCTTGTCTAATTCATTCAATCAATCCAAATGCTTTGCGGTACCCTACCAAGGACCGAGGTAAACTGTACAAAATGAAGATAAAGTCAATACCAATCATCAATTATCCAGATTGATATCTAAAAACAGTGAAAAAAATTTCTCTAATATTCCACATGTTATGATAGCTTCCCTTGTGATACCTAAAATGTGGGTGAGAAAAAGAATACTAATAAATAAACACACCCAAGAATCACTACCTAATAAACCAAAGGATTATTCCCATTGAATTACACCCATAAAATCATAATGTAATTACCATTATAAGGACATTCCATTCATTTTTTAAATCATAGATGAAAATGATACCTCCCAAGGATATTTTCTCCATATAAAATAAATTTCCAAAGGATCCAACATTGCATAACATCACATTTGGGAAAAAACTCTTCTCTATAAGGATCAAGAAAAACATTTATAAATCCATTATCCATTTATAATCACATTTGAGAGACCTGAATGACCATTTGGGACTCAAAACACACACAAATGTCCAAACTATAATTTTACCAAACAAATGGTGTTCGATGCTTAATAAAAAATTTACACAATTCAATACCAATATAAATTCAATTTATTTTCCATTTAATAATTATGATTATAATTATACATAACTGAATAATATAAAAACATGTTGTTAATTTCAAGAACTCATAATTTTTTTATTTATAATGGACAACATATAATTGAATGTACCTCAAACTTCTAGCGCTTGGATGATGAAAACTCAAAATAAAGTCAAAGAGAGGCCAAATAGGTAAAAACACCCATGAAGAACCTTAAAATGTCAAAAATTATAAATTAAAACAATTGAATCATAATACCATGATTAACAGAATCATGGAATAACAAGATCCATGAAAATACTTAACGTAGATGGAATGTGAAGAAGAGAGGAAGATATTACCTTGAGAAATAACTCACAAAACAAGAAAAAATAACATGGAATAAACCTTTGAACGAGATGGGAGGTATGAAAAAATAGAGGGTCATTTCTTGAGTTTCACAAGTAAAATATGGTGGAAAAGAGGTTTTTTAATGTTAAAAACAATTTCAGGTATAATGGTAAGTGGAAATTTTAATTTTTCTGGTAACATCAAATTATTTGGTCACACAGTTTGCGAAATTGTCTTCCAATGGTGAATCCATTACAATACTAATAATACACAAGAAAATTTGGATTTCAATGATTCAGAATCTTTAAGGAAACTTTGTGGTCTTATTCTATAAAAAACTACATATCCATATATATCATTATCAAATAGTTCGGTTAGACCCTAATGATTGTATGTGCCCTCATCCAGGGACACCACATGACCAGAAAAATTACACATGGGAGCCACATGGTTTGAATCTAACCATTCACTAACTGTGAAATCCAAATCATTAAAAGAAAAAAAGAAATATAAATTGAATCAACATCAGTAGGATGCATTGTTCCCCCTTAATTGTGTACTCAAGACATTGAACAAAAAAAACTCCCCAAACTCCATAAATTAATTCCAATCACCCACAACAAAATATAATATCCAAATAAAAAAATTAACCAAAATTAATGTGATGAAATAATAACTGGGATCAGAAAAATATCCCCACCAAATTTCTTTTTTCTCCTAGAAATCCTAAAAGATTAATTTTAATCGTGTTAATGAAAATATTTACACATTAATAGGATTAAACCCTTCATTTAGAAGAATAACATGACCGCCAACTAGGAAAATCGTTAATTCCCACCTGAATTAACTATTCAGTTTAACTAATTATTGAGAATAAAAAATTTGAAGCCATGAGGGAAGAGCCTACGATCACCTCTACAATCAGGCCATCTCAATGTGGCCACAAATTTCCAAAGGTGTTTGTAAATTAAATGTTAGATAAAAATGGAAGACAAGGGATACCAGCTGAACATATTTAAAATGGGGGAAATATGATGAAAATGGTGAGGTGGAAATAAGGCTGTACTTCTAATCGATGTCAAATTCTTGGGTGGACTCCCCACTATATTAGTTTTCAATCCAGTTCCCAAACAAGAAGACCTATAAAATACAGACATTTAAGATTAAAATGAATTTAAACAATTCCATTAGGAAAATTTTTAACAAGAACCCCATTGAGAAATGCTTCTCTCCAGGATGAAGAAAGATAGAATTTTCTAAAATGTGTTTCAACTAAAATATAGTTTTACAAGACATAAACCACCCCATTTTCATTCAAAAAAACATGAGGCACCATAGGATATAAAAATTACAACAAAATAATAATTTACCTAAAATTCATAAACATAACTCACACCAGAACCATGTTCATCTGGTTAATATAGAAATTTATTCCAAGGAGTGGATTTGAATCACCAATTTCGTCATTTTACACTAATATGTATCATCATGATATTTCATATATGTCCACATGAATGATATGTATTTGGGAAATTAGTTCTAAAATAAATAATGGGAACCATTTTCTAGATTGATGACATATTGGGTTCTTATTCCCAAATGAAGATGGTGAAATATCCAAAGGCCTCTAAATTCCACCCCAACATAACCTGGTTCAGGATTTTTTTCCATACATATATTAGAATTCATTATATAGAATCTAGATACTTTTGGTGGATTGGATTATTTGATATTTCCAAATAAAATTTCCTCAACTCAAACAACATTTCTCACAACATTGATAAAGTATGTTAGAACAAATTTAGATATCCTCTATATAAGATCTGAATTAATCCCATTATAGAAACATTGAGTCCTTTAAATATTCATCCCTAACACAATCCTATAGATATGGTACTAGAACCACAAAGGGACGAATTAATTATAACAATGATCCATCACATTGATGAAGGAATGGAATCTTCAAACCTTCAATTACTTCACAAAATTAGAGAAGTACTATAAGATGAATATGGAATTGATGAATTTAGAGGAGAGGTATTCCCTTGACGTGGTTAAAATGAATGAATTCACCACCATAAATTCAAAACGTTGAGCATAAAGGTCCAAAAATGATAGTTATGGTTTTAATAAACTCAATAAAATTGAATATACTATCGATTTTTTAAATCCATCCCCGATAAAAAAGGATTCGTCTAACAATAAAAGCAAAGAGAGTTGAACCTATGAAACTCAAATAGGATGTTTTTAGGTTGAATAAATATATGGTCCCGTAATGGAAAACCATCTATATCTACACCTTCAATTTCCATTGATTATTTAGTGGGGTAGTGCTTTAAACAATTTGTAATCAAAATCTCAGTCAAAACTAAAACACCAAAATGAACCCACCACACTGAAACAAAAAAATGAAATGAAAATGATACCTAATTTCACAATATAGTTTCAAAAATATCACTAAAGACTACTTTGAAAACAATATTTCTACCTCTTTAAGAGAGGCCATTTCATCCCATAAATCACTCAAATTACATCAAAACATCGAACAATTTTTAGATAAAAACCTCATTTTAAAACAATCCCCAAATACAACTTTGAGATATCTCTCACTTGGTATTAAAATTTTCCATGATTAATGAAACCATTTTTTAAAACAATTATCCAAAAATAGTAGACATTTTAAATACATTTTTCATGATTTTTTTAAAACAATATGGTTAATAAATTATCACATTATAATACAAAAACATCATGTTTTTAATTCATGATTTAGAATACAAAATATGGTTTTAAAATAAATATTATAGATTATAAACACCAATGATAAATTTATAAAGTGGGATGGTCACAATTGGTGACATTTCCATATGGTTAGTGGGTATATTATAATCACCCCACCACCAAATAGAGTTATTCTCAAGATGTCATGGGATCCAAATGGCTTTCTAGGCCCTGCGATGTAATTGGTAACCAGTTGTATAACTCCCAATTCGTTCCATAATGATAATTAGAATCAAAAGAAAAAAAAATGAAAAACCAAAATCCCATAAGAACCCAATGTTCGATATAGATTTTTGTTTCTAGAAACTCCCTCATCTATACACCCAATGTTTCAATAGTCCAACTCATTCTACATTGAAATCTCAAATAATGATGATCCTCTAAAATCTAGTTCCTGTAAGGAACCTAATATTTTATATGATTTTTTCACAAACCAAAGAGGTTTAACCTGGAATTGGTCACCCATCATAGCATATGATATTCCTTAGGCGATTTCTTGTTCACCCCGATATTGGAAATAATCACCATGAAATCATAGAAATATAATGGTAATTGTTTTACCCAATTAAACAAACCAAATAATTAAAAATATAATCGATAATAAAAAAACCATTTTGAAAAATAATAAAAATAAAGATAAACCAAAACTGATATCGATGACCAAACATAGATTCATGTTACTCTATGGTCCACTCGGCAATCCCCAAACCCAAAATCGCACCATAATGATAAAATACAACCTGGAACATATACCTGAGGCTAAAACATAAGTATACTTATATAAGTTAGTATTAGAACTCATTATCCATTCCAAAAAATACATTTTGTATTCATTATCTTTAAATATAGATTCAATAAAAATTTATTAAAATAAAAAATATATAAACATTGGTTTCTCATACATTTAGTTTTGTTAAAAACCCATGGACCATTACCCTCATTATTAAAAATACAATTTTATAAAATGGGATGTTTTGATAACATCAGACAAAAAGATGTTATGAATTAAATTGGTGTTAATTTAATGGGGAATAAATTATGAAATATTTTTCTAAATAAATTTTCTAATGAATCATATCAAATCAAAACATTTGTTTTGACCAAAATACACAGCATCAATATGAAAAAATAAATTGTGAACAAAACAAGAGAAATGGAAATATACTACAAAACAAATGAAATCATCTAAGGAACCTAAATTATTATATGTCAATAAATATGTTATAGATTACTTCAGACAACCTATGATGTGATGATAATATATAGAGCATTCTATAACATTATCCAACATGTTGATGTGCCTCTTGCAATCCAATATCCCAAATAAACAATCATGCTCTACCAATCACAACCAATATGCTACATGGATTAATCCGATTTCTTTAAAAAATATCAAATTACATGGGAACTCAATTTCCAAGGAACACCAATTCCATTTAGAAATCATTACGGAATGTGATAAACCCCAAAGGGAGGTTTCCATGGAAAATAAATTTTCAGTGGTTCTAAATGGTCCTCACACAACCATTGATTGAAAAACCATTTATATATTTTTCAAAATTACATTTTTAAATACATAAATTATTTATAATAACTATTTAGAAACATGATACATAATTTCAAACTCAAAAAAATTTACAAATGCAAACCCATCTTTTTCATCAAAACAAATGGTTTGTGATTCTTAATGAAACGTTTTCATACTAGTAATTCCCTAAATAAAATTGACTTTTCAAATTTAATAATTATAATATGAAATATACATCACTAATTAGTAATGATACGGTGAAATGTTCAGTAAATCATTTACCTATAATGAATAACTTCCAATCCATTTATTAACATACCCCAAACTACATGCGCTTGAATGATAGTAACTAAAACTGACTCTAAGAGAGTTCAATATGGTGAAAACACTCTTGGAGAACCCTAGTATTCTATATCCCCTATTCAAAACCAATGAATCATGAACTTTCAATTAAAAAAACTAACATACGAGAAGAAACAATAAGAAAATGAATGCAGATGGGAGATGAAGAAGGGATGAAGAGTTTAACTTAACAAATACACCAAAAAAACTGGAAGAAAACACTTGGAATATCTTATGGATTGGGGTGGGTGGAGTGATTCTGAAAGAAGGGGCCTCCATAAGACACATATAAAAACTGGGTTGGAATATATGTGATTTGTAGTAAAAAGACATAGAGTGTTAGAAATATTAATTGTCATATTTATGGAATCAAGTAATGTTGCACTATTTGGTAACCCTAGTGCCTACCGTGCATACCTTAAGGGAATCCGAGGGAGCCTTATTGAAATTTTTGTATTTTTGGGGATTACAGGAACCGACCATGTGGTTTGGTTCTCTCCAAAACAATAGACCCATGAAAATTCTTCTTACATGTTTGGCATAATCCTTCTTAAACATGTTCTCCCATCTTGGGACACCTAAATAACCACATTGTTTCTCCCAAGAGAAAGAAATTTTGAATATACCAATGTGATACCCATGATACCCTAACAATTTTAGAAAAAAATAACTAAAAGTGGAATCAATATCATGATGTCACATAGTTTCACCTTAACTGTAGACTCAAACTGTGAAATGGAAAAAAAATAATTGAAAACTCAAAACAATGTTCTGAGAAACCTAATACTCAATAAACAATCTTAATAAAAAATTGGTAAACCAAATTTTTTTGGAAAAAAGCATGATATTTCATTGAGGTTCGAAGATGGATGTGGTGTAAGTCATTAAATATATTTATTATAATTCCCTTCACCACATATAGATAATGAAGGAGGACTGGATACTTTGAGTACTCCCATTAACAACGACTCAACATTAATAGCTTGACTCAATACATCAACATATGAGGCTACAAATAATTATGAAACCCTATATTTAAGATCAAGAAAATAATTATTTTCAAAATTTCAATCTATCGATGAATCATCCTTAAGAAAAATTATCAGACTAGTGATGAGATATGGAAAAGTATTGGTGCATTCCAACATCGATACATCACCCTACTGAAGGAATCACATCTTCATCTCCTTCATCACCTATATTTCTTCAGGGAAGTACTATTAGATGAATGAGGTATCGAAGAATAACAAAGATAGGTAATCCCAAGGGTTGGTACTATTGAATGACTTACACCACTTCCATCATAGAACATCAAGATTAGAGGATAAAAAATTACTTATAGGGACATAGTAATCTCAATGAAATTAATGATCTTGTAGATTTCTCACGTGTAGTCCTCTGCTAAAAAATACATCATATAACCATAAAAGAGAGTTGGGTCCATCACCTGAAACTCCATGAAGAAGTATTTAGGTTGAACAAATGGATTGTCCACTAATGGTGAAAACCCTATATTAGTATATTTTATGTCCATTGAATAATTGGTGGGGGTAAAACCTAAAAATGAAACATTGATTAAAATAAATAAAATCCTCAAAACATTTTTAAAACTATCACTATTGAAAACTTGAAAAGAAAAAATTCAAACTCCACACATCAAACGATTTCATCATGAAAAAAACCTTCAAATTCAATCATGAAATTAAAGACCATTACGAACCTCATTTTAATGAATAACAGATTATGGTTTAAAAGAATAAATTATATGACTCATTTCAATAAGGTTCACAATTATTTTTCCATGCATACCCGATTTGAACTCTATAGTTAAACATGATTTTCGGTGAGTTATATAATTATGGGTGACAATCCTGGAAGTGCCCTAGGGTGTGTGTGAATAAGGAAAAATACGACTGAAAAAAACACGTGTTGACATGTGGGGACATTAATTTTTTGATATCCTGATTAGGCATGTAAGTGGGCCTCAGGGAGGGGACCATAGGAGTATGGGGATACTGGTCTTACCTGGCAGACCAAGACTCAATGATCATGTTATGGGGGGTTTCTATGATATCTATGGGGTTCAGTTGTAACATTAAAATTATATAAGTAATATAACCTTATTTTTAGTGGAAAAACATGTGTTAATATGTAGGGCCCACAATAAGGACATTGTTCTTTAACGGTGTGGGGTGAATGTGACAAAAAAATGATAAAAGGTTAAATGAATAAATGATATGAATCCTATCAAAAAGGTTCATCATTATTTATGGTGTCCTACTGGATTAGAAATCCACTAATAATCATGATTTTCCATGAGTAGTGATTAGTAAGAGTGACCTTCTGGTATGTTTTATATGGATTGTTTGAGTGAGGGAAAATAACATTAGAATTAAATGTGTTGGTATGAGGTGACAATTAATAGTGTGATGAAAGGTTCTGGAATATGTGTGAGCCCCAATGTGGGGATGATAGTTTTGTGAGAAAACGCGTGGTACCATTCATGATAGAACCCAATAACCATGTTTTGTTGTGGTGTATTTGTTCTTAGTAGGGCTCAGTTGATACACAAGTATTAGAGGAGGAACACAAACAATTTTTTATTGAACATCATGGGTTGAGATATAGCCTCCACAATAAGTACATTGTTCTCTAAAGGGCTATTGGACTGGTGAATGAAGCATCCTAGAATAAAAAATGGTTGAATGAGTAAAATATACGAATCATGATAACAAGGTTAACCTTTCTTTTCAGATGCCTGCATAATTAGAACATAATAGTTCTGTATGAAAGTATGAGATTAGTGATCACTATGGTTTCACATATTGGATGTTTCCCATTGTGTGAGTGTGTGAGAAAAACAAATTTTAATGATCATGTGTTGGACTTTGTGGACATTCATTATTTTAATGACCCATTCAGGCATGTGGGTGGGTCCCATAGAGGGGACGATGTCTCTATGGGGAAATGTGTTGTAATTGGTTTGGCATGACCTGACCAATATATTATGGAGGGATGTTTGTGTTCCCATCTCGGCCCAGTTGTTATAGCAGACAATTAGAAGGTATTTTTTTATGAATACTATATTATTATAGGGTTTTCCTAGATAAAACGTAAACTGATAATCGATTGTGTGGTATAATAATGAATTCATCATGAGTGTAACTATACAACCCATGATATTGATCCTATATTGATAGTTCTTTCACTGAATCATTGGTGTGTGAGAGATATGAAAATCACATTGAATGAACCTATGTTGACATGGGGGGACATTCATTAGTCCAATGACTAGTTTGGCCTTGTTGGTGGGTCCTATGGAGTGGAATACATGTATTTGGTGAGACAGGATGTACTTGCTAGGATAAGACCCGATGAACATGTAAAGGCATGGTGGATATTTTTTCAATGTGGACTAACTATTGGAAAATTCATGTGAAAGGTATTTTTTATTCATTATTTATATTTATGATTTTTTCATAGATAAAATAAGAACTATTTAAGTCAACTAGGTTGTAATAATTATTTTTTCAAAAGTATAACTATATAACCCATGATTGTTATTCTATAATGATTTTGTTTTACCATGATATGTGGTGATGTTGTATAATTGGGGAAATAATTGAGGTTGTCATGGATGAAATGTTTTATAAAATATATTC
Source organism: Viscum album (assembly GCA_963277665.1). Lineage (NCBI taxonomy): Eukaryota > Viridiplantae > Streptophyta > Magnoliopsida > Santalales > Viscaceae > Viscum > Viscum album. Next base: position 967,348,350 of record OY728129.1, read on the forward strand.
TCATTACATGATATTAATCTACATTAGTGTAATTAGATGGATTTAATGATCGATTATGAAATCAATAATTCTCACACACTAGGACAGAGTCATTATAGTATGATTACTTTGTTGGATGTGACATAGAGATATTTCTATATAGATTTTGGTTGATAATAGTATGTGAGGTGACATTATATATACACATGTTTATTTAATTTAAGACTGAAATGTTTTTTATAAAATATTTGGATGTGAATTATTATTTTTCATACAACGTTGAATGGTTATAGTTATGAAATCATGTGGTTGAGGTAGGAGGTTCTCATAACTTATATAGAGAATTTCACTGGGTATTTTCATAGGAAAATCATCATTGGATTTTTGTTCATTCACATTATTTTACTTCATATTTATATGAGTTGCAGTTTATTTTCTAATTCATAGATCTCTTAAGAAATTAAATCTTTGTATTCTAATGATGTATCATGAAATTATGACTCAACATTATTTTTTTAATATAAAGAAGTTTGTAGAAAGTTATTTTAATTGTGTTCATCTTCATTGAGCGTTTATGTTTGACATATTGAACATTCTACAGTTTTATTTCCATGAATATTATATAGTTAAAATTATATGATATTTTTTATTTTTTATTTTCCATGTGCATCATGTAGAACTGAAACCATCAATTTTAACATGTATTTAACGACGATGTTATATCATTAATTACCCAGTACATAACCCGAAATGGATAATTCTTTTATGAGGATTTTTATTTAATGGTGTAACATTAAATTTGTCTATGAGTTATCATTTTTTTCTATTATTCTCATATTAATAAATCATTATGGAATATTCTTAATTACTATTTATTATTCAAGTTATTCTATTGAACTTTAAATCTTAAATATAAACATGGAATCTAATAATGAAATATAGACACATAATTTTTTTTGTTTTTGTGTTCATTGTTTTAGGAATTTAAATGTTAATTTTATCACATTATTTAGCTTCCCTACTAGCATATATACCACTCTTCTATTTTTAGAGATCCATTCATTTTTTCTATAATTAAATATTAATTTATACATTCAGCTTTTCTGAGTTTTGATATTCTTATGTTTTTCTGTAGATATTTTGATTAGAATGAGTGAGAATGTGATGTTAACCTGAAAATTATTATTTATAGTGAAAACTATCATAGTCCTATAATGATTTTAGTAGGACACACCTATTTTTCATTATACAATATCAAATATTCTTCGACGGTTCCACTTTTATAGGATGTAAGGGTTCAATATGGATAATGAGTTTTTCAATTAATTTTTATACATTCTTATGTTCTAGATATTTTTAGTTTGGTGGAATATAAATTATAATATACTCCACATATATATCAAAGTCTTGAAATATTATCTTTTTCAAAAATTTGATGACATCGTCATGATGGATCGACATTCCTTAATTTTGGTGTGGTTGTTATGGGATATTTTTCTAATTTTGATGTGACTAATTGGAATTTATGATATTTAGAAGATGATTGTGTGTGGATGTTCTAGAATTTAAATATGTATCTTATGCCGGCATAGTGACATAGAGAATTGTACATGGTAATGTGGGTCATATATCTGAACTCAATATCAATAATTATTATGAATAGTTGTTATTGTGATATAAATGTTATTTGAATAAGATATAGTCAATGTTTTCGTCACATCTATTTGGGAACTACATTATTATATTTATATTCTCTTCTAAGAGAAATCGTTACGTGTTTTCTATTTTGAGGATATTTTTTCAAACATCCCAATTTTTAATTTCAATATTAAGGTTCAGAATGCTGTAATGGGTAACTAATATTGATGAATTAATTTTCCATATCCATTACATTATTGTGTGTGGTGATAAATGTTAGAAAAAACCTTTATATGTTGATAGGGAATATTATTATGAGTTATTATTTAGGGAAGGTAACTATATCATGCTCAGATTCCCAATTTACCATATCGATATTATGGGGGGTCATGGTTAATATGTAGTTATTTTAGTTTGGTGTTTTTATTAAATTTTTTAATAAATGATGATTTATAATGTTTGGATGAGTTATTTTCATGTTCAGATATTATGGAATTGTAGGTCCCATATTAGGGAATATATTTAAATATAAGAATTTATGCACTCTATGAGGGTTTTGAAAATTGAAATAGTAGTGGTTGTAATGTACTACTTCATGGATTGATTAATTCCACATCATGGAGAATCCATAAAAAAATTATGAAAATGCTACGATTGGAAGATGAAATGTCATTGTGTTAATAATTTTTGTTTAAAGGTAAGATGTTCTTGATAGAGAAGATGAAAATATTTTATGTAAGGGGTTAATAATTGTCAGAAAAATGTATTTTACCAACTTATTTATTTGGATTTTATATTCTTGAATCTCTTTGATATTGAATCCTAGTTTCCTAACCTTCTATTGGATGGGATCTTTTATCACTATAAAATTGTGTGGTTATCATTTCATCAACAATAAATTATCTTATCCCTCTCAAATAAATATTTTCTTTAAACAAACACAAAATTACTAAGAAAAAAATATATTAAATTAGGTGTTCAATTGATTTTCATTATTAAAATTTGTTCATTGGATTTTTGACTTTGATCATTAGTTATATATGTTTATTTTCCCTCTATTTCCTCTATTTTCCTTGTTTTATGGGTCTTTTATGTTATTTTTGATTGAAAATATAGTAGTTTAAATAATTGTTTCATGTGAATTATATTTTATAGTTTATTAAAATATTATAATGTGATAAATTTAGGATAATCAATTTTTACGTCTTTTTAATTCTTTTTTTAGTCTTAATACTACTTTTGGGGATGAGGATCAAGAATGTACTAAAATTTAATATGAGAATGTGTAATTATCTGGGATTTAAATCATTGGGTAGAGGGTGAAAATGTAGGTAATATAGGTAATTAAACATGAAATATAAATTGAAATAATAATGTAAATTGAATATGATTACTTTATTTCTATAATTATTTTTATTTCTTATGTTGTTATGATCAGAATATTACAATTAATATTTTATTATCATTATTTTTTTGAATCATATTGAAAATATATTCAAATATGTAAATAAAATTTATAATATATTTTGTTTGAAATATTTTTTAAATATTAATATAATGACTAAGAGTGGATAATTAATTCATTAAATTTAATTAGAAGATGTTATATTTTCCTTTGATATAATATTATTGTTTCCAACTATAATAATATTTCTATTAAGATATTGTAGATGTCGTGTTGTTGGTGACTAGCTATCACGTCCTGATTTTCTATTCCTCTTTTTTTAATTTATCTATTTAATTCACATTTTCCATTTCATTTTAGTTTTTTCATATCAAAACATGGAATTTTGGGGTTTTTCCTCTATTTGAAGGTTTAGGTGCCCTATTAAAGGGAAATAATAAAACCTCAAAATGATGGGTCTATTTTCTATTCATTTCGAACTTCCACAATTCATGATTCATGAGTAGTTCATTGTATGATCCAAACGATGTGACTCTTGGGAAAAACCATTTGGATATTTGGGTGTCCTTGAGTGAGTGAGCACAGACTGATCACGAGTTGTCCAAATTGTGAAGAATGAGTGCACATGGGATTGGAATTTTTGACATAACCATGTCACATTGTTGGTGTAGAGTTTCACAAAATATGTCACTAGACTGTGCAGGTGTCTTAAGAATCTAGTATGTGGTATATAATTGCTTCATAGTTTGGTAAACCAAGCTCCCCTAACTACATAATTACCATGTTCACCAAAAATGTAAAATTCACATTTACCCCAATCCAGTTTAACCCTAAAATGGATCATATCCCTTTCTATGGGATCATGTTATCTATGGGAAGCTCTTCCTCCTTCCTCTATCCTCTCCTATCAAAACAATAGATTTTATAAGGGATTTTTTTCTAATTTTTGTAGATTTATCAATGTAATAACTTCCTCTTTTCTATATCTATATTTTACATCCATTTATATTGGGTTCTTATTCTATATTTTTATATTAGGTATAATATAACTTTCGGACCCAGCTCACCCAAAAAATGGTGGTCGGGGATGTCTTCACAGGACCTCAACCACATCTCCTAATACGCGAGAGGATACCAAAATGCATTGAGGGTCTAAGGATAGTTAGTTGGGAGACACTACCATATTATTGGAGTTAAAAGAGTTGGAAATATCATCAAATGGAGGAAGTAATGTGAATAACTATAAAGAAGTTGAATACATAATTTAATAAATCATGTATTAAAACAAAATGTCTAATGCAAATGTTATCGAATGAATTCATGTTATAATGGTACATATATGAGTGTATTAGAAAATACATATATTTGACATATCAATATTGAAATAAAAAAATTATGAATCTATCCTCAATAGAAATCTCCTCAAGAATCTCGTTATTCTGCTCGGTCCTCTCTTCCTATCACCGAAGAATATGCAAACAACACAATATTTCAACCAAATAGAATCTAGTCAAGTACCCCAGTGCAATGGCATCCCAAGTAGGGTGTGAGATATAAATCTCAGTATTTCAGGACCTCTAGTTTCTATCCCAAATCTATAAAATCAATACAAAATTTAAACAGTGTTAAGGCATGTATAAATAAAGTAGTATAATGTAACTATATACCCATGTACATTTTAAAGCCATCATCTGGTGTCTAGACCTGCATTATAAATTTGGAATTCATAAACAACAGAAATCACACATTTGATTTTAATTATCAACAATTCAATCCCTGTTATGTTATATAAGCTTCATTAATTGATATTCATCATTTATATTCATTAATTCTTGGGTTCCCCTGGACACCTATATCTAAATATCTACCTCGACCGTGGTGGGGTCTGAACCATTTTCCATGTTCAATCACAAATCATTACATCAAACTGTATTTCATTAACCATTTAGTTTAATTCATGTATGACCAATTGGACCCATAGACCATTGTCAATTAATTGGTGTAGAACGTCATCTCTAGCACACTCTTGAGTATTAGGAACAATAGTCCTTGTCTCACAACCCATGAGTATTTGGACCATCACTCCATGTCCCATAAAATATAATTTACAGGCAAGACGATTCTAGAATTCCATTTCATGCACCCCATGTGTATTTGGAGAATCCGTCTATGTCTCACAACTCGTTAACCGATTATATATATATATTTATCATTAGTGTGTAACTTCATGTCTAACACCCCCAAACATTCCATTAATTAATTCATAAATTAACTAATAAAATATGTTAATTAATTTGAAAATTAATTAACAACTTAAATCCCTAATCAAATAAATATATAATCAATTAACTATTCAAAATCTCAAAAGTTAATAATTAATTGAAAATTCATTAATCTTAACCACCAGAATGTCCAATAGATGATTAAATCAACATATAATTATCCTTATTTGTTAACTTAATACATGATAATTAATTCACCAGTCAACTGTCCTAATTACCTTACTCTTCCAATCCTTATGTTAAATGTAGTAAATATATTAGTTAACAAAACAATTAACTAAGTACACATTACCACTAATTAATCCTTCAAATTAATAAATCTACAAAACAAATCACATCCCACAATTAAATTTCCAAAAATATTTTATCTCATTCAGAATATCAAATTTCCATATTTAATATACACAGATAATTATATTAATAAATCACAATAAAATATCTAACTAATTCCCCATTAATTATTTCAATTAATACAAATTGATTTATTGCATTAATTAATCTTTAAAAAAAATTAATTTATCACATTATTTAATTATCTAATCGTATCACATTAACCAATTCAGCAATAAATTCTTAAAACCAATAAATTATCATGTTATCATTTATCTCACATGGGATATATCATTTAATAACATCAAAATACTTACATAAACATAACACATATCACATTTACCAATTTAATCAAACTATCCAAATTCACATTTTAAAGGAAGTCAATATAAATAATTCACAATTAAATTTAAATAGAAATAAAAGCGAAGAAATCATTTTATTATTGTATTTAATTAAGTCTAGGACTTGAAAAATGATCCTACCTCGAGGTGGGACCAATTCAATAATCAGGTGCTTAACATACATCATCAACAAATCCACAACTGGTCTGTTGTCACACACGCACACACCTTCATATATATGTGTGTGTGTTGTGTATATTATTGATTAAAAATTATCCAAATCAATAATAAAAGACGATAGCTAGGGAAGTAAGGTGTACTCAACTTCCAAGTAATTCAAGAGACATAGATAAAATATCAGACTCAAAAATAGATGGTGGAAAGACAACAATGGTATAATTTATTACCTCTGAAACAATGTCGACGAACCGAATCAGCTTGAATTGCCTCTCCATCAGAGGGGGTTGCCGAAACACTGAAAAATGGTTCCCAAGAGCCCTATTCCACAACCATATAATTGACGAAACAAGGAAACCCAATAAAACTTTAACCATAGGTTTTCATCCATGAAAAAAATGTGGGATAGGTGACCAATTGCTGATGCGAATCACAAAAAATAAATAGACTGACTCACCTTGAGGAGGCAAACCTGACTTTTGAAGACACCAGAAGGATCTTATCACATGAAGATGATCTAGAAAGGGGTTGAAGCGTGCCTCATAGGGGGTGTTTTCCTGGTGTGTGTCACTACTCTTGCAGTGCACCTCCTCCTTCATTATTAATCAATCAACTAGTTGAAAAACTTATAAATTAATAGATATAATAATATAATAAAAAAAAAATTATTCTCATTTAATATGATGCTCAACATTAAATAACATTTAAATAAAGGTTCATAATTAATTTGGAAATCCCCTATTAATCATCCAATTAATTTATTGTATAATTTTATTATCAAATAAATACAATAATAACCATACCATATTTATTATTTTTATTAACAAATCATTATTTTATTTAAATTACATAAAAACATTATTTAAAAATCAAGAAATAGTGCAGCAGACAATCAAGGTTTGACTAACTTTGCATATCCTGATGACACCAAAATCCCCCTTAACATGTCTTTTAATGTTATCCTTCAATAATAACCACTAACTCATCTTTAAAAAATTATTTAATTAAAATCATTCAAAAAATATAATTAAAAAAATTCCACACATTGTGTTATTTAATTAAATTCATTGAAGACCATTTAATTAAATTAAAAACTCAAACTATTTTTTTAATTAATTATCTCAACACGAATTAATTAATTAAAACCTCCACTTTATAGTGATTAATTAGATTCCTATTGACCACGATTTTTAAAAAAATGTCACCCTAAAAACTTATTTAATTAAATTCACTTAAACCTAAAATTAAATAAATGAAACCGCAATAATAATAACCATCATTATTATTATCTAATAATAAAACCCTTATTTGATACAACCCAAAAAATTCCCACGACACATCATTTAATTAAATTCAATTTAACATAATTTAATTTAATGAAACCAATGTTTCACATCAATTAATTAAATCCCACTTTTCATTGGATTTAATTAAAACCCCCCCAAAATCCATTATTATTACTCTTCTTAATAATAATAACATCCATAATTAATAATATTTATTAAACTCAAGAAACCATAAATATAATAATCACATTATTATTATTATTCAACCTTAGATAAAACCCAAAATCTATATTATATAAAAATTCTTCGTTATTAATTCAAAAACTCCTTATTTAAATAAACAGATATTCATTAAATAAGAAACTCCTAATTTAATATCAAATAATTGTTACTCTTAATTTAATTAAACGATTTTTTGAGATACACAAAATACAATTTAATTTCACACAAATTTTACACCCCATTAATCATGGAATTAAAATATTTTTAACATTAATGTCACACCCCCTTAATAATGAAAATAAAATATTTTAACATCCAAATTATTTTGGAAACCTTATTAATATTAATGAAATTATAATTATTAACAAAATATTATATTTAAAAATGAATATCCCATTTAATATTATCTAACTAAATTAAATAAAATACTAAACTGGCTAAGTTTCATGGGTTGAACTGCAACCATGTGTATCCCATGAAGATCCATTAAAGTGGAATTTTACAGACCATGTGCTCCTTAGACATATCGGGAATCCCATGAAAATATTGGATATTCACCTAATTCCCAAAATAGATCCTTTATGTGTTCCAAAACTCATAATTATGTTCTAGATCTCGGTTTATAAATCGACCTACCTATAAATGGGAAAAGTTTGAAAAGCTTCATAATTTGTACCCAGTCCAAAAACATGGGACAATAAAAATACCATTTAATTTTTTGGGTTAAAATTGGAAGGTTATTTATTGTTACGTTCTCTATTCGATGTTTTCTCCTACTTGGACCCTTGTGGGATTTCTTGTGGTTTCCGTTGTCCATGAACACATAGTTGGATTTAGGTTTATCCATGATTCAGTACATCATTTTTAAGAAACATTGATTGCATGAGTTTTTCACCATTATTTGATAGTAATTATTGAGGTGTGATATTTAGATTAATTTATTGAAATGGAATAATATGAATTTCCATATATTTTTAAATGAATAAATGAATTTCACAAAACATTATACACTATGTGATTTTCAAAATTCATTGTTGACTTTTGTATTGGTGATTTAGAATTCAAAATTGATTTATAAATGGTTCTTTGTATTTTGAAATGGTGTTTTGGTATCTTTATATATTTATTGTTACTCAATGAATGGAGGATGCATGATTGGAACTTTTAATTAAATATTCCTTCATTGACAACTCCATATTAGGGTGTATCTCTTTCCTTGTTTATTTATTATGGTATTGGGTGGAACATGGAATGAGACATCCCTCAAGTGCATATTGTTTTATTGTAAGGGGATTTTCATTGAGGTGATTTGGGGGAGGTACATGTTTGTGTCAATTATGTACGATATACATATATGAGATTGGTAATTTTTTTTCTTATGTAATCACCACTTTAGATATGACATGGGAATATGGTATAGAATACACATTATCTATGATTTTTTTTAATTTTGTTTGATTAATATGTGGCTAGTAGACCTAAGTATGGAACATTATTTAGTTTGGGATTATAGCCCTCAGTTAGGCCAGGTAGGGCATAACCAAGTGTGAGGGTTGTTTGTTTCTTTAGAAATGCATACTTGATGGATCTGAGAATAGTATATTTAATTTTATTCCCTGATCTCCAAGGAACTCCAATGTTCTATGACACATATTTATCTATGGTGTAGTATTCACGTTCCCTATTTGGTTTGTTTTGGTTACTAATGTGTGATATCTTCTAATTCCCTAACTTTTTGATAATTTATTCATCCCCTTTTTATGGTGTATTGTTAAATTAAAGTGATAAAGAAGTTATTAAATGATTATGGATATTTTTTGAGAATTTTTTTATAATATATTTTACTTTTTTTAAAAAAAAACCCCTTTCTTCATGGACTCCAATTTTAGAACAAAGCATACATTTAATGAAGAGGGAAATAGAATGTGAGTTTTTACGAAATTTATATGTGTGGAAATCTATGTTGTATAAAATAAATTTCAAAAATTAAATTAATGAATAATTAATTTACAAAAATTAATTTGGAATATATTTACTTACCATGTTTACTGAGTTTTAATACTCATTCATATAAATAATTTTTCTTATGTTCAGTTGTAGGTTCTACATTGGTTTGATATCTGAGGATAGTTTTTTGTTTTTGAAAAGGATAGAGAAACATAAGGTCACATGGATATTTTAAAGACTTCATATTCAGTTTTTATATTTTTATATTTTAGTTTTTATATTTTGGATTTTTTTGGGTTTCTTGTAATATTTTATTCTTTTCCTTGTTATGTATATTAGGGGAAATTGTTCCTACTGTAACTTCATAAAGCCCATTGTTCCTATCACCACCCTAGGGCGATATAGAACATGCCTTGATGATGTCATGGGCTAGGTCAGGTGACTGGTTCGGCGTTGACCTAGGTCGGTTCGTGAAAAATAAATCGAATACAAAGAGGTTAATTTTGAGGGCCTAAATTTCTTAGAATCATTTTTTTAGGTTATCATGTTAGAAGGAGCAGGAGTGTTAGAATCTGGGTTGTAGTTGCGAGGATGTTTCTAGACAAGAAATTCTATGTTGATCCTTAAGGTATAATGGGAAGTCTTGTATTCTTATTTTGTTCTTTTGGGTTGTTTGGCATTATTGAATTGAAATAAGAGATGGTAAATGGTATCAGATGAGTTCACATGACCTAGAAATCCATGTGAAGCTATGTATATGGTCTAAAATACTCTCATTTAAGGTGGTGTTATTATAATATGTATGAAAACTATATGGACTAGTTATCCATTGATACTAGTTCCCATCCCCTCATGATTTTATTTTGGGTCTCTAATATTTTTAAATTGTTTTGAAAATCATATTTTAAATTATGAAACATTGATTTCAAATGATGCTGTTTCATTTTTTGGAATATTTAAATATGTTGTCATATTTTTTACGAATGATATATAAATTTAATACTAAAATAAATATTCTTTTTGTAATCTTTTTTAATAAATAGATTTTGATTAAATAATTATTTTTCTAAAAACTGAGAAAGTGGATTAAATGGAAAGCATTGTATTTAATTATTTAATTCATTAGTCTTTCTACTTGAATGAAATTGACTATAATGTACAGTTTGAATATGATTTACAAATCATGGTTAGTAAACTCTTGGAAACAAATTTGATGCTCAATTGAAGTGAGATCATAATGGTGACATGGTTTTTATTGAGATTCTATTTTCATAACATTTAATGTTTTCCCCACAAAATAATCAATGAATATTTGAGGTGTATCAATGTGTGGTAACTATTTGTGGAATTTACAGAATATCATCCTAAATATATCCATCTTGAGTTTAGGAAGTTGAATACTCTTCACTTTGTGGGCTTGGGGAACAATTTGAAGTGAAACATAGGATTTGTAAAAGTGAATGGATCTTCGTATTCTTGAGTTGTCCGTGACTCTAAAGGTGATGTTCCCTAACTTTATGCTCAATGGTCATAATTTGACATGGAATATTTTGATAATTTGGGATATGAATCAAGAAGATCACTCCTGATTATTATTCAAGGTAATTTACATTTGGAATTACATTTATGGGGTTGTAAAGTTATAGATGAAGATGGAGATATAGTACGTACATCAAGAAAATGGATCACTGATTGACATCATTCACCATTTTTGGATTTAATGACCAATATCCTAGAGTTTTTTTGTGATTATTCCATGTAACCATAGCATTTTGAGAATGGGATTCGTCCTAATACTTATTCTAGGGCATCAAATTTTTTTAAACTCCATTCTTTATGATGTGAATATATTTTCTCTAGTCGTTGTTGTGTTAGTATAAGTGATTGAATCAACCAATCATCCTTAATTATCTAAAATTAGTTAAGGAAATATTTGTAGTGATATGGGAGTGTTTCTTGAAGATAGTCATTTCAGTGGAAGATTTAATAGGCCATCTATTATTTCATCATCTCCTTCTATGCATATATCCTTGATGTGTCACTAATGTGAATATTTGGTTTTTAAGAGGCCTTCATTTATGGGTTCACGAATGTATAAAAATACATATAGACACTTGGGGTACATGTAGTCTTTTTTATCAGGGTGTTCCCAAGAAGCAATGTGGATCCAAATACTTAACTCTAGAAAGACACCACATCCCATTATTATGAGTATATTGTAGATATAAGTTCAGTTTGAATTAATTTTTATTGTAAATACTTATTTTCCAATAAGGTTTGTGTCTGGAGGAATCTTTATTTACTTGAAAATGAAAGGGATATTGTGTTTCTTTTGGGACACTCTATTTTAAGGGGGCTGTCTTTTGGGAATGTTGATATTTCATTATATAGGATTGAATTATGTCTTATCATGTTATAGGATATTTTTTCCATTATTAGATTGTGTGTGGTATTTCTAGTTTGGTATTCTATGTTTGGTGGATTATTTTGGTTCATAATCCTTTTATAATTAAATATTCACTAGGAGTCTATCGGGGACACCTATCTTGATTGAATTGATTACTGATTACCATATTGTTATTTTTATTGATTTTTTATGAGAGTTATCTGGTGATCATCCTTGGATTACTATGTTTTCTAGTATTTAAAATTCATTCCCTTGATAAACAGAGGTCCCTTGGAGTATTCCTGATGGTTTTTGTCATCGTATGATGTTTAGTTGGTGTTTAATGGTTTTTTTATTCAATGAGGAGAAATTTGAGTATGATGGTTTGTTTCCTATGGAAGTTCAAATTTTCATCCTAGTGGTGGTTAAGGTTATTTTTGGATTGATGAATCAGATTGTGTAGATGAGTGAGTATTTGGATTTGGTCCATTCTACTAAATAAATAGAGGATTCTTGGTGATTAGAAGAATAATGGTCAGTATAATTGCCATTCCCTAGTTCTATATTTGTCTTTTATTTGGATTTGTGTTTTTTATACATAATTTTTCTTATGTTTCGATTATTTTAGACATAAATGATGAGTTTTTGAGTGTTATTTACTTTGTTTCATGGTTTTGGTGCATGGTTATGGGGAAGAAGTGTGACATACAGATGTTTATTTCCTTTATATATCATTTGAAACTTTCATGGTTTATGGTTCATGGGTATCATACAGTTCAATCCATCACATGTGGCTACCTAAAACAACTGGGAGGTTTGTTGGGTGTAACTGGATGACAGGGCATGGCCAGAGCATGTTTTGTACAAACCATGTAGAATTTTTTCGTAGAGATCTATAATTTTTGAATGTATCATGTTAAATGGTTGGATAAAGGTTTCCCAAACCATCCATACAAACCACGTTGGTGTCCTGAGAATTCACTTTTTAGTTCATGGTAAGTGCTCTATTTGAGAAAATTGGCATCCTAACTGTGGAATGTTCCAATTATTATTAAAAATAATTAATTACCTTTTTTTAATCTCATTTTTTGACCCTAAAAATGTGTTCTCTCACCTAATTTTTCTCGTGTTTCCCAATAATATATCTCCCTATTTCTTCAATCCTCCAGTCATCCTTCCATGGAAATTATAAGGGATTTCTTCAAGGGTTTGTTTTGATTTCTCAAGTTAATTTCCTCCTCATTAAATCTTATCCCCACTTAATTTTATCTTAGGTTACACTTCATGCATGGTCCCTTGGATACAGGTTTCATGTTTCCTTGGGATTAGATAGGGGTTTTGTGTTATTATGGACACTCATGGGTTACATTCTCCTCTTTTGCCTATTTATGGTTCTCTCAGATTTCATGTATCAAAGCACAAGCATCTTGAGGTAAGATTCCCTTTTAATTTGGCCTTTATTTTTATGAAACAATAATTTTCTAAATTTCACAACATTATTTAAAAATATAGTGATTTATGGTTTTATAAAAATATTTTTTTAATAAAATGTATGTAATTTCCCATTTTATTTGTATTGAGTAAATATTCTTCAGAAAACATCATGCATCAAAATAACGTTTTTGATTTATGGAAAGGGTTTTCTCACACAATAAATGTAAGGGGCGTGATTGGAAATTTCAAAATAATGGTATTTCATGGAAATATCTTATTATGGTGTATCTTTATTCTTATTGGATTATAGTGAGATTGGTTGGTGCTTGGCATGGGATATCACTCATATGACTATCATTTTAAGGTAAGGGGATATTACTTGGTGATATTTGGGTGGTGGTACTTTGTGAGTTGATTGTGTCTTCTATATATTTAAGTTATTGTTTAGTTGTCTTTATTTTAAAGGATTGCCACCACATTAAATTTAATGTGGGAACATGAAGTATGAATTGGATTATCTGGGATCATTGCTGCACTATTTTAGGATCATGCTCTGGATATTGTCCCTTAGTGTACATATTTCTCATCCTAAGGATAATTACCCTATGTTAGGCTATGTAGGGTAAGATTGAGTCTGATGACTGTTGATTACTTCAAGAATACTGACTTGAAGGATCTATTATTAGTATGTTCCAAATAATAACATATGTTACTAGGTACTCTAATATTCCCCATAAATTATTTATCTATTATGGATAATTTAGGCGCCATTTTTGGTTTTTTTAGTTAATCATCCATACTATTTTCCATATCCCTTATTGGGTGATTGTTGATTTCCCCCTTTTATTGTGTATTACAGTATTAGATGTGCTAAATAGGTTTTAATATGTTTATTGACATGTTATTTGAATGTTTCAAATTACAATACCCCTTTTAATTAAAAACCCATTATTCTTACTCTCCCCTTATATCATTAAAATTCTAAAAATTTCATTTATAAAGGTTGCACTTTTTATATAAGAAGGGTCAGAGGTAATGACTTTTTTTCTAAAATGAAATGATTTTAAACCTATGTTTTATATTCATTATTTCAAACATGAAATTGAATATTATTTTATTTAATAGAAATCTATTTGGAATATATTTTTTGTGGGGACACTATTGGGTTTTAATATTCAAACCTATATATAATGTTTTTAGTATCTCTTTGAGAAAGTTAATGCTTGGTATGAAAAATGAGAAAAAAAATTCGTATTTAAATTGGAATGAGAACCATGGGGTCACATCATGTTTGATTAGTCATCCTGATCAGTTGGATGTATTTTTTTATTCTATTTATTTATTCTTTTTGGTTCTTTTTTTTTACCATTGTGCTACTCATTTAGTTTTTCATAGAACTATTTTTATATTAGGAGAAATCATTCCCACTATCTATCATTGATTTCATTAGTGATTATAACTACCCCAATATGATTCAAAATGTTACTTATTGATGCCTTATAATGGCTCAAGTGACTAATTCTCGGCAAAATCAAGGTGGCATTGACATTATTTTATTATTGTAAAGAAGGGTTGTTAAAATAATTATTTATTTTGGTTGTCCGGCATGGTTGACATGAGATTTTTTAAATTTTAATATAGATGAAATATTAATGATTTTACTTACCATGATCATGGTTTATCAATATTTACATGATTATTTTATAATAGTTTCACTAGGATGAGAAAATAATTATTTATTAAATTAATTCAAATTCAGAATTCTAAAATGGTTATATTTAGAACATTAACTAGATTTTGAGTAATTAATTAATAATTATATGGAAATTAAAATGTAAATAACAACATATAAATTTAGATTCTAGTAATTTTTTTATATAATACTATATTCTGTGAAAAGTGATATACGAAATTAATATAAAGTTATTGAAGATGCATATTTAATTATATGTAATTTAATAATGAATATATGATGGGGAGTTTTTGTTGTTTAGCTACATTGGTGAATTATAATGTGTTCAATATAGTAATTGTTATATAGTGTATGGGAATGGTGTTTTTGATATAAGATGAAATTTAACTATTTTTTGTAATAAGGAACTGAACTATAGGACCGTGTGTCATACTATCATATTCATTGTAGTTCATATTAATTCTTATCCACAAATACCAATGTAATGAATGATTACCCACACCAATATGCCATCTTTAGTTGTAGGATTTCTCGTAATACTAGGTATGTGGGTGATATGGATTTTAGAAAACCACGAAGTCCCTTCTTTCTCAAAGATATATTTAAGGTTTTAATGGATTTAGGATATGGCTTTTGTAATGTAGTAATGTTGAGAGGATTTTTCAATAATGTTGTATATTGATATTTTATACAATTGATTCTATTGATGGGAGGTATTTTCAAGCCTGAGCTTATTTTTTTTCGGTATATAAGTGTGGGAGGAATGGGTGTGTTGAAAATTATGTCATTAGGTTGTTAGGGAGACCATTTTTGGGGCAAGGGTTTGAACCTACATATATGATATATCTCATTTATTATCTATTAGTTTATATTATATTAGATTTTTTGAGTAATATTTATTGATGATTGGTGAGAGTAGACCAAATTACATAATGATTTGTCTCATTATTTATTCTATATGACTTTATGATGAGTCCATAATATTATAATAGATATATAAAATGTTTATTGTATTTTGTATACTTATATTTAACATCCACGAATATTATATTATTTTTTTATATTTTATATAAAGAGTTATTATAAAATATATATCATAGAGGATCAAGAGTTTTGATGGATATATAGTCATCACTATTATATATGTGTATATGTTAGTAATTTCATGGTTTTTATGTATACCTCACATGTATTTTGATCACTAAAATTGTTTAATATTTATTTTATGGTGTTTATTTTAGTTAATTATGCTACCATTCATAGGATTTGGTTGTTTAATTCCTTAAATATATGTGTTTTATGCCCATAATTTTAGACTTCAATGAATTTCATTTTTGAGGTAGGGATCATGGGTCCCATATTTCATCAATATTAACCTAGTTTTGATCCTAATGTAGAAGGATCATTATAAAAAAACTAGTAGTCAATTGGGACTAATAGATTAAAATAAAATAATGGCTTCTTGATAAGGAAATGTATATAGATGATTTATCCCTATTATAAATCAATTAAATAATATTGATCTAATAGGATCAAGAATTTATCAAATCATACTACCAAATAAAAGTACTAAATTGATGTACTTACATAAATATTCATTTTTTTTTGAAAATTTGTCATATTAATTTATAACATTGACATTAACAAAAAGATGGATTGTATCATTATTTAGTAAAATGCATATCATTAATGTAGATATATATGTAATAATAAATTTTTTTCTTGGGGAAAATCTAACTTATAATGTTCAATAATGAATGATGACTTGGATTTAGAATATGTATGTCTAAATAAAAAAGAGTTTTGAGATTATGTTTTTCTATTGGAATTAAATCCCTCTAAAAAATTTGTAACTACATGCTATATAAACAATAAAAACATATCTTTTCAGAAATAACCTATGATAAAATTTAATAAAGTGCTCTGAAAAAGTGATGATTATAAAGGGAATAGAAACCTAATTTATAAATTAATACTATTATAGTGAACTAATAAAATACAAAAGAAACATATAGGAAAAAATGTTGTTTGCATCTAGTGGTGGAAAATTCACAAATTGCTAGAAACTCGTGCATGGATGGAAATGTTATACATTAAAAGAATTCAAAACGAAATAAGGAATTATTATTAATTGAATATTTAACTCTAATTTAACTCATGAATAGAAATAGAAATCTAAACCCTTGAAACACTACGTTGATAACCTAAAAACGACACTCATATAGTGACCAAAAAGAGGACCCTCCCAAAAATACATTTAATTGAGTTATTTTTCCTATACTAAATAAATAAAAGAGGAACAAACATATAACTCAATCTATTAGTAAATAGTTCTGAAATCAATGTTTTAACATATGGTTATACCTACATTGATAGGTATTATAGATTATTATGTTGAATATATGGATCCATTATAAAAAGTACAATAACAAATATTGTATTAAAACATAGAAGGATACATAATTAACTAAGGTGTTGATAAGACAAGGTGATCAAGAATAAAAGGTTAAATAACAAAAACTACTCATTTATTACTAAAACAGAGGAGTGGATGGATATATATCCAAATGGTTGGGTCCTCACCCATTAAAACGAATCTATATTTCGTTTTTTACATTCATATGAAATAAGATATAATACACTAACAATTCAACATAGACACACACTCACGTATAAATATTACATAACAACCGAATTTAATTTATTATTTTCAACTATTATATATAATAGTTAAAATATTGTCACAATTATAATGAATCTACTATTCAAATTAAATTCCAATTACCATTTTACTATTTTAGTGATTATATTAGCTTTGTAATTACTACCTTATATTTTTTTTAAAAAATAAATTTTAAATATGAGAGAAAAATAAATATATTATACTGTGATATTAATTTTATATAAAATTGAATTATTTATTCCATATTTTAGTTAAGAACAAAATATATTAAAATACTATTTATTAATAATTACATTCTATCTGATATTTAACATAAAAATTGTTATTAATTATTATAGTCATTTGATTGTATTTATAAGAAGATACATATTGGAAATATTATTGTATAATAAAAATTTAAATATAACTTTCATTCAAAATATTTATATCATGAGAAGGTTCCTAAAAATTATCGATATTTTATTCAACAAACTATAGTTCTTAATAATTTAAAATTTTTATAAAAAAAATTAAATGAAAATGTTATTTTTTATTTTAAATTATATTATTATAGATATAATTATATATAGGAATAAATCCATGTGCATTATATATTTTATTTTTTATAATAATAAATATTGACAATCCACTAATCATAATATTTTTTATGTAAAATATTATACATTAATTTGTAAAAGTATACAGTAATGTAGTAATTTAATAAAATTGTGAATATTTTTTTGTTAAATGATTTTATTATTATTTTCATATTCAAGAAAAAATATAAATTTTTTTTATTTGTAAAAAATAATAATTTTATTAAAATATACATTATTATAGTAACTATTATTAATGGTTTTGAAGTGTTTAAAAATATAAATAATTTAAAACAATAGAACAGACCTGTTATTTAATATATATATATATATATATAATTTCTTAGTATTTTATTTAGTAGTATGGTTTAAACTATGGGAAGTAAACCCTAGAATGTGATTGATCTCATAAATTGACTATCACCCATTTGGGAGTTTAATGAATAGAAGACTACTCTAATGAGGCATATTTCCTTCCACATCATATTTCTAGCTGATGAGATAATATTAAAGTATAAGGAATTGCTTGGATTTTCTATAATATGTGTACTGGATTCACTCCAGAATGGGACTAAAATTTGAATACGCATAATATTTTGAATAACACAATTATGTTTTGGATTCTAGTGATTGGTTTGAATTTGATTTTATTAAATATACTCATTCTTCAAGATATTTCATCGATAGTGTTTTTTTAATATTAGTATTTAAATGGCTACTACTATAGTCAGGTTTTGATATATATCGAGATTATAAATGGATGTGTGTTTGATATATGCACTTATTAAGAGGGTGGTTATATCTATAGATGAGTATGATCTTAACATATAAATTTTTATAAGAATTTATATCCTTTTCACCCTCTTTGATGATATTATTTACATTAATGATATTTGTTTTATTGAAAACCATCATACTAGTTATTAATATAATGTTTATAATATTAATATTTCTATGAAAAATAGGAGAAGATAAAAGATATGTTATATTATTTTCTCATCTAGAATTATTAATGGATGTTTTCATGTATTGGGGTATCATATAATTATATTTGCATTACATTCATAGAAGTAAAAATTGATATCACCTGAGTGAAAATTGAGATTGTGAAAATAAATGTGGTAACAATTAAATCATATTGAATTTTATCGATTAATAGATTGGTTATTTAGATTGAAAAAAATGAGTAAAATTTACTTCTATGGTATTTAATTATGGTGAAATGGTTTGAGGTAATAAGAATGAAATTAATTATTCAATTAATATTTTTTTCATGAATCATTTTGTTTTTGTTGTGGAAAATTAAAAACCTTTGGATAATGGAATGTATAATTTATACTTGAATTATTCAGGAAGGGAGAAAAAAATAGTTAAATTTTAGGAACATATTGTGAAAATTGAAATATTCAGATAAGTGAATGATATTTATAGTCATGGAAAATGAATACAGTTAGTGATGATGAATTACAACTCTTTATTTCAAATTTTACAGCGCAATCAAATGAACCAACATCTACCCAATTAATGGATTAAATAGATTATTTTAGGATCCCTAATCAATATTTATAAAAATTTCACAACATGGGAGGGTGGATGATTGTGATTTATTTCAAATGGGATAGATATAAGTTTACTGTAGTTTGAATGTTTAGTTTTAGATGTAGTAATAATTTGACTATCATAAATCAATCCATTATTTAATTACATCATCATGGGTCTCTCTTAATTTTTGTTAAATGTAATGTGAGGATAAAATAGCTAATATTATTGATAGATAATCACATTCTTAAAGGGAATACATCACTAATAGAATGAATTTTTGTGATGATATTTCCTTATCTTTTCCAAAAAATAACAATTGTTGTCATAGAAAGGTAAAACCCTTGATAAGGAAATCCAAGAGAACTTGGAAAAATAATAGCATTAAAGGATTATTAGATCGTGATTTTATTCTCAATTCTCAATGTTATGTCTTAGTTTGTAATAATAATTTTTTTAGTTTTAGTTATTTTGATTTTAATTTCTTATGTTTATTCCTTATTTTTTTGAATAAGTGATTCTTGTCTCTATCAGACACAATTATCCCTTACATTATTTCATCTATTGATTTTATTTTAATAAGAAGGGGTCTTTAATCCAGAACATCATCGTTAGTCATTTCTGTATGTATAAATTATTTATATCATGAATACATGTATTCTTAATTTCTTCTTCATATAAAATAATGATGTTTATACTGTATTTCCAAAAAGAGTATAAAAATTTCATATTTTTCAGAATAATAATGGTGTCCCCAAAAGCACTATGAAATCACTAAAATGTAAAATTACTATTACATATATCCATATTAAAATGTATTATGAATTTTTTATTACATTAGGGGTATAGATTCCTAATGATCGTAGTCCAATTGGTATAAAACTAAAATCAATCTACGAATAATCTATTGTATTGATTTTATAGAAAAAAAATAATTACTCACAATTTACAATTATTTTAATAATATTCATGAAATTATAGTGAATCCATAACTAATAATCTAGTAAATGTCTATTTAATTCTATAATATAGCTTAAATGTTTTAATATTGGATTTCATTTGGGATATTGAATCTATAAATATCATAAAAAGGGTTTACCCATTTGTTACAACATGATATTAAAATAACCATTGTATTTATATAGTAGATGAAAAATTGTTTTATGAATAATGAATAAACTTATATTTTCTAGATTCATTTGAATTTTATCATTAAAAAAGTGTCACATAATTTATGGCTACCTTGGAATATCTCAAAACAGTATATAAACTACAATAAAGTATTTTTCTATCACCACTAAATTATTGGATAAAGGATGTTTCCTATCATTTTTTTCATGATCAATCAATACATATTTATAACACTTGTATTATATAAATAACAATTATTAAGTGATATATATAATTGTGAAAAATTTAGTTTATTTTCCACTATATGAATTCATAGTTCCAATTGAATACTCTACCATATGATACATTTTTTCACTAAAAATTAAATTTTTCAGAATACCTAAAATAATAAATATATATGATATAGGACTACAGAAATCATAATAATTTGAATATATTTCAATTGATTTTTTGGTCATTTATCTTGGAATGAAATAATCCTTCAATAAAATCAACTATATGATCATTTTAAGATCTTGGTTCATTATTGTTTTATATAATTTCATCCATGAGTTTTATATTTTTTTGAATCACTATTATTCAAATTAATTTTTTTTAATTCCCTATGATTTTCAAATATTCTTTGTTGAATATTATTATTTTTATAGATTTTCTTTTATAAACTCTTAAATAACCCGATGAAGGAAATTATCCATATAAATAGATTCTGTGAGAGGAAAAGAAAAATTAATTTTATTATAATTTTTTATATAGAAGGTTAATTTAAACTTTTAGATGATGAATTAGTAATATTCAGATTAAGAAGAAGTCACTATACTACATTATGAGTAGTCTAAAAAAATAATTACTAAAAAATAATTAAATCTACATATAATTTAATAATGATTTGAGAAATGTGTGATAATTCACTAAATATATACACATAATTATCTTAAATCAATAGAAATCAGAAGAGATAAATCCAAAAAAAATATTGTTTCAACTATTGAAATACAGTTCTAATAGAATCTTATTTTCACTAGGATGTCGAATAAAAATCACAAAAAAAATAATTACATCCATTAAGATATAGTGAACAAATATTTTATGGGGAATATATTAAATGTTTCTGACCCAATAAAATATAAATTGAATAATAGGAAAGCATACATTTTTAAACATAATTGATATATTTGGTAAACCATAGTATTTAAATAAAATTAAATTATTAATGAATTGAAAATTGATGTTTGTGGTGGGATAATGATTAGTTTAATTTCCAATTAAATTATAACTAACAATATTAGTGAATATATGAGTTTAATACATCTTATTAGAAACCATTTATCGATTATTATTTTGTGATTTTAATTTTTAGATCTCATTGAATTCATCATTATTTTTAAGATATATGGACCTCATCTACTTATGGTCTCATAATTTTAAACATGCACATGGTTTTATATATTTCACCTTCTATATGTGTGTGTATCTGTTTATGATTATTTTTTATATGAATAATTTTATTATATATATTAATTAAAATATTTTATACATATTATATGATTTTATACATCATTATGTATTTATATGTATTATATTATTTGTTTTCATATTGAGGGCCTTCATAAAAAAGATATTGTATTCAATAAGAAATGTATTTACATCATATTATTTGTGGAATGGTAGGGTTCATGTTTGAAGGATATTATTATATAATTCTGGTTCAGTAAAAATAATATAATTTGAAGAAATATTATACCATATTATATTGAGGGAGAGTTCAATTATTTAATAGTTTTATAATATATTTTGTTTCCTATAAGAATACCCTACAACATTTTTGGCTACCACTATTATCTTTTTGGTTAATAATTATATATTTTAAATATTTATGTTAATATGATAGATATTTAAGTATTTTGGCAAAAAAAAATAATTTCAATGATGAATGGAACACATTTTTCTAGAATATTAAATTTAAGATTTTACCTTAATTAATTCTTCACAAACATGCATTAAAATTATTAAAAAAATAAATAGAGATATAGATAATGGTAAAATTGGACTATTGTACATAAAATATAGTTTCATTGGGAAATCCACTATATGTCACAATATTCTTTTTTACCAAAATTATTCATATGTTTGTTTGTAATGGTCATGTAGGGAATGGGGGTGATTTGGTAATATTACCAATAAATATTTCAATTAAATAATAACAAATTATATATATTTTAATTGAATATATTTGATAGATATTAGGGTAGATCATTATTTAGTTAACATCTAATTATAAGGAAATCCACCTAGACTCAGAACTCATATTCTCTTAATGATTTAATATATCTTATATTCTGTAGTGTTTTAAAAGAACATTTATCTAATATTAATGTGATTTAGAATATATAAATATATATATTATGAATTATTAATTATATAGTTATTTCAATTAGGTTATATAATTGATATAATGTTTAGAGGATGACACACATGTGATAAAAAATTTTATTTTATGAATTTTTACCATCTAATATTATGTTTATTATTAAAAACACTTCATATACTCATTTATTATTTTACACATTCATATTTAGAGAGTTATTGAAAGAAAATAACATATGAGTAGATACAAATAATTATTTTGAGTTATAAAAAATACTTCAATATTTTGAATGGGGTTATGAATTTTATAATATGTTAATGAATTACCTAATGACTACGATTAAAATTTTCATGAATGTGGTAAAACTAACTGTATTTAAGTTTTATTAAATTCATACTTTTATGTGGTGGATGATATTTATCATTCACTATTTTTATAGATATATGAATAGATGATACAAATATAAGATTAAACATAGAAGAAACATTGGTATATAAATAGGAAAATAATTTGTAATAATAATTTTATTAGAGTTTTATAGGAGTAGGTAATTCAGGTAATCCCACATTAAATTTTCAAAAAATATATACAATTTAATTTGAAAAAATTTCTAAAATAATTTAGATTATTTTTTTTTGACTCTTATAAAATTAAAAACTAGATGATAACATAGATGACACACAGATTCATGATAAACTAAATAAATGATTCATGTATCGTTTATTATCATATCTAATATATAATATATGGAATATCTAATTTTTTAACATTCCTTAAATTTTAAAATCACTATCGATATATAATTAATTTTAATTATTATTTAATTTTTATTTATCATTTAAGATAATAAGTTATAATAAATTCCAACTATAATTAAAAAAATCTTAAGTGATAAATTAGTATTTTTTGGAAATATTTTGAAAAAACACTATATTCAACAGTGATGGGAATAAACCATTAATAAAATTGTCACAATTTTTGAATTTCTTAGGTAAATTTAGAATAATCAAGCGTACGTTATTAATCACATGTTGAAATGAATGATTAATGAATACAATTTCTATGATTGTTGGATCTAAAAAGTACATTTCAAAGATTAATTTTATTTTTTAGATATGAAAGTATATTCAAATGAACAAAGGAGTAAAATATTGAATTGTAATTTATGGATGACATAACATAAAAGATGGGGGGAATTATAATTTAAAGAAGAGAATTAATTTTTAAAACAACTCTTGTATATAAACAACGATTAATAAAACCTATGGTAATCCCAAAAAAAGAAATATAGTAATATCAAATTCTTGTGTTTTAAAAATATAATAATTATTTCAAATAACAATAAAAAACACAATAGAACATGATTTATTTTATAAATTATCATTAATAGAAAAAAAATGGAATTTAAAATTGTGTTCTAGGATATACTAATCATATCGATTTTTTATATATTCACTTTTAGTCACATAAAAATGGGAAAACATAGACCAATTTTATGGTATCAACTAATTTTAAACTACTAAGTTGTATCATCAACTGTAGTTGTAATGAATGACATGTACTTCACAATGCATAATGATTTCCACTGTATCCCTTATATAAAGCCCTTGATTAGACAAATGAGAAAATCTACATTACTACGACTAGTATCTCAGCTAACACACTAATATTTCTATTAGTATGGTAAATTTTATAATAAGATAAGTATATTAATAAAAATATTAAAAAAAATAATGTCATATGGATTTAAAATGAATGCTTTCAAGAATAAAATGATGAAAACACTAAAACTAAAAGATAAATTTTTTTACACCAGTCAATAAGATCTTATTGACTCTGTGAATTTTAAAACCTAAGACTAATTTTGTTTTTTTCTATATCTATATCATCTAATATATGATACCCAACAATTTTTATATTTGATCTTAAAATGATCATAATCATCCTATATTACATTATTTTGTAATGAAATTTTTGGAAACTTATTATTCTTCCTTCGAGAGACTCAACGAGAACCAAATCCACTATTAAATTTTTTATTTACTATTAAAGTGAATTTTTATGATTTGGTACTAAATAATTCATTCATTTATAAATGATAAAACCATAGACACCAGGTATTTTGATATTTATGAGTAATTTCAATTAAAAAAATTCATACAACATTGGCTTATTATAAATACCTATGTTATTAGTTTTCCAATTTATTTATTCTTTTTATAAAAAAATAATCAACAACTCAATTAAATTATATAATTATTGAAGTGAATTTGTTTTCACAACATCGAAAAAATTAGTGTTTGACTCTTAAAGTACCCTCATCATGAAATATTAAAATACCTACTAAAAAACTAATAGATTTATAATTTAAAATAAAACTCTATAAGGATTTCCAAAGAATCTAATAAAGATTAGAAAATGAAATTTACACTCTACTAAATGAAACTTATTCTATCCCAAATTAGGTAATTAATGGTGATATATATGACCATTTTATCTAAAAATTATTATTCTTTGATATTTTCAAAATGAAATAATAACATATACATCTATTTATAGGTTTTCATGAAAATAAATTGTTAAAAATTATAAAATGAATAATCAAAAAAAATTATAAATAATCATTAATCATGAAAACTCATAAAAAATAGACATAATGCAAAAATAAATTTTTTATTTTAATAAAGTAAATTGAAATGAACATTTTCAAATTACTCATTGTTTAGTGATTTCTTTATCAGTTGAATAATATTTTTAATGTATATTTACTAGTCATCCAATATCTAATATTGTAATTAGAAAAATTCAAAAATAAACTTATTCTTAGATGATTTCAATGCTTCTAAAATAATAAACAGATTCTATAAAGAGTATTTATCTTTTATAGAAATAATCCTATGATTATAGTCTTTGAATTTAACTTAATACTCAATAAAGATTTTATTATTACAAACATTCTTCTTCTTCTAGAAAAATGATATATTATTTCAAACTATTATGGGGAAATAATTTCATAAACCATATTATCAATATTGTTGAAAAATTATTCAATAATTATTGATCAATTAGAAAAAAATTATAACTCTAATGCAAAGGAAATATAATCAATAGTAAAAATATTATTTTCTATACTATGATATTTTATTAGCTTTTGGATCTTTCCTAATATTTGTTCATAAAAATCATAGACATCTATGAAAAATTTCACATATCCCGATAAAATTTATAAATATTTAATAATTAAATTTTTACAATCCAAATTTGGTTAATTAATAATCTAATTTTGAACCAGGCCTACTTTTTCACTAAGGTGATGTTTCATGACAGTCATATTATTTTACTCTGAATTCATAGATCATTGTTAATATTCTAATAAAATGATATAACTATAATAGATGTTCATAATTTATAATATCTCTTAAATAAATCCTATTTATTTTCTTTTCCTTTTAGAAAGATGTGTTCAAAATTATTATATTATCATTTTATAGTGAATAATAATTCAAATTAATGGGTTCTTCATTTTTGTTAATACAGTCACCAATTTTCCCATCAGATAAATTGAAATTATAATATGATCTTTATGATATTTTTGATAAATCACAATTTTAAGAGAAGTATCATATCATGATGGAGTTACAAATGTATAAGTTCTTCCATATGACTCAAATAAAGACAGATCATCCATTAAAACTTTTATTAATTTAAAACAGTAATTTTATTCAATATATTTTTCATAAAAAATATATTCTCAAAAAAGCTGATTAAAAACATATTTTGAATAATTATATATGAAATCAACAACTTCTGGTTCATCCAAAACCTCAATAGTCTATTTAGAATCAAAATATTATATTCAATCTTCTCAAGGGAAAATAATTTAGATTTTTTTGTACCAACAATAGCATTTTTGGTTTCTTAACCAAAACCATAATGTTTTGTGAAATAGAAGCTCATTTCCTAGAAACACTGATTTAAATATCATCATGATTCCTATAAAAATCATAAATTTTATTCAATAACAGTTATTTATCTTTAATCATTATGATTTTAATGCTAGGTAGAATATATTTTAGAATGTTGTAATTTATTTATTTTTATCATAATTCATATTCATCTTATTTAATATCATATTATAATAACATAGTTCTCTTAAATATATTACCTAATCCTTATATATATGAATTAATATTGAATTTCAATTACTCTATCACCGATTTAACTATTTAAATAATCAAATTTTTCATTTAAATGTAAACTATTAGTTTCATATATTTATCCCAATTGTTTATTTGATTTCATAATTCAATTTTCAATGAAATATTATTTTATTGAACAATCGTTTCCATGAATGTTGTCTTCTTCCACATTAATTGTATTGTTTCATTATAAGTCTTAGTATTCTCAAATGATTTTATGATTTTATTCTTTGGGGGTTTATAAGAGTAAAAAATACATAATGAATTTTCTTTTCTATGATGTTTTATAATCTTTTGTAATTTAATAAATTCCATTATAAATTTTATTTTAATATTTTGTAGCCACTAATTTTCTATATAAATAATTAATTAAAATAATATTTTAATATCATTTTTATATAGATTCAAAATTTTTTTTTCTTAATTGTTTTTATCAAGATGGTATCGACTATTAATATTCTCCCCTTTAAAAAACATAACAAGAACATTATGAAATGAATATAAAATTCACTATATATTATAGTTGAATACATAATTGTTTTGGATCATGTATCACACACAAATAAAATATATAAAAAATATTAATATCTTAAATATATTATGAATAATATATATTACCATAAAAAATATAATTTAAATTATATATTATAAAATGATATAATAGTATGGAAAAGTAAGGAATAATATATCAAATCTGGATGAAAATTTATCCCATATGAAGACTATTAATCTGATCCCATAACTAGGTGGATTCACTAAGGTTTTCCCTTGACTAAGGTCATGCTGAACATGACCAATTATGATTTGAGAATAATATTTTTAATGTATATCTACAAGTCGTCCAACATCTAATATTGTAAGTAGAAAAATTCAAAAATAAACTTATTCTTATATGATTACAATGATTTTAAAATCATAAAAATATTCTATAAAGAATATTTCTCTTTTATAGAAATAATCCTATGATTATACTCTTCAAATTTCACTTAATACTCAATAAAGATTTCATTATTAAAAATATTCTTCTTCTTCTAGAAAAAAGATTTAATATTTCAATCTATTATGGGGAAATAATTTCATAAACCATATTATCAATATTGTTGAAAAATTATTCATTAATTATTGATCATTTAGAGAGAAAATTATAACTCTGATGAAATGTAAATAGAATCAATAGTAAACATATTATTTTCTGTTCTTTGAGATTTTATGAACATCTGGATCTTTCCTAATCTTTGTTCATAAAAATAATAGACATTTATGAAAAATTTTACATATCCCTATAAAATTTCTAAATATTTAATAATTAAATTTTTACAATCCAAATTTGGTTAATTAATCATCTAATTTTGAATCATGCCTACTTTTTCACTAAGGTGATGTTTCATGACAGTCGTATTATTTATTTTACTTTGAATTTATAGATCATTGTTAATATTCTAATAAAATGATATAACTATAATATATGTTCATAATTTAGAATATCTATTAAATAAATCCTATGTATTTTCTTTTCCTTTTAGAACAATGGGTTCAAAATTATTATATTATCATTTTTAGTGAAGAATAATTCAAATTAATGGGATCTTCATTATCTTTAATACAGTCATCAATTTTCCCATCAGATAAATTGAAATGATAATATGATATTTTTGATATTTTTGATAAATCATAATTTTAAGAGAAATTTCATATCATGATGGAGTTACAAATGTATAATTTTTTCCATATGACTAAAATAAAGACATATCATCCATCAAAACTATTATTAATTTAAAATAGTAATTTTATTCTATATATTTTTTATAAACAAAATATATTCTCAAAAAAGATCATTAAAAAAATATTTTGAATCATTTTATATGACATCAACATCTTCTGGTTCATCCACAACCTCAATAGTATATTTAGAATGAAAATATTATATTCAATCTTCTCAAGGGAATATAATTTAGATATTTTTGTACCAACAATATCACTTTTGGTTTCTTAACCAAATCCACAATGTTTTGTGAAATAGAAGCTCATTTCCTAGAAACATTGATTAAAATATCATCATGATTCTTATAAAAATCATACATTTTCATTAATAACTGTTATTTATCTTAAATCATTATGGTTGTAATTCTAGGTAGAATACATATTAGAATGTTGTAATTTATTTTTTAATCATATTTCATCTTCATCTTATTTAATATCCTATTATAATAAAATAGTTCACTTAAATACACGACCTAATCCTTATATATATGAATTAATATTGAATTTCAATTACTCTATCACCCATTTTACTATTTAA
Organism: Viscum album; assembly: GCA_963277665.1. Classification (NCBI taxonomy): domain Eukaryota; kingdom Viridiplantae; phylum Streptophyta; class Magnoliopsida; order Santalales; family Viscaceae; genus Viscum; species Viscum album. The sequence continues at coordinate 967,378,264 of OY728129.1, forward strand.
ATAATCAAATTTTTCATTTAAATGTAAACTATGAGTTTCTTATATTTATCCCAATTGTTTATTTGATTTCATAATTCAATTTTCAATGAAATATTATTTTATTGAACAATCGTTTCCATTGATGTTGTCTTCTTCCACTTTAATTGTATTGTTTCATTATCAGTCTTAGTATTCTCAAATGATTTTATGATTTTATTCTTTGGGGGTTTATAAGAGTAAAAAATACCTAATGATTTTTTTTCTATGATGTTTTATAATCTTTTGTAATTTAATAAATTTCATTATATATTTTATTTTAATATTTTGTAGCCACTAATGTTCTATATAAAAAAATTCATTAAAATAATATTTTAATATCATTTTTAGATTGATTCATAATTTTTGGGTTCTTAATTGTTTTTATTAAGATGATATCGACTATCAATATTCTCCCCTTTAAAAAACATAACAAGAACATTGTGAAATGAATATAAAATTCACTATATATTATAGTTGAATACATAATTTTTTAGGAAAATGTATCACACACAAATCAAATATATAAAAAATATTAATAACTTAAATATATTATGAATAATATATATTACCATAAAAATATAATTGAAATTATATATTATAAAATGATATTATAGTATAGAAAAGTATGAATTAATATATCATATCTGGAAGAAAATTTATTCCATATAAAGACTATTAATCTGATCCCAGAACCAGGTAGATTCACTAAGGTTTTCCCTTGACCAAGCTCATGCTGAACAAGACCAATTATGATTTGAGAATACTCATATATTGGGGAAGTTCATTATTGTGTATATTTTTACTATATTTGTACATGATTAACCACAACCTAAAAATGCTACATGTTTTTTGCATATGGCTATAACTTTTGCAGGGATCAGAAGGTGATATCTAAAAAAATATGATTACGTCAATGAGTAGTATAATATTTAAATGTATATTTAAAGAATTTATACACTCCTAGGGAAGTATTTTTTTGGTAAAATATATTATATTTAATGAAGTTTTTTTATAAAATCATTATTTCAAGAAACAATTCTTATATTTTTTGAATAATGGAAAACATATTAATAGTTTAATACCTAGTAGAACATAATATACCAAAAAGATTTTTTTCTATAATCTTATAATTTCATTATATAATATGTTAAAAATAATGTTTATAAATTTAATATTATAAATTTTAGATATATATCAGCAGTTTCATATTTATCATGTTTATATGAAAGTAAGATGGATATTTTTATATTTTTCCAAAATAATCATTTTTTCATAAATAGTAACAAAACAATTATTTTATTAATTGAGTGAATTTATTAAGCAATTTTATTATATGAGTATACTTATATTTTTTCAATCTTATTCATGCATGAATTATATACTAAAATATAAAAGAAATCATTCTAAAATAATATGTTAAAATTTTAAACCCAGTCTCATTAGTTAAAAAATATATGTAGTGTTTTAATGAGATATGTTTCTCTATATTTTAGTTAAATTTATTATGATATAATATGGATTTCTCTATTTACATTATTTTTAAATTGATAAAATTTTAATGATAATAGTTATTTAAAATTCATTTCAATTAATAGCATTGAATTTTATATACTATTCATAAATTAGATTTCCTAAAATGAACTTTTATTTTAATAAATTGTATTTATGCGTTATGTGTGTTATCATTATGATCAATTAAACATTATAGCGATTAATAATTGGATAAAAAATTTATATATTTGAGATAATCAATATTTTTTAATGTGGAAAATTTAATTTCTATGTATAAAATTCAAACTATAAAGAATAATTATAGTTTTAATAGAAATCTGGACATAATTATTTTAAAAAATATTCATGTTATTAATATGATGAATTTTATATAAAATAAAGTAAATATTAAAATATTATATAATTAATAATTTTTTTTATAAATACATAAATAAATTTATAAACACTGATATATTTTGACATAAATACTAAATAATAAAACAAATCTATAAATGTCATTATGTCATTTTTTTATAAAATAGTTTTTACACAAAATATTGATTATTATTTAACTGTTAAAATTATAAAATATAAAAACATATTTTGATTAAATAACTATTATTTAATTTCATGCCACCTAAATTTAGTGATAAATATTATCATATAAATTTACAAATAATTTAGTTATTAAAGACAAATAATATTTACTAAGGAAAAAACAAAGAGGAAAAGTTTATAAACACTATAAAAATGCATTAAAACACTCAATATTTTATCAAAATTAATTTTAAGAAGGATCCTACACCAAAAAAATATTTCCCTATTACACATCATAACTTTTTGAATCTTTTACCCAGGAATAGTGGATAAATATTATTGAATTATTATATGTCTTTTCAAAACTACCATTCTCTTCCCAAATATAATTCTAACAAATCCACTCTTCAAAAGATTAACATATCCCTATAATTCCACCATAAAAATCAATAAAATTAGCTATCTTGATAAAAAACCCTAAAAAAACTAATCCCATATTAAGTCATAGGTACCCTAATCCATCTTATTTTAATTGTACTTCTAATGAAAATTCATTTGTCCTATATAAGTGTTATCACCTTCTCATGTTTTTACTCATGATCTCACTCGTCCAAATATTTCATCATAATTATAATATAATGTATTTAGTATAATTATTAGACTGGTATGTTTATATATTAACGTTAAAACTGGTAGATATATATTTCATTTAAATTGAAAAAAGAAAAACTTTACTGTGTTGTGTGGATTACAACATCCACAAGGAAATGAAATTTGATTTTCATTATAGAATTTCTTGGATGGTAATAATAGTTATAATTATTTATAAATATTATAAATATCATATAATTTTTAATATTACATTTTAATTTAATAACCATCATGATTTCTTCTCATGTGTTGAGAAACGTGAATAATAATCCTTCATCCATGTGGATTTCTTCATCAATGATGAATCCTATTTAATTATTCTTCTTGAAGTTCACAAATATTATATACATATTAAAATATTGTTCACTAATAATATTAATTAATAATTATATCATTATTCTTCTATTATAGGGATATTATTGTAATATAAACACCTCTTCGACCATAGTCGAAACACCAGCTAGCACATGTTCATGTTTGGATCAGTTTAACCACCTACAAGAATAACTATTTAAACTCCATTTAAGGAAAATGATGGGAACATTTAAGGCAATAATATTAGATTTTATTTAGAATTTTTTTTTGTTATCTGGTTCTCTAGATATTAAATTATGTACTTAAAGTATTATTAATGCAGCATTTTCATTTTATTAACATACCATAATAAGTTGTTATCAAACAAGTTATCACATAAAATAATCAAAACAAATATTAAATGAATAAGAATATTTTAAGTCAATAAATATAATATATTAGTTAATGACAAATTATACATCAATATTGAACATATAATCAAATTATTTGTATATTTTCAACAATATAATGATTATGTGAATGTTTAAGGGTATTAACACATGATACTGAAAAGTGATTACAAATTAAATTAAACATATAATGAATATTGTTATACATTATTTGTATACATGGGAAAAAATATGTGTAAGGTTCTCAAATATCTAATTATGTTTCATTAATCTATTACAAATAAGTTTAATGATCATCAGTGGAAAAATAATGGTAATTTTAAGGGACTCATTAAATACAAATATTACCATTAGTTATATAATTTTAATATATAATTTAGTTTTCAATGGAATAAATTTTAAAACGATAAAATCTTTTTTGTTTCTAGGGATTTATTTAAAATGATTTTTAATGTTTTTCATTTAATTTACATGAAAAGAAAAAAACACATGGAACATTAACATCTACCTCTGAATTTTACAATGATGATTATAAAACCTTTCTTGACATAACTTTACATGATTTTTTTTCATTATTTTAAAAATTTATATTTCCTTTGAATTTTATTATTATATATTTTTTATTTTATAACATTTTAAAATTTCTATAATTACGGTTGATTATTTAAATTCATGTTATGTCAAAAAAATTCAATTTTATATGGTTTCATTAAGATATTTTTTCTACTAACATTATTTGGCACAAATGCGTATGAGAAATATTTTGAGGGGGTCTATTTATACCTCCAGTTAATTGATAAAATCATATATCTCATGGGATAATAAATAGTGGAAATAAAGTGACTTCTAACATAGGCGTGGACATGAGGGGCTTACTCTTATTTTTAGGCATAAAAAATAAGTTCGTTTATGTAATAATGGGAATAATTAGTTTTCCTATGAAGGATACACTATTTTTTTTGTTCCTTGTTTTGAATTTTATCATGTTACCACATATTTCTATGTTTTTTAACATTATGATCGATTTTTTATAAGCTTATGATTTCAACAAAATTATATATTTTTATTCATTTTACTTTTATTATATTTAACACAATTATTCAATGCTCAAATATTATATTTTTTTTATCTTTTTAAATTCCAAAATGATCCTTTATTATCTCATGATTTATTGACAAGTATTGTTAATTTCTCATATGGTATTATTATTATATATTGTTTTGATATTTATGTCTCCTTCATGTTATCCTCTTTATTTATGGTCTATTATACTTTTTGATTCATTTATTAAGTGTTTTAGATCACCCATTCATATGTTTATACTAGTAATTTCCCGTGCAATAGCGCGGCTTATTCGCTTAATGGTTATTGTTTTAATAAGAATTAATGTTTATAATTGTTGAGAAGAAACAATAATTTTGACTAAAAATTAAAGGGATTGATAAATGGTTTTACTTTTAAAAATTATATGTATTTATAAATTTCTAGAAGAAACAAAAATAATGACTAAAGAGTGAAAGTCAAATCCAACATAAGATAGTGATTGTAAAAATAAAACCGAAAAATTTGAAAATGACTGAAATAAATATGGAAAGATGAGAAAACCAATAGAACATAAACTACTGAAAATCAGTCCAGCAAAATGAAAATAATAAAAAATGAGTAGAATGAAAACAAGGATTTCCCAGCCAGCATTTTGAAGAGCAGTTCAACTATAGAGTTGTTGTCATCCTATATGGAAATCATGGATTTGCTCCAGACCATGATTTGAAGATAGCCACCTAAAAATGGAAATAAAATTATGAAATGTATTAAAATATTTAATACCAATAATGATGTGTGTGGGTTACTCATGATGGAAGAAAATGGAGTTAAGACTAAAGATAACGAAAATAGAAGATGCTGGAATGGGGGAGGCGAAGTTCAGATGGTGTGAAATTTACAAATCTATTGGAATAAATTGAACTAAAAAATTACTACCTACTATAAATATGACAACTTGTTAGCCCTGCCCCTCCCCTTCCCCTCTGCCCAGCCCCACTGCCCAGACCCCCTTGCCCATCCCCTGCCCAGCTCCCCCCCTCCCCCTGCCCAGCTCCATCCCTATGCCTTGCCCCTGCCCAGCCCCCCTAAAAAGTGCCATCAGAAAAGCAGTGGAAAGTTGTCTAAATTTAAAAAAACAAACCACATGAAGATATATCCAAATCAGTTATAATGAATTCCTAGGATGGTTATTGATGAATCATTAAATAGTGAAGATGGATGTAAGAGCATGAGTAAATATTTTGTATGCCTCAAAAATCAGTCAGGGCCAAAATTGAGAAGCACCTCCACAACCAAGTTGCCAACCCAGGCCGAGCAGAAAGATATGTTAGAAAGACAAGATAATGGTAGGTAATATTTAAACAGAAAAAGAAACTTCTAAGAAATAATAATAATAATAGGAAACATATATGACTAAATGAGAAGAATAAAATATATCCCCTCTGCCAGCCCCCTCCCCCTGCCCAGCCCCCTTCCCATGCCTAGCCCCCTCCCGTCCCCCTGCCCAAGCTCCTCCCCCTGCCCAACTCCCTCCCTCCTCTTTCCCTGCCCAGCCCCCTCCCCTGCCCAGCTCCCCTCTCCCCATACCTCTATCCAGCTACCCCCTCCCCCTGTCTAGCTTCCCCCTGGCCCGACCAAGCTCGCCCCCTCCCTCTGCCCAGCTCCCCCAGCCCCTGCCCAGCTCCCCCCTCCCCTGCCCCTACCCAGCTCCACCTCCCCAGCCCCTGCCCAGCTCCCCCCTCCCCCTACCCAACTCCCCCAGCCCCTGCCCAGCTCCCCCTCCACTTACCCAGCTCCCCTGCCCTTGCCCCAGCCCCTGCCCTAGGCCTAGCCCCAGCCCCAGCCCCTGCCCCAGCCCTATCCCCTGCCCAGCTCCCCCTCCCCCTACTCAACTCATCCCTCCCCCTTTCCCCTGCCCACCCCCACTAAAACGTACCCTTATAAAAGCAGTGGAAAGATGTTTAAATTTAAAAAAATGAACCACATGAAGAGATATCCAAATCAGTTACAATGAATTCCTAGGATGGTTATTGTTGAATCATTAAACAGTGAAGAAAGATGCAAGAGTAGGAGTAAATATTTTTAATACCTCAATAACCAGCCAGGGCCAAAACTGAGAAGCACCTCCACAACCGAGCTGCCAACCCAGGCCGAACAAAAAGATATGTTAGAAAGACAAGATAGTGATAGGTAATATTTAAAAAGAAAGAGAAAATTATAAGAATTCATAATAACAATAGGAAACATATATGACTAAATAAAAAGTAATAAAATATATCCCCTCCCCTTCCCCCTCTCCTCTGCCCAGCCCCCTCCCCCTGCCCAGTCCCCCTTCCCATGCCCAGCCCCCTCCCCGTCCCCCTGCCCAGCCCCCTCCCCCTGCCCAGCTCCTCCCTCCTCCTGCCTCTGTCCAGCTACCCCCTCCCCATGCCCGGCATCCCCCCTCCCCCGGGCCCTCCCAAGCTCGCCCCCTCCCTCTGCCCAGCTCCCCTAGCTCCCCCAGCCCCTGCCCAACTCCACCCTCCCCCTGCCCAGCTCCCCCACCTCCCACAGCCCCTGCCCAGCTCCCCCCTCCCCCTGCCCAGCTCCCCCACTCCACCTGCCCACCTACCCAGCTCCCCCCTCCCCCTGCCCCTGCCTAGCCCCCCTCCCCCACCCCCACCAGACCCCTCCCCCACCGGCACCCTGCCGAACAACGCCCCCTGCTCACCCCACTTAAAATTACTAATGTTATACAATAGCGGGTAAACAGAAAATAATATCCTAAAAAACATGTACTTGTAGACATCACAGGAGCATTGGAAGACCACAGTACCATCAATACCATGGTGTTGATTAACAACTGTATGTGAACATGAACTTTTAAAGTGGTCTCATTTCTATAGGCCATCAGTACAATTTCTAAAAACATGATGCTTTCACGACATAGTCACTATTTAAGTACCTAATGAAAATTCTACATTTAGTAAATCATTTACAACATTTAGTATTACCTTTCATATATGCTATACATATCATGCAATATTTTCTGCTTTGGCCTTTAATTTATCAGTCATTCGGACTGCCACATTTTTTGTCTGACATGTTCTACCGACACTTTCAGGTGAGATATGATGAGATTTCTCAGTAAGATCATCATTTAGAAATCCAGTCAGTAAGTTTTTCTGCATATAAAACATAATTAAAAGAAGCATCAGATGAAGGAGCAATAACAATGTAGGCTTAAAATAATGCCTTATAATGAAAATTCATAGGATGAAAAAATATATATACCTGAATAGCTGATGATACCGCAAATGATTTTTAAAATATTGAGTCATCCTTTGCGCATATTCGAAATGATTCGGCACTCTGATGATAATATTATATAACAATAAAGCATTAATCCAGTTTCATGTTCTTTACACAGAGGGAAGTATTGAATGTTATAATGGATTATATTATACCTGATTATGTTCTTCGACACTACTTACATTTGTAAAACCTATACTTTGAAGATGCTGTATATAAATAATAATATAAATAACTTTGTGAAATATATCCATATTAAAGAAAATTGGAAAATTTAATAGAATATACTTGAAAATCTATGAATTTGTCATTGAACATGGAGATGTAGTTTTTTTATCAGTAATGAAAATTACCTTGTACGAGTTTTGTTCTAATGAACGGTGAAGATTTTTTATATTAAAATTCGACACTTCAATTGAGAAGAGAACCTTTTTTGATTTGAAAACAGTCAATTCAGAAGGAAAACCATACTCGTCATCAGCATTATTTAAAAAATAAACTAGTTTTTAGTTTAAATAAAGCAAACATATTTTTTCAGCATACTAGTTTATTACATGGTAGTACCTGAATCAAATAATCTTGCAGATCTGAAGCAGTTTTTCTCACAAAATTCATTACTTGTTTATCAAATAGGACAACTGACAAGCAGTCCGTGGTATCTTTCACAAGCATATGCACTCTAAATATGTTGATTTATAAATATTAAATAACTAAAATTAATTACTGTTGATATATAAAATAAGTAATAAACTGTTATGGAGAAGAACAATTAATAACCTGGGAATGGTGAAAGTTATATATATATTTCAATTTTTACACTTAATTTTTCCATCATAAATATGAACTTTTTTCATGCAAAAATTCCATGATTCGTAGAACCAATTCTGAGTTGTTTGAATTTTCTTTATGGTAACAGAAATCAAGCACTTTGTAGGCTGTACAACATTGAGAAAAATGTAGATTATGAATTTATATAGTACTGTACTGGTACACCCAGATTAAGAAAGTGAACGCAATTAATTGTTAATTTGCCATATATTACATACATGATCACAATTCTTCACATCAGAAAGGGGTTTTTTATTTTTCCAAAATAGCATTGGTGTAGAGGAAGAAGATGGGTTAGTTGATACTGGACTTCGATTCTCTAAAGCCATTATAAACGTACATATGAATATTTAAAAATGCAACTCAAATGTCAAAAATAATATATACATCTATCATATAGTTATTAGTGGACATCATATAAAACATCAGAATTAAATAAAGTATGCAGAGAACCTTTTTCTAAATGATTTAACATCTTTGATATCAAGATTGAAAAGGATTTTCGTCGCATTAATGGTAGTTGTAAGTATGAAACTATATAAAAGTGGTTTTAAAACAAACATAGTTGGAATACTGGGTTAAAAATCATTAATGAATTGAATAAACAAAAGGGAAATAAGGCATTATGTTATTAGAGAGCATACTATTAAATTTCTTAACACTGACAAGTTGCAATATTAAAACAATTGGTTAACTGATATTTTCATCCAAGTATAACGACTTCTGGTTAGCATAGTCACCCCATAAACTGCATTTATGTTGTAACCCACTGCCCAAAAAATATGTACCGCAAGATGTTAAATATATTTTTTGGGTCAAAGAAATTAAAAGGCCATAATAACTAACCTTTCATCCTGTAAGACAATTTGCATCCTCGAATTGGAACTACTCAATGCCTCAGAAGGATGTGAGTAAAGTAAGTATCCAATAAATTCGAAGACAGATTACAAAAAAGAAAAAGCAAGATAATGATAGATAATAGTATATAAAACCAATACATAATATTCTGTATTGATCAATAGATAATATTTAAAAGAATTAAACTTATGTGTCAGGAATCTTAAGAAACATTTACCTATTAAATGTTGCTCTGGAACCCTTCTCGGAATTATGGCGTCAAAGGAAGTAAAATTAAAACAGAAATGTGGCAGCGGCGCATCACAAGGCCAGACATGCGTTGTTGATGTGAATAGTAGTCGACATGCATATCTACTTCCTATGTATGTACCTTGATTAATAGCTATCTGACACATCTGTATGAAATATCACATGCTTTCACGCAATATATTTCCGAGCTTAGATAGAATGTGATGCCCAGTAACTGTACAATGTATCTTTGTTTTCTGCAGAAATAAAGATCTAATAATGTCAAAAATATAAATACATATCAATGTAGTTGACAAATTTTTCCTATACTTTAAATGAGAATATAAGTGAAAAAATAGAAATATAAAATGCAGTATAGTTTTAATTTAAAATTCACCTGTAAATCACTAAGAATCATATCAATCGCAACAACATCATTGGAGTACCTAGATGTTGTGTTAGACCACAAATTCAAAATACACACTTTTATATTCAATGTCTCATCGGTATCATGTGTGATATCATTCAAAGGGGTAATAGATCGCGAAATCTTGGTAATAATGTGATGTTTTTTCTATAGAAAGAGATCACAGTCAGATATATTGAGATTCATAAAATCATATAGAAATAAGCTGAGTAGAACCAAACACTGACAATTTAACATATAATTTGACATATACCTAACACAATCTATGAAATATTTCTTTATACACAGTATTTTGCGTTGATTCACGAGTTGTGGGATTATTATCACCAACTACTATTTTCAAACCTAATGGTGATGTGACTCTAGATAGAGCAACATATAATTGACCATGACAAAACACAGGTTTTGATGATATAGCCCAACAGTAGATAGTGATTTTCCTTAACTTTTTTTAATAGTCATATCATAAGAAATAGTCAAAGGATATTATCTTCTTTGCAGTTTGAAAGGCTATCAATAGTTGGAGTTTGACATATTTAATCTTGGAATGAAAGAAAGAGATCCTGAATTACAACCACATAATTTTCTTACTCCGATGACATGATCTCCCAAATGCATGATAATCAAGCAAGTCTCATTACATAATCCAATATACTGATGTACATTTCAAAGCAACATGATAGTTACCCCAATTTTGAGTGTAATCTTATGGGAAACTATCCCTGAAACATTAATCCCATTTAATATATCAGAAGTGTAAATGTTTTCCAGCCTATCGATATCAAAACTTTCTTCACAACCTGAATCTGAGCTGAAATAATCTATGCATTCAGAATAGGCAAGGGGCATCATATACACATTTACTTCATCAACAATATCCCGAATTGGAGCTAAGATGGAACAGTCTTTAAGATAATTAATATCAGCATGGTTACTCATGAAGTTGGGATAAGTATGTTCAACAACTGCACAAATAGGATCTGTAGTCCATGCAAGAAGATATGAAGATGGGATTGGCATTAAAGTTTCACTATCATTTGGTTCTGTAATGAGACCTTCACCAATATCTAATGTCCATTTGGCAAATTGAAGAATCTCATCTGAAATTGTAGAAGAATTAGAAAACAATATCATGTTCTTTGTCAGTTTCAGAACAGGACAATGTTGTTATAAATATGAAGAAGCTATACTTGAACAAACTATATCATTTCTATTTCCACCTAGTACGACATGTAATATTTTCCTGAAATCCCCACCAAATACAAATATTATTCCACCAAATGGAAAGGTTGAAGAATTCTCATTTATTATTGACATTATATCTTTTAAAGTACAATCATGGGATTCAAAGCAATGCTTATGAGTCATTGGTGCCTCATCCCAAATAATTAGCTTTGATAATAGTAGAAGATCTGCGACATCACTCCCTTGTTGAATATTGAAAACAGAATTTTCAAAAATAGATATAGGAATTCGAAATTTAGAATGTGTCTTCCTTCAACCAGGTAGCAGTAATGATGAAATTCAACTGGATGCAACTGCCATAACAATATTACCTTCTGACCATAGTAAATATGTCAATACTTTCCAAATGTAAGTCTTACATGTGCCTCCATGACGATGAATGAAAAAGAAACCACCGACGGATGCAGTTAACGAAGACATAATTGTAGTCAACACGTTGTTCTGTTCATCAGTAAGATGACTTTGCAAAGTCAAATACTCATTATGAATACTGTATCTATTATTATTTAGTTCATCATCTACTAAATGATTTCATTGAGAGACAATATTAGAATCTAGAACTGGCATTGGTGGAAAAGAATGAAGAGATCGACCATTCCTCTGAAGTATATTCTCTATTTCAAGAAAAGCATTGAATTGTTTTTGATGATCCTTGAGTGTCAAATCTATATATAATCATGAAATATTGTTATTCAAGTAGTATAATAGATTCTTAAAAAAGTAAAAGTTCAATGAACCAACAGCTACATAGATCACATAGTATAGATTGAGATATTTGACAGTACATACCGTGTATTTGAAGCCTATTTTGTTGCGCATAGAGGACGTCTTCACTAGGGAGCTCCCATGTTTCATGCCACAAAATGTCTGGGCGGGATATATTGTTTGAGAACAAAATGATGGCAAATAGTCTCTGTATAGACTGTCCTGTATCCGAAGTTGACACCTCCTTAATTGCTTCAATAAATTCTCTGTCATCAGCAATAAGTCACAATGCAGAACATGCTTCATGAAAAGTACCATGGATAATGTTGTTCATAGTTCTAATACTTTCAAATGAAGTTGCACCTCTGATCTTTGTGAGCATTAATCATAGTTAATAATGCTCTCCAGTTGTCGGTGGCACATAATAAAGTCTACCAATACTGAATGCCTACTTTCTTGGACACCATCTTTTTTTCTCGTTGGTGGAATAAAAATTTAGTTGGATATTCTGTGAATGAGAGAAACCTTCCTTCTGGGTAAGCAATATTAGCTTGAAACCAAGCCATAAGCATTTAATCATAAATATTACTCTTTCTCAACACATCCTCAATATGATTAGTGTCAGTGTACGTAACAATATTCTGGCCTGGTAAATGGAAATGTAACCTTTCAACTGGATGATATCTATAGTGGATATCATATGAAAATATCCTCCAAGAAGCCTCACAAGGAGAGATGTATCAGCAATCATAATACATTTTAATCTCATCAACATTATTTCCTGACTGTGATGTACTGTTAGTTTCATACAAAGCTGCTGTGACACAATCATTACATTTGCTAATATACTTAAACAAATATTTGATGGAAGTTGATTGATTAAAAACTTCTATATTCAGATGAGATTGATACTTCATTAGAAAGAAAGGATTTTATGGTACCACAAACTGATTATCCAATGGGACACCATTCTTCATGATTGTGTTTCCATCATTTCGTTGTGAGTATATAACATACCCATCATCATCAACTGTTGTACTTTCAATAATTTTTTTTGGAAAAAATTTAGTACACTTTCCATTTTTCATACAAGGTGATCGGCGATTTTCATCACTACAAGGTCCATGCATCATAAACTTCTTAATAGCCTCATGAAGTTTTGGAAAGTCACATTTGTTTGGAACTTCAGTAGAAACACATTTTTCAATGCAGGCAGGAGTACCTACTTTTCTCTCTCTACATAAAAATAGTAAAATGTGTACATGAGGCAGTCCTCTTTCTGAAATTCCACTGTACGAAAAACTACATAGAAATTAATGATATAAATGACATAGTTCAGCAACAGATTCAATAGTTAAGATAAAGTATGTATTATAAAATAATCTGTATTAAAGTAGGTACCTGCTCATGACTTCCCAAAGAAACATCTGTCTCATAAATATTTTATCAACAGGGAAACCTTAATATTGAAAATTATGGATAAAATGTGAGGACAGTCTGAAGGGAGAAGATTGTTAGATGATACAAATCTTGTGATCTCAGGCCATAGTGGATTTCATGTAAACGTTAAAAAAAAATATGGATATCTTGTCCAATTGCATATTGACATAGCATCTCGGTAATTTTGAATCATATATCTGGGACCACCAGTAAATGAAGATGGTAAAATGATACGCTCCCCAAATGCAGACCCATCACGGTCACCCCATAGAAAAGCATCTTTCAACCCATTGTATAACTCAACCCTCAAGCGTTTTTGATTGAAGCGAATGAGGGATAGTCTCTGAGACTCTATCATTGTATATGCATCAACAATAAACTGTTGCAACAGTCTTCTCGAAAATTGTAATATTGACCTATCAATCAATCGACATTGCAAGTGATAGGAGAATTATTCTCGCATTGTAAGTTTCCAAACCTTTGTACATGTACTCATATATGTAGATCTATGTAAAATGTTGTCAACATATCCATCCTGACCAATTTTGAAAATAAGTGGATATTGAAATGGAAGGTACAAGGGATGATGCTCATCAATCCACTGCAAATCACCACTTTTTCTTTGAATAATAATATCTCTGTCTTAGTTGAGATCTTCAATGTCACTGAGAATAAGCATCACAATATCAGAAGCTGTAGGCAATTTGTATGTCATTACATCTGTTTGTCTTATCTTTAGAAGACACAAATTTACGTTTTCATGTTCTTGATGATCAAGAACATCCTTTGCACATCTGAAGTGATGAGCTAAAACATTTGTTTCATGTAGTATATTTTGTAAGTTGAAAACAACATTATAATTTATTGCTATGTTTGAATTTGCTCCGTCATAAATGCAAAGTGATTTACGTTATGAATGAAGTGAAAATATGACAATCACATAAACTTGGTAACCGACATATTAAATTTTACCTGACGTTCAGAATCCTGTTTTGAGACTCGTTTGCAGTATCATAATCATATAAATGGGAAAACCAAGGCAGTTGTCCCTCAGGAGGACACAAACTACCTAGGCGATGGTAGTTTTGTCCATTCAATCTGAATATAGTTGGAGATCTTCCATCATTGAATGATCTTTTAACCTTTCCACCCATTGACGTGAATTCAAACATATAATTATAAATATGCATATATTCCTGGAATCCTCTTGCCTCCACAGAGTTTTTATTATAGACCAGCGTTTGAAGGTATGGAGGGTAGGATGGTAGTAATTGCAAAGAGACTTTACCAAGAACGCAACATATAGCAAATTGTGGGTTATCTTTGGTGCTGCATTTAATATTTCTCTCATAAAACCAAAATATAGAACCACAGTGTTAAAAACATTAGAGGGATCTCCACTATTCAAATATTCTGCAGGTGAATAATGGTTAAATGAACGGTGTTAATAAATTTGGCATTATAAATTATGTAAAACCATCAGGACCTGAATAACAGTAGTTAAAGATAAAAATAGTACGGTGAGCTGGAGTTTCTGTAATGCGAAGTTGATGCATTATTTCTGTAGAAATGTTTTCATTTAGATATTAAGAAAATTCATAAAAAATTATTGTTTAGTAACAAATGATTACATATTTTGTCAAACCTGAAAACTCTATTCGATGATTAAATGCAGCATTGATTTCACTAGTTGTTACATCTCATTCTAAAATGACATGAGTCAATTTAGATGATACATATTTTTGAAGTCTAAATAATGAATTAAAAGTACAGGGAAATATAGATTCATAAGAGATATATATCTATAGATACATATAGAGAATACAACATGATTATAATATACAATACACCTGTGTCGGAAAAATATGCTTCGTTACCGGTAGTTGAAGAAGTAAAACAATATCTGTTTTAAACATAGTATGCAACATATTACACTAAGTCATATTTGAAGATCATCTGAAAGTGTGAGTTATGCTTACTCTGATAATGTGTCATGAGCAGGGTAACTGGGAATATGTCCCTCAATCGTTATACCTACAAGAAGTAATGTAAATATAGTTTTTTTTTCAATACATGTGAGACAAAACGTGAAATCGTTCACAAAAATACGCCGATGGAGTAGATACCATATGGGTCATAATTTTCTATATTATAAGATGATATATTCTTTCTCTTGCAACCGGGTGTAGATATTGTTGATGATGCTCCATGATGAGCAGTCAATGATAGTTAATATTTGAAAAACTATACAATGTTAAAACATAGTAACAAAAAAATATTTAGCTAATCTTCTTTGACAGCTTAATATAACAAACCGTTAAAGGAAATTGGTGAAAATGAAATGAATTACTTGAAAATAGCATTTTCAATTAAAAATTATGTTATACTGGAATTGACTGGAGGGGAGGGAGCTGGGAAGGGGAAGGGGGAGGAGGAGAGCTAGGTAGGGGGAGGGGAGGCTGGGCAGGGGAAGGGGGAGGGATGGAGCTGGGTAGGGGGAGGGGGTGGGGTGGGCAGGGGGAGGGGGGAGTTGGGCTGGGGGAGGGGGCTGGGTAGGGGCAGGAGGAGGAGGGGAGCTAGGTAGGGGGAGGGGAGGTTGGGCAGGGGTAGTGGAGGGATGGAGCTGGACAAGGGGAGGGGGGGAGCTGGGCAGGGGGAGGGGGGGGGGGGTTGGGCAGGGGGAGGGGGCTGGGCAGGGGTAGGGGAGGGGGGCTGGGCCAAAGGGAAATGGTATATAGAAATTATTTCCTCAGATGGTTATTGATGAATCTTTAAACAGCGAAGACGGATGAAAGATCTTGAGTGAATATTTTGTTTACCTCATGAAGCACTGTCCTATTAATTCAATGAAGTATAGTCATAGAAACATGAAAGAAACAGGTGTAAATTAGACTAAAATTAGACAACATAATATGCAGTCTGAATGTTTTATAATATAATGCATTAATAGGTACCCATAAATGGGTTGCAATTGTAACTGCATTATGTACAGTGGACAGTAAAATGACTTCAATATATGTTGACAACAAAACCAGAAAACTAGATACATATGTAATATAAATTATTGTCCTAATATTAGTGGCATTTAAAGGAAATCTACAATTAGTGGTATTCTTTGATGTTCTATAAAAGGAAGCATACATTTATGGAATTTTATGCCTTAATGTGAATTGTCCTATTGAAGTGAAAACCTTCTCTAGGAAAGGGAATCTAGAATAAAATAAGAAATACATACCTTATACACTATAAAAAATTGGACAATAGATTTTCATATATCAATGGATAAAGAAAAATTCATGATTTCTCCACAATATGAGTTTATAGGCAAATAAATTAAGGGATGGAAAAAAATATTAAACAAATCAACGGGCCAGAAATGACAACCTACTATTCAGACAGCTCAAAAGAAAAATCGAAAAAACCTACTCTATATAGTTCTAAGTATATACATTATTAAAACCCTTCGATATAGATTGCTTTGGAAACTGTAATTGCAAGCGTACCCCAACTACGACGATGCTCACATATACTTCACCAACATCCGGTCCTATTTGGACTACTTGCCGACAGTCGAACTCAACTGTAGAAAGAGTTTGCAGAGGTGGAGGTGTGGAGGCGAATGATGATCTGGAAGGGGACCGGGAGATGGGAAACACCGAGAGGAATGAGATTGGGGAGTCACGGAGAGCTACAGGAACCCTAGGGGAAAGCCCGATGGGACCGAAGGTGGAGCACGCAGAGGTGGAGGTATGGATGCGGAGGCATGGAGGCAGAGGATGACCAGGAAGGTGACCGGGAGAGGGGACTCATGGAGAGGATCATCATAGGGGAATGACAGAGGCTGGCGGGAACCCTAGGAGAAACCCCGATGGAATGGAGGTGGAGCGCATGAGGGGGGAGACGTAATTGTGTCGTGGGATGGGGAATTGGATGTAGAGGAAATTAGAATGCTGGGTGATGTGGAAGATGGAAATGGTGACACGTATGCAAGGAGGAAGCAAAGTTTAGTATAGATAATAGATTCCACATGTTATTAATATGATTTTATCACCAATGATATCTAGAAAAGAGTCAATAGTGTAAAACTAAAATGGTTTTTTTCAAGTGTTCTAAAATTAGTTATGTATAAAAATAATTTCCAAAATACTATGCATTTTGGTCCATCGATTATGAGAATATTTCATGATGTTACATTTATATCTCGGTATAAATGCACTATTTATGTTATTATTAGTATCAATAAGTGATGTTTGATTTAATATAATGGTTGAGTTTTGTTATAGGAAATATTTGTTTTACTTAAATTACATTAGTTTTTTAAATATTATTTTAGTTATATTGAATAAATTATTAGTCATTTTTGGAGATTAGATTAGTTATATAGAAATTTGATTAAATTACCTAAATGAAAACTCTAGAGTTGATTCTATGTATATGATGATATCTTGAAATAATTGTAATTCATTGAGTAAATAGTTTTCCATGAATTAAATCCCTGTCAAGATACCACAATTGGATGTGGGTTTGTCATATATTCATCATTGGGTTATGACATTGAAAATAGATGGTCAGGCATATTCCATCCTTCATTTTGGTGCATGGTTAGTGTTCCTATAATATGAGCCTAGTTTTAAATTCTCAATGGAATATATTTCAATGATCTATTACACATTACAAAAATGTTAGAAATTATTGACTTATAGGTTATGTTGATAGATTATGAAAAGTTGTGTTTCTGAAACCATCAAAATGTAAATAATGTGAGTCTAATATTTATACAGATTACACTAAAACAATATGAGTCATTACAAAAATATATAGTAACTATAAATTTTAATATTTAATTATCTTTTTTATTATTAGAATTCATTGTTTTTTTAAAGTATTACTACTCATGTCAACAATGTTTTATTTAGTAATCTATAGAATAAGAATTTAGTATTTGTGAGGGGAACAATGTGAAAAATACCATAATGAACAACAAGTAATAATGGGATCTAGAATGGTAATTCTTGTAATGTTGAAAAACATGCTATAATTGAATATAAATAATAATGTTTACATAGTCAAGGTCCCAATCCCAATCAATTAATAGAGACATTATGTCAAATAAAAAAATATTTGATTATACTGATAAAGGGGATAATGATAAATATATATATGTCAAAATGGTGAATGTCTCAAAAATAGAATTTCATAAAGGTTATGTGATTATGGTTTTCATGGTGTAATAGGGGTCATGATCCTGAATCTGGAATTATAAAATTAAGAGGTCGATTAGCATAATGGGAACATAAAATGTGTGTCCAAAGGCGCCACTAATGATTTGATACATTACGTCTGGAATGATTGATCATTATCAATTCTAGTGTCTCAAATATATAAAGGATAAGACTTATTTGTGTGAATAACCCCCGAAAAACAATGTTAGGGTTTAGATCCTGTTCAATGCCTTCTGGTGATTTTGATTTCGATAAATAAATTTTATACTTTTGAATTATGGAAATTGGATTTTTTTATTGACTCCATTTACCTATTTTTTTATCTACTTGTAACACCTTGATGTTTTATTTTCAAATAAAATATTTAATTTCATTGTTTTTTTGGAAATTATATTTTATGATAATATAAATCCTACTATTGGTCCAATCAATATATTTGATATAGTGAACTAACTATTTCAATATTTACACAATAATCAGGTATTATGGTCAGATTACCCAAACCATATAAATTATTGGAAAAAATAGATGGTGGTAGAGATAATAACTATAATATATTTTATATGGATAATAATATCATTTCCACAGTAGACTATAACAATAAATAATCCTCTTCACCATCGATCATTTTAACACCATGAAAAGTTGTTCAATATGTTTCATGAACTTTTTATGGAACCATTCCAATAGTGGAAAATAAATACAACACACTACAACCATTGATAGTGAAAAAGGATGCAGGGTTCAGGTGAAAATATAATGGTCAATATGTGATATGAAGTATTAGATAAGTGTTAACATCTAGATTAAAGTCCCAAACCATATAAACCAATGAGACATGAGTGGGAAATAGTTTGGCTCTGGGAAGGTCTTGTTGTTTTACATGAATTACCACCCGAATCAGTTGATGTTAGGTCTCTATCAATGATGTACTATTTAATAATATAATTTTATGTATTATTTTTCACATAATATAGTGATCATGCTATAAAAGTGGGGGGGGGGGGTAATATATAGAAACAAGAAAATCAAGTGAGAAATAACATAGGATGCCCCATTCTAATGTAATAGTGGTGCCTATTATATAAAGGTCTTAGAGGGGTATGAAAGTGGATATCAATAAGTCATATATATTTGGGGACAATCTTCTATCAACATCAACATTATACCTTTAAATTATATAGTCAAAATCAATGTTGTCCAACCATGTGAGTTGTAAGATAGAAATGTGTGGTGTAGTTATTATAAAAATAATGAATCATGTTTCATTAAATAAAAAATTTAAGATAATTAATAACTATAGTTTGTAACTATGAACTTAGTGGAAAATAAAATATGTATTAACACAATATAGATATATTTAATTAACTCAAGTGTCTAAAAGGAATCAAATATTGTGAGATTATGATTTTTGTTTGTAGGTAGATAGGATTGATAATTCATTATAAAATTAATTCATAAGAGAACATATAAATATCTATACCTTTACTTTTATAATAATCTATAATTAAAATTTCAAGGATGAAAATAACTTAAGAGGGGATAATGTATCAACACATGATTTTACTATATAATAGCCTTAAATAAATATTTTCTATATAGTGGGATTCTAATGAAGAACCAAACTATAGAAAAATACTAATCATACACTTGGTATATTTTTAATTTAATGTCTAAAAATTAAATAATTTTAATTAAGTTATGTAGTATTAATTAATGTGATCATAAAAAAATATTGTAATTAAAAAGTTATTAAATGTGATAGAATATATATTTATTATGAATCCCATTTATCAGATATCAGATGGGTGGATGGTTTTCTATGGTCTTTCCTTGACCGATCTCATGATAAACTAGTGCAATTACAGTTTGAGAAGAACCCTAAAATATAGAATTTATAGCCCATAGAGAGTACCACAAGATCTATGCTACATGAATGTCAACCTAAAACAACAATTAGATCACAAATTATTATTTTTTGTTTTATAAAGGGATCATAAGGGATATGAATATATAATATAGTATTATACCAAAAAAGAAAGAAAATATTTATGTTAACATGTTAAGTATTTATATACTCTTGAAAAATAATTTTTCATATAAAACAACAATAATTTAATTTGTATTGAAATAATAATTTCATTTGATGATTTATTTTTTTCATTGATGGAATTATAACAATATATATCAATATTAAGATTATTAGTAATATATAATATACCAAAAGTTGTATTTAATATACAAATATTTTATCTATAATTTATGATAATAACAATATTATCCAATTTTATGTTTTTAAGTTAGAAAAATTACTTCAATTTTTTATATTTCATCGTCATATTAGCTTAAGATGTATTTTTGATTTTTTTCTAAACAAATTGACTTTTATTTAAATAGTAAAAAAATTATATTTTATTAATTTCACAATTTTATGAATATTATTTTGTATATTAATTCATTAATTTATCTATACCTTCTCCTATAAATATTATATATTATAAATGATCATAAAATATTTTGAAATTCTATTTAAATTTTATCAATCCATTCTAATCATTTTTAATGTTTAATAATTGTTCTAATCAATATTTTCTAAATATTTTTTCCTTTTTAATTAAAACATAGTGAAATCTAATTTTTTATTTCATTTATTTTAAATAAATATTGAATTTTTAAAATATTATTCATATAAATTCATATATATATATATATATTCTAAAATTTATTTCTATTTACAAATATTTATGATTATAATTTTAATTTTTTAAAACATAGTTTTTTTGTTATTCCTTGTGATATCATTTAGATTAATTTAACTATATAATGAAAATTAATTTTATATAATCATTCCTATAAATTTTATAATACATTTCATAATATTTAATTTGTAAACTTTAGTTATTTTATAGAATATAAATTTCAAGTATTAATCCTTATGACAATCATAATGTTGAAAAAATTATTTTGAAATTATTTTTCTTCTTAATATCTTATAAATTATTTCAAATTAATTAAAATAATCAAAAAATAAGGATTATTATATTATTTGTATACAAATTATGAAATATATTAACAATTTGATAGCTGTTCATCAATACTAAACACGATTATGAAATTGTAATAGTAAAAATGTATATATTCTTGTTAATAAGTTATCCAATACAAAAATATATTTAGATATAAAAGAAAAGTTTCAGATATATTCAAATTTAATTTCCATAACTATATGTTTAATTTGAGTCCCTAACACCTAAATTCTGTTAGAATGGTAATCTTACATTTTTAATAATATTTAAATTACAAATGACAAAATTAGTCAGTATGAGAATAACTAAAAAAGAAAAGTTATAAAACCTTAGATAAAGGACTTAATCCACTCAATATTATATAAAAATATATAGTTAGGATGATAAAAACCCAATAAAATTCCCCACATCAAATTTTTAAAAAAAATATCATTTTACACATGAATATTGAAAGGATATTATTGATCCAAAATGGGTGTTAGAAAACAATCCTTACTCTCCCTTAAAAATGATTCAAATTCCACCCATCAATAGACCAAAACATCCATAATATTATCCCTTTCAACTAATATTGTTTCCCACTCTAGAAAGCCGTTAGTATATAATCCAATGTTCACTCATATTTATGTGTATACATTCAATTTTTGTGGAATTTATAGGGAAAAATTAACACTATATCTAACGTGTTAACACCTTCTAAAGTTTTTCTTCATAATCATACTATTAAAAACATATTATATCCATAATAATACTTTCAATTATGTATCATTATAATAATTATATTATTTTATATTAATGTTAAAACCTTCATAAATCTATATCCATCCACTTAGAGAAATCAATAAAACATCACTATTGTGTTTCAAAGAATGGAACCCCCTAATGAGATTTCATTTTAATAACATCAACAAATTTCATGGAAGTTATTGATAACGGTAATGATGAATAAATATTATAAATATCATTCTTTATAAATTTCATTTCTATAACCACATTATCCCTCTAAAGCGTGTTTTGAAATAGGATGCCTAATAGTGATTACTTGTGGATTATCGCCTAATTGATGAAATATTTTTCAATTCTTATCTAGATTTTAAAAAAACTATAAAAATAATTAAACTATTTTTGGATCAATATATAATAATTAAAATTGTATCAATGTTTTTATTTTATAAGGAAATTATTTTAAATAAAATACCCCATTAACCATATTTTCCAAATGTGTTTAATCAGGTTCATGTTCAGATATATTTATCAACCTACATGGACAATGATTGAAAATAAAATGCAGATGACTATTTTAAAATGTAAACTAATGTGATTAATATATATTTATCAAATTATTATTATTATTTTGATTTGGTAATATTGTATAAATTATTTTAAAAATTATCAAATTAGAATTTATGTTTTCTTAAATTACCAAACATATTCCATTCTCAAACCACATTCACATAACAAAACCAAATATCGCATGAAATGAAATAAGAAAATTTATATTAAATATAATTTCAATAATATAGAATATTATATGAAATTGAAGTAATGAAAATTTTATAAAATGATAGGTAATGAAAGAAAAATTATAATGCATTGAAAATAGATTACAACAATTTTAAAGAATAATGATAATTGTAATTTTGGATGAATAAAAATTGAATGGAATATGATTAATCTTATGAAATATGTTATTAAGATGATTATACTTTTGGTAAATGCAATTAAATATCCCTATGTAAAATCAAGAATCATGGTATGAGACTATGTAAGATAGAATCTTTTATGTGAGTTGTATAATTTTCTAAAAGAACACTGTTACAATGAATTCAAACATCAAATGATATTCTATTCTTTTATGTGGAAAATTTATTTTTAACCAAATCCATTTTCAAGAATGTTTTTTTCATTTTCTTGAAAATAATGGTTAATATTTGAAATTGTCTTATAACAATTAGTTATATATGGATTATTTAAAAAAATTTCCAAACAAAATTCATGATTTGGTTATCATTATCATTAAATTATATATATTAATTAAAGATAGGTTTTATATGTTAATTTTATGTAAATTTTTTGACATTATATTTTAATAACCACGATTACATAGGTTTATTTTATATGAAAATCCATTCATTTTCCATGGGTCATTAATATATGTTTCTAATTGATTTTAAGTGGAATAAATATGTAGGGATGCTGGTTGTTGGGTCCATATAGTTCCCTCTAATTCAATGATACCATATTATATACCATGAGATAGTATATAAATACTATAATATGTTCTTTCACATTTTTGTGTGAATGATGGGATTTCTCAAATGTTTAAGAATATATATAAGGAGTTTGATAAAAAAAGATTTTGTATAATGAGTTTTATCACATTTTTTATCCCTATGACTTCAGTTGCGACACATGTTCACATTTATAAATTTATTCATAATTTCTTGGATTTTATCACGTTATTACCAGTTTCAAGATATATTTAATTTCATCCAAATTCCATGTATTCATGATCATAACTTTCTATGTATTCCATGTTTTTATTTCACTATTACGTGGGATATGTTTTATCATTTTTGTTTCATTAATGATAATTTTATGGTTGTACGATACTCTGAAATATATCATGGATTCTAACCATTGTATTATGATCTTTAATTATGTTTTTTATGCATGCCCCATGTTCCCCTCCATGACAATTATTCATTAGTATATGTTTTTTCATTTACTAATCATTTGAAAATTTTCATTTCATTTTTTCTATTCTATATGTTATAAACATTGTTACATATTTTGATATGTATAGAAAAGGCTCTTGATTTCAATAATTAATGAAAAATGTATGATTTATTTAAAATAATATATTTATGTACATAATTTCCAAAACATGAAACAATTTTTCCTCTGATTATGTGACTATTGTGTGAATAAATATTTAAAATTATGGATTAAAATAATCATTATGTTGAGATAAATGTGGTATTCTATAAAATTTTAATCATATGTTGATATAAATTAATTTAATCATTACTAATACATTATTAAAGGCTTCCATATATGTCTAAATGTTATTTTTTATTATAATAATTATAAATTGTACAAATCTATATAATAAATATTCCAATTGAATCTTGATGGTAGATCATATTATTCTCATTCTAAAGAAATATAGATTTTTTAAAACTAATTCATACATATGATGATAAAATAATTTATTAGAGAACATTCTCATTAAACATGTTCTCAACTACTTTCTTTAAAAACTCCTCATAAAAAACATGTTTTATTTGCAAATTAAACAATATTTCAACCTAAGAAGGCACTTCAGAAAAATTAAAATATTTTTCTAATGTAAGGGAACAAAATTAAATGAAAGGAGTAAATTTCACCTCATTGTATCATTTTTATTCTAGAATATTAATTAATGCATAGAAATATATGATAGACATCAAATAGTATAGTTCATGACTATTATTTTTTAAAACAAAATTTTTCCAGACTTGATATTCCAGTATGAATTTAAAAAAAATACAATAAATTTTTAAAATAAATTGTAAATTTTGAAAAACAAATTTTCATAACATATTTTATGAAATAAACCATTATTAAAATAAATAAATAAAACCATTGGTAAAACTATAATATGAATTTACAAATATTATTAAATTAATCCTATAAAGCCTATGATATAATATTAACAATAAAATAATGGAAAAATATTTTATCATCAATTTCATGATATAATGGATGAAATTTAATGATAGAAAAATAAAATTTTTCATATTAAATTTAAATGAAATAAATAATTTTAAAACATTTTAGTCATATGATAAAAAATAAACATAAAAAAATCGATTAATAAAAACTTCCTCTACAAATTTATTAATTAAAAAGTAAAAAATATTGAATGTTACAACACATTATAAAAACAATATGATCTTTTTATTTCAATGATTATTCCATTAAATGGTTATATATAATTTATGTTTTTTCTTAGCATCAATGTATGATGTATAAAAGTTATAATTATATAATCAATAAACAAATCCACAAAAGTAAATGGAATAATTTCAATATCTGAAGAAAATTATAATTTATAATAATTTTGTAATAAAATAGAAAATAATGAATGATTATATATTTGGTTGTCACTTGTTATATATATTCAAATATCTGTTTATACACCCCTTTTTATTAATAAAAATGTTTTGGAATATTATTCATTTTAAATACATGTTTTTCGAAATGGAATTTTTGGAATTGGAATTCATGTCTTCTATAATTTCTATAGGTATTAAGTCCTAATGAGAAAAAAGATCTATGTCATCTGAATTAATGAAGTTTTTAGGCATAAATTATTATTCAATTCCCAATATTCAATAAATATATAGAAAAAATCATTAAGAGCATCCAAATAGTTTAATTTTTCGAATAATATCTTGATGAATTTACTACCAGAACAAAATGCATTTATTTGTAGTTTTATTTAATTATACATGTTCATAATAATCTTTTTCATATTAAGATACGTAGTCACAAAAATATTTAGGCATTTAGTTTCATACTTTACTATACAAATTTCTTTATTGTATGGGAAATAGTCACAGTCCAAGAGTTTTTTTATTATCAATATTATTTTGGTAGTTTGATATTTAATTAACTTTATGTATTAAACATTTACCATTAAAATCAGTAGAACATTTTTCTACATTTTGATCACTTATCTAATATGGTAATATGAAATCCATTCTCCTTTCTTAATTTAGTTTGAAAATATTTATCGTTTGGATAATTTAATTTTTTTAATCTTCTCAATTACTATTAATACAAATTATAAAAAAACATTAGATACATATCTTCACATTCAGAAATATATTACATCAATTTTCTAGAGTTTTTAGAGGATGTTCATCAACTAAAATACAAGATTTAATATCATAATCCAAATTTTCATTAGTATTATAAAGTAATATTGATCTAGAGAAACATTCATAATGTATTCAGAAGATAGGTAACACATAAAATAGATGTGAAATTTTATAATGATTCCATGTTCTCCTCTATTTTTATCAGTTTCACTTAATGAACTATCTGAAGTAGAATCTATAAATAATCTAACATAATCATTATATAATCTAGTTAATTCAACTAGAATATACTTATTACTTTACCAATGATCTTTTAATTATAGAGTTTTATTGAATTGTTTAATAAAAAATACCTCAAAACTCATATAATTCAAAGTGTATTCTACTAAAAATGTTTCTATTTCTTCCATAATAAATTTTTTCTAATAGAACATGATATTTTTTCGGGGAATGAATTCACAACATTCATCACTACTTCTCATTTTCTATTACCTGTCCTCAAAACCCATTAAAAACCATTTCAAAAATCAGGATGAATATAAAAAATTAGCAAGGGATATAAAATGTGAAGGGAATAATTTTTTCCATTAATACTTATATATATATATGAAATCATTTTGAAAAAGTCATACTTCTGACCCTTGATGTATTACATACATAAATTATGAGAAATGATATTTCCATAAAACAAAGGAAAAAAACAATACCATAAAGGTAACATGGTGATTAATTACATAAATTGTAATCCTCATGGATATCATATGATTTTTTACCCTCACAGATACATTAAAATTTATCCCTCATCACTGCCTTACATTGTAACCCTCACCACAACCTTATGATGTAACTGACACTGTTACGATTGCAGTAATAATACGGTTGAACTACAATATAAACATACACAATGAATTGGAGGGATATAGAAGTCCCAAAATTCATTATAAACAATTATTAAAAACTATAAAATTAGAAAAAAATAAGAATAATTTTTTTATAAAATTATCCATTTTGAATTTCATGAAAATAAAAATTTAAAAGATGATTATTAGAGAAAAGACCTTACATCAGATTTTTCTTACACCATACATGTTGAAACCTCGGGTATAATGTTTTAAAAGGTGTTATTAAAATATTAAGGAACCATATTAATTATAGTAATAACTTATACTATATTTATTTTAAAAACATTCTAAAAATTTATTTATAACATTTTGTTATTTTTTTTCTATTGGATGCATTCTTTTCGAGGTTTCCTTAGTCAGTAATTTATGGATTTTCTTGTTGAATAGATGTTAAAAATAAAAAATTTGAATTAAATACTATTAATATGAATCTATAATTTTATATTATATACAATATAATTGTAACTCCCTGACTATAAAATCCCAGATCTTGTGCGTAATTTTTATATATTGGCATGATTACAAGGAATCAAGTCCCGAAAGACTGATCAGTTTAGCAGCCTTGAAAAACATATTACATACATGAAAATTATATTACAATTTATCAAATAAAGCATAATATAATTAATTATTTGTGAATTCCATTATTTCCTTTATCTTAACCCTACATATCAATTATAAAAAACTTTTAGGGATCCTAGGAAAATAAAACCTAAGAAATTTGTGCGATCAAATTCTTAAAAGAGGAAAAAATTAATTGGAAACTATAAACTTTTAAGGAATGATTTGTAAAAAAACAAAATACTTTTTAGACATAAACATGTACATAATATGGAAAAAATAAATAAAAAATTATCATATAATCATGTACGTGGATATTATAATAGTCTAATAATCACATGTAATAACAAATAACATAATGAGGGAATGCCAAATATTAGGAATCCTAACCACAAAGTCAAGGCCTCATTCCAAGACTGTAGATAAACATTTTGTCAAGGCCTCTTTCCAATATATTATTTTGTCTCATGAGACCTACCGATGCATCGAGTGGCTATAAAGGGCCCCACCTGTCACTTACTAACTCCATTGCATTACTCATATGAAAAAAGGGTGGAACATAACATAAAAATTTGTAATAGAACTAACATACAAAATGTCAATACATTAACCAAAAACCACGAATGGTATAAAAACAATACTGTCAAAATTATCATAACCCATTAAATACAATATAAATGATTGTATTATAGTAAATAAACCTTAATAAAAAATAATATCTAGTAAAGGATGTTGACATAGTTGAATAATATCAGTAAATCTCTTTGAGAGAAATTCCCTATTTTGTGAAATCATTTAAAATTATCACATTAATAAAAGAAGTAATTTAATTGAGTTTTTTGAATCAATGTGTCCCATACCACTTTGACACATTTTAAAATAATTAACATTTCAAAATATTCATGTCCATATAAATAAATCATTTAAATCATTTTGTATACATTTATAGTCATTAAAATATTTTAGAAAGGTAAATATTTAAAAAAATTTAAAATGATGATATAGTTAAATAGACCCTCCCATAAAACCATAAAAGATTCATTTTGAAAACACTTTAATGAAATAAGGTTATCAATGATAAATATGTCCCAGTAAATACTTACACATAAATAGTCTCGGATAATAATGGGATTGGGGAAATAACCCTTACCTTGCACATTCTTTTGATCGATTATACATTTTTCCTCTTGTATAATGACCATAGTATGTTATTAAATTATAACATAACCATATTAATATTTATTATATCATATATGATTCATTTGTTACTTTATAGTACCCATTTAACAATGATTTCCATGGTAAATTAACATTTTGGGTAATAATCACTTTCTTTATCGTATATGTTTTAATATGTTATTCATGATCGTATCATTTAGATAATTATTTATATACATTAAAAATATAAACAATGATTTATATATAATATATATTTTTAATATTAATATTTATAACATATTGATATATGAAAAGGAAAACACCATTTATGGAAATGGTAGGCCATACATACACATAAACGCAATTTTCATTTTCATATTGTATTGAACGGATGTATGTGAATAAGATATATGTAAGTAAATGAATATATATATATCTCTAGTAGAATTATTATTTAATATATTACATAGATATTAATAATATATATTTTTGTAATCATCGTTGAATGATGAACCTAGAAATGAATCTCACCGCGTCTTGGAGACGGTAAGTCGTACGTACCCACGAGCGACGATATCATTTCCTTAAAGATTAAAAGGTGTGGAATAGGATTGTATATTAATTTTATAGAGAAATTATCTTTTTATTTTAATTATTTATATACCTATTATTCATCATTATATCCATCCAAATAACATAGTGTCGAATAACAAATTACACCATGACGTAGAGACAGTAAGCCGTACGTATGCACACATAGTGACATTATCATTCAACAGATTGATATGTTGATGAGTATGGTTGTACCATATTTATAATAATATATAATAATATATATGGTACTGTAGGTATTATTTTTGTAAGGAGAAATAGAGAATGAGGATGTGGAAGAAGAGAAGAACTTTGAAAGAGGTGATGAAATAATTACTTCCTTATTGGTTGTTTCCTTCTGATTTGAAAAAAGGGATCCATATGATGGTTTTTTTCTCGAGGAAATTCCTATTGGGTGAGGTGATGGAATTTGGTAGGATATTTGGGTAGGGGGTGGCTGTGAAAAATGGATTTGGAGGTGTTAATTCGAAGGAAGGTGATCTAACCTTTTAAAAGAGAGGTGAGGGTCACTTTAGGAAAAGTTTGGAATATTATTTTATTATAAAATAATATTCAGTTAATAATGACTCCAAATGAATTTATGTCCAGCATTAGGTGGTTATAGGTCAAAATCATCTCAACCAATAGGTTTTAGACAAGTTTAGATTACCATTTTAACCTTATTATTTAGATTTTACTCTTAATAAAATAGTTTAACTTTTATAATGTATTAATGTATTTTTATATTAAATGGTAAATAAACATACTATAAAATTACAAGAGAATCCCAAGTGGTTCCTTAATGAAATATATATCATTAAAAGAGTCCTTTTTTCCTATCCTCTAAATTTTATAACTATTGTATAATTTAATAATATAGTATTTATTTTAAAAAATTATTTAAGACAATTTTCAAACTATTTGTTATTGTTTTTGTGAAAGTCATAAAAGCATGAATACTTCTAAAAAAATTATTTAATAAACCCTAACATGTAATATTAACCTAGAAAATTTGTGGATGGCCTCAAAAGTCTCACTTCAATTTTATATTTATATTTATATTACCAATTATTTTAATCTTTTATTGATAAAGTAATTACTGCATCATCATTGTGTCATAAATAAATTTAAATTTTTAGCCTCTAAAAATAATAAATAAACTTCAATTATGAATGAAATATTATTTATATTTCTAATGAATATTTATAGTCGAATTTATATTATGTATAGCCCTATATTAAAAATGGATTAGTTTTTAAACATTGAATTTATAACTTTTAACACTTCTTTAAGTAAAATAATAATAAATGTACTAATCTAATCCAACTGGGCCAAAAGGATCATATTTTATTTCTAAGGTTGGTTTTGGATGAAATAAACTTATCCAATAGAATTAATACATGTGTTAGGATAATTATAATATCATTGTTTTTTAATTACACAATTTACATTTAACAATGGTAAATGAAACTCAAAAATAAAAATTAATGAAATTTTTTTTATTCATGTTGAACCAAATTTTGCTTACTAATTTCAACTGTGTCTCTAGTATTTTTTAAATTTAACTCACAAAAGTGGTAAAATTACGTTTTATGTAAATTTGCAAATGTTCCTAGTTGGAGGGTAAAAGATGTTAAAAAGTTCAATAAACTTTTATACATATAATTTTGTTATAAAATGACACTAATGAATTAAATTGAACATATATAGGAATTATATTTCTATTTTGACTTAAAATAAAATAAAATAAAATAAATGATTATTTAAATAAAAATTTATTTTTATACAATAACATGGTGTTTTTCACTATTCATAAAAAATTCAATGTTATAAAAAAAACCAAAAAATCACCCTATTCAAATTATGATAATCTGAATTCAAAAATGAATTATATTTTAGAAAACTAAAAACATATATGTTGCATTAATTTATTTTAAATTAATTCCCATTGTCAAATCCAAAAAGCGGGTTTTTGAAAAATAAAACTATAAAAATATTAACATGTGATTTTGTCAAATTTTAATGTGCAAATAATTACAATAACCTAAAATGTATTAAATAATAAAAATATAATATAATTATACTTCCAAACC
This sequence comes from Viscum album, assembly GCA_963277665.1. Taxonomy (NCBI): domain Eukaryota; kingdom Viridiplantae; phylum Streptophyta; class Magnoliopsida; order Santalales; family Viscaceae; genus Viscum; species Viscum album. The sequence continues at coordinate 967,410,152 of OY728129.1, forward strand.
ATTTAAATTCATAATTTATATCTATAAATTATTTCTATTAAAAAAGTTGTTTCCAATTTAAATTTAGTATTTTTCTCTATTCATCACAATATGAATGTTATCAGAAAAATTCCAAATAATTTATCATACTAAATTTTAATGCCCCAATACTAAAGGAGAATTTAATTTTATTAAATTAGATATATAAAAGTGTCAAATATTGGTTTTGAAAAGGGTTCTCTATTAAAATGCCATAAAATATTATATTTTGAAAATTAATTCTTTTATCTAAAAAAATGAATTTGCTATTATATTATCTATAATAAAGACATTATAGGGATTCAAAAATTATATGGAGTATATAAAATTCAAAATTCAATTTTTACAATTCATAACCACTTTTTAAGCGGCTATATTGTTAAGTCTTGGTGTGTTTGAACTCAGTGTTGCGTGTAGCGCAAGTTATTTAATTACTTTGATGAGATAACGTACTATCAAATATTTGGGTGTTATATTATCCCCTTATTCAAAAAATTTCATCCTCACAATTAGAATTTTTCTTTGAAAAAAAAATTTTATTAACAAAAAATTACCTTTGTGGAAAACCCACATTAGAAATTGGGTTAATAAAATTTAGTATTAATAAGCGGTGAAGGGAAGTGAAAATATCACCACCACATTATGATATAGATTAGGAGAACATTAGTGAAAATTTGAGACACATTATTTGAGTAAAACATAAATATTTATAGGGAGTGATTGAGGTCATCAATCACAAACAAGTGTAAAATTGATGGCCTCAATACTATCAATCTATGATGATTTAAAATATCATCAGTTCAACAAATCATAAGGTATTAGGATAACAAATTTTTGGTTTTATGATCCCTTCCCTAATGTTTAAGAATTAATTTATTCATAGAATAAGAGGAAAAATATACACAACAATTACAGTTTCATCCTTCAACTAAATCGTACCACAAACCCATCTTTCACTCCCAATGATAATAGAAGAAAAAAATATTCAATTTATCTTAATCATTTAGTGTTCCAAAAAAATTGAATTTTTTATTTATCTATCAGAACATTTTTAAAAAACTATATTATGAAAACCAGGACATTAGGTAGGATAGTGGTAGGTGATTCACTTTTGTTTCCTTTCAGTTGTGGGTTCAAATCTTATGGCCTTGCCAGACATGATAGGTTGTCGCAAGACCTCGGGGTTATCATTTTTTAAAAAAATCCAAAAAAATTAAGAAATGTTTTAACCATATATAATAGTATCAAATGTCCAACTTAATTCATTCCAAACATTAGACTTATCCAAAATACTTCTCTCCAAACTCAAAGTCAAAAAATTATATGGAAGGTAATCAAAATGAATATATTTTTTCAACATAATAACATGTGAATACCTCCATAATGTATTCTTTTAAAATACGCTAACACCCTAATGTCCCATAAATCCTTATTGATTACATTCATTCTCCTTTATTGCTTATAGAATAATAGATATACTCCTTATATCCAAAAATTTGTGTGAACTCCAACAATAGTGGAATAAACAAACACTTAATTAGTTTCGAAGTAGTCAAGATTATCGAATATAATTTATCCAAATCAAAAATATCTTATTCCAAATTCACTACCTCAGTATCAGAACCGTATTAAGGTTTATATTTACTTCAACCGATTATTTTCCAAAACATTTATCTTTATTTTAAACCACATTTCTTTGAACCATATAATCTAAAATCATCAATGAAATATTACTATAGTACAATCCTTAATTATTTTCATAATTCATATAACCAGTATACCATTGATAAAACACTCAATAAAAATAATAACAACATAAGAACACTAGAAATTCATCTTCATCTATGGTTGTATCATAACTTTATTATTATCTAATAGCATCATTTGGGGCATAATCTGATGATTTGAACAATGATTCGCCTAGTGTCCCAACTCCTAGTAGAAGAAGCTTTTTACATTTCAAACCTTTTTCTTACCCTCGAAGTCACAAAAGTGGTTTCCTTTTATTACACACATATAAAATACTCCCATTCCCTTCAACAATTTACTATGGTGATTCTTTCCATAGTTGTCACATGTGTGAAAATTCTTTTTCCACGCTTTAAATTATCCATATTTCTCTCTACTATTTATTTATTTTCACGCTTCCCTTCAGAGCCATATGACTAATATAATTATTTACTTATTTTATTAACACATGGTATTTTGTGACAACCGGATCCCGATGACAGCATTGCCACCCCGCCTTAACATAGCCGTCGGGTCCTGGACCACCTGGTACCACCAGTTGCCCCCATAGACGCGTGGGGCCCACCCAAGGGTCCACCCACATGCCTGAACGGGTCATCTGACTAATGACAGTCCCCACAGGCTAACACATTTCCTTTCTAGTGTGCTTTTTCTTTACACACACACATCCTGTGAAACTTCCCATAAGGTCACTCATCCTGATCACTACTCCAGGCCAAGCACGCTTAATCGTGGAGTTCTAATCAGACAGGCTCCTGAAAAGGAAGATGCACCTTGTTGACATGAGTCATATCATTTATTCATTTAACCTTTTATCATTTGGGGATGTTACAATCACCCCCCTTCCCCTTTAGAGCACAACGCCCTCATTGTGGGCCCTACATCACAACCCAAGCAGTGCACCGTGCACTTAAGGCTGGATTCCTCCTCTGATACCAAATGTGACAAACAGATCCCGGTGACAGCACAACCACCCTGCCTTAACATAGTCTTCGGGTCCTGGCCCACCAGGTACCACCTGTTGCCTCCACAGACACGTGGGGCCCACCTAAGGGGCCACCCACATGCCTGAACGAGTCATCTGACTAATGACAGTCCCCACAGGCCAACACATGTCCTTTCCAGTGTGATTTGTCCTCACTCACACACATCCTAGGAAACTTCCTAGTAGGTCACCTATCCTGATCACTACTCCAGGCCAAGCACGCTTAACCGTGGAGTTCTAAATAGACAGGCCCCCGAAAAGGAAGGTGCACCTTGTTGACATGAGTCATATCATTTAGTCATTTAACCCTTTATCATTTTGGGATGTTACATATTTTATCTTCATATGATGAGAATATGTCAAAGACTATTTCCCTTCTAAATTGGGACTTAATAACATGAAATATTTGACCCTTCATAATCTTTGGATCATGTAAATTGATGGAGTTCTCATTCCATTTACTGCGAGCCATTTCTAAACATTTTAGTATACTAGGTTAGTTTATGAATCGCACTGCATAATTCCAAACATGTAAAATTCCTTACATAAATTGAAATGATTATTAATATAATCAGTAATTATAAAAAACTTGTGGAGTATTTAATCATAAATGCTTCATAGTGGCTTCTAAATAAAATGTGATTTATCCTAAGCATATCTCGTAGGAGTGTAGTAACCAAAAGTGCAGAAAGGCCCATGTTTTTGTACGAAGATACCCTGGGTCAATCCTGAATGTCCATATTGGATTATTCACACCTAGGTAAATATGTGCCAGAGCATCCACATCCAGATCGTATCCAGACAAGGATTTATTTCCTGGAAAATAAAAATTATCTCTACATTACAAAAAATATAGGAAGTTCTTCTGTACTAATTCTCAAAGCTATCCTAGGGTAATGTTCTCTAATTGTATTTTTTCTAAATCTATTTCCATGTTTGTGGGTAAAATTCCTCTGATAACAACTATAATGACCCAACACCAGAATCCCAGAGCCGGTACATTATTTTAATTCATTTTCATGATTACGAGGAATCATGTTCTGAATGACCACTCAATTTAGCAGTCCTGGAATATAAATTACATACATGAACTTTACATTACAATTTATAACATAAAAAACAACATATATAATTATTTGAGGATGCCATTATTCAATTTAGGTTAACCTGGTATATCAATCATAATAAATTTCATAGATTCTTGGGAAAATAAAACATAATAAATGGCTGATCATAGATGCTCAGTAAGGGTAAATAATTTAGTGGAAGCTGTAAACATTTAAGGAAATATGTGTAACAAAAAATCGTACTTTTAATCATAAAATTGAACATAATGTGGAAAAAATAAATCAAACATTATAATATAAACATGCATATGGATATTTCACTAGACACATAACCACATGTTATAACTTATTTCATAATGAGGTAATGCCTAATTTCGGACTTCATAACCACTTAGTCAAGGCCTTGTACCAAGACTACATATAAAATTGTTGTGAAAGCCATGTTCCAAGACACTAGTTTGTCTCATGAGACCTACAGAGGCATCGAGGGGCTGTAGTAGGCCCCACCATTCACTTAGTAAGACCACTACATTCCTCATATGAAAAAATGGTGATATATAACGTAAACATTCGTACAAAAACTAGCATAATAAATTTCAATACATTAACCATAAACCATGAATGGTATAAAAATAACAAATCCACAGTCAACCATTTCATAACTCATTCAATACAATATTGATGATTGTATTATAGTAAATCATCCTCAATCAAGAACAATATCTAGTAAATGATGATGAAATATTGGAATTGATTAGTAAAAAATCATTTAGAGAAATCTCCTTTTTCGAGAAAACATTTAAAGGTAACATATTTATAAAGTAAATAAATTAAAATAGATTATTGAATTATAGTGTACCATACCACTGTGAAACCGTTGAATAGAATTTTCATTTCAAAATATTAATTTCCATATAAATAAATCAGAAAAATCGTTTTGAAAACATGGACCATAATTAAAAGGATTTAAAAAGATAAATCGTTAAAACAATTAAAATGATAATATTGATAAATAGACCCTACCAGAAAACCATAAAATATTCCTTTTGAAAAAAGTTTTATTAAATATGGGTATTAATGATAAATATGACCCATCAAATATTTACACATAAACAATCATGGATAATAATGAGATTGAAGAAATAACCCTTACCTTGCACATTCCATTGGTCGAGGGTACGTTTAACATAATTTTTAAGCACCATAGTTTGTTATTAAATTATATGAGAACAAAAATTATATTTATAATATCATACATGATTAATTTATGACATTATACTACCCATTTAATAATTATTTCCATATTAAAATAACATTTCGGGTATTAGTCGCTTTCTTTGTTGTACGTTCTCTAACATGTTATTTTGATCATATCATTTAGATCATGATTTAAACACATATAGAATATAAAAAATTATTTATATAAAATATATATTTTGAATATAAATATGTATAATAGATAGATATATGAAATGGAAAACACCATTTATGGATATGGTAGGTCGTACGTACGCATAAACGTTGTTTCTGTTTTCATATCGTATTGAAGAGAAGTAAGTGAATAAGATGTATGTCAGTACATATATATATATATATATATAGTTGCATTATTATTTCATATATTACATACTATTCAATAATATATGTTTTTATAATCACCATTGAATGGTGAACCTAGAATCGAATATCATCGTATCGTGGAGACAGTAAGTTGTACATACACACGAGCGATGATATAATTCCCTCAATGATTAAAAGTTGTGGAATTGGCTGTTATATTAATTATACAGATAAATTATCATGTTATTAACATTATTTATATGCATATTACTCATCATTATATCCATCCAAATAACATTGTGTTGAATAACACATCACATCACTACATGGAGACGGTAAAACGTACGTAGTCCTGCATGGTGACATTATCACTCGTAGTATGGATAGAAAAATGAGTATTCTTATACCATGTTTATAATAACATCACAATATGTAGAAGGTACTAGATTTATTATTTTTGTATGGAAATAAAAAATAAAGGGAATGTGGAATAAAAAAAGAACTTTGAATGAAGTGATAAATTAATTATCTCCTCTTTGGGAGTATCCTTTTGATTTGAATAAAAGGGATCCTTAAGATGGCTTTCTATTAAAGGTAATACCTCTAGGATGAATTGAGGGAAGTTGGGAGATGATTTTGTCCGGGGTTGGATGAGCCAATTTTTTTGGAGGTGTTATTTTGAGAGAAGGGGGAGTACCATTTTATAAGAGAGGTGAGGTTCACTTTAGGAAATGTTTGAAAAATTAATTTATTATATTTGTTTTGGTTTATAATAGATCCAAATGAAATTATTTCAAGCCTTAGGTGGTTATTGGTCAAAATATTTTCAACCAATAGGTTCTTGATATGTTTAGTTTCACATTTTTTCCTTTTATTATAAATTTTACTCTTAATTAAATAGATTAACTTTTACAATGTCTTCTTATATTTTTATATTACATGGTTAATAAACATTCTATAAAATTCCAAGAGATCCCAAAATGATTCATTAATGACATATATGTCATTATAAGACTCATTTTTCCTAACCAATATTTTTTAGGACTATTATAAAATTTAGTAATATACTATTTGTTTTAAAAACTCATTTATGTCATTTTTGACTCTATATTGTAATTTGTTTTTGTGAAAGTCATAAAAACACAATTAATTTGATCAGTACTTATTAATTCAACCCAAACATGTCATATTGACCAATAAAATTCATGGATGACCTCAAAATCCCTAATTTACATTTATTTTTATATTTATAAGATCAATTATTTTAATCATTCCTTGATAATGTAATTATTACATCATCATTGTGTCATATATAAATTTTATTATTTAATATCTAAATATTTTAAATAAAATAAAATTATTTATTAAATCATATTAGAATTAAAATAAAAATTTATAGCCAAATTTATCTTACGTATAACCCAATATTAAAAATGGATTAGTTATTGATCTTTGAATTTAATACATTTAACTCTTCTTTAAGTAAAATAATTATAAATATCATAATCTAATCCCAGTGGACCAAATGAATCATATTTTATTTCAAAGGTTTTTTTGGTCGAAATAAACTTATCTAATAGAATTAGGAATGTTGTTAGGGTGATTATAATATCATTGTTACCTTTTATTACCTTATTAACATTGAACCGTGGTAAATAAAAATCAAAAGTTACCATTCAGAAAAAATAATTCCATCTTACTGAATCAAATTTTATTGAATCATTTCAACCATGTCTCTCGGGGTTTTGAAATTCAATTCATTGAATTGTTAAAATTATGTTTTATGAAAAATTGTTAATGTGCCTAAAAGGGGGGTAAAAGACGTTAAAATGTTCAATACAATTTTATTCAACTAATTTTACTATAAAATGACCCCAATGAATCAAATTTAACATATATAGGTATTATATATCAATTTAGACTTAATATAAATTTAAATAAAATAAATAACAATTTAATAAAATGTCGGTTTAAAACAATAACGCAATGTTTTTCACTATTTATAAAAAAGGAATGTTTTATGAAAAAACCAAAAAGTCAACCAAAGAAAATTTTGATATTCTGAATTCAAAAATGATATGTATTTTAAAAAATTAAAATCATATAAGTGAAATTAATTAATTTAATTTTAATTCTAGTTGAAAAAAAAACAAAAAGCAGGTTTTTAAAAAGTAAAAAATATAAAAAATATTGACGTGTGTTTGTGTCAAATTTAAATATGAAATTACTTATAAAGACATAAATTGTATTAATTTATAAAAATATAATCTAATTATACTTTCAGAACATTTAAATGCATAATTTTTGACTATAAATTATTTTGATTAAAAAAGTTGTTTTCAATTAAAATTTAGTATTTTTAACTATTCATTAAAATATGAAAGTTATCAGAAAAGTACAAAAAAAATTATCCAAAATAAATTTTTACCTCACACTTCAATATGGGAATTTAATTTCATTAAATTTAATATATAAAAGTTTCAAATATTTGATTTTAAAAGAGTTCTCCATTAAAAGGTGGGATAATTTCATTTTTTTAAATGTACTTCTTTTATCTTAAATAAATGAATGTGTTCTTATATTATTTCTATGAAACCCATGATATGGATTATAAAAGTATATGGAGTATATAAAATTCAAAATTGTGTTATTATGATTCATAACTGCTTTTTGAACGGCTTGTTTGGTATGTCGTGGTGTTCTCAAACTTGGTGTTGCATGTAGCGCAAGTTATTGAATTAATTTGAAAAGATAATGCATTATGAAATTTTGAGCTATTAAAATAATTATATTTTCTGATATGAGGATAATTATTTAGATAAAACAATAATTTAATTGATTAAATTAATTTTGGCATTTTTTAGACCATCTCGAAGTTATATCATTTTCATTAATGTAATGTTTTTAAATTTTTTCTAGAAAATTAATTAAATTATAACATATGGAATAAATTCTTATTTAAATATAATAATGTTTTAATGTCCAATCTTGGAATAGCTAAAATAAAAAAGAAAACACATTGTCCACGATGGTTGTAAATTGACATATCACATACAATGTATTCATTTTATAAAAACATGAGGTGAAGGATACAGGATTGATAATGTATAATAAATTAACACAATAAACATTTTATATATATGTGGTACCAAAGTTATCATGTCACTTCGAACGGGGTATGTAAGGATTGAATAAAAAAATAAATGAAATTGAAAAACAAATAAATGAAAATGAAAGAAGATTTTACCTCTTTAATTAATTTGAGTGGGGACCTCCTTAATGAAAATGGATTTTTGATTTTGGTGAGACTTTTAGGTTTTATATATGGGGAAGGGACATGCTAAGGTAATTTTGTATAAATTTAAGAAAAATACCGAGATTTGAGGTGTGAGGAAAGTAGTGCTGAGGAGTGATATTTATAGTTGGGGAGAGGGATGTTTTGTAATTATTTTATTCATTAGTTTATTATTTTGGGGAAAGACAATGAATATTTTCATAATTATTTCTAAATATATTTAAATAATGAAGTATTATTTGAGTCTATGGTACCCACATTAGCGATAAAAAAATGAATAGATTATTTAACTTATAAATTATGTAGACCATTATTTATCCAATTTCATTATTCAGAAAAAACATCAACTATATTAGAGAAATCAAAAAAGTTTCACCATAATAATTTTTAAATGTGTAGAATAAAAATAAAAACTCCTTCTTATAAAAATGATTTACTAAATGATTAAAATTTATTTTTGATAAAAATGAATTTTTATTCTTAAAAATAACAATTTTTAAATTATAAATGACTTTATGGAACAATGAAAAATTATTCAAAGTCTCACATACAAATATTTCAATAATTAGACAAAAAATACTATTTTTTATACATATTATAAAAAAATATTTAATTCATCATACTACTTAAAAAAATAATTAAATATTTATGAATTATAAACATACCATAAATTAATTTACCATTTCCTTAACATTTATTTACTCATTACATTATATAAATATATCATTATTACATTTATATGGTACATAAACATTACTTACAATATAAAATGTAAATCTACTATTATATTTTTATATATTCTTAATTTATAATAAATATCCCTTATTTCATTAGACATTTATAATGAATTTAACAATTTAATTCCATAATGAAAAAAAATACTTTTTAACTTCGTTAGTTGTATAAATCTCCCGGTGTTCTATAAATTGTGACTATTAAATTTTTATTCATTTATTGAAAAATCATGGTTACCTTTACCTCAGATAATTTTCATCTTCCCATGTAACTTCTTCAACAAGGTGGTTTCTACACAAATCCTTAACATAGGAAATTACGTTACTCCATAAATAATTATCTCTATGGTCCTAAATTTGAACATGGTTCTCTTCATAAGAAAGATTACATTCTAGGTGATATAATTTTTGGGAAAACATGAGATTAATCTAGAATATATTTTCTCAACATTGAATCATGAAAAACATTATGTACCTGAGATAAAATCCAACTATAAGATTCTCGGTAGGAAAATTGGAAAAAATTATCTATGATTTTATAATGTCTATTGTATAATGAAATTTTTTTTCCTTTGGTACCACAACTAATAATATATTTTTAGGGATAAATATTTTGGAAAACATGATGAACTACATTGAAAGAAAATTGAGTCAACATATTATCTGTATAACTTTTCTTCTAAGTCATACATTTCCTAAAGTGTTTCCAGACAATCTTTACCTTATCAGCCACTTACTATACTAATTCTAGTATCAGTATCTTTTATTCCTTAACTTGTTCCCAAAATAATGTAATTCGAAACTACATTCCTTAAAATTCCTCAAAAGGTGACATATGTATACTAGAATGAATATAGTGAGTATAAGAACAATCAATTGGAGAATGATTCTAATACCAACTTATTAGGTAATCCATTGAATAAGATCAAATCATATCCTCCAATGTGTGGATTCTTAAAATATACTATCCATCAGATTAAGGATGAAGGGTTTTTTGGTAATTTAATTTAGTTCAAAATGAATTTTGAAGGAATTTAAAAAAGTTATAAATAATACAAGGTGCAGGGTTAAAGATAATGAAGATAGTAACACCATGTATCATTAAAATTTCTTGAATGAATAGTATATAAAGATTATCTAGATAATGTGCCTTGAATATGAAATAAATTTACAGATTTAGTCCGATGATAATAAATCACCCAAATAAAATTTCCACCATGAGAAGTATTTGGTAGTCCCACCATGAAATCCATCTATATATGTTCTAATTTCCACTATAGCACTAGAAAATTCTGAAGCATCCTTTTAGGTATTGTATAATCCATATTATCCTTTTTAATGTTCATATATTTCCTAGAAAAATCAGTAATAAATCTTTTCATTCCCTTCCACCAGTAATACTACAAATGGAAATGCTAATCATTGTGCTACTAGGATGAAATAAAAAAAGTAAACTCTCACCTTCACACCGAAATTCTTTCTTCTAATATAAATCACAAGACACACAAAATATCATTACAAATATAAAGACACCATCATTATGAATATTAAATTTAGGCAATTTTCTATTCATAATGAATTATACCTCTTCCTACAACTCTTTGAATTCCATCTGTGATTTATGAATTCTGTATGAGGGGGATGACTCCACTAACAACCAAAACAAAACATAGAAATTTCATACACAAATAACATTCATTTCATAATTCTTCAAATTATTAACCAAGGGGACATCTTCCAAAAATAACATGGTAAATATAAAATATTGTTTTGTAATTATATAATCTACAACTTTGTACATTTTTCCATGATTTTAATTGATATTAAAATCTTCAAGGTTTTTCAGTTATAGTTATCTTCTATTTTTAAGGATCAATTCATTATGATAATATATATATATCAAAATTTTATGGTCATCATATTTATCACAATTAGATCTATATAAATGACACCTCTAAAATTTTAATGTAAAAATATCACAAATTATAATTCTAAATAAAGAGTGGGATAATTTAACTCATGAGGTTTTAGTTGTATTAAATCATAATAAAATACCAAATCATTCTGCATGAAAATTCAACCAAGTCCCTTTAATGATGTATCACTATAGCTGAAAAGATTTTATTTTAGGACGGTTGGGTCAATACTAGATCATTCACGAATATTCATTTTAGTCCATGAAAAAAACATCATATTCTTATATCCAAATAAATATAACCACTTTTGGTTTTAACATAGTTAGAGAGATAGATAACCAAGAAACGTTTTATGAAACTATCAGTATTGACTTCTAATACAGAAAATTATGAATCTTTATGAAATTTTTATGTCATGGACATTCATCAACCACTTTTTTAGATGATCTACTTTTATTCCATCTATATTTACAATGTTCCTATGTAAGGAAATAACTTTGACCAAGAAATAACATTTTATAAATTTTCTATATAATATTTTTATTGTTTCCTACATAAATGTAATTTTTTTTTCAAGATCCTCATAACTCTATGAATAAAAAAATTTCATCAATAAAAACCACAAGTGACTTAATAAAATATTAATGTAATATTTTATTCATCCGGTATATAAAAATAATTGTAGAATTTTTCAAACTATTGCTAATTACAAGAGGATCATTATTCCAATATATTGTATAAAAAGATATTTTCATAATTTCATCCATGTTCACCTTCAGCAGATGTTACCTATATCACTAGCATATCTTAGAAAATTAAATAGATCCCAAGAGATGATTAAAAAAGTCATAAATATTAGGTATTGGATACTTATTATGAACATTAATGTTATTTAAATAACTATAATCAATTGAAGCCCTCCTGGAACCATAATTATTTAAAAAAAAATTAAGATCACTCCATGGTGATGTGATATGACTAATGAATATATTTTTAAGAAACTCATCCAACTTCATTTTTAATTATAGAACATCTACCTGGGGCATTCGATAAGGGGGATTTCAGATAGGATTCACATCAAGAACTATGTCAATAGTATATTAAACTTCTTGATCATGTATAAAATTATAAGACTAATAAATAATAACATAAATGTTTTCATTTACCATTTATACATCATTAATCTAAAAAATTATCTTGTTTTCAACAATATAAGAAATATACCTTTCGCATATATCTCTTATATACTACTTAGTTACAAAATTTTTTATCAATGGTATGGGTTTATTCTTGTATACAAAGAGAATCAATTTCTAAAAACAATATTTTATAGATCTATAATCATTTGTATCATGATAAATATAAAACCAATACATATATTAAACAATATCAAACAACAATAAGGAAAAAACCCATAGGTTTGGTTGTAATGACTTTCCAAAGAAAATTTTTTGAAAATTATTGTAATACCTTTTCAATTTAAAATTATGTCCATGTGTTTTAACCATATTTCTTGATTTGATTTCTTTTGGGGAAATTTACAATATTCCAGAAAACATATTAGTAATAAAGGAATGTGTATACCCCATATCAAAGAAGATGTTAGAAAAATATGAGTAAACAAACATTTGACCTGATACCGCTTCATTGGATGGCCCAACATCTATTCATGTAGTCATAATGTAGTTTACTAAACATTTAATCTTATTATCTGGATTATTTACATCATTTGGAACATTCTATGGGTAGGTATTTACATAAATCCTCATCTCATCACCTTTAAAACACCATACAATTTTATAATCAGAATTAATATAACCGAAAATAAGATATTTTTCATGGTAATCTCTGGCCATATGACCTAACATACACATCGAAAAAACATCCTAGATTTAATTATGCATTTCTCGTTGTGTTTTTATCTCACATTCCAGAAAATGGATAATGAATTTTTTACCTTAATAATTTTTTTGTATTTATACTTACCCATTTGATAACATATGTACCTTTCTTTTTGTTGTTTTTAATGTACGTGTGATCACCAATAAATATCTACTTCTACCCTCTCAGAATAATGTAAATTATTTTTATTACTTCTGAATTATTTGGATACATATGGCCTTTAGTATCATAACATCAATCCTGAAAAACAATGATTGCCTTTACAATCAGGATCACAAATAAGATTTGGATTGTACCACCCCAATGAAGTGAAGTTTTCTTCATAAACATAATATAATTCTTCTATATTTTTATTTAATTAAAATAATTTCATTTTCATCCTTCATAAACCACCATAGAAAAATATTTTCAATAAAAAGACCCGTAAAATTTATCCCATTATACCATTTCAACCTCCTCTCAATATTTGATATTCCTAATAATTGACCACAATTGGATAGAATAAATTTTAAAATGAAAAAAGATTGAATAAAATTTGTATTATATGAACACACCATAGAATCAAATTTTATTTCATTGGATTTAATCCTTCCTTCAAATTTTACTGGGTCAAAAGATGCTATGAAATCAGGTGGGTGTTTCCATACAAAATGGTCCAATATAATCATATTCTTGAGTAGTAGTTATTGTTATTATATTTAATGGGTGAAACCACCATTTATTTCTGTATCAAATGATCCATTACTATCACAAACTACTCAGTTAAAATTACCACCATCCCATATTCTAAATTTAGAATGATATCATCATCTCTGTGACTTTCTACATTAACTCCCTTTCTAATTCTATGGAAAACCATTCTTGAGACACATATCATATTTAAAGAAACTTGGAAATCCTTAAATTAATTACCATTTAAACATTAGCATAAGGTATAAATAATTTATTTTATTCTATTAATAACATCCTAAACCAATACATTATTTAAACAGGGCTTTGATACTGACTATAAGGACCTGACTATAAACATTACATAATATAGTTAGTTCAACTATAAAAAACTTATTACATTCCCAAACATCAGTTTAGTATAGTCTTTAAGAGAGTTGTGTCATAATACATACATGAGAACCCAAATAAAAAAACTATTTACTACTATCATTGTTTTCCTTTCTGAAATAATAATTTTTTTAATAGAAGATGAACTCTTTCGATGATAAGTCATCAGATAATTCATATTATCTTCTTGTTTTCTCTGAACCATTCTTAAAAGCTATGAATATAATTTTAAAACATGGTATGGGAACTAAATGCTCAATAAGGGTCATAAAAATGTGATAAATTTTATTTTTATGAATACTTATAAACATAAAAAATCATTTTTGTAATGAAATAATTATCACCCTTACAGTGCCACATACAGTGTGAAAACATGCAATTTAAATTAAACACAGAAAATCTAAATAAATAAATAATAGTATCTTGGGGGGATTACATAATTAATATTATAACCCTCACTATTATCATATGATTTTCAACCCTCAAAGCTATTTTATAGTGTAACCTTTATAACTATGTTACAATGCATCCCTCACTGGTACCTTATGGTGTTACATGTTAAGACCTCATGTATAAAGGATTAAATAGGGTTATCAAAATATCACTGAAATATATTCAAATATATAATACCTTATATGATATTTTTATAGAAAATTTCGACCCATTTAATAATAATAATTTGTTATTTCCATTCTTTTGGGTGAGTCATATTCTAGGTTTCAGTGGTCAGATCGGTTTTGATTTTCTTATCGAATAGATAAAAAACATTAGAAGCTGAATTAAATGTTATTAATATGTTTCCAAAATTTAAAATTAAACACTATATATTTTTTTCTGATAAAAGGATGATTCCTTATGTATGGAAATTAATGACAATAATTTAATATATTAAGTATATTTTTACACGCATCATAAAATTATTCCATTTTCATTAATATCACATTTATATTTTGGTTCTCACAAATAATGTAACATAATTAATATATAATAAAATCCTTTTTATCCATAATAACGGTTTTATCTTCAGCCTTGTTGGTTGTAATGGAAAATGAAAACACATTATCCATGATGTATGTAAATAGACACATTATATATATATTTTTATTTTTTTAGAATTAGATGAGAAGAAGAGATGATTTATTATCGATATTAAATTAACACAATAAGATTAAAATATACTTAATATAATGGATTTATCGTTTCACATTGGACAAGGAATGTGGGGATAGAATAATAGACATAAAAAAATTAAAAATAAAATAAAATAAAATGAAAGAGGATTTTACCTCCTGAATTATCCTCCTTGATAACCTCATTAAGGCCCATGGTTTTGGAAAATTTTGGAAGGATATTTGAATTTTAATCGGGATTAAATAAAAAAATCTACAAGGCTCTAAGGTGTGAGAACGATATGTGGTGTTGAGTGGTATTTTTAGTCAAGGAGAGGGATGTTTTCTCATTATTTTATTCATTAGATTACAATTTTTACTCAAAAGTATAGATAGTTTAAGAATTATCGGTAAATATATTAAAATAATAGTAGTGGATTTAAGATTATGGTTGTTACATTATCTATGACCCAAGGAACAATGTATTTAACATATAATGTATGTGAAACATAAATTATCATATTTCACTATTCAATTAGAATTCTACTATTTCGGAAAAAAGCAAAAAATCAGCCAAAGAATTTTTTCACATGTAGAATTTAATATTGAACTCCGTTATATGAAAATAATTTTTGAAATTTTTGAAATTTTATTTTTAATTTATCTAATAATTTATTTGACAAAAATTCATAATTTTAAATAATAACTTATTTTTGGATGGCTTGAAAAAATTATCAAGGTCTCATAATATTATCTGGTAGTCATAAGGAAAAAAATATTAAATTAGGAATCTATTTTATGAAGAGAAATTTTAATTTAATTCATTATATTAATTATAACATTGTAATTAAATATTGAAGACATACAAAAAATTCCAACAATTATTTTATCAGTTCCAAATCCTTTATTTTCATATTCCATGATATATATATATCATTATTACACATATAAGATATATTGAAATTATTTATAATCTCATAAATTAGGTTAATATTCTATTATTAAAGATTCCTTAATTTCAATAAATACCACTTATTTCACTCTACATATATAGTGAATTTTCCAATTTAATTACAGAAAGAAAAAGAAATTATTTTATCACTACTTGGGTTGTTACAGTATGAACATCAATTGAAATTAACGTCTCTATGGAAATAATCTATTAATTTATCATTTTCATTTAATATTCCCTTGAAATGTTATTGTATGTTATCTTTAGCTTAGGAAATACATGTCATAGATGACCAATTTTTTAAAATTCCTTTTAATTAGTTTTGTTACAATCATTCATTTAAAACACATTTTTTTGTATCTTGTCATTTAAATAACTTATTATTATGTTCTTATTATATACCATCCTCCATTAAATATTTGAATGTTCACATTTAATAGGATATTATTTAATAATATTTAAAATCAATATTGAATTTATTTTTATTGGAGTTAATGTATAGTCTCTAGTATTTGGAATATGGGGGATGTTAAAATAATCCATTCATATTTTACTTTATCTATAAATATCACATCAGAAGACTCTCATATTAAATTTTTGTTTTTATTAGAACATTTATTTTAATTTTGGTGATATTATTAGAATCATCAATATCGATTCAATTATATTCCTACATGTAATGTAATAAATTTTTTAAATTTATTAAAAATTAAATCATAAGATAATTAATTTAATCCTAGATATTGAATTTTTTTACTTATGGTAATGAATTTATGATTCATACATGAAACATGATCTCCAGAAATATAATATCAAAATTATGATTATTAGAAAATAGTATATCAATTTTATGTTCATGTTTTTTTAATTTTTTAGACGACTAACATTATTATTTTTCTAGATTCCACTGTATATTTGACATGATGTTTCATAATTTTTAATAACTCTATCAATATAACATAACATCTTAATTTGGTAAAAAAAATTAGAAAAATTTATTCGTTTTTTATTTTAAAATAGTGTATGATTATTTTTTTTATTATATTATAATCA
This sequence comes from Viscum album, assembly GCA_963277665.1. Lineage (NCBI taxonomy): Eukaryota > Viridiplantae > Streptophyta > Magnoliopsida > Santalales > Viscaceae > Viscum > Viscum album. The sequence continues at coordinate 967,427,551 of OY728129.1, forward strand.
TATATTTTAATAAGATTGATTTCAAATATATTGTTGATAATATCATTTTCAATCCTATTTTTCAAATATGAATAAACATTACTAAAAAAATAGTCTTTCTATTTGGTTTTATATTGTTAATGGTGATAATATGTATTCGATCCATATTAAATATAAATTCACCCCATACTTTCAAGTATAAGGAAACTGGTCAATTGAAATATGATAATTTGATGAAAAATAAAAATATCATTTCTAGTCTCATGTGGAAACTAGCTCTTATACCAATTTTTTTGAACATTATATATGAATAAACCTCTATGTTTGGTTTCGAGATTTAGTTTAAAATGAAAATACATATTTTACACCTCATTATGTATTTAAAGAGTAATAAATGAATCTTATAAAAAACCAACAAAACAATCTAGCTAATATCAAATTAATAATTTATAAATATAAAATCAAAATTAAATTTACCAAGAAATGTAATAAGACATAAAAAATTAAACTAAAAAATGAATTGGTCTATTTTAGTCAAATGAAATAACATTATCAAAATAGTAAAATTTATAGTATTATAGTCCAATGAACTGTTAATGGATTTTATCTAAATACTGGAATTTATATATTGAGAAAGGGAAAATATAGTCACGTTTTATAGAATTCTCAATTATATACAACTCAAAAGGGCCCCCAACTATTGACTTGTCAAATTTTATGAACCACTTAAAGCATGATTTTTAGATCATTCTTTATTTTTAATGGATCCCACGATTTTCCTAATTTCGAAATCACTAATTCAATTATTAGTAGATCAACAACCCTTCTATTAATACTGCTGTCATAGTAATTACCACACTACGATACGTATCTCTCAAATACTATTATATCATAAAATGGTATATAATTTTAAAATTAATAATCTCATGAGTAATATCTAGAAAAATAAAAATAAAAAACAATAGGTAGTATTCAAGTAAATAGTATATCAATGAATTAATGAAATTATAAATCTCAACACATTATTTTATTGTATATATATATTTCTATTTATCCTAAAAATTTGATTATATTTATTAAATATTTTCCAATGAAATGATTCCACCCATTTAGGAGTCAATTTACATTATATCCCTAGATTCTTGGCTTACAAATTCTAATAGAGGAAGAACCGATCCATGTCAACCGATAGTGTTTTTCAAAAACAATACTATCATGAACCAACCCGGGTCGACCCAAAATATGTTACCCGGTCTGATCTAGGGAAAGGAATAAGTGGGGTTCTCGATCCTCCTCAGGTAAAGACATGAAACAAATGAATCAATACAGATAACAAGAATAGTTTTTTCGAACAAAATAACCATGGAAGAAAAATAAATAATTGAACAATCTAAAAAAATAATTTTTTTAAATAGTTCACCATTTACATTATAACTGATGATACAAATAAACCAAAGGTGAAGCTATACAAAAATATAGAACTAAAATCTATGCCCAAGACATATCTGTGTGACCCTGAGTGTCACTACCCAATATACAACCCACAATCAGCCGAGGAGATCGAATAGAAACTAGAACTTGAAGAAGAAGCTAAAAATAACAATGGACTGTTGGTGTGAGTATAAAATATGTGTAGGTTGGCCCAAATAATTATATTCCTAAAACAAATTCTAAAAATTGGGAAAATTTCGTTAGTTGGTATACGCTAAAAAAGTACAAAAATTGGGTTATCATCATTTTCTTTTTTAGAAATCAAATCCAAATCCAAATTCTTTTCTTAATCATTTGAAAATTGGGAACATTAATGTAAGGAAGGATAAATACATAATGGATAAGGAAAAAATGAAACCAATAGGAAACATTTATTTTTCATTTTTAAGGGAAAATATAGAAAATACATATTCTTACAACACATCATTCACAAAAAAATTCCAACAAACCACACTTGTACAATTCTACCGAATGAATAACAAAACCAAGAACAAGGATAATGATTCTAGACAATGTGGTAAATGATACTAACGATGCTAGAAATGGAGGAACATTGGAATACCTATAAACACAGATGAGAACCATAAGATACTAATACATGAGACCCCATCCCTAGGATCATGCCACACTAAGTTAAATCAAAACTCCCAAATGCCCGACTACCCCTACTAAAGACTATCTGAGGGGCCCAATCCCATAGCAATAAAATACAATATCCACCTATTATCGGTCAATGGGTAGTGGTGAACTACTATTATATCCAAATTTCATAAAATTCCTCTTTTCTATGCTAGTCTATAATGCTATATTCATATAGCGGATCTCCATACATTCCAAATAACAAAGCCACATATATACCACAATATACATCACACAAACTGACACCACCCCAGCCAACTCAATGAGTAGTCCTTGCCACAAAACAATTATTCCATAAGGTAGATTCCATACCTAGGAAAATATCCATGCCATGAAAAACCAAAAAGGAAAGACTCACTCCATTACTGGTTTTCCATATGAAACCATTTTAAATAAAAACAAGAAATGGGCCACAATTCAATTTAATTAAAGTATACCTTTATAAAAGAAAAAATAAAAATCATTCTAAAAAACAAACAAACTTATAAAGCCATGATTGTAAACACAAAATAAAATTTTAATATATATTAAGCATTTAAAAAAACTATGCTACTTATTAAATCATAAACTAAATATAAAAAGAAACTGGGAAATTTAACAAGCATTTGGTGTGAAAAACTTACCAAAACCATTTCAGGCATACACAAATATTTGAAAATAAATTACATATGAAAATAATTCTAAGAATGAAAAAACAATATTTAAAAATTAATACTTGTGTAAAATTAGGCAATAAATGAAATCCTAACATTAAAAAATAGGTGCAAAGAGATCATACCTCAATAGATGAATAAATTCCAAAATCTGGTGTAAAACCTCATTCACACCGCAATCACACCCAAAGGTGGCATGATCCAACCACAATGAACCCTAATAATGAAAAACCCACAAAATAGATAAATCCTATAAATGAGAATTTACCAATAGGGCCATCATGTTTAAAGAAGTTTAGAAAAAATGGATAGAAAGAAAGAAGAAGAAATAAAGAAGCCATAACCATTCGATCATTATGGAGAAACTCCATGAAAACACCATGGTCCCTCTTGGAGGGTATTGAAGGATATAAAATATCCCATAGGAGGGGCCTAGTTCTGAGGAGGCTGAATAGAGGGATAGAGGGGTTTATGGTATAAAAATAGGGTATAGAGAAAAGGGATTTTAATGACCTTTATAGGTCTCATGGTTAGTCCACAAGGATTGTCAAACCATGTGGAGATTATGGGACCGCTACAAGCAAGGGATATACTAACAACATTAGAAACCTGTATGGTGGGACTAACTATGTAGTAGAAACTGTCTCAGCTGTGGGCTATTTCAATTTTACCTAATATGGGATACATAATTATGGCTACCCGTGTACTAACTATGTACTAGTGTCATCCTACCCAAAACAACAAATTACACAAAAAAATCAAAGGGGAAACCCAAGGGGGAAGGTTAGGACAATGACTGAAGGGAATAAGATCCAAAAAAATAAAGACCATAACTTTTGATACCTGATAAAAAAGACAAAGACCAAACCTGAACTACAATGAGAGATGAATTTAAAAACTCTGGTGTGACAACTGTCCCCACCATAATGCCTTCCAACCTCTGAAATCCCACCAAAGGCTTTCCCTGAAAGAAATACAAACTACTCATTTAAAAATCAGGTATATTCAAATGGAATGGAATCCAAAGGGACTAAGAAACACTAAAACATGAGATAAAGAAGATGAATTTGGGAGAATGTATGGGCTATTTGCTAAGTGCCACCCGACCCAATAAGTATAAACCCCGCCATTTGATCAGTACAGATTATATAGAACCTTCACAATTAAAAAACCAACCTCAAAAAATAATCACCAAAAACAACAACAAGAAGAACTAAAATTATCAATCTAAATAGATGAAAAATCTTTGAAAACCTCTCTTAGATAAATTTATAACCTTACAAAAACTACTAGAAAAAAATTCATCCCCACCGCTACTAAAAGGAAGAACATAAAATTTATTGGTTCTATAAGAAAAAATATTCCAACAAAAAATAAGAGGAAGAGTAAAAATATACTAACTTGGGGATGCATGAATGGAAACCCCACCCATAGAAACAATCTTCCACATGAAACAAAAACAATTAACAAACTGAGGCACCGAAACAAGGAGATCAGAATAGACTCCCCAACCGTTGAGGTATTGTGATTAAACAGACTAAAGAACCTTCGAATGGGAAAAAATATCCCCACCATAATGGAGGGTAGGGAAGGGACCAACTAAATGCCCAAGAAAACCACAACCAACACATCATAACAGTAATTCACAGCCATAGCTAACCTCAACCCATCCATTGTTGATTCATTCATATGGTCTATATAGTGGCAAGAAAAATGGAATCTCACACAGAGTGGGATACAACCACCAGGATTTAAAGAAGGCTAAATGAATACACCTCTCCATTATTGAATTAATAAGTGCACACCCAACTATTTCACAACATGTATATGATGTTATCACCGCATTTTCCATTTAAAACAATTAATACCAAGAAAAATACACTAGAGGATTGAACTACGTCCATCATCCACACTAATGATAGAGATTAAGACCAGGCCTTTCACGCCATCGGGGTTCTCCTGACTATGTTCCAATATTACTCTAGGACCTAAGGCTAGAGCTCTAATGCTGGAGGCATCTCATGCATCATAGTGAGGCTTTAGAAACCCCTGAATGAAACTTCTCCTTCTAGTACCACAAGAAACCATACCATATTTCTAGATGAACCAATAGAACCCAACACATCTCATGACCTATTCATCCACAACATGAATCATTACCATGATATATACATTAGAGATACAGATGAATAATCATTTCCACTATGAACACGAAAGAATTATACTATGTATACAAGGAGAAACACTTTAATCTAGAACTAAAAAGCTCTGTATTCCCAAAGGGAAGATATGATTCTATCATGAAAGAAGTATTCAGAATGCCCTACAACATCCAAATTTTAATTTAATTGATAACGCAACTCTTCCAGATTCCATCAAAATGGCCACTAAAATATTAGGAATTTTTTATGGGATATGATTCTAAACCTAGGTCCCAACTAGCTAATGAATCTTAAAAATGCCTATAAAATACCATTAAGACAAAAATCACCACCTTGGTGGCCCTAGGATGACCATATATAAGAGAAAATGATGAAAGATCCTAAAATACTTTCTAGGATAGTAGCTAGACTTAATATATTCAGAATGAAAAAAGAAAGTGGGACATTTAAGTTCCAAATTCAATGATGGAAATACTTTCATTGATAATCTAGAGGGTTCACCACTACAGAGGTCACCTATAACCATATTCCGAACATAACTTGATTATTCATGGGTACGCACTCTATCCAATGAGGAGAAAACAAGGACCCAGCTGAATTGGTCAATTGGTCAAAACATATCGTAAACGAACACCAAATCACAAAAGAAAACCTAACCATGGTTTTCAAAAAGAAATTTCAGAAAAATCACCAATAGGAATAAAACAATAAATACTAATATAATAGAAATAATCTTCTTGATAAAATGCCTCAAAATTGATATTCTCAAAACATAAGAAGACAAACAACACCAAATCTTAATATGATTTATCCTATATAAATAAAACATGGTTTGTAGGTTACAGACTCACCTATGTCATCACATGGAGAATCACACACTCATATTCATATTATATACCAAGAACCCAATAAATTTCTCATACATTCCTATGCATGTTCTCACCCACATAAAAATTAATTGTAAAAAAACTATTTACACCATTCAAAACAAAGTATCCAACCCACATCATCATTTCAAAACCTAAAAAACCATTCTTGAAATAGAATACCCACCATTATACTTAAAAAAATTTCTAGATCTCACACATACCTTCCAAAACACATACACAATTTATGAATTTGAAAATATCACAAAACACCACTAACTACCCAACCAAAACCATTTCTAGAATCCACACCATTATTTTAAAATTATCTCATCAACTAAAAAATGTTTCTAAATACCAATTTGGCCAACTCAAAACATTTCTGAATAGTTCAACACATCCCTTTAAACAACGCCCATTTTATTAAAAAAATCATTTCCAAAAAACCCAATTTCCCAAGACCTCCTTAATAGGTCATATAAATCCATTTTCCACTAAGTAAAATATATCCATTATCATTTCAAATTAAATTTTCTTCAAAAAAAACTATTCAAAACAAATTAATAGAATAAAAGAAAATCTATATGATATACAAAAAAGAAACTATCATCATATGGTGAATGGAACATATGGTTGGAAGACATATCCTAACCACACAACTATTACGAGAAGCAGTCTAGGGTAATTACCAATATCCAAATGGATTAACAGGCCCATGCGAGCTCACCGAGGGCACTTACCCAACTATATTTTCATTTCCCATCAACACACAACCAAGAAAACCAAAAGACACAAACATACCTAGAAATCCCCTGGTAACACGAGTTTCAGAATGAGAATTCTTACATGACATAATTCTAGAACATAAACCTGACACATACTATAATACACCTTCTTGTATGAAATCCCAAAATAATCAGGGGATCTCTATTAATCAAGAACCATTGAATAGTCATCCTCCAATGATACAATTGTGTCTTGATCTAACCTAGGTCGACCCTGAACCAATCACAAGAGCTGATCAATGACAAGGCCGGAGAGGCATCCCCAATCCTCTTAGGTTAGAGATAAGTTCCAAGGGGATTAATATAGACCAATGGAATGATTTTCCCAACAAAAAATAATTAAAAAACATAAAGCAAAAAACGTACTATATATGGGTTTTCAAACATTACATCATTTTCAATAAAATTTAAGAAACAAAATACCAAAAGGGGAAGTATACCAGAATTACCTAACTGAACCTGTATACCAAGAAATCTCCTAGTAACCCCTAGGTCTAATATCCATTTTACCACTAACTATCACCTGAGATGATCGAACAGAAGATGAAAGAATAAATAGAAGCCAAAAAACAAGAAAATATTATAGGCTTGAGTGTTGAAACCTAGTTGATAGGACCAAATAAGCCTTTTAACAAATCAAAATCTTTAAATAAAAAACAATGAATAATCGGTTTTAACTACATTGTACAAAAATATAATTTTCTTTAAATTCATTTATAGGAATAAAATCATGATGAAAATTTATTACCCTAAAATTTTAAAACAAGGCTCATTAATTTAAGGATGGTTGGGTTCAAAAGAAATATGGAAAAATTTAAACCAATAAGTAACAACATTTTTCCATTTTAAAGGAAAATATGGAAAATAAATATTCCATAAAACAAACATTCTTAATAACCTTCCAAAAAATAACACTTTCACTATCTACTAATGGAATGGAAAAACTATGCACAATGATAACGGTTCTACACAGAGAGGGAAATGATAATTACTTTTCTAGAAAAAAGATCACCAGAATACCTAGGAACTCGGAGGAGAGCCAGATCATAATAACACATGAGACCCTATACCCTGTAGCAATCCACACATGACGAAATCCAAATGCCCAAACTCTAATCCACCCTATCATCAGAAAGATTGAAGGGAGAAATACCAATTAAATAAACCAGAATATCCAATTAATATTGGCCACTAGTTAGTGCATGAGAAACCATTGTAGCAAACATTCTCAAAATTATTTTTTAAAGGATATGTTATCATTCTATGTTAGCAAAGTGTCTTGACAGATATTATAAGCAAATATATATATATATATATCCATATATATCAGACAAACTGAAACCACCCCAGTAACCTCAAGGAGTAGTCAGTTCCACAAAATATTTATTCCATAAAGGTGGTCTCATACTGAGGTAACTTTCATCTCATGGTCAACCAACAAGGAAAGACATGCTCATGAATGGGTTTTCCAAATGGATTATTTTTAAAAAAAATCCAAATGGGCCCCATTCCATAATCTTATATCGAACCCTTTTAGAAGACCCCAAAAAACCATTTTCAAGATCAAACCAACAAAGAAAACCATTGTAGGAAACAAAAACCACTATTTTAATATCAAAAAATCATTTATAAAACAAATATATTCCCTTTAAAAACCCAAATAATTGTTATAAATGCCAGCCACTCAATTTCAAAATCATTTGGTTGTCTAAACCTAGCGAAATCATTTTACACATACAAAGAAATTTAGATAAATATTTTATTTCACATAGAAAAATCATATAAAAAATTATACATCACTATTTTAAAATTAATAGTGGTGAAAAAATAAAGCAATAAATGAAACAATAAATTTAAATAAGAGGTGAAAGAGGATCTTACCTAAATCGATAAAGAAATTCTAGAATGTAGTGTGAAACATCATTCACTCCTCAACTACACCAAAGGGGTGATGGATTAAACCTCATGGAACCCTTTGAATGAAACAAAATAAATAATTGTGAAACTCTAGTCAGGAAAATAGGAAAACGTGGCCACCGGGATTGTAAAAAAAGATTAAAACAGAGAGAAATCACGGAGGATGAATATAGATCTAACTTTTTGATCTGGCTGGAAAACACCATGAAAACACTGTTAATCCCATTTAGAGGGGCTTGAAGGTTCCAAAATCCCCAATTGGAATTTCCAATGTAATAGGAGGTCAAATCAGGGAAAAGAGGCATCAAGGGTATTAAAATCAGGGAGAGAGAAATAAGATTTTGTTGACATGGATAGGCAACACAGTTAGTCTCCACAGTTTTTCAAACTATTTAGAGATTATGGGCCAAAATTGCAATGGGACATACCTACAACTTGGTAATCCCACATAGTATGACTAACTATGAAGTAGCCGTACAGTATCAAATGTCTCACCCAGGGGCTATTGTACAGTTACCAGGGCCGAGCCACACAATTATGACTAACCATGTGGAAGGTTCTTGCTATCCAAAACAACAAATTCTATGAAAAAACACAAATGTTAATCCCAAGGGGGAAGGATAGGAAATATATGGAAGGAAAGAACATCCTAGAAAACCAAACTTCTCACAACAAATCCCAAAGAAAAGAGATGATGAAAAAAACCCAAACCAGAACCATAAATGAATTTAAAATCCTGGGTGTGATAATGACAATGTTTTTTGGACACAAGTTAAACAATTTGTTTTATATATACAAATAAAGAAACCATTGAGAATCCATATTTAAAAATTCATGAGGTCATTAATTTTTTTATAAATTTTCAGGTTATATGTACTTTATAATAACACAGGTTACATGTATTTCAATTTAATAGATTTATTGAAAAAATATAGTCAATAAAATTGATTTAATATGTTTACTTATTTATATGTATTGTGATTTTAAAAAAAATAAAAATGGAGTCGTTGAAAAAACCAAATTCTTATTTATTATTTTTTTACATTAGTAAAAAGAACTATTTTGTCATTATAACATATTTAATATAAACTCATAAATATAAATGGTCATGTTTCCTAAATTAGTAAATATATCATTTGAAGGACATTTTATTCTTTTTAATGTATATTAACAGATAAAAAATTTAGTTAATTAGAAAAATATAGAAAAATAACACAAAAAATTATTAATATATTATAAAAAATCATATATGAATTTTAAAAAATTATTTATTTGTATGTTTGAAGGTAGGTTTTAAGGTTCAATTTTCATTTTTAAAAATAATTTATGATAATGAATAAAAAAATCAAATGTGTCAAGAAAATTTCATCAAACTTAATAAACTCTATGAAGATTTTTAAGGACATATATTAGTAATATTATAAAATAATTTTCTCTAGAATTTAATAAATTTAGAATGAAATGACATAAATTTTTTATAATTATTAATCTAATAAAAAATATAAAAATATGTTAGTTATATTATTAATTCAATAAAATTTTGAAATGTATGCATCATGTTGTTTATTTTTCTTACAAATGATATTCTTTTGAATAATATACCTTGAGGCTTTTAATTATTCAACACTAATATTTAAATATGATATTGTCTTTTAAAATTTTAAATGTATATAAAATGCTCTGAAATATCAATACATGTTGTATTGTTTTGAGAATTATGGAATATTATTTAAGAGAATTGTTTGACCCATATATACTAAATAACAAGTGTTTTATTTAATAAATGACTTGGAAATAATAAAATAAATTATACATTTAATATTTGTATTTACTATGGTGGGAATAAATTAAAAAAACATCGGTCAACATCTTAGATTATGAAAAATTACAATAATTTTTTTTCCTAATAAAAATTGAAACATTAATATTCTAATTAATATAATCAAAGAATTAGCTACTATAAAACCCGCTTAAAATATTTTTCATCAATGAATAACATTAATCATGATATTTTGTGGGATAAAATCCAAATAAATGTTTATTGTAATGACCTTGAACATTGTATCCCTAATCAGGTGCAATACATTTTTAGATTAGCATAGAAACAAGACTCAAATACAATATAACATTTTAGTTTATATGATTTGGAATAAAATTTAGACAAATGGTTCCCATATTGAAATGGGTATATAAAATAATGCATAAAAAATTTAAAATATCAACATTTTTGAGACTCATTCCAATAATTCATATTCACATCCTGTGTAACGGAAACAGAATAAGGATGATCTCAAGTAACTACTAAGGGTTGTGAAAAGTTGAATATATCCTTAATAAGTAATCATAATTCAAATTTAATGAAATATTTCTAAACATTAATTCTAGTTAAATAACTGGATAATGAATAATCAATATGGAATGTTTTATAAACAAGTCACATGAAATTTAATCCAAAAACAGAAAATAAAACACATCCAAAGATAATATCATAGAAAAATTTCATGGATAATAATTATAATTGAATTTTCTATGATGAAAATTAATAATGTTTGGTTTCCATTCTTCCCATGAATAAGGATCCATCACCATCAATACCTTTCACAAGGCGGTTTAAAACATACAGGGTAAAAACTATATTATTTTACTAACTGATGTATCTCTTGAGACTACCTACGCATTATGGGGAATAATTTAACTTTTACCCAAAAAATATTCATAGATATCAAAATTAGTTATTTTATATTAAATAATTTGGTCAAATTCATACATTTATTTCCATATTGGATGTCTGTATTTAGTAAAGGATTCATATTTAGGAACATTTTCCCATTAAAAAAATAACATGTATAGTAAATATCACAAGTAAAAATGGTATACGGTTTAGTAAATAATAATATTAATTAAACAAATATGTAATATGTAATATATTTATATTTATATATTTAATGTATAATAAAAAATGATTACAATATAGTGAGTGTTTCAAGAGAAACATGACAATAAAAAACGAATGTGAGATTACACATTAACTTTTACCATTTAGTAATTTTCAAGTCAAATACACTTGGATCAAATAATTAAATTTGAAATATAAAATATCATAAAGAATTAATTATTCATGATATTTCAATTAAATGGGGAATCATATAAACCCTATAAATGTCTACTTTTTCCTAATAATAAATAAGTCTGAATAGAATGTAATTTGAGATAAAATTCATTTATTTAATCATTCACTTATTCAAATGTGAATTAACCTACAGTATAATATATTTATGTATGTTATTGACTTATTATGTAACTATATTAATATTTATTATATCATATATAATACTTTTATATGATCTCATCAGACAATCATTTATAATATATCATTATTTTCATTTTTTCAAGTGTTAATTTCCTTGTTTTTTGAGTATGTTTTCAATTTGTTATTTTTTCTTCCACCTACATTTATTTTTATTTCTTAATATCCATAATATAAACTCATGTTTTAAATATAATATATATTTCTTATACATTTATTTAGAGTAATCCAAAAATTTTGTTTATAGGGTAATGACATACACCATTCTTGGAGACGCTAGGACATACATACTCAATTAAATTGTTTTTATTTTCTTATTAAATTAAAAGAAGGAAAATTAAATGATATCTATAAATAAAATATCATTAATCTGTCATTTATATATCATATATATAACATATTTTTATTAATACCATAATTAATACATTCTATATAAAGTGTAAACGAATCACATTTCTTTGCGAGGCGGCAGTCTATAATACACACGAATGCCATTGTCGTATTCCTAAAAATTTAAAATCTTGAAATAATGTGTTATATATAAATTTATGAATATTTAATTAATAATAAATATTTTAAATATAATATATAAATAGTATTTCAATGATTATTCCTAACCGTGATAGTTGGTAATGGAAAAAACATACAATATTAGTTCATATGGTGGTAGTCCACTATATACATAAACAATGATTTCATCAAAAAATTTATGTTAGTTTGTGTGTTTTTTAACAATAACATAAAAACATATAATTATATTTAATATACTTAGTATGTTAAAAAATAATGGTATAATAATAACTGATTATTGTGGACAAGGAAATTAAGTAAAAAATATTTTATAAAAACATTAAGTATTCTTTGGTTACCTTCGTTATTTTTCCACTAATACCATACTCAGATCAATTAATAAAAAATATAAGGATTATAACATTAGGTAATTTAATTAGAGAAGTTATTTGGGTTTTAATTTTCATAAATAAATGGGTTTTATGATGTGATGAAAGGATCATAGTGGTGGCAATTTTATAATGAAGGCGAGTGTAGCTCTTGTAATGTTGGAAAAGAGATAATTAATGCAACCAATTTCAATGAAAATGGATCCAATAATAGAAAAATATAGATATTATAATTTATCTGGTGTAAATATTTCTATACAATGGTGTTGGGACATGTTTCTATGTCATATTCACCGTTATTTTTAATGGTTAGTCCATTTTTAAACTAATTTTCTCTTGATTGATATAAATAATTCAAACTATTTTCACTAATGAATTTGGTTAAATATTTAATTTTAATTCATGGAAATTATAAACTAATTATATGAAAAATATGGAATCTATTTTTCCATATTTTAAATATTGAAGTGGAATAAAATAATTTAAAATAATCTCATAGATTTAATGAGAAAACAAATTTTTGAAGCTAAAATGATCAAATGTACACTATGTTTTTAATCAAAATTCAACATAAAATGATTCCAATGGCCTAATTTTTTTATTAGATTTTTAATTTCACTTATTTAAATTTAAAAAAACATTATAATATCATATAACATCATAAATCATTTGAATGAAATGTCAATTTTCTATTAAAATTAATAATTTTCATTATTCATAAATATTTTAATTTCTCATAAAAAAATTGAATAACTCACCATAAGATAGTATGAATTCATTATTTTATAAGACTGTTTTTTTAAATAAAAATAAATCTAAAATTGATTAAAAAATCAGTTTTAAAAAAATTACATAACTAAAAGGCGGAGGTACAGTCTTTAAAAAAATATAGCATTTTATACATAAAATTTTATTTATCCTAATATTATCCATATCATATCAATTATGTAAATGTAATAATATTGAATCTATAATACATAAATGATATAAATATCATTAATTTATAATAAATAATTTATTTTTTAATGATAGTTTTTTTGGGGCCCAAAAAAACGTTTTCTTTATATTAAATTGGGGTTTTTTATTTCAAAAAAATTTGAAACTAATGAATTAAACCATATATTTTCATGATTAAATAAATAATATTCATAAAAAAATATTATTATCTAGGATATAATTATGATTTTAAATAATAATAATAAGTGAATTATAAGAACACGAACATTCTATTAACGTAGGTTATCCAGAAAATTAAATTTTTTATAAAAAGAAAAATATTATAATGTATTGGGGGTTTTCATGCATAATCCTACTAAAATTCATCCTCAAATTTTCATCAATATTACCTTATAAAGAAATGATGTAAGTTTTTCTTCATAATATAATCTAGATCCCATGTTTCGTGTTCTATTTTATTGATTCATCTAGTGTAACATTACCATAAGATTAATCTGATTCCTTAATACTTTCTCTCTCGTATAAAAAATTTGGATGATTTAATCAAAATAAGATTGATCGGGTCAAAAATCTATTTCATTAGAGTATAGAACATGCAATGGGTCGGGCAGGTACATACATAGAAATGATATATGGAACACATTGTTGTCTTTTTAGAGTCTTGGTGGCATTTCCAAACAATAACCAACAAATCCAATTCATTCAAGAATTTAAAATGTACCCATAACTTGGGTCTCAGTTTTCCATTTTTACAAATCATTATAACACCCTTCCAAATATATTCATTCAGTAAATTATGTCCTCCTAATGAATATTCAAAATATTTTCTCCCACTGTCAGCATAAATCTATTGCCTAAATTTAGCTGCATTAATGAGATCCTGAATAGACATTAACATTATTATTGTATCATCATCATGTTTTGGACCAATGATTTTCCATCACCAACTTCTCCAAAAAATTATAGAGTGTGTCATTTCTTTCTAGATAGTTCTTCATACACCACCATTTGAATAATGAAATGAAATATATTATTATGGGAATACAATAATAAAGATATTTAGGGATCCCACATACCCTGAATGTTATGTTATCATTGCATAAAAATTTGTTACATTATTTGAAATTTCATTCAGACATTCCATATGTTTTCTGGTGGATTATATTATTGAAATTTAGCAATGTATCAAGAGGTTTCTGGAGACATATCCTGATTTTTTATGTTTTATGGGGATCTTGAAAAAAATAAATTGATATCAATTTGTTATGAAGTCTTAAAACATCATTAATATAGAGTATTGAGAGGTTATTATTGTCAATAAAGTTTAATATTGTTATAGGTGTTAAATTATAACCCATATTAAGTCATTCATTCTAGGAGTCTTTGGTAGCCCCATGAAAAATTCCCTAGTAATTTCAATCCACATCAACCAGCGAATTAAAAGAGGCTTCATGGATCTTGTTCGATCTTACCTTTTATCATTCAACAACTGAAAAATCCGATCATCTTGAAGAATAATCATCAATTTCACATATCATTGGTATGTAGTATTTTGGATAATATGTATATCGATTCTTTGGTTTGATGTAAAAAAAATATATTCTCCATGAAAATTATTTTCCTAATTTGATAAGAATTGGATGGAAAATATTTATTATAATTGAGACAAGATAATGATTTAGTGGCTACATAAAAAGAAATATTCCATCAACTAGAATGGTAAGATCCATATTTTTCTTGAATATTTATTTTAAACTAATTCATTTTCACACTAGATTGAATCCAAAATTTGAGTGAAAATTATTTCCTTGTGTTTTCAAAAGTTATGAAAACTCTTTCCTTGTGTGAATAATGCGTAAATGGAATTTTTTTATGATCATATATTCATTGAAAACTAGAATAAATAAAATTATATGTTTTATGAATAAGGAAATTTTGTATCAATGATTATTTATGTTATGAAAATTAATCTTTTAGTTTTTCTGAATTATGGTCAAAAATCAAACTATAGAATTCATTTAGATATATGGTATGTTTTTTTATATTTCAAATTTATGCATATAGCTATTTATATCAATGAATAGTACCATGACAATGGTAATGGAAATTCTTATATTCATATTGTAAATTGTTTTAAATGTAATGGTTTTCATGATTATAATAACAAATGACTGATGAGAAAAAGAAATTATGGGAATTATCTGGACTATACGAATAATGGTGTGAGGAAATATTTTGCATATAATGCTATAAATGATGGAATGTCCAATAATGTGATAATAAAAATATTATTTTTTAATAAGATTATTATAATGTCTTATTTGATTCACAGTCTACACGGACATTCTTATCAAAGATATTTTCTATTACATTAAAAATTTCACCTCAAGATATGTTGCTGGATCTTATGGAAAAACATCTAGGTGAAATACTATGTCAAAAGGAAAATATAAAAATATTATTATAAATTTATATAAAAATAATTTACCTACAATCCTTGTTGTATTACCCCTAGAATAATGTAATGCTGTTATGTGATTGGATTAGAATTATATCTACTATACTAATAATCATTTTATAGATAATTTTTTCACTAAGTCTATCAGTTTGTATAAAATATTGAACCCATAAAATTGATAAGAAAATTTTGATGTTTATAAAATCTTAAAATATTGAAATCAATTTTATCATTTATATACTATTAAAAATATCAAAACTATTTGGATTAATGATTTTATAGTGGTGAATGAGTGTCTGGATGTTTTTCCTGATGAGTTTCCTGGTATTATACAAGATCAAACGGTTTAGTTTACTGTTTACATTATCCCTGACAGTAAATCAATTTCAGGACCAATTTATCAAATGGCTATACTTGAACTAAAAAAATTGATACAATAGTTTCATGAGTTCCAAAATAAAGGTTTTATTCAACCAATAAAATAAACATTGGATGATAATATTTTTTGATAATTAAATATGGTTTAAAGAATATTTCTATCGATTAGAAAAAATTGAATATCATAATTTTTAAGAATAAGTAGCCATTATGTCATGTTATTTTCATTTTTTATTAAATCCATAGAGAAAATTATTTTTCCATTAGTGACATGAGATCACATACCAATCAGATTAATGTGATGGATGATTTCATTATGGGGAAAACAATACATTATAAATAAAAGAATAATTCGTTTGTTATTCTTCCCAATGGATTGAGAAATTCAAAACCTTTATTGATTGATATTATTAATATAATATCTAATGAATATTCCGATAAGTTTTTTTTATTTTTTTAGTGATTATATTTTTGTTTATTCATACACATATTAGGATCATAAAAAATTATAAGTATTTTTAAAAAACCCCCTTAAATAAATCTTTTTTTATGGGAACATTTAAAAATGTTATTTTTTCTTACAAAAGATATTTTCCATGTAAAATTTTTAAATAAGGAAGGTATAACAGTTTATTTTAGAAAACCATATTGTAGATGAATGTCCAAGCCCTATAAATTAAACTACCATTTATAGTTTTCTTATACTATCATGTTATTAATGATTTTTTTGGTTAAAAACATTTCATGGTTATGTAGCCCAGAAATTATGGTAGCATGAAAAGGGGTTAAATTTATTTAGGCATAAGAATATAAATTTTTCATGAAATGAAAAGGAGATCGGTGAATGCTCTATTATTTGGCCAAGCCTTCGAGAACTGGATTGTTTTTTCATCAATTTTAATGGTTCATTAATTATAAAATGTGGTGTTATAATGAAAAACAAAGATATAACTTGACATAAAATATAGGAACTAAAACTGCATGAGTAAAATAATCCCACAACTGATTCAGAATTATCAGTTATTTTATTCTATTTAGAAATTATGATACATGATCTATATGGAGAAAATATTGAAATATATACTAATAATAATAGTTTGAAGTATATATTTACTCATATGGAATTTAAATTTTGTTTTTTAAGATTGATATAACTGATAGAGTATTTTGAATGCATGATCCATTAAAATCATATAAAATAATTTTTTTAGTAAATTCTTTGAGTTGGAAAAATATTGCTACGTTTAACATGTTACATTTGGAATAAGATCCCATTGTTAATATTTTGATGTATTTTGTATTGGTTGTTATGGGTTCAAGAAAATACAATATTTTGTTTCATGTGTAGGAGAAATCATCTCTGTCATATTGAATTATACTAACACTGATGTAAGACCTAAAATAACAAAAATATAGAATGGGTTAACAAGGTTCGGTTTTTATAATTTAGCATTGATAATGATTTTGTTTTTATATTTTGGAATAGATTATACTTACCCAGTGATTCAGACAGGATGAAATTTTTTTATGAAAAGCTCATAGTTTTCCATTATCAATTTTTCATAGATTCACTAGGATTTAAAAATACTTTTAGGGGTATTATCAGTGGTATGGAATGAAAAAAATATTTTTATTTTATTAAAATTTGATGTTTTACCTCAAAAAAGTTAAAAGAAGAAAAAAAATTATAGAAGGAAATAATTTATACTTTATCAGTTCCAGAGTGGATATAAGTAAATATATACCTAGATTTCATAGTGGGATTACAAAAAAAACTCAAGGTAACTATTAAATTTTGTGTTATTGTTTCTCAAATGACTAATTATGCACATTGTATTCCTATTAAAGACTCTTTGTATCAAGATTAGCTATATTGGTTTATCATAAATAGATAGTTAGGTAGCATGTAGTACAACTCCCTATTATTTATGATAGTGATCCCATGTTCACTTCTCCCATTCGAAATGACCATAATAAGTCATTGAGAACTAAATTAAATTTTAGAACTTCTTTTTATCCTCAGTCTTATGGATAGATAGTGATAAAAACATCAGATATTGGAAGAAATTTTAGAATCTTGTTCAATAGATTACCAGGTATTGGGTAATCGTGATCATTCATTGGATGAGTTTTCTAGTATTTATAGTTTTTATTCTAATATATAGTTTTCTCACTATTGTATATTATAGGGATAATGGTGTCCAACATAATCATTTGTTGGTGATATAAGTGAATTATATTTTATGGGATCCTAATTATTATAGACAATAGTAGATAATGATTTGTTTATTCAATGAATATTGAGGATAACTCAAATATTTAAAAATGGTTTTGTGGTTAAATAGTGGAGTGATCATTCTATTGGAGGTAAGTGATTGTGTCTTTCTCAACATTTCTCCATGGAAAAGTGTACATCGTTTTACTAATATGGGGAACCTAAAACCATGGATCATTGGACCATATGTAATCCAAGAGAAAGATGGATCAGTTTCCTACCAAATAGATTTTATAAATACATTTTCCTAGGTATACAATTTTTTTTATGTTTTCATGTCATTAAATTATGTTCCCTATACATATATTTTTTTAAGATATATATTTTTAAATATTAAGATAAAAATTCATACGAGGATATTCCTTTTCAGATTCATGACCATTGAATCAAATTATTGTTAAATGAGTCAATTCACCAGGTAATGGTTTTCTTGAAAAACCCATAGATGAAGAATCAACGTGGTAATATGAAAATTATATAAGGGAAATGTAACCTCACTTGTTCAGTATATGAATAAAATTTATAGGACACTAATTCTAATAGGGGGATGTAACAATAGTTGTACTTATAGAATAATTTATTCATTATGGAATTAAATATTTATATTCATTATAAATGTAATTTAAAATATTTTTTATTATTTTAAATTAATGAATATAATCTAATTAAATAATTATCTGACCATTGTAACAGTTATGTTACCATTAGAACAAGTAATATATTCAATAGAATAGTAACCACTCATATTAAAGTATAAATAAAATTTATTTTTCTTATAAATGAAAAATATGATAATTATTTATCAAGGAATAGTTAAATAAATGTTTTATAAATTATATTGTAATATTTGGTAATTTTAATAAAAAGAACATATATTAACAATTTTTAATTAATATAATAATTTAAAATTAAAATTATCTTCCTAAATTGGATTCATAGATTTATATTTATTTGTATTTTAATTATATGATAATAAGACCTTATAAAATTTTTAAAAGGGTTATAAAATGTGTTATAATATGAAAACTAGTGTCCAAAGAGGAATCCAAGTGATGGGAACCTCCAAGTCTATAAGCAATATATTGTGGTGAAATCCTCTTTAAAAACATCTGTTGATGTTGGGAAATCCAATGATATGGTATCAGGAAAATAGATTTTTTACTCATATTTTTCTAGTGTCTTTTTTGATTGAGGGACTAAATATTCATTAATATCAAGGAAATATTAATATAAATTAGAAATTCATCCTCAATAAATAATGTAAAAAGTAATGGTAAAAAACCCCAGAGAAAAGTTATGGGAAAAATAGTGTATAATAAAAAAATTCAATGTCTGTGGAAATAATTTATTGATTAATTTTTTTTTCGTCCCCCTAGTTGTGTTTGATGTTTTTCTAGGTATGAAATGGATATCTATTAACCAATCCCAGTTAATTTAAAGAGATAAATAAGTTTTTTTTTCATAAAATGTCTCTTTTTTATACAAGAATGATCCCATTCCATTTATAGCATATAAGGAATTTTTAAACCTGTTAAAATATGTAAATGAATATTATCTTCCCCATATTGTTGTAAAAAAGGGAACTTCTTAGATTCATGATATTTTACTCTTAATTAAGTATCTAGATGTTTATTCTGATGAGTTTTTTAGTGCTACGACTCGTTATAAGGTAGAGTTTTGAAATTTCAAAAAAACCTTATCTAATGCCTCAAGTAGAATATCTAGAATTAAAAAAGATTCTACAAGAGATGTTATTAAAAGAATTTATTCGACCAAAAATATTTTCTTTGGTTTCTCATATATCTTTTTTCAAAAATAAATTGTATTCTATGATTATTTTTATTGATTTCAAATCATTTAATAACATCACTTTTAAGAATAAGTATTATTTTCTTCATATAAAAAACATGACTAATATTCTCCAAGGAGAATAGTATTTTTTTTGTTATTGACAAGAAATATGGGTATCATCTTTTAAATGTGAAGGATTATGTCATTGTAAAAATATTATTAAATACAAGATATTGGAATTATGTGATTGATGTTATGCTTTTTCATTTGGAAAATGCCCATACTGTATTAATGGATATTATGAATAGAATTTTCTGTGAATATTTAGATACATTTTCTATTATTATTATTTATGATTTTTTAATTTATTCCACTAGATATGAGAATAATAAAAAAAGAAACTCCCCAATATTCTATGGTACACTTCCTTTTGAACAACACAACAGCTTGTGTTGTACGCAACTTCATGTTCAAAAACAGTATGACCAATCAAACTGACCATTATAAATAGTAATACCCACATTTTGAAATTTTATAAATTTTATTATTCAAATTGTACAACATTTTTGTATTTGGAATATTAAAATTATTTTATGGTAATGTTTTTCCACTTTTCTGATAACATTCGTATTTTGATGAATAGTTAAAAATACAAAATTTTCATTAAAAACATCTTTTTTAATAAAAATAATTTATAGTGTTAAATTATATATTTGATTAGTTTGAAATTATAATTTGATTATATTTTTATAATTAAATATATTTTAGATCATTGGATGTAATTTCACCCTTATATTGTACATAAACACATGCCAATCTTTTGATAGTTTTTTCTTTCATAAAAACCCGCTTGTTGGTTTTGAAAATGGGAATTAATTATAAATTAATTTCTGCAACTTCTGTGTTTTTTATTTTGAAAAATGGAATCTATTTTCGGCATCAAGATATCAAAATTGGGTAAATAGTTATCTTTTATTTTTAGATATTATGAATAATTACTTCGGTAAATGTTATATTTACCTTTATTAAAGGGTAAATCAGGTAAATAAGGGTAAACATTTATATTACAGTAACATTAAATTACCCTAACATGTGTCCTAACCTTATTTAAAGATAAATTTCTGACCATGGACATCCTTGGGACTATTATGGGACCCCATGGAGCTACTTGGGAATGGTAATGACACTTTATATTTATTAATTTAAAGTAAAGAAAAAAATGAAATAAATATATGCCTTCTAGTAAAACAATTTTTACATGGGTTTATATAAGTTATTCCTTCGACAATAAATATTCATATGAAATCTAAAACTATTTACAACATCATGGTATTTGTTTTATAATTTTTAGATATCAAATAAATAAATTTATTTATAACACAGTAATGATGTCGTGTTTACCTCATTAATAAATGGTTTAAATAAATTTGATTATAAAATTAAAACAATATCCAACCAGTTTCAAATTTTATTGGATCATTTTATTTCAAATTTGAGTCATCTTATAATAAAATTTAATGTGTTTTCGACCTTTAAAAACTTAAAATAATTATATATTAAAATAATATTTTCAAACATTCCTAAAGGGCCCTCCTCCCCCTTATTAAAAGTCCACACATATAACCCATTTTTTCTCCTCTAAAACCCTTTGGCTCATCGAACCTCATCCCAATTAAGCTCCCTAAATCCCTATATTTCTCCTAGAAACCTTATCTTATGAATAAGGAACATCAAGGAAGCCGTTTGGTTCAAACCAAAGGGAGTTACCCGATTTAACGGTAACATCTCCTCTTATGTTCTTTTCCTTTATTTTACTTTTCCAACATCCTAAACTCTCTTTATTCCATTATATTATAAAATACCAAGTATCCTAAATATATGTAGGTTTTTATGATAATTAATTTAACTACACTTACACAAAACTCAATCTAATGGGTATAGAACATAATGGTTCTGTGTACGGAAAATTACATCCACACGAGACGATGACTGTTCAATCTTCTACTACCACCTCTTATGGTAGCCATTAACATGGAACTATAGTTATATATGATATTTATGATATTTACTTCATCTATATGTTTATGTAACACTCTTTTATATAATACCTTTATTATTTTTATGTTGTATATGTCCTTTAATTTCCTTTGAGAAAGTGCGAATTACCACCCCATCAAAGTTATATGACTTGTTCATACCATATATGTAACATATAAATGATGGTGTTAGTGAACATATGTAACATATATAAAATATTATATTATACTAAAATAATAATACACCAATGTATCATTTGGTTTTCCATCCTTTTAATATAAAAAAATGAAATAGAAGTAGCATTCGTTTGTAGGTATGGATTACCGTCTCTACAGACGCGATGAGATTCATTCCCAATATTAACCATTCAAGACTAATTTTAATTTCATTTTTATAAAATATAAATGAAAATAATATAATTATGTATATGAATCAAATACATTCTATCTATAATGAAAATGGCCTGTATAAAAAAACATAAAAAAGGAGAATGATTCAGATAACAAATGAAACAATGATACTACATAAATATTATTAACAATGCAATAATAGAAGATCATATATGATATAATATTTATGTATGTAGTTCTTGTATAATTTAGTAAAAATGATTAAACTATTATACCAGAGTTTAACATACCCTTGACCAAGGAAAAGTACAAAGTAAAGGTTAATTTTACAATCTCTTTACTTATATAAGGTTTTTAATAAGTAAGTATCTATTGGGTTCTCTTTATCATCCACATCCGTGTTTTCATAAAAATATATTTCAAAACATTTTAAAAATTTACTATACTATGGGTTAATTTCATTTTTAACCTTTTTTGACCTTATATGTTTTGAAAGGAAACTTTCTATAATTTTCCAAACAAGGTACTTTATTACCTTTTCAACAAAATCAGGGTTAGAAATTCTTTTTTAACATATAGGGTGTGTGCAGATATTTTACGCCATTATAACATCATCAAAGCTTCACTTAAAATCTTATAATAATATTTTCAAAATAAATGTTTTTTATAATTATTTGACTCTTAAATGATTTCAAAATAGAAAGAGATATTTCTCTCAAATACATATTATTTCATCTATGTAAAAATCCATTGCTAAGTTTTACACTTGTTTGATGTTGATTTATTATGATAAAAATCATCAATATTGAATTTATGTTTTTGTGATATGTTTGACTGTGGATGTGTTATTTTTATACCATTTATAGTTTTTGGTCCAAGTATTGAAATTTTGTATGCTAGTTTTAATACAAATATTTATGTTATGTTTCAAATATTTCATATGGGGAATATATTATACTTAGTATGTGATAGTGGAGCCTACTATAGCTCCTCAGTGCATCAGTTGGTCTCATGAGAAAATTATATGAGGAATTGGTCATGGCCTTTTGGAATTTTATATATGGTTGTGGCCGAGGCCATAATCAGTTTTAGACATCTTGGCCGATGCCTTGAACAAATGTTTCATAATGTCATGAATTATACAATCCCTAATTATGAAAATAATATTGCCAGTCTATTTGGTTTTTTGACTAGTATAATACCCAACACTATGTTTTATTATTCCATTATTTACTCGACTCATATTACTGCCATAATGTGTAGATGTTTTTTATTTGTAAGGGAAACTATTTTCAATTAATCACCATGACTAATATTTATGTGATCTTCCATAGTATTACTTACTCTTATTGATCATTTGAGCTCAACACTTTCTTAATTATCAATTCTCCATGATATGAAGAAGTTAGTTAAGAGTGACATGAAAGAATAATCTAGGAGGAATTGATGTTTATAATGGAATAAATTAGTGTGGTATTTCTGTTCGTGTTTTAATGTTGAACTTATCTACGTATATTGTTTCCAATAATACATAATGGATTGGTCTTTTGGGACATGATTCCTTGTATCATTCCAATGTTATTTAATAATCCACAAACTCTGGGTACCTGGGGCCAGGGCTTTACAGTTGGTATTAGAGAAAGTTTAGTACAAACAATGCAAATTAGATTTAGAAAAACAATGATTAGAGTACACTGCCCTTCGATAGACTTTGAGGATAAGTATAGTAGATATTACTAGAATTTTTGTAATGTAGATAAATTGTGAGTTATATATAAAATATATCCCAATTTGGATATAAGCAGGTAGAGGCGGCTTTGGCACATATTTACCTAGGAGTGAAAACTCTTACAAGGAGTTTAAGGCTTGACTCGGGGTATCTTGGTACACGACAACGAGCCTTGCTGCATTCATGGTTATGAAAATCCCAGGGGATATTCATTAGATAATTCACAATTTCATTAAAACCCATTATGTAGGATTTATGAGTATATACCACCTCAAAAAAACATTTTATGATAGTGGATTATATCCACAAACTATTAAATTTATGTGAAGTGTTTTACAAGTATGAAATTATATATTTGCCTTAATAAACTAACGTAGTGTAAAACATTTTTTATAAATGGCACCTAGTGGAAGGAATGAGAACCGTATCAATGAACGTAATCTATGTATATATTTCTCTACTACTCAAGATAATTATTGTGGAGCTGGTGATGTAAATGGTGTTAATCACCTTATCACCATACTGGGACAACTCACTCAGGTTTTGAATAAAAACCATACACATATAGAGCACCATGATCCAAAACATGAAGGATCAATGATAGACCGCTTCATGAGAAAAAAAAATAAAAAAAATCATTGGGATAAAAAATAAATTGTTATCTGAGAAATGGATAAGTTCCATAGAGAAAATTTTTCATGCTTTTGGGAGTAGAGAATGGGAAATTGTTGTCACGATAGTTTATTTCCTAGCTCCAGATACAGATCAATAGTGGTCATTGATTCAAAAAAATGAGGATTAAGAGATATCAATTATTGAATGTATAGATTTTAAAGATCCTTTCTTAGAAAAATACATTCTTTATTACCATCGAGTGTATATGGAAAAACATTTCTGAGTCTCAGGAAAAAGGAGGATGAGAATGTCGCAATGTATGAGGCTAAATTTACAAATATAGAAATACATGGAACAGATTATATACATAAACCAATGAGTAATATTGATAAAATGTTTGATAGGTTAAAACCATTTATCTGTCAAGCATTAGTCTCACAATCATTCTTATCATAATAAAATATTTTCCCATGTTATTTAAATACTGAAAAGGAATTACCTATGTTTTATGACTTTAAATCAATGCAAGAGATGAAGAGATCTTCTGGAAACTCTAGGAAAAGAAATAATAAAATAGGGAAGAAGGGAAGAGTTGAAATTACACCCTGTGATAATTGTAGAAGGAAGAACCTTTGTTCCTGTCTAAAATGGAAATTTGTATGCTACAAATGTAGACAGAAAGTCCATCTTACTGGTGATTATAAGTGGAAGAAAGAAGCTTCCTATATTCAATGCTACCATTGCAGAGAGATGGGAAATTATTCACCTGAATTTCCTTTGCGCCATAGAAACTTAAAAAAAATACTGAGGAGAAAGGCCATGATTATGCGATCACTACTACTGAGGTTGAAGCTCAGAATGTAATGGTGGTTGGTAATTTAATGGTTTCCTCAACTTTATCCAATGCTTTATTTGATTCTAGATTATATCCTTGTTTCATATCTTCCCAGTTTTCTTAGAAAATTAGATATTTTAAATTTTTTAGAACAAGGGAGTTGATGGTAAAAAATGATAAGGGATGTATCATTACAAATATGTATTGTTAATTTTTTCCCATTCGGGCATATAAATGTTCTTTATCTGCTGATCTCATCGTCATACCAATGATTTAATTTGACATAATCCTCTGTGTGGATTGTCTTATAGTCATTTATGAAAAAATTTATTGTATGAATAAGGAGGTTACAATTTTTGATAATAATAGGGAGTACCTTATCATTATAGCAAAAACGTCACCATCAGATTCTTATCTAGATCCACCCCCAGTAGCTCTATTAAATTCAATTTTTAGGGAGGAATAGAAAGACATAACTATGGAAGAGGAAAGGAATGTTCAAATAGAGGATGTACCTATCGTTCCAAAATATGTTGATGTGTTTCTAAAATATTTACCTGGGAATCCACTATAATGAGAAATTGAGTTTTCCATTGACTTAATTCTTGGTTCAAGGACCATTTCAAAGAACCATTATAGAATAGCCACTTTGGAATTAGTGGAATTTAGTAATAAGAGATTTATTTTCCCTAGTGTTTCTCCATGAGAATCCATTGTTATTTTTGTTAAGAATAAAGAGGGATCTATGAGGTTTTCCATTGACTATAGGAAGATAAATTCTATAATAATATAGAACAAGTATTCCCTCTCTTATATTGATGATTTATTTGATCAACATCATGGAGATCTATATTTTTCAAAGATTGAACTTCGATCTGGATACAATTAGTTGTGCATGAGGATGTAATACATTCCAAAGACTGCATTTCGAACCAGGTACTAGCATTACGAATTTACAACAATACCTTTTGGGCTAACTAATGCCCCCTTTCTCTTCATGGATCTAATCAATAGAGTTTCCATGGTAAATATTTTTGATTTGTAGTGGTATTTATTTATGATATATTGGTATACTCTAAATGCTATAATGACAATGGAAATATTTTACGCACAATTCTAAAAACTCATTGATGAAACAAATTTTATGGTATGATTTTCAAGTTTGAATTCTGGTTTCAGTAAATTTATTTTCTTGGACATATTGTCTCTAAGGATGGAATTTTTTTACATCCTTCAAAGGAAAGAGCAATTCATAGATGCCTATAACCGATGAGTTTAATTTAGGTACGTAGTTTTATTGGTTTATTTGGTTATTATCTGCATTTTGTCTGTAATTTTCCCTAATTTTCTAACCCATGAACCAAGTTGACACATAAGGGGTTAAATTTGTTTGGAAAATGGAGTGTGAAGAATTTTTTGAAGAACCGAAGATGATATTATTCAATTATTCTATATTTACTCTACCATCAGAAATGATGGGTTTTTTATTTATAGTAATGCATGAAAGAAAAGAATTGGTTGTGTCCTTAAAAAGAAAGATAGTGTTATTGCATATGCATCACGATGGCTAAAAAGTCATGAACAAAACTATCATACTCATGATCTTGAGTTAGCCACTCTAATCATTTCTTTGAAGATATGAAGACACTATTTCTATTCTGAAAAATGTTATATATTACCAATCACGAGAGTTTAAAGTAAATTTTCACACAGAGAGAACACAAGATGAGGAAATATAGATGGCTCCAACTACTCATGGATTGTTCATGCACTATACACTACCTCCTGGTGAAGGAAAAAAAGGTGGAAGATTCTTTGAGCAGAAATGATCATGGTGTTTTGAAAAGAATTAGAGTTTAAAGGGATCTTATATACATGGATTTAGTAAAAATGGATATAGGAATAATCATGGAAAGTGAAACATCGATAAATTTTCAAATGATTGTCAACACATCTTTACTAGAAAGGGTAAAATGTTCTCATACTGATGATGATGAGTTTTGAAATAAAATGAAAGCTGTGAATGATGGGAGATTGGTCTACAATGTATATGAATATGTGATTTTGAAATTTGGGAAGAGTGTTTTTGTTCCTGAAATACCTGATCTAAAAAGGGAATTCTTGGATGATTCTCATAGCTCCAATTTATGTATAAACCATTTTATCACTAAAATGTTTAGATATTTGAAGGACCATTTTGGGTGAGGAAATATGAAGAGGGAGACTGCTAAATATGGGTCAAGATGTATGGTTTATCAATAAGTGAAAGCTGGAATGCAACATCCTGTAGGAGTCACGCAACCTCTTCCTAATCCTGAGTGGAAATGGAATGAAATTATAATGGACTTTTTCATGGGGATACCAAAAAATCCTAGAAGTAATACTGCAATATGGGTCAATGTTTATCGTTTTACTAGGTCATCACAATTTCATGCTATAAGAGAAGATTGAACACTTTTATATTTATCAAGACTATATATTAATGAAGTTTTAAGACTTCATGGTGTACCCCTATCGATTGTTTCTGATCATAATCGCTGTTTTACATAAAGGTTCTGGAAATGTCCTTAAATCCCTAGATACTAAACTTCCTTTGAGCAATGACTACACCATCAAACTGATGGAAAATCAGAATGTACTATTCAAACCTTAGAAGATATGTTGAGATATTCCTCACATGACTTTCAAGGTATATGGGATCAATATTTACCTCTGGTAGAATTTTCCTATAACAATAGATTTCAATCAAGTGTTTTGATGGCACCATATGATGCAATATATTGAAAGATATTTTGCACAACAACTTGTTGGGATGATGTTAGGGATAGAAAACTTATAGGGCCATAACTTGTTGAGGAAACAATAGAAAATGCTAATATTATCCAAGCCCATATTAAAGCTTATCAATGTAGGACTAAAAGCTATGACGATAGTTGAAGGAATGATTTGGTATTTCATGTTAGAAATCATGTTTTCTTAAAGTAATATACATGGAAGGGTGTTATAAGATTTGGTAAGAATGGAAAATTAAGTCCCATGTACATCAAAACTTTTGAAATTATATAACGAATTGGAGTTATAGCTTTCCATTTAATAATCCTACCATTCTCACCATAGTTTGTGATGTGTTCCACTTATCAATGTTGAGAAAATACATGCCGGACCCAAGGTATGTACTCACCAATGATGAAATAGAACTAGGACTTGATCTGTCTTATTACTAAGAGCCTATTAGAATTAATGAGACCATAGAACATGTGTTGAAAAACTGGGCGACTCGTATAGTGAATGTTCTATGAAGAAATCATAAGATGGGAAAGGTAACATGGGAACCTGAGGAGCATATGATGAGAAACCGCCCGAATAATTTTATGTATTAGTATTCTATAAATTTCACGGTCAAAATTATTTGAATACACGAAGAATGTAACTCCCCAAGCTTCCATGATACACTTCTCATTGAATAATACTATAGCTTGCATTGTACAAAACTTCGAGTTCCAACACACCGCAACTAATCAAACTAGACATTATGAATAGTAATACCCACATTTTAAAATATAATAAATTTTATTATTCAAATTGAACTTTATTTTTGGATTCTGAATACAAAAAATCGCTTAGGGTAAATTTTTGGCACTTTTCTAATGACTTGCATATTTTGATAAAAATTGAAAAATACAAATTTTTTATTAAAACATATTTTTCAGGAAAAATAATTTATAGTTTTAAATTAAAATTTTTTGTGTTTATAAATTATAATTATATAATTTTTTTATCATTTAATATAATGTAGATCATTGGCTGTAATTTCACATTTTAATTGTACATAAACACATGTCAATCTTTTCATAGTTTATACTTCTTAAAAACTTGCTTTTTGGTTTAGTCAACAAGAATTAATTTTTTCATCTTATGTGAATTGAATATGGATAATTTGATCCCTTATTTTGAATCAAAATATCTAAATTTTGTAAATTGGTATCACTTATTTTTTGAAATTATGAATAATTAGTTCGGTAAATATTTTAGTTATCATGGTTAAAGGGTAAATCTGGTAAATAAGGGTAATAAATAATATTATAAAAATATTAAATTATAATAACACATATCATAACCCTATTTAATGATACATTTCTGACCATTGGCATCCTTGGGTCAATTTTGGGACCCGAGGAATCCACTAGAGAGTGATAATGATAGTTTATAATAATTAATTACATTTAAAGACAAAAATGACATAAACATATATGTTTTAGTAAAAACAATTTACATGGGGTTATATAAGATATATTTTCATCAAAAAATATTTATTTGAAATATAAAAAGATTTCCTATGTCATGGTATTTTTTTGTAATTTTTAGACATCAATTAAATAAGATTATTTACAACATAAAAAGGTGATGTGTTTACCTCATTAATTAATGATTTAAATAAATGAGATTATTAAAATTTAAAAAATATCAAAAACATTTCGATTTCTTATTGGATGATTTTACATAGAACTTTAGTCATCTTAACATCAACTCGAATGATATTTGGACCTTTAGAAACATGAAATAATTATATAATAAAATAAAATTTCAAAATATTCATAAAGAGACCCTCCTCCCCTTTATAAAAATCCATCATCTCAATCCAATTTCTAACACCTACTCAAGCCCCTTTCCTCATCCAACCTCAGACCAATGAATCTCCCAAAATTCATATCTACCTCTTAGAATCCTTATCTTAGGAAAAAGACACTCTTAGTAAACCTTTTTGTTCAATCCAATGGGCGTTACACGATTTAAAGGTAACATCTCCTCTTAAGTTATTTTCTTTTATTTTACATCTCTAACCACATAAACTCTATTTATTCAGATATTTTATAACAAAAACATTATCCTCAATATTCTAGGTTATTTTTAGGATATGTATTTGAACTACACTTCCAAACACCTCCATCTAATTGGTATAGAACATAATGTATTTTTCGACGGCAAACAACTGCCTCACGAAAGTATGATTGTTCAAACTTCTACAACCACCTCTTTTGGTAGCTATCAAGATGGATCTATAATAATATATGATATTTATGATATTTATTTTATCTATAACCTTATGAAATTATCTTTTATATCATACAATTATTCATTTCATTTTGTATATATATGATAATTTCATTTGAGGAATTGCCGACTACCACCCCCTCAAAGTGATATGAGTCGTTCATACCATACATGGAACATATATATGATGGTGTTAATAAAAATATATAAAGTTTATAAAATATTATATTATACTGGAATAATAATATACCTATGTATCATTTTTCTTCTTTCCTTTTAGAATAAAAAAAATTAAATGGAAGTAGTGTTCGTGCATACGTACAGTTTACTATCTTCACAAACACGATGAGATTAGTTCCCCATCGTAACCGTTCAAGAATAATTTTAATTTGATTATTAAATTATTTTTAAGATTATAATATCATTCAAGATATGAATCAAATACATCCTATCCATAACAAAATGGCTTATAAAACAAAACATATAAAGTAAAATGAATCGGTTAACACCCGAAACAATGATACTACTAAAATATTATTAACAATTAAATTTTATAAGATCATATATGATATCATATTTATATATATATATAACTCATGTATAATTTAATAAAAATTATTTAACTATTATACTGGAGGTTCACATACCCTCGACCAAGGAAAATTACAATTGAAGGGTTAATTTTAGAATCTCTTAACTTATCCGGGTTTGTAAATACGTAAGTATCTACAGTAACCTATTTATCATCCACATCTGTGTTTTATTAAAAAATTATTTCAAGAAATTATTAATATTTACATGACTATGGGTTAAAGTCATCTATACATTTTTTACAAAATATTTTTTTAAAGTAATCTTTCAGTCATTTTCCAAACAAGGTACTTTATGACCTTTTCCACAAAATTAATGTAAGAATGCCTTTTAAAACATATAAGGCAGGTGCATATATTTTCGGATATTATTACATAGTCAAAGATTCCCTTACAATATTATTAGTGTACTTTAAAAATAAATGTTTTTTTATATTTATGTGACTCTTAAATGATTTCCAAATATAAAGATATATTTCACTCAAATAGTTTTGATTTCATCTATATCGACATCCTTTGAAACAATTTACAATATTTGAAGTTGATTTATTATGTTACACATCTACCATATAGTATTTAATGTTTTGTTATATGTTTGACTATATATGTGTAATTTTTATACCATTCATGGTTTATGGTTAAAGTATTGACATTTTCTATGCTAGTTTTAATAAGAATGTTTATGTTATGTTTCAACCACTTAATATGAGGAATGTATTGGAATTATTATTTGATGGGTGAAGCCCAATATAGATCCTTGGTACATCAAGAGGTATCATGAGACAATTAGACGTGTAATTTTCAATGCCATTCCCAAATTGATATATTTTTTTTGCCAAGTCCTTAATCATATTTAGATGTATGGGACGAGGGCTTGAGAAAATGTTTCAGAATGTCCCGCATTATACATTCCCCCATTATGAAAATAATATTGTTGGTTCATGTGGTCATTGGACTAGTATAATAACAATGACTATGATTTATTTTGGCATTATTTAAATATCTCATATTCCTTCGATAAGGTGTACATATTTATTATGTGTAAAGAAATGTGTTTTCAATTTTTCACCATGCCTAACATTTATTTTATATTTCATTGTATTTATTACTCTTATTTATTGATTGAGCACACCCATTTTTTTGGACTCATTTTCCCATGATATGAATATATTAGTTTTGAGTGACTTGCAGGAATAATCTAGGAGGCTTGGATGTTTCAAATGGAATAAATTTGTGTTTTATTTCTTTTCAGGAGGTACTTTTGAACTTATGAATGTATCTAATTTCCAATAATAATGAATTGATTGGACATTCGGCACATGATTACTTGCACCATGCCATTGTTATGTAATAATGAACCGACTCTGGGTAATTTTGGTCAGGGCATTATAAAAAAAGTCTATGGATTTTTCTTCAAAACCTAAATTAAAATATGTTATATAGAAAAATTAGAAAATTAAATTTTTGATTACAACAGATTTCTTTTCATGGGATAATTAAAAAATGCAGATGTAATAATAGTTGATCCACCAAAAAAAATGTGTTTGATGAATGTATAATACAAAATAATGGTACTAAGAATCATTTTTTTCTAGGATTATTAGTCTACTAACAATCTTTTCTCAATAACATTCAATGGTTGTATAACCCACTAACGATTTTAACACAACAAGTGGTTAAATTTATTATGATATATGAATTTGGTTGTTGGTTTTCGAAACTAAAAAATAGATTGCTGAATTCTCTAGTCATAGACCTACCTTTAAGAAATGGAGTGTCTGCCATCTATAAGGACATTTATATAAAGGTAATTTTTTTCATTCTGATGATAGATGATTACATAATTTTGTATTCTTCACATCAACTAAAACCTCATAACTGAAATTATCACCCACATGATTTATATTTAGATTCGGTGGTTTTATTTTTAAAATTTTTGATACATCATCTTTTTAAAGAAAATTTTGAAATATATACTAATCATAAATGTTTTTTTGTATATATTTAATTAGAGGGAGTTGATCATGAGGCAAATAAGATAGCTAGAAATAATAATGGATTATGATTTCCTGAAACTTTATCATCTTATAAAATTAAATAAAGAGGATAATGGCTTGAGTAAGAAAAGTAATGATACATTAACCGTGTTATATTTGGAAAATGACCCCTTGGATAATGATTTGATGAATTTTTAAATGAATGTTATTTGTGGAGGAAATTCACTGAATTTGTTTTAGGTGTTAGTGAAATCTTATCAATCAGGTAGAAATATATAAGAATAGAAAGAAGACCATGAGATAAAGAAAAATTTATACATTGTCAATAATGGTAAGTTACTAGAATTAAACATTTATAAATATTATGTTTTCATATTTGGGAAGAGATTATGTGTGCCGAGTGATTCATAGTTGATGAAATTGTTATGAAGATAATCTTATAGTTCTCTATTTTCTATTAATCCTAGTGAAGCTATGTTGTTCAAAAGGTATTTGGATTATTACTGGTGGGATGGAATGAAAAAATATATCATTAATTTTACCAAGAGATGTTTCACTTTTCAACATGTAAAAGAAAAATGAATATTACCAAATGGGATTTTTCATCCTTTTCGATTACCAGTTTGTAAAAGTGAAAAAATATATTTTGATTTCATATTGGGACTAACAAAAAATATCAATTTGATAGTGTGATTTGTGTTACTGTAGATAAGATATATAAAGTTGATCATTTTCTTCCTCTTTGAGACAATATATCTCTAGATCAACATTCATAGTTTTATATTGAAGATATAGTTTGGTGACATTGATTTACTCTCTCCATTTAATTTTAATGTGAACCTAGGATAAATTCTATCATTTGGAATGCCATCTAGAATTTATTGTTAACTGAATTAAATTTCTGAATTTATTTTCATACTCTGTAATTCCTAGTAAGAGATAACCATATTAACATTTTAAAATATTATTTTAATTTTCTATATGGATTTCCATGAATGATGGGATTAATACCATTATATTTTTGAGTTTTCTTATAATAATAATTTTCATTCCAGTATATAGATGGAAAAATTTGAATCATTTTATGGAATAAATTGTCAAACTCAACCGTTTTTATATGATATTGGTGAAATATATTTTATGGGAATAAATTGGTAGTCTAAATAGTGGGGACATATCAGGTAATCCAACGATACATGAAGAAATATCAAATTATGTAAAACATATATGTGCATAACTAGAGGTGAGAGATTTCTTTCATGGTAGGTGATCTTGTATTTCATAATGTTTCCCCATGTAAATGTGTGATATTTTTTGGTATGAATGGGATTCTATGTATATGGTTCATTTAACCAGATGATATAACAGAGAAATTTGGATTATTTTCTTACCAGGTGGCTTTACCTCTAAGAGTTTCCTATGTACAAAGTGTTATTATTTTATCTATGTTATGAATGTATGTGTCATATTCATCTAATCATCCAATCCTAGAGATTATTTAGTTTGAAGCTGATATTTCATATGAAGAAAATCATATTTAGATTATTGAAAATATAGAGAAGGTTTTTATAAATAAGGTAATTCATTAGGTTATTGGGATTAGAGGAATCACATGGTTTAAGAAGAAACACAAGAATATGATTTTTTTAATGTAAATATATCTTCACTTGTTTAATATGTGAATACAATTTTAATGGCATAATTTCCAACAGTTGGGGTGAATATACCAAACTAGTTACATTTAGAATAATTTTTTCCATTCAACAATAAAATAGATAAATTCATTATAAATGTATTCTGAAATAAGTGGGATTTATAAAAATTCTAGATTCATTTTTAATAGAATAGTTACCTGACCACTAAAATAATAATGAGATAGTTAGGAATAGTAATTTTCCATGTGAATTTTAACCTCACCTATGAAATTAGAAATTTAGTATAAATATCATATAAATGAAAATAAGACATATTTTTATCAATGAATAAGTAAATAAATGTTTTAAATACGATAAATTTTGGGTAGGAATTTTTGTGATATGTAAATGTTTGTTTAGAATTTTATATTTCAAATAGTTATTTAAAAGAAAATTTATTTTCAAAAAATATATTAATAAAATATTATTTTCAATGTATTTCTAAGATAATAAGACTGTATATAATTTTTTAATGTGTCATTAAATATATTAAAATATTTAAATTGTTATTTATCGAATAAATAATGATTTCCATTAAAATTAAAAAATTCAAATTGTATGAAAATTATCATAATTAAATTTAGTCTAGTTTTTTATTATATGCATTGAAAAAAATTGCGTTATGTTTTGGGGATGTTTTGTAAAATAGTTGAATTTTTGGTGAATAGTATAATATTACAATTTATGTTATTTAACATTATGGGAAACATACATGAATATTAAGTACATGAATTGTATAATAAACCATTAGATTGAACTATGATAATTAGTTACTATTCTTTCTAACAAAAATCAACACTATTAATATCAATTATCCAAAAATAATAATCAATTGAATAAAATAAATAAAAACACGCCTCTTCAATTCATATAAATACACATTCCACCACCTCCTCTCATCAAACCTAATACTTAATTCTTGAGTGCCAAATTACATTCCCTCGAATCTTTTCCAAACCAGATATAATCTGTTATCACCAAAAGTACAATGTCATATTTTTTGGGACTGCTTTGTGTATGAAGATTGTATTTTTGTAAACAGTTGTCAATATCGGTAAAAATGAAAAAGGATATGAAGAATGAATCCAAAGTCATTAGAGATCGGGTTAAGTGAGGATGCATGGAGAATTGTTATGAAATCATAACATTGATTTTAATGCTTGGAGAATTCTCTATGAAGTCAGTTCAGGCGGTTGGTGGACTGATACTAAGTTAACAGAACTTGTGTCAAAGGTGACGCATTGTTTACAACAATGAAGAATGGTGAAGTATCTTCCATCAAAGGATGATTAAAGAAGAATGAAGATTTAATGAATACCATGAAATGATTCACGATTACATGAGAACCATGCAAGAGATTTCTTGATGAAAAGAATCATATGATTTTAATGAAGTAGAGAATGATGTGGCTGAAGAAGAAGAGAGAGTGTGGAAGGGATTTTCATTCTACAAAGGTCATGAATTACACATTTTCTTGATATCTGAGGATTTTTGCACTATTATTAATGTTCCAAATACTTGTATCAATGGTGATACATTTTATATCTCATTTAATGTATTTGAAGAAGCTTCAAGCCTATACTTTTGGATGAAGAGAGATGATTACAGTTCTTGGGAATTGACACTCAAAATGGAATTGAGTATTTGAAGTGAGGATGAAGAAGTACTTTGGAATTCATATTCCAAAAATAATGGATAAAATAGATGATGTTTTTCATATATGTATTTCACAAATATCATATGTTAGGAGAACTTGTGATGCAATCTTTATGAAGGAAAGAGGGATAAATGATGATGCTAGTCATATACAGTTTTTGTTGAAAGGAATAATGTTGCTAGAAGATAAGGATGTTTTAGTACTTCCCATTGTAACTCTGAGGTTGCTAATACTGATATATCAATGGATATATATAACGATAGTAGATTACGTGATGAAAGATAAAGAATGGTTATGGGATGCAGTGAAGAGAGAAATGACAAAGGAACATACCATGTAGAGGCGGCACAAAAGAACAGTTTAAAGAATTCATTTTGAAAAAAAAGTGGTGCACAAGTGAAGAGTGGCGCGCAAGTTTTGGCACGCATGTATTGGTGTGCAAGTATTGGAGCGCAAGTATAAGTAGAGGGAAAGTCATATTTCAAATATCATCCAATTAAAATCTAAAAAAGGAAATAAAGTGTCATGCATGTTAGAAATTTTCATACAAGTCAAGAGTGTCGTGCAAGTATTGGCACACAAGTCTTAGCAGACAAGTGTATGTTGCGTGCAAGTTGTATTCCAACATCATCATATCAAAATATGACAAAGGAAACAATGTGTCATGCTAGTGAGAGAAGGGAACACAAATGATGGAGTGGGGCACAAGTATATGTGACGCGCAAGTATATGTGTTGCGCAAGTCACCAAAATTCCTATAAATAGATAACTAGCCTCCTCATTTATGATAGCTCAAAACATAAGAGAAAATTTGAGCTCTGATCGTGTGGTTGTAGAAGGTGGCTTGCAAGCTGAAGTGGTGTGCAAGCTGAGGGATATTTTAAAGGCATGAATGTAGGGTGGCATGGAATTTGTGTCAAGAAAGTTGTGTCGTGCATGTTTTGGCACACATGTTATGTCTTTCAAGTTTTGGTGCACAAGTTGTCAGAGGAGCGGATACAGGGAGTGTGGATAAGACAAATGTGGGAAGAAAGTTGTGACCTATGAACAATTGATGGGTGAAAGTATTTGATGGCATGCAAGTTGGGCGGTGTGCAAGCTGAGAAGCGTGCAAGCAGGGTGGCATGCATGTAAGGATTGGTGTGCAAGATATGTGTTGTTATAGAAGTTCTTACTTTCTTCTGTTTAACTATGGGGATGATATGTTGATCTAGACTTCATTGTTTTGACAATCACAAAGAGAACTTGTGATTATAGCAAGAAGAAGAATAAGAAGAGCATGGTGTAGATGGTATTTCACTAAAAGAGAACATGTGAAGAAGAGTAGGTTTCTGTGCAGCTAGTTTTTCATTGATGAAGTAGAAGAAGAATAAGAAGAAGAAGAAGAGTGTGTAGCTTATAGGTTTTCTTCATTGAAAGAAGAGAATAGGAATAAGAATATACTAGAGAAATAATAATATTAGTGTAGTCAGTTTTTTCACTAAGAAGAAGAAAGAAGAAGAACTAGTGCAGCTATTTTATGCCCTAGAGAAGAAGAGAAAGAAATAAGAGAATTTCATGCCTACTTCTTTTCAGGAAATCAAGTGAAGAGAACTGAAATAGATCAAGAGTAGAACCTTCCATTTGATGAAGGAAGAAGACTGTCTCCATAGGCAGTATAAAGAACCAGCTAGATGCTTCATGTTTGGCTAGGTCATCACAAGTCCAGGGAAGAGGATTGTTTCCCACCCCCCCCCTCTAAAGTGTAAGGACTCACACTGGCTAGAGGATTATTTTCCTAGAAACTCCACGGTAATTTAAAATCACATCATAATAGAGAATCAATGCACTAGTCATATCCATTCATGTTAAGAACGTAGCTAATCTTACTGAGTGTTGAACCTTCCAAAAATATTGTGTGCATATTTTTACTGATTTATATTATTCCATGCGACATGGAAAAGATAAGAAGAGAATCAAGATCCTAACAGGTCAAGAGGTACAGGGATAAAAGTTGGAATTGCTTTAAAAAGGCCCCAAAAACGATTCTCCCCCCTCTGAGTGTTAGTTATATCCCAAACTAGTCCTCTCAATGTTCGTTATGGAGGTTCTTAAGGAGATTACATTTAAGAGGTAAAATTCTCCATTATTTCTCTTTTAAATTAATTATTTCATTATTTATTAATTTCTACCACATCTAATCACCTTATTCAAAGATTCATGATAAATCTAATATCATATATTTATTTTAATGTTATTGTGATAATGGAATATGAATCATTCAAACAGTGTTATTCCCCTCTTATTATAAAAAATTAAATCATTATCGTTTCCATATAGATTCACCCCCTTCGTGGGTGATTTTAGTTTATTTTTCTTTCCCTCCTTTATGGATGTTCATAAAACAAATTTTGGTTAATATATATTTTAAACTGAATATTATAACTATTTAAATCTTTTGGATCTAATTTTATTATATAATATTAAATAAAACAATACTAGTCTGTGATGGGCATAAAAAAAACAAAATGATGACAAAAATTTCCCATGATTATTTGATCTAATGAATCCTTCCCTTCTATTAAAATATGATATTATGGATCATTTAAAATTATGTATGTATATTTATTCCAATTCCTTCCAGTTATGGTGTTGTTCATCAATTTGACAAGAACTCCCTAAAGTATACTGAAGGGAACCAACAATAAATCTATGAAACAAAAACCCATTGGAATAATGATTCTAAAATTTATAAATCATTGAAATAAACTTAAATAAGCTTCATAAAATATTTATAAATAAACAATATTGTGAAAAAATTAAGAATTTAGTAATTACTGAATATATTTTTATTATTCCAGACATTATGTACAATTACAGAATGCTTTGAGAAATAATATAAGGGAATTCCTAACACAATTTAAATTATTTGGATTAATCATCTACTTCATCGATTATGACATCCTTAGATTATTTTTGAATTGAAATATCATTATATTATATTTTATTATCTATATTTATGGTGAGAACAAATATTCGATTAATTTGATTAATTATCACTACAATGATATAGAATTTTTATGGTACATTCTTTTAAATATTCCCTTTACTATTCCTATTAAAATATTTTAAAATTATGTTGTTTACAAATAAGGAATGAATAGAATTTAACACCTTTTTGATGATTTACTATATTTATTTTTACTTCACTGGTAATCAATCTTATTTTATAATAAAATATAATTCATTTATGACTGTATCACTAGAAAAATAATATAATGTGATTTCAAAATGGAAAATTTATTTTCCTCATGATTGTTTCTTTTATTTGAGATTTACGTCGTATTATTATGTTATGGTTTTTGGGGATTTTTATGATAATCAGTTCTTCCAGGACAAAATGAGGGAGTTTGAGCCTATTATGATAATCCAGTTCATTTTGTAATGGAATGAAGTTATCTTATAAGGTATCTCATGAGATATTATGGGAATATCATATGATTGTTATTCTATGTGTAACAATGATGGTAACACCCTGTGTAGTCGGGAGACCTAATTTATATGTATGTGTTACATGAAAATTATGCTACACGTTAGCTTTTGTTATATATATATATATATTCTATCTATGGTGTTACAGGAGAATTATGATTTCATAAGGTAAATTATTGATATTATGTTTTATCTGTAAAATTTAAAACATTATATGCATGTTTTTGATGATGAATATTGGTTTCTTTCATCAATTTTATGTCAGCTACTGATATTTTTTTTAGTTCATAACATGTTTTAAAATAAATTAAAAGGGTCTATGGATTGTTATAGTAATGGAATAATCCATGTTTAATGTACATACTATTGTTATGGAATGGAAGAATTTTTTTACAATGATTCAAATTGTAAACAATTTGATATTGAGTGGAGGTGTTTAATTAGTAATTTTATGGGTTTTTATGTATTTTTGTGACTTAATTATATAATAATAGTATATTAAAATATCATTAAAATTATTATTATGTGAAATACAGTTAAACTAAGAATATTATGTAATGTTTTAGTTCACATCATTTCAATTACGTCCTTTCATTTAGGCACCAATATATATCAAAAAACCATAACATAAATATATTATAGTCAAAATTATAGCATTTACTAGTGTTATATTTAGTTCATTGAAAAATTCTCCACATTCATTTGTCCACGAAAAACATTACCCGTTATGTGTAACATTGGTTAACAGATTTCCAGTTGTGAAACATTATGAACGCATCACGGATTGTAATTGGATAAACCAGTTAAACTACATACCTATTTAATATATGTTGGTGTAAGAAATTATATAAATACCATTCTCTTTGTAGGAACAACTAAGAGTCCATTTTTGTAGAAAATATTACCATGAAAAAAAATCTTTATGATGCCCTAAATCAGAATTATGAAATTTCTCATATAAATCATTTTGTATAAGATTATTATGAGTAATTAACAAATGATTCTCAATGACTTCATATGTTTTACACTACACCTTCATATCATCAATGAATACCACAAAACTATAGTGTTAATATTCCTTGAATACTCTATTTATTAAATATACAAGAAAAGGGTCATTTTTCTATCCAGATTCCATTAATATAACTTCTTATTATCCTTAACTCATATGAATGGTTTTCATTTAAATTTATTCATATATTACTCAAAATTGATGATACATAAAAAAAGATCAATTTTTAAAAAATATCATGATCCATAAAGATGATAAAATAGGTCATTAATGCAAGGCATGTTATACTTTTTCGTTATCATAATAATATTTATTTTCCTACAATTAATGTGAAACCATATGGATCTATATTTATTATATATTAAGTGAATAATGAATCCCCACATGGAAACATTGTTAAAATTAAATCCATTATTACAAAATTCATCAGCATTCTTCTTTAACTCCACTAATAACACAATTGAAATTACATATAGAGTCTTAGATATTGCTATTACATCAAGGATGAAATCAATGGAAAATTAGACATCAAACTATGGGGGATGTAAATGTATTTCTTTTAAA
The DNA here is from genome assembly GCA_963277665.1 of Viscum album. Lineage (NCBI taxonomy): Eukaryota > Viridiplantae > Streptophyta > Magnoliopsida > Santalales > Viscaceae > Viscum > Viscum album. The sequence continues at coordinate 967,469,711 of OY728129.1, forward strand.
AATACATAAATATATTATTATAAAATAGAGGAATCCTCAATTTTAAGATAAATATCTGCATAATTAAATTTTGTCTTCTACTCTTCCCCATGAATTTAATTATTTAAGATTATATGGGTGGATCTTTGTAATAACATAGGTTTCTAATTTAAAGATATTAAGTTCTATATCATCCTCAAAAATTGTAATTTCCTTGTTCTTGTAATAAATTTTAGATTAATATTGTGAAATCCAGTCCAAACCAAGGATTATATAGAATAAATCTATATGTATAATAAGAAAGAAATAAAATAAATAACATTTATGATCCATATGAGAAATTCCAGACAAATAATTAATATGATTAGAATTACCTATTGAATTATGACGACAAACTCCCTCATTAAATCAGAATGGAAATGATGATTTTTTAAGAAAACTGATTAGTTATAAAAGGGTGTGATGATCTACAGAAAATTAAATTATTTTATAAATTTTAATAGGATTAATTTACATTCATCCACATTATTGGGTTGTTTTAACTCAGTTGTAGTTATCATGTAAGCATTAAAATCTTCCATTGGCTGCTACTATGGTAGATTCCATCAATTATTTGTGATATCGTATTCATAGTGCCCCATCTCCTTGATTTCATACCACTAAATAACATTGTTTTACTCCTCCCCCAGGATTTCATTAACATGATGGAACATTTACCAACACATATAATAAACTCCCATAAACATCATGAATATGAAAGTTTTATTATATCTATTGTTCTAACATGGTGGGAATTTCGACATCTTCTATATCTTATTTGATGAATTTCCTTTTATGTGGATTCAAGATAACCTCTTATTATTTTTATTTTACTAGAATATATATGATTCATTGAATTATTTCTACATTTTTATGGAACAATAAACTATTTTATTATATTATGATTGTTTTTAAAGACTATAACCCTTCAGAGACATAGATTAATCCCATTAATGAAATGGAAATTCTTGAAATTCGTGTTCCATATTTATTATATAGAATACATTTCCAAAAATGTTATCGTAGATTCATAATGTTTTAAAAATTATTCATCATTTTTCATTATGATAATGAAAATTCTCTTCATCACCATTTATTTCAAATGTATGAATTATTTCTAGAATAATGTCTCCGTAAAATTTTTCTATTCTATGGTTTCTATTCAATCTCTTCACTGGTATTCTAGATCAGGAACCACCATTAATCATAATTTTCTTAATGAAAAATTCCTAAAAAATGTATTTTTTTCTTTTTTATCACATCCCATGTCCTTAAATATCTTATATATATATATTATCCATTTACTGTCTATATTCGGATTAGTAGTCCAAATAAATGATAAATGATTTTGTTGGCTTAATTGAACCAGTATAGTATAAACTCTTTAGGGAAAATATTTCTCCATCTAAGAATGGTTGAATTTCAAAACCTCATTATGCTACCCTCATATATCCATAATTAGATCCAATCCAATATTAAATATTTTTATTTCCTTACAAATACAATCTCTACAATGTCCATGATATTGATATCATTATTACTTCTTTGAAAACATTATAAACAATGTCATATACCAGATTATCTCAAAAAATTATGCATTTTAAATCACAATGTATAATACTATACATTGTCTAACACTGAACAGAAATTTAAAATTTATTCATTGTTTTTATTAGAAACATTACCCTTAATTTATTTGGGGGTATAATTATATTCAAACGGTAAACAATTATTTTTAATGAATATGGGAATTATATTATAAATATCCCCCATGAGTGTCAAACTGGTTGTACTGTAAGGCTATTTGTCAAGTACTGGGTTACACTCGAGTCATGCACTATACACATTTTTCAGGTTTTATAACTCAATATACATCTATTCAAAATACATGTAAACTTGTAGTATCTCATAATGGTATGTTTTTTTGGAATATCCCCTTAAAAATATCTTTACAAAATGTTATTATGTTCTTCAATACTTAGCATCAAATTATATCATTCTGTTATTTATTATAATCAATGTATTATGATATATAGTTTCAAATGTTTCTGTTAATTTTGTTATGATCGAAGTTGAAATGTACCCCACCCCAGCAGCCAAGAGTTTCTGACTTGTTTGATTGCATTGGAATAGATACAATATAGAAATCCCCAAGGCACAAACAATATATCAGTTTTGGAAAACTATTCTAAATAAATGATAAGAATATTACATTGGAAAATGAAAAAAATAAAAGCAAAAGTAAAATTTAATCATCCTTGAAACTCAATAATAAATTTCATCTTCATATAATGGGGAATGGAAAAAATAAGGTGATCATAAATTCTTACTAAGATTTATGTATAATAGAATCTACCGAGAATCAATAATCAGAATAAACATGGAATGTAAGATTACAGAACACAGATACCGCATAAATATATGGATAAGAAATAATCAAGATGGAATACTAAATATGTAAAACCTATTACATTTGTTAAAGAATCCAAGAATTAAAATTATATATACATCTTTATATAAAAAATATTACAAATAAAAATAATAATTGAATGATTAATAATGAAATTATTAAATATTAGACTCCATGTCTCTTGGGCACATGGATCAGATATGGTCACGATCAATCATAAGGATGTTTCCAACATAAATGGTATAAAACATTCTGTTTTGGACAGCTGATTCATCTTATAAGAATACCAGTACATTGAGTGGATTTCATTAAAAGGTCTACATCCCTTATTATATGAGTCCAAATAATTCCTCATATAATTAATAAATCATTGTAATTACTATACAATATTGCTCGTCAAATATCTATATTGAGTAAAGGATATGTATTTTTCAATATTCCCCCAGTTATTTAAATAAATTTCAATCTAAATATCTTATGTAAAAATGGTATAAATTCTATGAAATAATAATATCCATTAAACAATAATATTTATATTTAAGATAAATTTAATGAGTAATTCAAAATAATGAATATAAAGTGATTATTTATATAAAAATATAATAATTAAAAAGAAAGTGAAATTTCAAAATAAATTTTACCGTTTCATAATTTTAATGTCAATTCCCCTTTGATGGAATAATTCAATATAAAACATACTATTTCATGAATAATTAAGTATTAATGATATTAAATATTAATGGGGAATTATAATCTTCACATAAATATGAATTTTTGGTTAATATGTCCTATTAAATTTAATTTAAATATATAATTTTGAAATTTTTCAGGCTTTATGATTTTAAACAAAATATTGAAATTCATATAAAAAATCACATATAATAAACATTTATTATAAAAAAATATCATATATTGGATTTTAACTCCCATATAAATTACTCCATGATCTTAATCTGGGAATGTTTGTTCCATGAAATATTTGACTTATAATTTAGGTCATTTGTAATATCAAAAGAATGTATACATAAGTTAGATTAATATAATCAACATAAAATCCAACAATTTTAACAGAATAAATTCAATATATAATGATAAACATATCTTATATGATTTAGATAATAAAATAAAGTAACATTAAGGATTAAATATATGATAGTGACTTGATAAATGAATTCAACTACTTGTTTTAAGGATTATATCATTACATTTATTTCTTTTATAACTGTAATTAATAACAATTATATGTATATGGATGTAGAATTTTTGGCACCCCCATTCATGTTATCAATAAAATTTATAGGTAGAATGTTATAATAAGAATCAATATATATGTATTTCAAGTTATTAAATTCTATATAATAATATTATTTATCATATTTCCATTGCATGAAAAATTTTATAGAAACGTTTATTTTAAGGTAAAAATAGTTTAATTTTTAAATGATCTTTTGATGAATTTACTATCATGACAAATTGTATTTATATGTGATCTAATGAAACTAGAAATTTTATGCAGTTCCTTATTTATAGTTTTAAGTGTAGTCACTGTAGTTTTTAGTCATTCTATTTTATACAATAGTTTTCCAATTGTAGACTTGCCTTAAAAAATTTCGCATTCCTAGAAATTTTTTCTTAATCAATTTATTTTGTTAGTATATAAATTTATTAACTTAATTATTTTAGTTTGAATTTTTAGATCATTACAATATTTTTTTCATTTTCTTTTGTATTTTCTATTAACAAAAATAATTCCATCCTAATTTACGATTTACATTTGAAAATATTCAAACATCAAAAAAATATTTTCATTTAAGATATTCTCCATTAAAATCAGTTTACATTCTAAAAAACATTAGACAGATATCTTTACATTCAATAATATTTTACTATATTTCATCAAGAGGATTTCGAGTTCATTCTAAAACTTTTATATCAAATAAAAAATAATAAAATAATTTTTTCATTGGTAAAAAAGAACATTGATCGTAAAGGTAGATCCATCAGGGATTTATTAGATAATTTTCACATGAAATAGTTATAAAATGTTTTTAAAGATTTGAAGGTTTCATAAACTATTAGAATTTTCTTCTGAGGATCATTCTGAAGTAGTATCATGATTGGTTACAATTCATATGTCTATGGAAATCAAACTTTTATTCCTCATTTTAAATATAATTAACATTGAAAACATATCATTTTTTAGCTCAAAAAATACATGTTATATATTTCCCAGATTTTGAAATTATTATCAATTAGTTATAGTGGAATATATTTTATTAAATTTATAATTTTTGTGTGTCTTACATTTTAAATAAATTTTTCTTTATGTTTCTATTCATTACAATCCTCTTTTTGATATTTCAATGTTCACATTAAGTATGTTATTCATTAATAATATCTGAAATTAATCATGAATTTATTTTTTATGGTATTGATTTAAAGGCTTCTGTATTTAAAATATGAGAGGATTTTAATGAAAATATATTCAAACATTTCTCCTTCAGTTCATCTCAATTCATATGACTCTCATATTTCAATAGATTTTTTAGTAGAACATCTATAAACTTTTTATGATATTCTTATTATCATGAATCTTAGTTCATTTATATTCCATCCCATTAGGTAATATATATTTAAATTTTACTAAAATTATATTATCTGCTAACCTATTTTCTCTTATATATTGAATATTGTTATATATGGTCAAGAATATATGATTAATCTATGAAACCAATTATCCCGAAAAATAAAAATATTTAAAATATACTCATAGAATATTTCTTTTCTGATCATGGATTTCTAATGTTAAAAAATAAGTGAAATTATTCATCATCTTCATTCAAAAAGATTAATTACATGATGAATTGAATTTTGTTAATATTTTTAGTAATATAAAATTAAATCATTTTTCAAACAATTTTTTTTGTAAAATTATGTATATAGTTATTTTATAAAATTTGAAGCATCATTTCTTGTTATATTTTAATCACCAGTAAGAATAAGAAAATATTCAGTTCTATTATTGATAAATAATGTTTCAATCCTATCACTCAAATATTAATAACAATTACGACTAGAAAATTGTAACATCCCAAGAAAATAAATAATATGAAATTTTCTTATTTATTAATATTTCTTTGATTATATATTAAATTCATTTTTAAATGGGGTTCTATATTTAATAGCATATAATACAGGAACAAATGGGGTTCTCCAAAGTCTTATGTTGCACAAAATACTCAGTCAGGCCAAAATAATAATAATATATTATTATTTTAAATGGCAGTTAAATCATAGCTATTGCAATTGTGGGAATTAATAGAACTTACTACAATAGGATTATATTTGTTTTTTAAATGTTTTTAAATTTTTCAATAAATGGAAGTGGATTAAAATGTGAATGAATTCAATTTTAAGCATAAATAATCTAATATTTTTTAAAAGGTCGACTTATCTCCTTTTTATGGAGAAACATCATTATTAAAATTTATTTATATGATTATATTACCATTTTAATTATTTTTAATGTTATTGAGATTAAATTTATACCATTTAATCCAATGATGGTCCTTGAAAAGAAGTCATACCCAAGGATTGACTTGGTCGGCCATTACTCATCCAATAAAAACTAACACAAATATGTCAATGTAATGTCTAAAGACTCCATTAATAAAATCCGTGAAGATTATAGGGGAATTAGTGAGTCCAAAGGGCATCACCAAAAACACATAGTTCCCATACCTTATACGAAAGTCAGTCTCTTGAATATCTTCCTTCTTCACCTTTACTAGATGATATTTAGAATAATGATCCACCTTTGATAATTATTGAGCTCCTCTTAATTGGTCGAAAAAGTCATTCATCCTTGGAAGATGATACTTGTTCTTTATGGTGATCTTGTTTAGTTCCTGATAATCGATAAATAGCTGCATTGTTCCATCCTTCTTCCTTACAAAGTGCACTAGTGCAGCCCAAGGTGATGCACTAGGGCGTTCGAACCCTTGGTCCAGATGCTCTTCCAGCTACTTCTTTAACTCCTCCATTTTGATAAAATCCATCCTATAGGGACACTTCAATATGAGAGTGTGTCTAGTTATGAGTTCAATTGTGAACTCTAACTTATGATCCAGGGGAATTCCGGGTAACACTTTGGGAAATACGTCGCCATATTCCATCATGATGGGCATTTACTCAAGGCTGGCACTTTCCTTAAAATCAACCATTTGGGTGAGGTATTCTTCTTCATAGGGAATATACCCCCACACCATTGAAGGATTTTTCAAAGGAGATTGATAATATTCCTTACATTTTTAGAAGAGCATGGGACGGTTCAGAACATGAAAAGATATTTCATTTTCCCAACATTTGATATCTGCTCTATATAATGAGAGCCAATCAATTTCCATTATAGATTCGAATTTCCCCAAGGGATATGTTATGATATTTTCACGATGATTCTTCCCACATACGCTAACAGGAGAAGAGTGAAATACTTAGGTTGCAATGATGTCACCACTTGGTGTTTTTACAACTATCTCTACTTCAAGGTTTTGGGGATTCGATTCTATAATTCTTGAAAAATTGCAAGATATATTGGAATTCATAGAACCAGAATCAAATAAGACTTTTTCTATTCATGAGTAAATAGAAAGTGTACCTTGTTAGACATCATTATCATGCTCCACCTCTATAGAAGTGATGGCAGAAGCCTTACCTTGTTCTTTTGGATTTTTTGGTTGCTGACATTGATTACCCTCGAGAACTCGTGGTTTAGTGCAATGACTTGCATAGTGCCTTTGCTCCCTACGGTTGTAGAATTGAAGCATTAGTGGTTCTCTCTTTTCTTATGACACATTTTCCTTCCTTTTCCTATATATTCGACACTATTGATCATGGTGTCCTTCTTTCCTACACTTGAAGCATTCCCCGTTCCTTTGAGGTTGTTCCAATCGTGAAACATCCCACATTTTTGGCATGTGTGTCATTGAGTTATCTTCCCACTTTTTTCATTAGATCCTCCATCGATAAACTCCATCTTTCGTTTATTATCTCTATTTCCATGGGACCATTCGCCAAAATCCATTTTCACTTTGAGATCATGTAGAAAAACTTCTTCATAACTCCCAAAGTCTCGAATTGAACGAGCCTTTAGAAGGTGTGGTTTTAATCCCCTAAAGAATCAATCAATTTTGCTATCATTGTTGATAACAAAACCAGAAATGTACCATGAAAGCCTTGTGAAATTCTCTTTATAAGATGTGATAGATTCTCTTTATTTTTTATTGAGCTCTATTAATTCTCTCTCCATCTTCGTACGAAGTGTTCGTGGGAAGTACTAATTAGGAAACATTATATTAAAGTCTTCCCATTCCATCTCTTCAATTTCATACCTTTGATTGGTGTTCTTAATCGAATCCCACCATTGACCGGATTCTCCATCTAGATGATAAATGGATAGAGTCACCTTCTCCATCTAAAAATAGCGAAGCATTGAAACGATTGTCTCTCTGGAGTTGACATACTGTTCCACAACTAGTGGATCAGAAGATCAGTTAAACATCGATGGTCTTTGACACATAAAACATTTGATAGCCAGTTGCTCCCTCGTTAGTGAAGGAGGACGTTCATTATTTTTATTTTTATTGTTCATAACGTTAGATAATTTTTTAAGCATCGCCATGAAGTTTTTAACTCAACCTCCCAAATAATTAGGGATGTCATTCGGGAAATCGTTGCATTGGCCCTCGCATGAGTTGTTGGACTGATTTCTCTTGGTTCCCACCATTTTCTAAAATAGAAAAGGGTTAGAACAAATAATAAGTAAACAAGTCAGGAATAACAAAGTCATTTAAAAAACTTATACAAAAAAAGAACATATGGGATCCCTATGTCAATATTCATGTGTGTAGATTTGTACATAGTCTCTTGGTATAGTTTTTCTCTAGGGATCACTATTCCTAATTATCAAATTAACTAAACATTTCCTCTAATATGTACTATAAAAACCCTGCCTTTTCAAACATTAATATTACATAATTTTAAAGATAAAACCCATAACAGTATAACACATAGAGGATCCAAAGGTTTAGTATATTGGGAAAACTAGGACCATGCATAACAATTAAAAGATCAATTGTAAACATTTATATAATTCTTCTTCGATAGGTTCTTATTGGCACTTTTCCTCTCCTTAGTACGTGTAGCCACCTGAGGATATACATCAAAAGGGGTGAGCTAAAGTCCCAGTAAGAGGATAGATAAGAATAATATAGCATGGGGTGATCATAATCATGACATAGGAAAAAGATCATGAACATTAAAGGATCATAAATAAAAGACTTGATATGTTCCAATACATAAAAAATGAAACACCATGTCTTAGTGGTTAACTAACACACATACTTGTGAACCAAGCTATAATCTTGTCCACCCATCATTTCACATTTACTCATGAGATTTATCAATTTACCAAATTCATTGGACTGCTGTATAATTCTGGGTGCACCCGTCACATTCAAACATTCATATTGCGTTATATAATTCTAAGTGCACCTGTCACATCATAATATTATCACTATCATGCATTACACAAAGAAAATAAATCAATAATGAACATAACTAACCCATGTAAAGGAATGTTATTCATATCTAAATAATACATTCATAAGATTTGGTTTTCCAAAATTAAGAGGGAACAACATACTTGATACAAGAACCATCAACCATGAATGAGAGGTAAAAGTAGAGTTCTTAAAAGAAGAGTTCTATTGAAGAACATTTGGTTTGACATAAACGTTATTATAAAGCATTTATATCCACGAAAAGGTATGATAATGATGAAATAATGATTTTTAAGAAGTGACCATACCAAATTAGAGTGAAAGAGGGAGAACCTAAAGAAAGAAAATTGGGTTCGAGAATTTCCCATTACCTTGTATCTGAATGGTTTTTTATTTTTTAAAGTCCTATTTAATGAAATTATATTCATTATTTATAAATCCATAACCTTTTATACATTAATATGGTTTATTATGGTTTCATTAAGTGATTTTATGTGCCTTTGGAGGAGTTATAGAGTTTAAGAACATTATCCGGGAATGTTTGTTTTTATGGTTTTTTGAGAGGTTCACTTGTATTCTTAAATTGATGTTGGGGTAGAACATGGGTAAACATCCAGAACTGATATTACATGTTATTAATTATATTACAGGATATTGAATGATCTTATAATGAATCATATTATATCCATGTGTATGAATCATTAGATAATAATTAAATGGTGATTATTTGGGTTAATTAGGGCGGTTTTTCGATCACAACGAACTTGTTTTAATTTAACACTTAGTAATATGGCCATAAATAATTTCCAGAAATTTAAGTAGGAAATAATAAATATAAAAAATTCTTGTTCAACCAAAAAATGGTTTAATGACCAAATCTGAATGTAGAAATGGAAGATGAAAGCATGTCGTTCTTGAAGGTGATAAATTAACACATCACGAACAATGTTCTCTTTAAAATAAAAGGAAGAGGGAAAGGGGGTTGGATGATATAATATCCCATTAGCATCATAAAATTATATTATATGTATAATAATAGAGTTAAAATACTATTTGGAAGAAGATAGGTAGGGAGAGATCAAGAAATGAACATGAACATGAAGGGAAATTAAAGGAGAAGAGGGAGAGAAATTACATCTTAAATCCTCCTTTTGAGATTCTCCTTAAAGAAGCTGGGATTGGTCTTTTTATGAGACCAGAAGCCCTTGACTGAGGTAGAGGTGCTATGGATGATGTTTGGGGAGAGTTTATAGTGGTATTTTATCTTGAGAGGTGTGACGAAATTAGGGTATAAAGGGTGGTTTTTATAGTGGAGTGGAGATGAGTTCCCTTAATATAAAATTAATTTGTTTATGAATTTCCCCTAAGACAAGGAATAGTTATTACTGAATTACCAATAATAGTAATTTTATCATGTGATCCCAAATTGAGTCGGCTTACATCAGAAAAAGATCACACAGTACTCTATAATTAGCTTATTTATCTTTTTTTTGTAAATTACGGTATTTCACTATTCATAAAATATTTAAGTAATTTAGAAAAATACCAAAAATTCATCCCACCCATTTTTAGACGTGTAGAATACAAAAATGAAGCCCATTTTTCAAAAATATTCTTCTAAATATGATTAATTTAAAATTTAATTAAAATCATGGTTTATTACTGAAAAACAGTTTTAAAACATTAATTTACTTATTCTAAAATATATATACATCACACTTCCACTTGAATATTATTTTTATACTACCATAGGTAAGGTTACTATTCATTAGAAAAGTCACTATTCATAAGGGTTTGTTAATATTCATAATTGTAGGTTAATATTAACAAAAAAAATATTTTTGTTTTGTTAGACACCAAAAATCATTTTGAACACAACAGTGTATGTCAGATTTTCAAAATTCCAATCATAGAAGTGAAAACATTATATTTAATGGTCACTTAGTATTTAGTAGTAAATTATGTTGTGTTTTAATTTGATTTTATGACATATATATAAGGAGGGAATTTCCCTTGAAAAAATTTGGGTCATTAAAATAACTCAATTAAATTCACAAACAATGTGACTTATCGAATATCAGTATTGACAAAAGAATACATATTTATCAATATTTCTCTAGTTTGAAAAATAATATTTTATATAAATAAAATATTTATAAATTAAATAAACTATATGAAATAACCATATAAATTAAATAATAATTTGTTTATATAATATAAATATTATTTATTATGATGAATTATTAATGTAATGTGATCGATTCAAGATAAAGATAAAAATCAGGAAAGAAAATGAGATTGCATAATAAATTTTACCATTTGATAATTTTTAATTCAAATAAAATTTGTTGAAATAATTCAAATTGAAACATAAAAATACATGAATAAGTAATTATAAATTATATTTAATGTCAAATGAATTGTATATACACCACGTAAATGTGGATTGGTAAATAATAACAAATCAGTCTCAATGGATTGTAAATTTGGTGGAATTTTTTCCAATTGATTTCCTATAGTGGAATGTGTTTTACTCTTAAATATAATGGATTTATGAATTATTTTTAACATATCATAAAATATTTATAATATATATGAATGCATATATAATCATTTTTAAACATACCATGACCCATTAATTGATAATATTTTATCATTTTTATGTTTTCATTTATTCATTGACTTGTTTTTAAAGAATGATTTAACTTTTTGTTTTTTTCTCATACATATATCCTTATTTACTGATATATATAATTTAATGAATGTTGAAATAATAATATATATCAAGAATATCTATAGTCTGAGTAATCCATAAAATTTTGAAATATAAAATGAAATAAATTGTTCATAGAGATGATAGGTCGTATGTAAGCATTCACGAAGATTCAGTATCCATGTAATATTTAAAGAAGGGAAATTTAATTAAGTATTTATAATCATTAAATTATTTTTATATGACATATATATCACATTTTCTTATTAATTAATTCTATAATACATTCTTTGTAATGTTTGAATGAATCACATCTTTTCATGAGTTAGAAGTCCACCATACAAATGAACGACACTATTGTAATCCCAAAAATAAGATAATATGAACATATGTGTTATATAATAATTATATAAGAATAATGAAATCATTAATATCATAAATTTATTATATAAATATTATTTCTATAATTAATCCCATCATTGATAGGTGGAAATAGAATAATGTTTGACATTGGTTTGTGATGCACTTGTTATCCAAACGCACAAACAATGATTTCAAAACCCATGTAATTGATGTTTGTGTGGTTTTTAGATAGAAGCATAGAATAAAAAGTACTAAATATATTTATTATATTTATTTTATTATATAATCATGTTATAATAATAATTTAATGTGGTTTCAAAGGATATATAATGAAAACATTTTTAGATAAAACATTACATATTCTTTTAGTATCCTCCTCCAGTTTGCACAAATGAATTAATAATTGAACTTTAACACCAGTATAAGGATTATATTAATGTTTAGTGACATTTATATGTATTTTGGTTATCTATTTTTTGAGACAATTAGTTTTTAGGGTGTGATTAGAGGGGGATAATGGGGGACCTTTTGTAAGGTTGATAAGTTGAATTATTTTATGTTTTTTTAAAAGAGAGAGTTACATGAATGTTTTTTCATGAAGTGTGGCACCAATAGTGGTCCAATATCGATACTATAATATATATGGTACATATATGACCCTAACATGGATTTTGAAAAATATTTTTGGAAATTTGGCCCCTTTTTTTATTTTTAGTCCCTATGAAAACTAATATTTTTAATTGTAATCATTCAATTAAAATATATTTACCAATAGTATTGGAAAAATTCTATAGATCTCTTTAGAAATTTTATATTATTCACATTCCAAATAGATAATCCATTTTTTTAAACAAATAATATGATTTTTTAAAAAAAAGTTATTTGAAATTAATCCTGCAGACTGGATGAGAAGGCATGTTTTTAATGTGAAATTGTTCAAAAGCATAAAAAAATGTTATATGTACATTAAAAAAAATATCTCACTGACCTAAATTGGATTAATATATGTTTAATTGCTCTAATTCTACATTAAATATAATTAAAATACAAATTATCATTCTATAACGACCCTAATTGTTATTAATGAAAATTACTATTGATCTAATTAAATGACATATAATGTAACATGGTTGTTTAAAATATGATCTTCCTTGGTTTTATGTTTTTAGATTTAAAGATACCATTACAAATAATTACCCTTGTTAATATAGTTGGTCAATAATTTTCACATTATTAATATAAATATAGGGATTTAAGAAATCCAATTTATTGAGACAAAGGAAGCTATTACCACATTGAGTAGAATTTCTCCATTTAAATCACATATTTTGGAGCACAGATAGGAGGTAGCATCACTAGGATTTACATTTAACCAATCCCAATCCATGCTTCAACATGTTCTGCCTGAACCGAACAACCTACATGATATGTGGAAGTAAATAGATATTACCACCAGTGTGATGTAATCCGAGCCTCCCTAAGAGTTCGTCACCATCACACACCTTACACTGAGGACTTATGCAGGTGTTATGAGAGATTATTTAACAAGACTCAAGAAAAATGAATTTGTTCATTAATGTTTTATAGATGAAATAATATACATTCATTTTATTATTATTACTTTGTAAATTTTTTAAAAAGCCAAAAATGTATTATTATTTAATATTCAATTAAGAAATCTATTTTGACGAATTAATGGATATTTTAATTAAATAATAATTTAATAAAATTTATTACTAAATTAATTTTTATTATATATAAATTATCGTATCAATTTTATGAATACAATTGTAATTTTTATTAACGTTTGAAATTTGTTTTTGTATAAACCAATGAATATTTGATAAATGAATATTTTTTATTTTAAGAAAAAAAAATCAAAAATTTAGATAATTATTTAGACAAAATTTGTATTATTTTTGGATTCTTGATGTCTAAATTATCTAACGGTGAATTTTTCATAATTTTCTGAGATACATGAATTTTATGGTAAAAATTAAATATCGTTTTATATATAATGTGTTTTCTAACATCATAAATACCCAATGGTGATGTAATAAAATACAATAATTTTTTTTCAGGACAATATATGTTTTAAATTAAAATAACTTGACTTAAGATTTGTTTGATTAATTTTATAGTGCCTTAGTAGACCGTCCAAGACATATAAAACATTTTAATTTTTTGAAAATGATTTCATTGAGAGTGTGACTCATCTCCACATAACCATACCTAATATTTTAATATGTTTAGCCATTGGCCTTATAAAATACCTTTTTCCACACCCCTTTATAAAACAACATGAGAACATCCATGGTTTGGTTTAGTTTTTTATCTATTTGATTTGTGGTGTCCAAAAACTAAATAATAAATAATTGTCTCCCTTTTCTTATATAAACCCACTAAATACCCAATTCCTCTTAACTCAATCAATTTTGACCTATACCAACCTCAACGCTTACCTCTCTAAAATCATCCCAAGGTGACCTAGGCTCCCAAAAATCCAATCTCTAGCCAATCACAATCCTTTGAATCACACCTCCATGTAAGGATTTATTCTTTTCTCATTTACTGTTCAAATATATTTATGTTATTATACACATTTTTTATATTAACAATGTTGGTGTATGGTTTCACACCACTCCTGTACACCATTCTTTATATTGGAATTATGAGATACCTCTTTCTCCCTCATTAATACCTCCCATGTACACTCGTTACCATGCCAAAATTCCATAATAAATATCTCTCTTCTCATTTTCATTAAAGAATTTTTTTTATTATGAATCATAATTCAATTACAGAAGTTGGGATATTATGTCTCATAACCCCCTCACTGTCCATATCATGTATAAATGTTGAGATACCACTTTCTCTCTTATCAACCCACTTTATGTTATCTATTCTACGTCGTTATGCTGCTGAAGTTACAACAATATTTCTCATGCCATAGTAATAATGTAATAAATACAATACCTATTTCTCTACCAAGGGTATTCACCTTTACACATATGTACATTTTGATGGAGGACTTAAATTTATATATTCATAATCTCTTCTACATGGAATAAATAATGATGTTTAATTAATCTTGGTCGTATGATCCATATGGAACACTTATGTAGAAAATGAATTGTTTATAAAGGGTGTTCCTTGATAGTGATCCAATGCATTGGGTAATGACTTGTAAGATGATACGTCAAATGAAATGAGGATTTACTCATGATAATTCAATTGCATGGAGTGTTTACTCATGCTCCATGTGCAATGAGCCTTGGCTCATACTAATATCATGTTAAATGTTGATGCCATATTTCCATGTTATGATAATCATATTATATCATGCATTTATGTTTATGCTTCTTATATCCACCATTGATATGCCTATTTACCAACATGTATTTTATTTTCCGGTTATGCTTTTCTTAACCCTTTACTTGTCTTTATATCTCTCTTTTTCCACATGTATGTCCTCAGGTTTTCCAATTCAATCCTACATACGAGGGAATGTTGAGGTCATGTAAAAGAAGTTTTCAATAAGGATTTTATATTTTTATATCTTATGTTGTTATGTAATGTTACTAATTTTCCCAAGAAACTAGACCTCTCACACCTCCGAGTTGTATTTGGTGAACGTTTGGGGTAATAAATCTTGTTTATTTTTGTAATAATGAGAAGGGTTGTTATAGTTTGTATTAGATGATATATTTAGTTATTTTTATGATTAGTAGTATACAAACAAGGTGAAAGCCTTAAGGATATGATTATGTACAATATTAGCATCCCTAAATTTTGGTGATTATTTAGTGTGTTTTTTATCATGAAAATACTTCCCTATCTAGATATGAGTAGTTAGCGATGGCTCTATCATAGATGCATCAAGGGTTAAAACCCAAAAACATCGATTTGAGCAGTAATTGAATGGGAAATGGTGTATGACAACGGGCATTTATTTACTATTATATACGACACTACTGGGGGATATGCTTTGAAAAATTCTTTATATTTGTATGAACCATTATCAAGGGAATAAAAAAATGCCTCTATGAATATATGTTTTGAAGTAGATAATGGATAAAAATGATTGATTCCTATAAATTCATAAGTTAAGGAAATAAAAGTAATTTATAAATCATCTGTTTTTTTCTTCTGACTACCATTTATGTGTTACCCCTAACATTCCTTTAATTCCAGCTATTTTCTAGTAATATAAAGACTCGGGATAACAACCGATGTGGTGATAAATGTGATGACTCTTCTAATGAGATACCCAATCTAATGGGAGAAGGAATTGAAAACATTGTCACGATACTCTTTTAGTTAACTCATGTTTTTAATACAATAATGGGTCAAGAGAAACATTCAACCCCCCAGGGAAAAAAAATTGGCAATCGATAACTTCAGGAGAAAGAGGACTCCTACTTTTAGTAGATCATCTGATCCCTCAATCACTGAATAATGGATAAAATCAATTGAGAATCTCTTCACCATAATTTAACGACTAAAAAATAGAATGTACATCGTGATGCTTATTGTATGGAGGGTGAATCTGATCTGTGGTGAACATTGATTGAAAATATGAATCCAGAGGAGGAGATCGAGGAGTTTAAATGGAAGGTTATCCAGAATGTTTTTCCAATAAATATTTTCCTTCCACCCTGTGACTTAATATGGAAAGGTACTTCCTTGACCTCATGAAAAAAGATGACATATCGATCAGGGCATATAAATAAAAATACACAAGGCTTGCAAAATATGCCTCTGTCTTTATCGTTACCCCTAGATTCATGCTTGGCCACATTTTTGGTGGGATAAATCATAACCTACAGAAATCCCTAGTGATCTGTTACATCGAGATTTATGAATAAATTTTCCAATGTGCCATCATGGTTGAAATAGGGATCAGAGAATCTTCGGGGTATCATGGGGGTACCAAGAATAAGGTGGACATTAATTCTGGAGGTCCGATGGATAAATCCAATTGTTCTAAGAAAATATACCACCCCACATGCCTATGTTATGAAAATAAGCACCCCAAAAATTTCCAGATCAGGATGTGGAAATTATTTAGGGGAAAAAGAGAAGAGAACCAGGCCATTAACTACCGATAAGAAAAACACACAGCTGTGATAGAGGAGAGGAAGACTTTCTTCAACCCTCAACGATGTGTTCATTGCTTCCACTTAAAAAAAACAAGGCACTTTGAAAACTAGTGCCCTAATCCAAGGGTTTTCTAAGGCAACCAACACACATCAAGGCATTAAGGGTGAACGTTTTCCATCACTACTACCAATGTTAACCCTGACAATGAAGTGGTGACGAGTATGGAAGTTATTTATTAAAGAATAGATATTTAATTTTTGATTCTGTTTGTACATATTCTTTTATATCTATAATGTTTAGTATTACCATAAAAACACCACAACAAATCAAGGAAGTAAAGATATAATTGAAAACCTCAAATGGTGAAATCAATGCATTCCATGAATATGACTCCTCCAATGTCATAATTTGTTGATTAAACATCCTATCAAACCTCCTTTTACAAACTCAGGTAAAATGTGATGTAGTTATTGGCATGGATTTTCTTTCCTTATAGAGAGACAACATAAAATGAAATGAGAGGGAAATAACACTACATTTGATGAATCATCCCCGTATTCTATACAAGTGAAAGGAGGAGGATAATATTCTTTAGAACCATCATCTCATGTATGAATAGTAATTCCCAATGATTGCGTGTATCTTTCCCAGATGATTGAGTCCAAAGAAGAAACCATCCTTATAGTCATTCCTATAGTGAAGGAATTCGCTGAAGTGTTTCCCGAGGAATTTCATGGTCTTCCTCCTAGAAGAAATGTTTAATTATCAATTGATATTAACCCTATGGAATTTCCAACTACCAAAATCATTATTTAATAGATTTTGTGGAGAATTAGAAGCTGATGAAAAAAAGAAAGTGAATCTGGATAATGGGATTATATTTCCATGTGAATCACCATTGGGTGCACCAATCATCTATGTCAAGAATAAGTATGGACCATAGTGCTTTTTCATTAATTATTGTGATCTCAACAAAATCACATAATGAAAAAGTATGATATACCAAAAATATATCACATGTTCGATTAGATACATGGAGCACAATAATTATCCAATGTGGATTAACCGTCAGGATATTACCATTTAAGGGTAAAAAAGAAGGATCTCCCCAAAATTGCTTTTCTTAAAATATACAGCCATTATTAATTCATAGTGAAGCCTTTCAGACTAATTAATGCTCTAGAAATCATCATGTACTTGATTTTTAAAATCTTTAAAGATTACCTTGACCAATTTGGTTTAGTCATTATAGACCATATTCTAATATACTCCAAAACAATGGAGGATCATGAGGAGCATCTAATCAATGTACTAGAGACCTTGAAAAATGAGAAGCTATTTGAAAAGTACAGCAAATGTGAGATCTAGTTAAATTAGGTCTCATTCTTTGTTGATATAATCAAAATCAATGGAATATCTATTGAACCCTCTATTACAATTACTATTGAGGGATATAGGAGACCAACATCGGTAATGGATATCCATAGCATCTTGGGGATTTATGGATATTATCGCCGATTTGTGGGAAATTTCCCATGATTGTTGAACCCTCTTACCAAGATAACTCGGAAAAGATTAATGTTTTCATGGAGTGATGAAGGAAAATATAGCTTCAAGGAGTTGAAAAAGAGGCATATCCCTACACCCATGCTCACACTACCAGCAAGGAGAGAACTTTTTTTTGGTATTCCATAATTCATTGATGAAGGGTATGGGTAGTGTTTTGATGAAAAAGGACAAATTAATTTCCTATGCTTCAACGAAATTGAATTTTCTTGAGAAATAATATCCAACACATGATCTAGAGTTTGCTATCGGAATCATGGCATTAACAATTTGGTGACATTACATCTTTCTGGAGATGTGTGAAATATATTTAGATAAAAAATCCTCAGGAACATATTCACATAGAAATAGTTGAATATGTGCCATAGAATATAGTTAGGGTGATCAAATTCTATGACTACTAAATACATTACCTACCTAGGAATTAAAACTAGGTGGCATATTCTCTATGTAGAAATTACCCAATAATTTTTATCATTATTGATAATTGATAATTATCAAACCTTATTATATTAGATATAGATGGAAATGGGAATCATAAAGAACGAAAAAACATAAATATTTTCAGAAATGATTTCTCAACAATATATTTTAAAAATGTTAAAGGATTCTCAAAATGATGATGTGATAATTTAGAAGAATGTGGAAACTATCAGAAAAGGGAAATCGTCTAAGCTAAACAATAATATAGAAACAATTGTGAGATTTGGGTCAAAGCTATATGTTACATCGAGTCTGGTGTTAATAAAAGTACTTTTGGATGATGCACATTGATCGAATTTTTCCATTCACCCATGAAACAAAAAGATATATATAGATATCTGAGACATTTATTGGTGAGATAAAATTTAGAAGGAGATAATTGAGTACAAATCAATGTGCCTGGTATGTCAGTTAGTGAAGGCTAATAGTCATAAGTCTAAGGGGATTATTCGACCATTACCCATACCAGTATGTAAATTTGATAACTTCACCATGGAGATTTTCACTAGACAAAAAATGAAATCTTGTGGAAAAAATTCTATTTGGGTTGTTGTAAATCTTCATACAAAGACTGTACACTTCATTACAATTTGAGAGCATTTCTCCTTGGATAAAATGGAATGGATATACATCAGAGAAGTGTTAAGGCTGCATTGAGTTACACTATCTATTATATCTGATCATGATCCATGAATCACCTCTATGTACTTGAAGATTTATTAACATGCTATAAATAATTTGTATAACATCAGTTTTGTAATGTCCTGAACCTAGTTACCTAGATTCAATGCATTATTACATAACATTGGCATGATCACAAAAGATCATGTCACGAAAGACCGATTAGTTTAATAGACTTGGAAATACTAGATACATTCATAAGTTTTAATTTACATCATAAAATAAAAAAACTACAACAACGTAGTATCCATAGTCCACACTCATATCCCTTATACTATTTTTCTGGTCAGTCATAATATACGTTTTTCATCGTGGGAAAAATAAATCATAGAAAGGGGTGAGCTCAGATACTCATAGAGAATAACAATATATAGTAAACATTCATAAATTAGCATAAACATTTAAGTCAATGAAAGACTAGAACAAAATCCTTTTAAACTATATCATCATAATAATATGTAAAAAATAAAATCAAATAATTCCATTTACATATTCACATGGATACTGAACTAGTTGAATAATCACATGAAAAATCAATATCCACATTCATAATGATGGAATGAATACTGCCAGACTTCATAACCACATAGTCAACGCCTTGTGCCAAGACTACAAATAAATCATTATCCAGGTCATTTGCCAAGACACTAGTTTTTCTCATGAGACCTATGATGCATCGAGGAGCTATAGTGGGCTCCACCTATCACTTAATAATTCCAATGCATTCCTCATATGAAAATGTTTATACATAACATAAACATTCTTATTAAAACTAGAATACAAAATGTCAATACTTTATCCCTAAATAATGAATGGTGTAAAATAACACATCCATAGTCAAACATATCACAAAACCTTCAATACAATATGGATGTTTTGTATCATAATAAATCAACTTCCAATAACCATAAAATCCATCAATGGGTGTTGACATAGATAAAATTAAAACCTTTTTTTGAGAATTATATCTTTCTATTTTGAAAAAATATACTAGTGATATAATTATTAAAGATAACATTTATTTTGAAGATATTCTAATAATATTGTAAGGGAATCTTCAATGATGTAATAACGGCAGATAATAGCCGCACCCGCCGTATATGTTAAAAAACATTCTTTCCATAATTTTTTTGAAAATGTCATAAGGATCCTTGTTTGGAAAACGACAGAATGATTCCATTCAAACTATTTTATATAAATTCAAACAAGGTTATAAATGAATTTAACCCATAGTCTAGTAAATAGTAATTTTTTTGGAATACATTTTTAAGAAACCTGGATATGGATGATAATGAGGTCCCATTAGATACTTACGTAAAAACAACCTTGGATAATAAAGAGATGTGAAATTAACACTTACCTTGTAATATTCCTTGGTGAAGGGAATTATAATCTACTGTATAATAGTTAAATAATTTTTATTATTTTATAAAAGAACCATATACATAAATATGATATCTTATATGATCTTCTAATAATGCTTTTTTAAAAATATTTTAGTATAATCTTCATTTCGGGTGTTAACTGATTTGTTTTCCTTTATCTGTTTTGTTACATAGGATCTGTTTCTTATGGATATGATGTTTTAGATTAATATACAGAATGATATTGAGTTGTTAAATAATATTTTTCATCATAAAATGAAAATTATCCTTGAATGATTATGATGGGGAAATGAATCTCATCTCATTCATGGAGAAGGTAATTTGTACATACGCACGAGAAAAAATATCATTCTATTTATTTAAAATCACATGAAAATAGATGTTCTATCATATATACATAATCAATAACATATTATATTTTATATTTACACCAATTACACATCATTATTATAAACATCCAAATAATAATGTATTTAATTACAACTACACGACGTCATGGAGACGGTAAGTCGTACATATACACGTATAGTGATATGTCATTCATAAGATTGATAAAATAATGAATATGGTTGTACCATATTTATAATAACATCACAATATATATAATAAACTACAGTTTTTATTTTATAATGGAAACAACAGGTAATGAATAAGTGGAACAAGAAAAGAACTTGGAAGAGGTGATGAAATATTTAGCTCTTATTTGGGTTATTCTTTATGAATTGATCAAAAGGGAACCATAGGTTGGATTTCTGAAACATGAAACACCACTAGGATGAAGGGAGAGTAGTTGGGAGGATATTTTTGTAGGTTATGGCTCAGCCAAATGTCTTTGAAAGTGTAAATTTGAGAAAAGGTTAAGTGCACTTTTATAAGAGGAGTGAGTGGCATCTTAGGAAAAGATTGAAATATTATTTTTTAATAAAATCATATTCGGTTTCTAATCACTCAAAAATAAATTATATAAAAGATAAGGTGGGTATTGATAAAAAAAATCTCATACATTATGTTTTAGACTGGTTTGTGTCACAATTTTAAACTTATATTTTATATTTAACTCTTAGTTAACTAGTTTGACATTTACCATGTATCTTTTTATTTCTATATTATATGGTTAATAAACTTACTATAAGCTTCCAAGAAAACCCCATGTGGTTATTTAATGATAACCTAATAATTATATAAGTCTTTTGGCTGAATGTTAGATTTTTATATTATTATATGAACCAATAATATTGTAATTTTTTTAATAACTCATTTATGTCAATTTTGACATAAATTAATAATGGATTTTTCAAAAAGTCATGAAAACTTTATTACTTAAAGAAAATAAATTTAATCAACCCTAACATGTCATATGAACCTATTAAATTAGTTAAATTCCCTAAAAGTCTCAAATTTTATTTATTTGGATATTTATAATATCAATTATTTTAATCATTCAATAATAAGGTAATTACTACATTATCATTGTGTCATAAATAAATTCAATTATTTATTTTCTAAAAATAATAAATAAAATAACATTGTTTAGGAAATATATTTAGCATTCTAAAGAATATTTATAGTGTAATTATCTTATGTATAACCCTATAATAAATATTATTTAGTTAATAAACATTGATTTTAACTATTTTTTCTCTTCTTTAAATAAAAAATAATAAATTTCCTAATTTAATCCAAGAGGAAAAAAGAGGTTCATATTTAATTCATAAGGTTTATTTTTTTTCTAATTATACTTATCCAATGGAATTCTAACATGTGTTAGGGTAATAATAATATCATTTTTACCATTAATTACCCTATTTACTTCTAACCGTGGTAAATTAAATAAAAAAGATATTATTCACCTGAAACTTTTTTCATCTTATTGAACCACATTTTACATACTGATATCAACCTTGTATATAGGATTTTTGAAATTAAATTCAAAGATGTGGTAATATTAAGTTTTATTCAAATTGGTGAATGCTCCTTGGAGGTGGGTAAAAGACGGTAAAAGTTCGATATATTTTTTAGGTAACTAAAATTTTTATATACTGAATCCAATAAATTAAATTGAACATATATAGGTATTATATATCTATTTTTACCTAAAATAATTTTAAATAAATATATAATTATTTAAATAAAAATTCGGTTTTAATGAATAACTCAGTGCTTTTCACTATTCATCAAATATTGAAAGTTTTCTGAAAAATATCAAAAATTCACCGTATGGTGATTTCGATATTCTGAATCCAAAAATGAAGTCCGTTTTTAAATATAAAAGTTATAAAATTTAAAAAAGTGGGTATTACAATTCATAATGGCTAGTTTGATTGGTCGCGCTGAGTTAGAATCATGAAGTTGCGTACACTGCATGGTATTGCATTATTAAAAGTGAAAAGTACCATGGATGCTTAGGGTGTTACATTCTTCCACCCTTCAAATAATTTCATCCTCGAAATTTTAGGAATATTTCTGCATAAAATGATTCAGTTGGTTCTTCATCATAAGTTTCTCAGGTTCCCACGTCCCCTCTTCCATCTTATGGTTTCTCCATAGATATTTTACAAGATGAGTTCTCCGGTTTCTTAGCACTTGTTCTCTGGTATCAAAAATTTTGATGGGCTCTTCACAATAAGACATATCAGGTTCCAGTTCAATTTCCTCATAGTTGAGTACATGCGTTGGGTCATACATGTATTTTCTGAACAATGATACGTGGAACCCATCATGAACTTTGGAGAGACTTGGCGGCACTGCCAACCGGTAAGCTATATCCCCAATTCGTTCAAGATTTTCAAAAGGTCCAATATACCTAGGACTTAGTTCACTCTTCTTAGAAAAATTTATAATTCTCTTCCCTGGAGATACCTTCATGAAAACATGATCTCCTTCATGAAATTCAAAATCCTTCATTCTATTATTAGCATAGCTCTTCTTCCCACTTTGAGTTTCTTTGAGGTGGGTCTATATTACCTTCACCTTTTACATCATTTACTCATCATGTTCTGGTCATACAAGTTTCCTATCACCAAATTCATCCCAACAGGTTGGTTTCCGACACTTCTTTCCATATAACACTCATATGGTTCCATATGAATACTTGAATGGAAGCTATTATTATAGGGAAATTATACTAGATGTAAATATTTCTCTCGCGTACCTCTAATGTCATTGGTTAAAGATCTCAACATATCATATAAATTTTGAATAGTCTAATCTGATAGTACATCTGTTTAATGGTGGTAGGAAGTTCTCAAACGATGTTCACTATCTAGGGATTTCTAATGACATTTATAGAATCTACATGTAAAATGTGATTGAGTGAGGAATGCTCCTGTAAAGAGCTCCGCTCGCTAGGGTTCCCCCTTTCACCGCCTTACTCTTCTCTGCCTCATAGCGGCGGAGGATTCTCTCTCAGCTCTGATATTCGTCGCGCTTGTAGTGTGTGCGTCCTCATCCAGTGGTGATGTCACGACTTCGTGGGTGACCAACGGTTCCTGCCTCCTCCAAGCCCTATCCTCTAAATAGGCTAGGGTTTCCCAGCGGTTCTATGAAGGTCCAGAGGTTGAGTTCTGATACCTCGGTCTGAGGGTTGTAGAGTTGTTTCCATGTCGGTTGTGGGTGTGAATGGGAGGTTTGTTGCGGTCTCTAGTGTGGTTGTAAAAGAGGCAGCAAGATCAGTTATGGCTTGCAGTGGGATCGTTCTACCAGCCCGTGTTTGGGTGCCTATCTTGTCGGTGATGTTTTTTTCTTCTTGTATTTTGACTTGTTTCTGGTTTGGTTGCGATCTGCTATGCATTTCTGGTATTTTGTTTAGGATTTGCGGTTTGTGGATCTATGGAGGTGTGTGAAGGAGAAAGCGTGTGGTGACAGACTCTTCCTACTGCTATTTGTGTGTTATCTTGGATTTCGATTTTGTGATCTATTTTGGTTGAATCTGCTGTGTTGTTGGGTGAATATGGATTTTTCATTGCGGTGAAATGTGTGCTTCATTGGTGGATTTGATTTGGTGGAGGAGCAAATCAGGTGTATTAGTGAATGAGGTCTTGACATATGATTTATCTTTTATCTTGTGGAATGGTTTTTAGAATGAAATATTTAGAGGGTTTTGAATTAGAATCACATATTGAATTCTGCAGCAAAAGGGTTCTGGGGTTTCTTTTTTCAAACATTCTACAATGAAATGCATCAGAAGAGGATCAAAGCAGGTATCGTTAACCTTGTAAGGCTATTTGGATTTGGATGTTTGAGAGGGTATGGTGCTGCCATTAGTACCAGACACGTCCATTGCTATACTGGACAACTTTCTGGGCAGTAATGCAATGGTGATGGATTTCCATAATGATGTTGTTTCTAGGTAAGAGTATTCCTTGTAGTCTTTTTATGGGATTTTTGTGGCCCTTTTGACCTTTGAGTTTGTTTTTTATCTATGTATTTGAAGTCTGTGAGGTTTTTACCCTTTATCCATAAAAGGGGGTTTATCCAAAAATGAATAAAAATTTAAGCCTTCGGGCCATTTAGTCAGTGATGTA
Source organism: Viscum album (assembly GCA_963277665.1). Lineage (NCBI taxonomy): Eukaryota > Viridiplantae > Streptophyta > Magnoliopsida > Santalales > Viscaceae > Viscum > Viscum album. The sequence continues at coordinate 967,495,516 of OY728129.1, forward strand.
AAATGTGGATCACGGTCAAAGAAAATCGATATAAGTACTCCATTATGTCTTAAAACTTCATAAATATATAGTCTTTCTAATTTTTCAAGTGGTAAATCTTCCCTTATTGTAGGAAAATATGCTAACTTGGTATGAAAGTCAACAATGACCCATATTTCATCATTCCATCTAGGAGTATTTGGTAGTCCAATGACAAAGTCCATCTTAATATTATCACATTTCCCCTTAGGTATGAGAAGAGGTTGCATGACTCATCCAGGTTGTTGCCTTCTAGCTTTCACATGTTGACAAACCATAAATCGTGTCACAAAATCACCAATCTCCCTCTTTATATTGTCCCACCAAAAACATTCCTTCAAATATCTATATATTTTGTTTCTCTAAGGGTGTATAAATAAATTATAGCTATAAGAATCATCCAAAAATTCCCTTTTTAGATCATGTATATCGGGAACACAAAGTCTCTTCCCAAATATTAAAATTCCATATTCATATATGAAGTCCCTCATTCTCCTTTCATTGTAATAATTAATCATCTTTAGAAACTCTTCATCTTCGGTCTGAGAACTCTTTATCCTTTTTAGTTAAGATGGCTTGAAAACCATTAGACAATTTATTGATATTTCACCTTCCATGATTATTCCCATATCCATTTTCACTAGATCCATGAAAATGGGATCCCTTTCAACTCTCATCTTGTTAAAAACACCATGATATTTTCTACTCAAAGAATGTGACACATTATTTTCCTTCCTTGACTGGTAGTGTGTAGTTAAATCACAATCCTTGAGTAGTTCATGCTGTCTCCTTTGACTCATGTTGAGTTTTTTGTGAGAAAATATACGTAAAACTCTTGTGATCAGAATATATCTCACATTTTCACCATAGAGATGATGTCTCCATATCTTCCGAACAAATATTAAAGTTGATAACTCAAGATCATCAGTATGATAGTTTTTTTCAAGAATATTTAGCCGTCGTGATGCATAGGAAATAACTCTATCATTCTGGAAAAAGACACAACCAAGTCCTTTCTTTGAAGAATCACTATAAATAACAAACCCATCATTCCACAGTGGTAGAGCCAATATATGATCATTGACTAATCTTCTATTCATTTCTTCAAAAAATTCTTCACAATCATTTGTCCAAACAAATTTTACCCCTTTACGTGTGATCATCTTAAATGGGTTTTCCATTTGGGAAATATTCTGGACTAAACGTCGATAATAACTAGCTAAAAAAATTAAACATTGTACCTAAGACATAATCGTCGATGTTGACCATTCATGGATTACCTTTGTTAATAAAGAATCAATATATATTCCATCCATAGAGACAATATTTCCAAGAAAATAAGTATATTGAAGCAAGAATTCACACTTTCTAAACATCCAATATAATTCATTTCTTCTGTGAGACTTCAGGATAATGCACATGTGATTTTCAAGATCTTCATATATTTTGGAGTATACGAAGAAATCATCAATAAATAAAACTACAAATTCATCAAGATATTCCTTGAAAACCCTATTCATAAGATCCATGAAGACATTTGGTTCATTAGTCAGCCCAAAAGGCATTACTGTTAACTTGTAATGCTTGTAACTGGTTTGAAATGCAGTTTTTGGAATGAATTACTTATTCACACACAACTGATGATCTCTATATTGAAGGTCAATCTTTGAAAAATATTGATATCCATGATGTTGGTCGAATAAATCATCAATGTGAGGTAGTTGATACTTGTTCATTATTTTTATAGCATTGATTTTCTTTTAGTCAATGCACAACCTCATAGATCCATCATTCATTTTAAAAAAAGAACAAGGGATCCACATGGAGAAACACAGGGGTGAATAAATCCCTTATTACATTATTCCTATAGTTTTTTCTTTAGTTCAACTAATTCAATAGTGGAAATTCTACAAGTGGTCTTCAATAAGGGCCTTGAACTATGAATTAAATCAAAAGAAAACTGAATTTCTCATTCTATTGAATGTCCAGGTAAATCTCTTTGAAACACATAAACATATTCGTACATAATAGGTACATCCAATATTTGAATATTCATTTCCTCACCCAAAGTAATATCATTCTCTTCCTCCCCAATAATGGAATTTAGTTGAGCTACTGGGGGTGGATCTAGATAAGAATCAGGTGGTGACGTTTCTGCTTTAAAGATATGTTACTACATATCATCATCTATAATTGTAACCTACTTCTTCCTACAATAAATTTTCACATCATGGTACAAATGCCAGTCCATACCAAGGATTATACCAAATTAAATAATGGTTATGACAATGAGATCAGCAGATAAGGAGCATTTATTTTCCCTAATGGGAGATGATTTACAAAACATTGTTGCAATGATACTTTTCTTAGGCGTTTTGACTAAGAACTCCCTTGTTATGTCAAATTGAAAATATATAATTTTCATAGAAAACTTGGAAGATATTAAACAATGCGATGATCTAGAATCAAATAATGTATTTTATAAACTTGTGGAAACCATTAAATTACATGCCACCACCTCTTTTGGAGCATCAACCTCAGTAGTAGTGATAACATAAGCTTGGTAATGAAATGATCTAACATTGATCCTCCACATTGTGGATCAGGGTGTTCCATACGAGTAAGATAATTATTCATAACTTGAGTGAGTTGTCCCAGTATGGTGATAAGTGGATCAGCACCAGTGGCTTCACCATCACCACTATAATTATCTTGAGTAGGAGGGAAGTCCCTACATGTATCGTGTGCATTTATACGGTTTTCATTAATTCCACTATGGGCTATTTCTAAATAATGGAATACACTAGATTATTTTTTGAATATAAATACATAATTCCAAACTTTTAAAATAGTTAACATAAAATGAAAAATGTATAGATATAATACATTATCATAAAAATGTTTTCTTTTAGAATTTATATACTCATAAACCCTTCATAATTTTTTGTAAATAAAATTATAATTATCCTAAGTGTATCCCCTGGGAGTGTCATAACTAAGAGTGTTTCAAGGCCCGTTGTCATGCACCAGTTCCCATTCGAGTCTATCTCAAACTAGTGTTTTCAGGTTTTACCACTAGGTACATATGTGTCAGAGCCACCTCTACCTCCTTGTATCTAGATAAGGATTTATTTCTTGGAAAACTCAAAAAATCTCTACAAGACCATAATTATAGGAATTTATTCTATACAAATACTCAATGTCTATCTTAGGATATAGTGCTCTAATAAAGGCCTTTCTAAATCTAGCTTCCATGGGTTGTACTAAACATACTCTGATACCAACTATAATGCCCTGACACTCTTTACCCATAGTCGGTGCATTATTACATAACATTGCAATGATAAAAAAAGATCAAGTATCGAAAGACCGATTGGTTTAGTAGATATAGAATAACTACATACATTCATAAGATTTAAATTAAATAATCAAATGAAAAACTACAACAACATAGTCACCATAGGCCACACTCATATCCCATATACTATTCTTGCAGGTAAGTCATAATATACTTCTTCGCATACTAGGAAAAATAAAACATAGAAAATAGTGAGCTCAAAAGCTCAGTAAGGATAATAATATAATAGAAACATTCATAAATAAGAAAAAACATTTAAGGCAATGAAAGACTAGAACGAAATCCTTTTAAACATGAGCATTAGAATAATATATTAAAGATAAAATAAAATAATTCCATTTACATATTCACATGGACAATCTAATTGTCAAATAATCACATGAAATATCAATAGCCACTTTCATAATGATGGAATACATAATGCCGGACATGATAACCACATAGTCTAGGCCTTGTGATAAGACTACAAATAATATTTTTTAATTCCTTGTTCCAAGACACTAGTTTGTCTCATGAGACCTAACGATGCATCAAGGAGCTATAGAAGGCTCTAGATGTCACTTAATAATTCCAATGCATTCCATATTTGAAAAGGTTTGAACATAACATAAACATTCATATTAAAACTAGAATATGAAATGTCAATACATTATACATAAAACATGAATGGTGTAGAATTACACATCCATAGTCAAACATGTCAAAAAACTATCAGTACAATAGGGAATTTTTATATCATAATAAATCAACTTCAAATAAGCTTAAAATCCATCAATGGATGTTGACATAGTTGATATCAAAACATTTTTTTAGGGAAATATATATTTCTATTTTGAAATCATTTAAAATTCATATAATTATAAAAAAAAATTATTTTGAAAATATTCTTTTAATATTTTAAGGGAAACTTCGACATTGTTATAACGGTGGAAAATAGTCACACCCGTTGTATAAGTTAAAAAAACATTCTTACCATAATTTTGTAAAAATGGTCTTAAGGTACCTTGTTTGGTAAACAACGGAAAGATTCCATTAAATTTTATTTCTAAGTTGTCAAATAAGGGTACAAATTAATTTAAACCATAGTCTAGTAAATAGTAAAAATGTTTTGGAATACATTTTTAAGAAACATGGATATGAATGATAAAGAGGTCCTAATAGATACTTATGTAAAAAACAACCTCGGATAATAAAGAGATTGTAAAATTAACCCTTACCTTTTACTTTTCCTTCATAGAGGTTACATTAAAATACTTTATAATAGTGAAATCATTGTAATTAAATTATACAAGAATCATATTCATAAATATGATATCATATATCATCTTCTAATGTTTCATTTTTCATAATATTTTAATATTATCTTCGTTTCAGGTGTTAGCTGATTCATTTTTCTTAATATGTTTTGTTACATAAGAGGAGTTTGTTATGGATATGATGTTTTTGATTCATATTCTGAATGATATTGAGTTCTTAAAAATAATTTAATCATAAAATGAAAAGTATTCTTGAATGATTATGATGGGGAAATGAATCTCATCACATTTGTGGAGATAGTGATCCGTACGTACGCACGAGTGACAAAATCATTATTTTGATTTAAAATCATATGAAAGTAGAGGTCATATCATATATAGAGAATCATTTAGATGTTATATTTATTATTTACATCAATTATAAATTATTATTACACCCATCTAAATAATAATGTCATGAATAACAACTACACCACGATATGGAGACAGTAAGCTGTATGTACACACGTATGGTGATATGTCATTAATAGAATGGATAAAATAATGAGTATGGTTGTACCATATTTATAATAACATAAAAGTCTATATAAGATACCGGATTTTATATTTTAGAATGGAAACAACAAGGAAAGAAGAAGTGGTAGAAGAAACGATCCTGGAAGTGGTGATGAAATATTTACCTCTTCTTCGGGTTATTCCTTTTGATTTGATCAAAATGGATCAATAGGATGAATTTATCACAAATGGAAATCCTCTTGAATGAAGGGAGGGTAGTGGGGAAGATATTTGGGTAGGGGTTAGCCGAGATAAATGGCTCTGAAGGTGTGAATTTGAGATAAGGGGATGTACCCTTTTATAAGAGGGGTGAGTGGGACCTTAGGAAAAGATTGAAATGTTATTTTATAATAAAATCATCTTTGGTTTATAATTTCTCAAAAATGACTTCATTAAAAGCTATGGTGGGTATGGGTCTATAAACTATTAAACAAAAGGTTTTAGACATGTTTGGGTCACTATATTAACCTAATCTTTTTGATTAACTCTTAGTTAAATAGTTTGACATTTACCATTTCTATTTTTTTATATTTTATGGTTAATAAACATACTATAAACCTCCAAGAGAACCCCAAGTGGTCCATTAGTGATACACATATCATTATATAATTATTTTTTTAAGAACCATGGATTTTTAGGATTATTATATCAACCCATAATATTGTATTTGTTTTAAAAACTTATTTATGTCAATTTTGACATTATATAGTAAATGATTTTTGATAAAGTCATAACAAAATTATTACTTCTCAAAAAATAAATTTAATCAAAACTGATGTGTCTTATTAACATATAATATTATTTTAATTCATTAAATGTCTCAAATTATATTTATTTGGATAATTATAATATCAATTATTTTATTCATTCAATAATAATGAAATTACTGCATCATCATTGTGTCATAAATAAATTTAATTATTTAATGTATAAAATTTATAAATAATATACAATTATGTAGGAAATAGTTTTATATTTATAATGAATATTTATATTATAATTTATCTTATGTATAACCCTATATTAAAAATGGTTTAGTGAATAAACATTGATTTTAACTCTTTTAGTACTTCTTTAAATAAAAAATAATAAATGTTCTAATCTAATCCAAGTGGACAAAAGAGGTTCATATTTTGTTCCTATGCTTTTTTGGTCGGATTACACTTATCCAATAGAATTTGGACATGTTTTAGGCTAATAAAAATGTCATTTTATCACTTAATTACTCTATTTACTTTTAACAGTGGTAAATAAAAGTAAAAAGTTACTATTCACCAAAAATAATTTTCATCATATTGAACCACATTTTTCATACTAATATGAACCATATCTCTTGGATATTTTAAATTCAATTCCAAGAAGAAGTAAAATTATGTTTTATGAAATTTTACAAATTCTCCTACGAGGTGGGTAAAAGATTGTAAAAGATCGATAAAACTTTTATATATCTAAAATTATTATAAACTGAATCCAACAAAATACATTGAAATTATATAGGTTTTATGTATCTATATTTAACTAAAATAAATTTATATAAAATAAATAATTATTTTAATAAAAATTTGTTTTAAACTATAACTCTGTGTTTTTTACTATTCATAAAAATTCAGTGTTTTCAGAAAAATACAAAAAATTCATTCTAAGAGAATTTCGATATTCCGAATCCAAAAATGATGTCCATTTTGAAAAAGAAAATTTATAAACTTAGAAATGGTGGGTATTACTATCCATAATGGCTATTTTGATTGTTCATGGTGTGTTAGAATCTTGAAGTTGTGTACAATGCAATCTATTGCATTATTCAAAGGGGAATGTATCGTGGAAGATTGGGGTGTTACAGGTGTGTCTTATCCTCCTAAAACTAATGGATAATATGAAGGGTCTATCCAAACACCTGGGGACATGTTTAGAGCGGGGTAAATAGACTACAAAGGAGTATGGGATAAACATATTCCATTGGTTTACTTCTATTACAATAACAGTTTCTACTCTAGCATCCGAAGGCCTCCTTATGAAGCCCTGTATGGGAAGTGGTGTATAACATCGACATGTTGCGATGAATTTGGGGAGCGAAATCACCAAGGTCCCGAAATGGTCGAAGAAATGGTTGATAAGGTTCAGACTATCTAGTAGCACATTAATGTTGATAAAAGTCAATGAAAGACTTATGATGATAATCCTCAATGAGACATAGAGTTTTATGTTGGATACATGGTATTCCTACTCATATATCCATGGAAGAGAATTGTGATATTTGTGAATAAGGGAATGCTTGGTCAAAGGTACATCAACCCTTTTTAGATCCTTAATTGTATTGGAGTAGTGGCCTATTGAAAAGCACTCCCACCAAACCTATCTCATGTTCATGATGTATTCTATGTATCACTCTTGCATAAGTACATTCCTAACCCATCACATGTACTCAATATATAGGTGGTAACATTGGAGAATGACATCTCCTAGGAATAGAATCTGGTGATGTTCATAGATTGTAGTAAAAAGGTTCTATAAAATAAGGCAATTCCCCTAATGAATGTGTAGGGGAGAAACAAAAATATTGAAGATTCAACATTGGTAACGGAGGAAGCGATGAGGAGGAGGTACCCAAATCTATTTTATTGTGGAAAAAAGAAATTTTGGGTGAAAAATTTATTAAGGGGGGAAGATTATAATGTACAAAACATCTATTAATGAATATTTCTCTTTATCTAGTTAAATGTTTTATTATGTAAATTTCTTATATAAAATACTACATCCTTCATTTTAATTTTTTTGATATCAAAATAATGTTATTAATTGTTATCATTACTAATATAGATGTTAAATATTGGTCACATGATTAGCATAAATATAGGGCTTTAAAAAATTCAATTTATTCAGACAAAGGATGTGATGACCTCATCTAGTAGAATTGATCCATAAAAAGCCCATTTTTTTAGAACATGGGAATGAGATAGAATCAATAGGCTTAGACATTGACCAACCCCAAGCTGATCGTCAACATTTTTCGCTTGAATGGAACTACGAACAAGAGAAGTGTAAGTTAATAGTGATTTCCACCCGAATGATGTAATCTAAGCCTCCCCAAGAGTCTTTCAACATCGCACACCTTACCATTAGGTCTTATGAAAGTTTTATAAAGGGATATGCAACAAGACCCTATAAATATGATTATGTTCATTATTTTTTTAATAGAATAAATAATATAAATTCATTTTATTATTGTAATATGTAAATATTTTTTGAAGAAAAAAAGTATTTTTAGTTGATATTCAATTATGAAATATATTTTGATAAATTATTGGTTTTTTAATTAGAAATATTTTAACAAAATATTATTACTAAATTACATTTTATTAGTTATAAATGATGGTATATTTTTAATTAATTTAATTGACATTTTTGTTAAGTTTTGAAATATGTTTTCTCAAAACCCATGAATTTTCGAGAAATGTGGATTATTTTAAATGTATTAATTCCCATATTTATAAAAAAATTGAAATAAAATGAATATTATTTTTTTAATTCACATCATCCAAATTATGTAATGGGGATGTTTTCATGCTTTTGTGAGAGAAAATAAATTTGGGTAAAAATTTAACACCGTTTAAATATAGAATGTGTTTTAGGACATCATAAAGACCAAATAGTGATGTAATAAATTAATATAAGAAGTTATTTCGTCCAATATATGTTTTACCTTTAATGTAATGTGACTTTATATTTGTTTGATTATTTTTATGGGGCCTTAGTGAATCCTCCATGACTTATAAAACATTTTAACTTTTTAAAATTGATTTTATGGAGAGTGTGACTGACATACAAAAAACCAAGAATTATATTTTAAGATGTTAGGACATTAGAATTATAAAATAATATTTTCCACTACCCTTTGGAAAAACAGTGGGCCGAAACCAAGGTTTGGTTTGTGGTTTAGATAAATTTAATATTTGGTGTCCAAAACCTAAATAATAAAGATTTTCCTATATTTTCCTATATTAAGCCAGACAATATCCCATTACTCTTCAATAAACCCAATTAGAGGTTGACCAAACTCTGTCATCCTCTCTCTATAATTCCCAAAAGTCACACCAAAATTTCTAGAATCCACTCTCAAGCTTCTCTCAAGCCTTTGGATAACACATCCAAGCAAGGTATTTCTTCCATTCTCATTTTTTGTCCAAAATTATTTATGTTATTATACCCATTTGTCTTCAATTTCAAATGTTGGTGTATAGTTTCACACCTTCCCAATACATTCCTCCTTATGTTTGAATTATGAGAGACGTATTTCTCTATCATTAATTCCTCCCATGTACACTTGTTACATTGCTGAAATTCCATAATGAATTTATCTCTTCTCATTTACATTCCTACATTTATTTTATATTACACATCTAAATTCTATTACATAAGTTGGGATATTATATTCCATGATCACATTATTTCCCATTTCATTTAAAAATGATGACAGTCCTCCTTCTCTCTCATAAAAGCCTTTTACAATTTCTATTTGATGTCGTTATACCTCCAACAATACAAAATAATTTCCCATGCCAAAATAATCATTTAAGTAAATACTATACCCATTTAAATATCAAGGATATTCACCTTAAATAACATGTACATGTAAACTGAGGACATAAATTTATGTATCCTGCTTCACTTGTTTATGTAATAAATTAGGCTGTTTAATGAATCAATGTTGTATGATCCATGTAGCACACATATGCATTAAATAATATGTTTATAAAGGGTTTGCCCCAGTAACACACCAATGCAATCGGTAATGATTAGTATCATGATACATCAAGTGAAATTAAGGTTTAATAATGATTATTTAGGTTAAATGATGTTATACACATGCTTCATGTGCAATTATCCTTGGGTCATGGTAATATCATGTTGAATGTTGATTCCTCTTTTCCATGTTATGATAATCCTACTATATCATGCCATTATGTTTATGTTTGTCATTTTCTCAATTGATATTATTATTGAATAACATATATTTTATTCTTTATGTTATGCCATTTTTACTCACTTACTAGGGTTTTCAGCTCTCCCTTTTCACATGTATGTCCTCAGGTTATCCAATTCAATGCTAAGTACTAGGGAATGTTGTGGCATGTAAATGCGATTTTCAATAAGGATGTTGCCTTTTTATGTCTTATGTTGTTATGTAATGGTCCAAATTTTCCCAATATGATATAACTCTCGAACCTCAGAGTTTTCTTATCTGTATGTTTATATAATTAATATTGATTATGTGTGTACTAAAGAGAAGTGTTTTATACCTTAAATTATTTATATGAAAATTCAGTTTTCTACTAAAATTCAGCATTTTCATTATTCATAAAAAAATTACACATTTCAAAAAGATACTAAAGATCACCATAAGATAATTTTCAAACTCATACTTCAAAAATGACGTTTATTTTATCAAATAATATTTATAAAATTTTCAAATTCTATTTTTAGAATATGTGTTCCATTAAAATGTGGAAAAACTGCCTTTAAAAAAATATAACTTTGTAGGTATACTTTTTTTTTTATATCTTATGAATATCATATCTATTTCATAAATATAAAAACTTTTATTTAATCTATAATACATAATGTTCATCAATTTTGTTAGATAATAGTCATTGATATAATTTATTAGGATAAAATTTTTATCACCCCTGTTTTCTGGTAATTTACCACTTATTTAGGGTTTTTACGTATATAATGTATTGGGTTATGTGGTTTGAGGTTTGAAAGAGTATTTGAATGTTTTTCATGATTTAATGGTGTTTCGTGTTTTTAGAGTGGTTAATATAAACCATTAAAAGAATTTATGAAACTATGAAACTTAAACTATGGGAATTGGGTAGGCACAATGTTTGGAACTCAGTTTGGCCAAAACATGCTGCCATGCCATATATATCGTGTGATGTTAGTTATATGATTTTTAAGTACAAGAACATTTTTACATAAACATTATCCAAATATTTGAGGGTTTTAGGAGTCAATGTCTAGCACATGGGTAGCACATTATTTTCATAAACACACACCAAAACCATACGTTGTTAAAAACAAGATCATAATTGTTTGGATATAACTATGTTTAACCCCATAATTCCATGTTTTAGATTAATACATCCCAAAATATATTTTTATTTATTCCAAAGAAAATACAGACCATTCTACTGTTTTGGGAATGATCTTTCAGAGAACTTTTGTGCGTTGGAGGCCCAAATTCCTTGGTTAGTGCACGTTCTTGGTTGTTTTCCTTTTTCCCTCATATTCCCACTCATGGATTCATGGATATAATAAATTGTGGATTGTTTCACTATTTTTTATTCTGATAATTATTATATATTTGTTATCTATTAAATTGTAAAAATATCTAATGAATTTTTAAGGAGTTTATATATAGTTTGAGGATGGATTTTTGTCGTTTTTTGTTTTATCATATGTTTGTGAGGTAGGTGGCTTCACTCATGACTCAAATTTGTTATATTGTTAAGGATTAATTACAAGTATATTGAAATGTTTGATTTAAATTGTTAAATTTATGTGAATGTTGGATTAAAATCCTTTTTATTTATGTTTTCTGAAATTATAGAAATTATTTTTTCATATAAAATCATTTATTTTCATAATTTTAAAATGATGATGTTTAAATTCGGTTTTATATTCATATATAGAAAATTGGATGGATTAAAATTTCCATAAAATATATTTTCAATATTAATGGCTTGTATTTTTTGTGATGTCATTTTATTATAGGTAAATCATTGGTGGTATTTAATTTTGAAAATGTGAAACTTAAAGGGGAATATATCATTTGGGTATAGTGATATGATCCTGTATATGGGGAATGTTCTATTAGGGATATTGGGATATGGTAACCTTGTGACTACATGGTAGATCGACGAGAGACTGCCCATGTGTATGGAACTATCACTATAGTATGAATGTGTTGGTGTGTGTGGATCATATATTGGGTATTGAGAATGAATAAGTGAAATGGTTTAAAGACATGTTTTGTTACATTCCATGGAAAACTGTTTGCGATAAAAAATGTTTTTAACATTGATATAATCAAAATTAAAATATTTTAAACTATTTTATATAGATGTTGTAACTTGTTCAATGTAAATACCCATAAATTTCAAGGAAAATATTTTATTAAATTCTTTGAGAATTTACAAGTACATAGTTTCTAACGGCACCTGATTCCGATGCCCGGTGTGCCCGGAATCAATTTCCGAAGTTTTTCTTGGGTACTATCAGTGAACTAATGAGCGGGTTTCTCTATAATTTGAACCAGTTCCTGGAATTGAAATCTGAGGGCACCGATGAACTCGCAGTGCCAGAAATTAATTATGAGGACTTTTTCCATAGATGCGTTGGCAAGAGAGGGCCACTGCAGTTGTGATGTGCGGCACTGTCGCGACGCGCCGGAGCTACAGGAGCCACGGCCGGGGCGGGCCACGGTGGAGGGGCACAACGTTGTCGCACAACACTGGAGCATTAGGGGCTATGGCCGGAGCGGGCCGCGGCCAAAGCAGGCCGCGGCCGTAGTGGGCCACGATGGTGGGGTGCAGCATCGACGCGCCACACCGGTGGAAGAAAGCCGCGACCTAAGGCTGTGGCAGACTTGGAAGGGAGGCCGACCATGTCGGTCGCTAGCACCATCAAGAGGCGGGACCCAATGGGGGTCCCACGGTCATCCAAGGGTCCGACCATTATGGTCGGCCGTTTCTTTGAAACCGTGGGGGTGTAACACCCCCCAATCCGCGACAAGGGCGGGCCCCTCTGGGCACCGCCGCTCCGCCTGGTCGGCCAGCCACGCAGCCAACCATGCGGACCGGCCGGGCCGGGCTGCCAGTGCCGGGCCGGGCCGCGCCATCCGGGTCGGGCCACACCCAACCGAGCAGGACCCGGACCTGGGTCGGGTTGACCCGGTTCGGGCCGACCCAAGGGGTATTGTGTGGGGTTGGACAGGGCCCAAACCCCATATTTTCGGACCCTCTTCAGTTAAATGCCCATATCATGGGCTAAGGACCTCCGATTGATGCATAATCAGCTATGTAGGATTCCTTGGATCGAGATGGTCATTTCGGTATATTACACTCAAGGTTTCGGAAAACATTGGGTATGGATGGGTTGGTTTGAACACGAAACCAACTGGGCCCTCAGAGCGGAAACACTTATAACCTGAGCTCCAGATGTCCGAATGATGTTCCATTGACATTTTTGGATTCCTCTTGATGAGAAGGATCTTTTGGCATACTTAACCTGTGGTTTGGACGCAGTTGGAGTAAGTCTGGTTTGGATTGTAACCGAAATCCAACCGAGCCCCTAGAATGGGAAAGACGATAACATTCAAACCGAACGTCCATTTGACGAAATGTCCACGACATTGGCAATCATGTTGAAAAATGGTCTCTAGGAGTATACCCTATCAGTGTTCAGGGTACAGTTGAGATACGGTCGGGTTGGTTTATACACAAAACCAATCAGGACCCCGAGACGAAAAGGCTAATAACTCATAGACCAGGCATCTGATTGAGGTGTCTATGTTGCGTTGAGACCTATTTGATGAGGCAGTCCTTTTAGATACTTATTTTTGGGAAATCATGTCATTTGATGTATTTACCCCTTTGCTCGTGGAGCAGACCCTCCCGGAATTGAGCGTGCTGTGTACGGGAACCCTAGAGCTGGCTGCGGTAGTGATGACGACTGTACTTAGATCCTCCATGGGTTCAGCAGTGATGATGACTGTACTTGGATCCTACATTGGTTTGGTAGTGATGATGATTGTACCTGGATCCTCTATGGGTTCGGTAGGGAGGAAGACTGTACTTGGATCCTTCGTGGGTTCGGCAGCGAGGACGACTGTACTTGGAGCCTCCGTTGGTTCGGCAGCGAGGATGACTGTACTTGGATCCTACATGGGTTCGACAGCAATGGTTATAGTACATGGATCCTATGTGGGTTCGGCAGCGATGACTTCTATACTTAGATCCTATGCAGGTTTGGCAGAGAGGATGATTCAGAGGTTACATCTAATCATCTCCACCACTCTTCATGAGTAGTATACATTTCAGAGCTAAATCATGACTTTCAATCATTATCTTCGATATGATTGTGATTTCCTATGTCTACTGGGTTGTGATTTCTTGTGTGGATTGGGTTAAGATTCCATGTGTGGACTGGGTTGTGATTTTCTATGTGAAATGGTTTATGCTATCCGGTGTGGACTGGGTTGTACTTGGGCTCATGAGTTGGAGCCGAACTGGAATTGAAGACTTAGGTATATGTATGGGAATATACCTAAGTAGAGTCGCTTGATACTTCGTGATTGTATCCTTACTTTTTGCTTTACTCTTCGTGGATTCTGGGAGGCCATCAGGGGTCTTGGGGTCCCTACTGAGTATCGTATACTCACCCATGCATGGGCTATGCCTGCACTACATTGTGTTTGTTGTAGACGACAGACAACACCGATCATGGTTGAGGCTTGTGGAGCGGGACGGAATCCAGCGGTGGATTATTAGGCGGGACCTACATAGAGAGGATGGACGGATCCGAGGGGCTGAGGAGACCATCTGTACCCACCCTTTATGTGGGGTTTCTAGAGGATGTCTCAGTGGTTGTTGCTCTACTTTTCAGCTGTTGTACTTTACTTTTCTTAGTTTTACTATACATTCAGTTGGGTTTGTATACTGGCCCATTTACATTCCAGCACTTACTTTTGTACTCAGTTTACATAGTGTGTACTTCATCTTGCGTACTGTGTTGTGTTTGATTCCTTATATAAAGGCAATGCCTTCCCTTTTATCGGGATTTACGCCATTGGTGCTAGTCTCTAGCCCCAGGCCTATGGAAGGAGGGCTTGGGTAGTTACGATACGGGAACCAAGGACGGGTCGTGACATTCTATCCTAGTGGAATATGTTAGTATGTGGATCATTATGTTATATTACATAAGTAGAATCCACACTTATTTCATGGAGTTCCAGAACTAGATAAATAATTGGTGTGGATGAATAAGATTACTGAACAATTTAATTTCAAATGAAAATTAGATAAGATTCAATTCATTTTGAAGACAAATATGTTCTATGATTTAGAACGTAAGTAATCATATTTAGTAGTCCTGTCAAAATTAATTAATATAATTTCATGGGAGTATTTTTATGAATGGTTTAATAAAAAATTGTATCACTACATTTTTAAAATTAAAATAATTACTAAATTCATCATTTTGAAGTAGGAGAACATATCAGTAATAGATTATATGGATAAATTATTTAATTTAGTCCTCTTTGAACCAGAATTTTCTTCATGTATTTCCTTGATGGAATGATTTTTTGAATGGGGGATGAGGAAAAAGAATGGATCTGTGATTTTAATACCATGTATAATGGATTATTTTAGGATGGTCAATGGTGTAATGGTGGAAAAAGTGATATCAGGTATTACATGTAGAGGAGGCATGATAAAACCTATGAGAAATGTTGGGAACACAAATTTTGGAAAATAATGGAATATAGAATCATTTTCACATTGTAGTAGTACGACTCAGAATATGATGGATAGATTTGGTAATCTTCTTCCTAAACCACATTGTAATCCTAGATGCTTTCACGTTGGTGAAGTTTTACCAAATTTGGTGATATTTTCCATCACCACCTTGATAATTTCATGATTGCAACCAAATGAGGCATCTTCATTGCTATTATCATAGTTTTCCAATGTTAGGTTATGGGGACACATCTCTATTTTCATAGACATTTCATGCTTTGATATGATTTGGTTCACATAATAATTCATCTGACTTGAATTGAGCTAACCAAGAGGATTCATGGAATACCGTGACTTATCATGAAATTATATTTAAATAGGGTAATAATGAAAATTGGAAATGAGTAAGAAAAATTATGTAAGAGGTATTTTACACAGACATTTTTTACCTAATAAATAGGTTTCTATGGATCCAAAAAATATTCAGGTTGTGAAATAATGGATATTTCCTAATAATGTCTTTGAGATACAATATTTCTTATTGTTAGCTAGTTATTATGGATTTATTATTTGACACTTTTAGTAATATCTATGAAAATTAAATATATGAAAAGGAAAAATGTTCCATTCTAATGAGATGTTGAATTTCATATGTATTTTTTCAAATAATAAATCTCCCCTTACAACATCCTAGAGCTTGATACTACTAGGATCTAGATAAAACTACGTGGTCTATTATGTTGCTTTCAGATAATGGTGTGGTTGTGTTCCATGAAAGAATACAATTATTTTTCTTATGGATAATTTCACTTATTTTTTCATTATAATAACTACACATAAAATGATTTCGAATTATCAATTATAGTACATGATTTGAATACATGTTATTATATCCTTTCTTGTGATAAATTTAAGTTGTTTAGGAATCATATGATCTTCAAAAAAAATTTATAACAATGATATTTGAATATGATTCAATGAAGAGAGATAAAGTATATCTAGATGTTTTACATTGACTATATTTGTAAATTTAGTAAAGGAAATTTAGTGGATGATTAATAAAGGATAAATTTATAGAGTTAATTACCAGAATAAGCTTCTGATCAGTGGTCGTCGATGTAATTAAAACCAAAATGCACATAGATAATAGAGATAAATGTAATGTTGAAGTTGTATTCTAAGAATATATTTTTCATGATTTGTTGGAGAAGGTTAAAAAGTAAAAATTGTTTTATTATTACAGTGTTTCAATAATGTAAAAACTCAACGATAAGAATACAATTGAGGGATGAAAGATGGATGGGAGTTCAGATATGTGGTTTTGAGATTTTAATGGAATACCATTGTCTTATTAGAAAAAAATTCTTCATGTTTAAAACCATTCAAGAAAGGATATTATTATTTAAATAAAAAAATATGAAAAAGGGAAAAAATGAACAATTTTGTGGGGTCGTAATGAAAATAAAAATGTTTCAGTTTGTTAGGATATGCCTCACATGATAGGAGGCTAAGGATTATCACCAATGACCAGTGAGAATGCTGATGTTTTTAGCAATTCCTATATAGAAATTTGAACAAATAGCCAACGATTTTGTGATCATTCACCCAATGATTGATTGAAATCATGATTCTATATGGTATATTTTGGATTGTCTCACAAAGTGGTCCCAT
This sequence comes from Viscum album, assembly GCA_963277665.1. Classification (NCBI taxonomy): domain Eukaryota; kingdom Viridiplantae; phylum Streptophyta; class Magnoliopsida; order Santalales; family Viscaceae; genus Viscum; species Viscum album. The sequence goes on from OY728129.1 coordinate 967,512,894, forward strand.
TTTATTTATTTTTTAATCTCATACATTATTTTATTTGGTCAAAATTTATATATGAGAAGTGTTATATAGGCGTTACATAATAGATTCGATTGTATTAGAACTAGATATAAGTTTTATGCCACATTTTTGTAAATACCTACAAAAATCCATTGTGAATAAGTAGATGACAAGAACAATGTATCATTATCATTTGATTGAAAATACGAAATATTGTTACCAACATTAGAATTCATGTATTTGGATTCTGTAATGGATGATTTAACATTATCAGAGGATCACATACCATTAGTTGTGTTCTCAAATAAAAATAGTAGTCATTCTGGATAAATAAATATCTTTCGTAGAATTTTATGGTCTCCCTGTTTTTCTACACATTATTTGGTAAAAATACTTGAGGAATCGTTGGTTTATCCTTTCCTATTAAAGAGACAATGAAGAAAATTTAGATGATCAAGAAGAATATAGACATGAATCTGAGGGATCAGAAATCTTATTTGGATCATCATTAATGGTCGTTGTAATATTAGGTGAGTGATCATGTGTTCTTGAGAATCTCACAATGGATTGACCATCATTTTTTTGGTATGTGGGGAATTTTATCTCCTCAATACCTAATACCTTTTGGGTTACATGAATGGATTTGAGAGGTGGAATATTAGTAGACTTTACCGACAAGGTTCTCCTTAGTAAATAATTTATATCAGGAATCTCAATTTATGAAGTTAAATCCTATTAATGAATGTGTGACTCAATGAGATCACATTGACTAAGGGTTGGATGCTACATAGGGTGTTGTTCCCCAAAAGCACGTGGATAGGAAAAATATAAAGAATTTCATGGGGAAGGATTCAGTATAGTGATGTTTCAATTGAAACATGGTTAGATTCAAGAAAAAACATCGGAGGAGGAGAATGAAATGGCATGTCTAGAACATTTTATTTTTATTTTTGGTTTTCTACATTCTAGATATTGAACGGTTAATTGTTGAGATATTATATTACCCCAAATTTCTATTAATTGGCCCTTTATTTAATTATTTTATGTACATAAATTAATTTTGTAATGTGTTTTCTAGTTTGGATGAATGTTGGGGTGTTTATTGAGATTTTATGGACGTACACGGTCTGATCGCATTTTGTAGAATAAAAAAACCTCCCAGAAGACTGTAACAAAGAAATAGTGGGAACTGGGTAGGTGCAGTAGTAAGAGCATAGTTTGGAAAAACCATGTGGCAACCTAGGAAATCCATGTGATGTTTGAAAAATGGATTTCTCATGTTTGGTTCATGGTTCCTATAAAAATGAATGACAATTGTGTGATAGGTGTTAGAATGCAGCTACTAGTGCATGGTTAGAAGATGGTCTTCCTAACCATGCACCTGAGACATGATGTGTTAAAAAAGACCTCAATTTTGTATATGAAATTAGTTTTAAACCATTTACACCTCATTCATCCCATAATTTGACCTCACTAAATTTACACTTCTTTCAAGGACTATAGAGATCCTTCCTCTAATCAAGGATCAACCTATTAGTGATTTTAAGCATTTTGGATTCCATGTTTCCATGGAGATTTCCCGTTTTGGATTTCCTTCCTTAGTTATAATCTATTTACCTCTCTTTTATTGGCATGTATAATCCATTGGGGGAAATATTCATGTTTTTGTATGATAATCAAGATGAGATATGCTTGTTCTATTTATTTGGAACAAGTTCTAAGGATGTTTCAATGAGTTTCAATCTGGGTTGTTGATGTTTTTATCATTCATCATTTTCAATGCTGTTTACGAGTTCGGTGGATCAATATTGACTCCACATAGTTACAAAATGAAGGATTGATTTTAAATTTATAGAATTAAATTATTTTAATTGTAAAATTGTTGTGAAAAATATGATGAATGCACTCTATAGTAATGGTTTTTGAAATTGTAGATATTTTTTTGAGGTCTATCCCATTAATTTCATGATTTTTGATAGAATATTAAAAAAAATTGGGTTCAAAAAATGTATATCTAGTTTGAAAACGAATTGAATTAATAAATTATGTTATTTAAATGGTTTGGAATTTTGGGATGGAATTGAACATGATATACATGGTAATTGTTAGCTGATTTCATTGACATAGCCCTAGAGATGGGGAATTTACCATTGGGGTAAACTCATATGAACCTATATAAGGGGTGTGTTCCGTTACATCACCGGAGATATGGTTTCCTTATGACAACATGGACGTTCAATGAGGGAACCTTTATCAGTATAGAACTATCGCCCGAACATGCATGTGTGGGTGTGTTCAGATCATGTATTTCAAATTAAATTTGAAAAAATGTAATGGATTAAAGCCATTGGAGGAAATTCAACGATGTTTTAAACTGACTATTTATGTGAGATTTGTTTCATTTGTGAATATTTTATGTTGAGACACATGTAAAAGAACGGTATCATAGTTCTTTAGTTGTGCATTATGTTACTATAGGCATTTCTTGTGGAGTTCGATCATGGAACATGTTAGAGTTGTAGAGTTTATGAATTTGAGGTCATTATGTTTTGTTGGTTTTATTTTATCATTTTATTTACTCTGATACATGTGGATTTCCTTGGCTATAAATTTATTGGTATTAAATTTATCTCTGGAATCATATTGTGGGATTTTTTACATTCTCATATGAAATAAATATTTTATATTTTAAATGGAAAATATTTCCCAAACTTTTATGAAGACGTAGACTTTTATTTCCATCTATTAGTGTCTTGGTAATGTCACCAAAAGACAAGTAATGACCCACTAACCTCCCAAGATTATGGGTGTGGTGAGAGATGTTAATGAAATATTTTGTGTGTATAAAAAAGATTCATTTTTCTTCAATTACATTTTATTTTCATTTATTCTCAATTTGTATTGACTGAAACAACCAAATATTTTAATAAGTCAATTTATCATATTCATAACAACCAATTTAAATATTATGGGATAACTGTCATTTTAAATAATAATTTTATTATGGTTCTGTAAAACTCTGTCTTATGTGTAACACATGCTATTGATAAAATTAAATTTATTACAAAAGAAAATTTATGTATTATGTGGGGTGTTATATTTACCATGGCCATATTGTTCATATGAACACAAAATGGAAACAATTAACTATGACAATATCCATAGATCAGACATACAACCATGATTTGGAATGATCACAACCAAAGGGTTTTCTTACATCAACCAAAACATATTTTTTATTAAGAAGATAACATTTATAGAAAAAGTGGAAATCCTTTCTAGTTCACAGTCACACAATCAGCCAACACTATAAGTAATAGTTGAATCTATGAATTGCAGTTTAAGCCTTTTGGAATCATTACCTCTATCTAGACTCCATTGTAGAGCAGTGACCTCTTTATCCAAGATAAAAACTAACATTTGATATCAAAAATATTCCACAATGATCATTATTGACAATGTTAATATATATTTTTTAAATTTCAATATAGAATTATTATTATTATTAATATATTAATTCAATTTACCAGTGATAATTAATTATTTTTAACTGAATATTTTTTACTACTATTTATTTATTTATTATAGAAGTATTTTTTAATTATAATTTTTCAGTTATAAATAATGATATAATAGTAATTTATTTATATATATTTATTATTAATTATTAATAATAACATTAATGAATTTAATATTTTAATTTTTATTTGTTAATTATTTTTTATGAAATCATATAATATTTCATTTTTATTTTAAATTTATTTTTGATTATAAAAAAATAGTTTTATATAAAATATAAAATATATATTAGTCTCCACATATTAAATAGGTATAACTCAATATTTAATTCTACTAAAATATAATTATTAAATGATTATTAATTATCAATTATTAAGTTGAAAAATTCATTTTTTATTAATAACTAATTATAAAAAGAGAATTGATTATTACATAATAGTAATTATTTATTATAAATCAATAAACATACTCTTTTATTAAATTTAAATGTATAATTATTATCTACTAATTTTTTATTTTCAATAATAATCCATAAATATATTTTATTTTTATGATATAGATTCATACTATTTGGTTTCTAATTAGTTGTATTGAATTAATTATGTATAATAATTATGAAATATTTAATTACAATAAGTTATCTATAATTAATTATTATAAACAATTATTTTTAGTATTTAATAGTTTTTTATTTATAGTTAATAAATTATTTTTAATCACTAATTATTAATCATTAATTATGGTTATTAATTAGTAATTAGTTACCTTTAGCTATAATTATTATTTATTATTTTTTAAATTTATTATTACCATTATCAACTTATATTTTTTGAAAATAAATTAAAAATTTATAATTATTAATTAAAATTTATTAGTTTCAATTTACTAATAATAATATTTGTTCTATGTAAAATAATTATTAAACAATAAAATGTTGATATTTTTTATTAACAATTAATTATGCATTAAATATAGGTCAGGAAATATTATTTATCATTAAATTAATATGATTATTAAATTTACCTAAATATATATGGATAAGCACAATTCCTTATTAAAAATAAGAATAATGGCCCAAAAAAGGTTGAGATTGAAATAATACATGAATAAACTTCCATGATTTTAATGAAAAAATTAAACAAAGGTAAGAATAATTCTTCATAGAACATGAATTAATTCATGTAAACTATAAGAAACCCTCTTAATCCTTTTAATTTTTATTAAATATTTTATCATTATAACAAAGGATCATTTAGATGATGTATATACCCTTTCACCTACATCAAATTGTAAATAATTCACTTGTAATCAGGAACTCCTCACTATTTCCTAATATACTTAATGAAATTATGATATGAATATTCTCCTGTGAGTTAACATTATGTGGCTCCAAAAGCACATACTGGGTGGGGTCATCAACATCACACATATTGTATTGTACTACCTTATATGTTGCTAAATCAATACTATCTTCACCATTCCCTGAATGATATTTTTAAAACCCTCTAAGAGAATGTGTTCCCTCAATCGTATCTCCCCTATTATGAGCATACCGCCCCGAAAATTGAATCATGTATTTATAAACATGTGGGGTTGAAATTACCAAACCTATAGAAATAACCATCCTAATTCAATCATATGAATCTCCATGATAAACAACTATAGTCAACATTATTACATTAAAAAAATAAATTTTTACATTTTTCCACTTTTGGTATAATTTATTAAATAAATAATTATAATTATAATTTTTAATAATAAATAGATTCAAAATATCCATAATTATTTATTAATTAATAATGTAGTGTTTTATTTATTATTTATTTGATTTTTGTGTTATGTTTCTTATATAAAATCTAATTTTTTTAACAGATTAATATTAGTATAATGACATCGGGGTATTTGGTTGGGGTTGTAGAATATTGTTCTGAGGAACCGACCTATGATTCCCAAAATACGAGCACCCAATATAGTACATCACATACATTAAGGGAATTCCTGATCCCCATAGGCTGCAGATATTCCCATAAGCATCAAACAAGAAAAAACGGAATGATTTCCCCCATCCTGATCAAACAAATAACATATATGTACTAAAAAGGAAAAACAGAAGGTAATGATGATATATGTGTTGGAAATTTATGAAACATTTCAGAAATAGGCAACTGAAATATTAGTAAAAACATCAAGACAATTCCAACAATCAAAGGAATATAAACCAAACTACTAATCCAAATGATTCCATGGACAGACTCCAAACATCTAACCACCCGCTACCTAACCAGCCGACATGAACATCGTAACCTCAAGGTAAATCCTTTCCTTTACATAAATTAAAGAAAAAAATGGATACACAACAACAAATAGGTGCGTAAGGTGTGAGAAAAAAAGATCATTATGATACCATTTATGTGTTCCATGATAATTATGTATTTATCAATTGATTTTTGATGATTATATCAAAAATAAAAGATTGATAAGAAATAAAATATATTTATAGAAACTATGAAAGAATTTTCCCATTTTCCATAGTTATAAAAAATAAGGTATATCAATTTCAATTCACATTTATCACATCATTTTACACCAGCATAAACATTCATATCTAGGATAACTCAAATCTCCATGAAATAAAAAATAGAAGAACTATTATCACAACACCAAGTAATAATATAGGTCAAGGATGCAGACTATATGAAACTGAATAATCAAGTCCACAAAAATAGATCCTAAAACAACAGACCAAGGAATAAGAGGAATACACCATGAGTAACCCCCCACCCCACCCCCATTTCAATAGTGGTCCCATAGAACAGTAGGACTAATAAATATAAGAATTATCCAAGATAGACACCCTTGATATTAATAAACAATGGATGATGGACTCAATCTTAACCTTCCACCTATATACCCAAGATAACGCATGTCCTCAATTTTAGAAATCCATTTCAAAACAATTTCAAAATCCATTCCAATGCCTTAAAAATAACCCTTTTCATTAAATTTATCAAATAATAGGGAAACCCATTTTCCATTGAAAACACTTTTCAACACATAGAAAACAATCATTCCAATTTCAATACAAAAATTATTTTATAAAGAAAAAGAATCACAATAATCAACATAGGCTTCAGATGGAACCACCTACCTCCAATCTCAAGTCACACAACCCCGTAATAGAATCCACCAAAAAAATACAATGAAAACCAAATAGGATCTAGAATCGAACGTAGACATCTCAGGGTAGTTTCAAATATAAACATAAGAGGTCAGTGGATAAGAGGTAACCCACATTCCTTGAAATAAAATGCTTACCTCCCCACATTCAATGAAGTAAAAGAACTCTAGAATGATCTCTCACAATGTATCTAGAATAAATAAAGAAGAATAATCCTATAGAGTCTAACAGATCCACTACCACAAAGATAGGGTGTAATCATGATGAAACATTGTGAATATCGATATCCAATTGGATCGATCTAGAATGATAGGATCCTATAAAAATATCCGAGGAAGAGACATTGTTCATGAGTGAAGGAGACTGTAAATAAAGGGCCATGAAAATATACTCAATGTGTGGATTATGCCTAGATGTGTGCCAGGACACAACTAGTAATCCATAGTCATGTCATAAAAGCCACACTAGATAAGTACACTGAAAACTCCATTTTTTAGTTTAGAAATCAGTCAATTAAACCGTACATGATATGTAACCACCATTCACAACATGTACCAGTTCATGTCGTGATCGTCCCTCTCAGAAAATGTACACAATAGCTAGTACATGACGTGTACTCTAAGAACATGACAAGTACGTACTCTGAAACCTGTAAAAAATCCCTAAAACCACCTCTATGTACTTTTATCCAAAAATAAATCATTACAGAGGCGAAAACATACCCGATCGAGTTATCATGATGTTACAAACTCACCACCATAAATACTCTCTATACCTGCGATGTCACATTGAATATGTTATTCCTAGAAAATGATGATGCCATTTTTCCCTCATCCATGATTCTCATACCCATGTCTGATGAAAATATGATCCTTTTTAACACAATACATTGACCAATGAAATCGATTTACCATCGAATTATTTCATAAAATACTTAATGATATCAACTTATTTCTCAAATATAGAAGTATCTAGCTCTAAATCAATTTTTTCCAAACTCAGAATGTGAGAATGATCATGGTGATACTTATTGAGCTACGATATGTGGAAAACATCATGGATTTCCACAATATGAATAATCAATGCTAAATGATATGAAAACTATAAAAGGTTTTTAGTGATCTAAAATGGTCCAACACATCTCGGAGACACATTACCCTATTTTTCAGGCCAACATTGACTCAAATGAATAGAAACATTCAAAAGAACCCAGTTACTTATGGAAAAATCCAAAGGATGATGATGTCGATCTACATATGATTTTTTCTATCTCTGGGATATAAACAGTCTTTTTCGCACATCCTAAATCATCACAGTCATCTCTAGAACCCAATATGCTCCAACTAAAGAGAATTCACCTACATCATCCCCACAAAGAGGAGATCCGATAGCTTTCCATAAAACGCCATAAGGGGGTCCATTCTAAATGTCGAATGAAAAATATTGTTATAAAAAATCTCTATCGGTCATAGATGCCTAAATAATGATCCACCAAAATATAAGATACATGGGAAAATCATATCTTCCCTAATTTGAATTACACGCTCTGTATGGACAACTTTATATGGATAGTAAGTTGTGATCAAATTGTTCTGATTTCCCATTTCATCTGGAATAATCCTCTAGAACCTTGTGTTTTACCAAGGATCCCAAACTGAAGCCATAAATCAAGGAATTAAATGTAGCCAAAAATTATCTTGCACCTACTTCTTACCATGATATTCAACATTAGTTGTATTTTTATTATAATTAAATGAGCAGACTTTCCCAACTAATAAAAAATGACCAAGATATAATTTCTCCATCTGGTTGTCGTTTCCAACCCAATAAAACAATGGATTCTTCATACTAATTCCAAAAAGAAACCAAAAGAGGCTGAAGTATACCAGATGGTTTCAAGTGGTCTTCCATTATATGTTTATAGGTGGAATAATGGGACACAAACTCTCTGATGTCACAGTTCTTACTCAATTTCCATAATTCCTTCCTCATGGCATAATATATACTCATAATGCCTCGATGGAGGGTCCATGAAGATCTGTGACACTCAAACAAGAATATACTCCTTATAGATTTATGAATTAAATTTTTTTCCATAATTTAAGCATACCATATAAAGAAATAGGCAACCTAGGAATGGTCTCTCCACCATAATGACTTTATCGAGTATTCTGAAACTCATAATCCTACTTATGACTTAGTAAAATAAGCAATAGTAGAGATAGTGATAAAATAAAAATGGTTAGAAGCATACTCGAATCATCATCCTAATATTGCAAGTGAAACTGATTGAAAATCACCAAAATATTCCACCCCTTCTTTGATTACAGGCCACACTGGGATGCTACATTACTACAAAGAGTGTCTATAAAAAAAATTACCTTCAATGTGTTGTATGAGATATCAATTTTAAAAATATGATATTATTATATCCATCGTCTTTGTATAAGATTATTGTATTTCTTATAAAATATATAGCTTAAACCTTTATGACTATATAAGACTATCAAATTATCCCCAAAGTGATAGTAGTGACACTATTTAGTCGAATATGTAACCATAATATGCTATCTATCATGAGTGGGGGTGTTCATCTCTTGAAGATGGAGCTGAATAGTGCTCTAAGATACCATAAGGTAATCCTACATAAGCACACATCCTAAATCAGCACCTGATACGTCAAAAAACACCACTACCCCTTTCTGGGATCATGTAAGTTCAGTATAGGAGCCGATGTCAGAAGTCATTTCAGTTCATCAAAATAAGACTAAAAAATCACACCCCAAGTGAATTTCGGAAAATTTATAGTAAGATAATTCAAATGGGATACCATCATAGATAAATCCTTAATGAATTATCGTTTGTACCTAGCAAGGAAATGGAGGCTTTTAATTTCAAAGGAATTTTGTGGTTCCTTCCTAGACATTGTAGACTCTACCTGCTCTTGATCAACTGATAATCCATTTTCAGAAATTATGTATCCAAAAATCTTCACTTCTGGAATCTTGAATATACATTTTTTAATTTTTCCATAAATCCAGAGATTTATCAGAATATCCAAAACTGAACCCATGTTGTGCTCATTTTCATGTTTGGATTTTGAAAAAACCAAAATATTGTCCATGGATACTACCAAAATGTGCCAAGATATTGATGAAATATTGGTTTCATCAAGGCCATAAAAATTATAGGTGTGTTAGTCAAACCAATGGGAATCACAAGCTACTCATAATGGTCATACCGACATATGAAGAACATCTTCAGTATATTATACTCTAGAACTCTAAGATGATTTCAACCTGAACTAATATCATTTGTAAAGAACCAATTTTCCCCCTTCAACTAATAAATCACGTCATCCATGCAATTTAAATGATATTTTTTGTTGACTATAACCCAGTTTAACTTTTGATAGTCCCCATAAAATAGAATTGAGACATCTTATTTTTTTTAAAACATCACATGGGATTCCCATGGAGAGACACTAGGGTGAATGAATAATTTCTCAATAAGTTTTTCCACCTGATTATTGAGTCCTTTCAACTTTGATGGTTCCATAAAAGAGGAAGGCATCAATATCAGTTGGTTACCTGGCACCAGGTCAATCACAAACTCTACCTATCTATCTAGAGGATGATTGAATAAATATACTAGGGAAACATTAGTGAAAAATCAAACAACAACTAGAATTTCATCAATTAAAAAACATCATCAAGATCATATGAAATAGAACCCAATTACCTATTGGGCTCTGTGCGGGAATGTCTTGTACGACCAAACATCAGTTCCCACTCACCCTGAAACACTAAAGATCTCCCTTTATTAGTATGAAACGAAACATCCCGTTGATAAAAATAAACCACAACTCGATTAGAGACAATCCAATCACTTTAGACAATGATGTCAAATAGATCCATATAAAGAATTATAAAATCTGAGATGAAATCTATATCATCTATAGTTAATTAAGAAGGACATTGGTATCCCTGCTCTTTCTTCATTCCAAGAGGTTTCACTAACTCCTTTTTTAATGGAATAAGATCCATTTTATGTTTAGGTGCATCAAAAATAATGAAGATATAAATGAGGGGTAGACATCAGAATCAAACAAAGAAATTGCATATAAAGATGTAATTATAATCGTACCTCTCATTATGGATAGAACTGTATTAATTTCCAAAGGAAACTCATCCATTACCTATAAATGATTTACTATTAAGGCCTGTGGATAGAGTATTGTAGTATTTGATTCATCTAATTGTATCGTAGTTCCCTTTAGAGAAGATTAACCCTATCATTAATGAGGCATATTCATATCTTAGCAGATTTATTGTAGATGACCAACATGTCCCCTACAGTTGCATGTCATCATAAGAATATGACAAGAACATCTAGAGTGTCCTCCCATACCATACTGATGACAAGTTAATGGAACACCACTTGCTATAATGTATAGTTTAGAGGAGGCTATCTATTGATACCCTCCTCTATAACTTTGGCAACAGTCCTCCCACTTCCTCTTCTTCCCATGCACGGTACAGAAGCTATCACAAATTTGAGGAGAAGAGGTGGAAAATCCAATCATTTATACCACATTCATTTCCTTCATAATATATCCTTCTATGATATCTTCATAGGTATAATGTTTTAGCCTAAACATGTGTGTGTTGGAAAAAAATCCATCAAGGAATCATTGATGTATTTTTGGGTTTGTTGTGTTTGTTGACAAAGTGGGCCTTGATGTTTTGTTTGTTGACAATGTGAGTTTCTATGTGAAGTTTGTTGAAAAAGCTGGTATACATTGTGATTTTTTTGGTTTAAGAGATGTTGTTGACAGTCCATGAGTGATAGAAGAACATAGATAAAGGAATGGATGATCTGTAGGTGGTACATAAATATGATATTTAAGGTGGCATCATTTTACAGTGTTATCCATATTTTTGGGCCTAAAATTCAAAAGATGGATAGATGTGTTTTTTGAAAAGGAAGGTGCATGTAATATAATTTTGGTGCAAGAAATAGAGGAATTTTTTTTTCTCAGAAGTGATGTTTCGATATTAGATTATTCAAAATTGGAAAAGGAATGAGGTGTGCTAAATATTGGAGTAGTGCGCGAAATACATTGTTGCGTGGAAGATCTGGTTTCCACACTCGAATTGGATTACGCACTCAAGGAAGGTTTTTCTTACAGGATTTTCTTTTTCCTATAAATATGAGGTGACCCCATCATTCAATGTATATCATGACCTTGAGATAATCCCTGATTTGGTGTGCATAAAAATTACTCAAAGGGAGTTGAGTGAATGGTTTGGTGATGCGAGTAAAAATTGGTGTAGTGCGCAAAAGATTATATTGCCCATAAAATGATGCTTGCGTGGAATTATTGATGTCGCGTGAAAATTATATTTGTAATTTCATGTAAAAAAGATATATCTTGCTTGAATGGAAATGTAATTATGCACAAGGAATGGTAATTATGCACAAGGTGCATTAAAGGGTGCGTGTAAAATTTGGGATTGCCCAGTACACCCAGTGAAAATTGAGATTCATCTGCGGTTGAATGTTGGAAAATGACATTGCATCTATCAACAATTAATGATGCATAAATAATCAGTGATATTGAAGAGACCTACATGTCTATAAAATTTGAGTGGATCTTTTGGAGATGTAGTGAGCACACATTAGTTTAGGGAGTAGTGAGATTTCATATTGTGAGTGGTTTCAAGCAAGAAGGGATGGTGAGTCCAATCCAAACCTTGACACCAGCAGTGCGATTATAGTGGATTTGGTACATCAGCACATCTCTGATGTATGCTCCTTGGACCAATCCCAGTGATGGTGAACCAAGTAAATTTTTTTGTGTCCTATGGAAGATTTAATTTTGATTTATACTTTGATACATGAAAGAGAGAGGAGAGTGTTTCTCTTAACAGTGAAATAATATCAATATGGTATGTTGTTTTAATCTATCATACCTAGATTCAACCCACCACTTAGGGAATCTAAACTTGTTTACCAAACAATGAAATATTATATCTATTTTCAAACATGGTAGGTAGTTATGCACCTTCATCAGATTGTTCTTTACCATGTACAGTGAAAATCAGACAAGCTCAGAAAATCGATTGATGTATGTTAACATCGAATGCACTAGCTACTCAAATGATACAGAATCCAATTATTTCGCCAATATATGAGACTATAGAAAAAACAGAAGAAACATAGTTCTGAAACCCTTCCAATCCATGAACACATGTTTGTCACCTTAGACCACAGAACTCCCCCATCGCTTGTCAGATCCCATGTTTCCTAACTCTATAAACATCACCTTGAGATTATCAATTGTATCTAGGATGTCAATGAACTTACTGATCTTTTTCATCCAATCCTTGGCCTCTGGAGGTTTAGTCATTATTTTAATAGATAGAAGATACTTGTAAAATAACTCCCATGATCTATCTCTGTCTCCTCCAATTCTAGGTTATACCTCAACCTCAACATTCTAAACTCATGGTACACCTTGTTCTATATACTGAATTTTCTATATGATTACCATTATTTGGTTCACATATATAGGTGGGTTCCCCTGTGGACCATTAGTTTTACCTTCCTGAGGAACTCATATTAGACTTCTCTGAGGAATATTGTTGCAAACCGTCACACATGAATGATCTGACAATAGAACAAAAAATATTTCAAACTATAAAACCCATAAGAAAACACTGATATTTTAAAAACAAAAACACTTACTTGAGACACCCATCCCAAAAACTCATGGGATTATTAGTGTAATTAATACAAGATCATGCTATACACTTATTTCCACATACCTCTCACGTCATGACAATCATATCTCTAGTCTAACAAACATCCCAAGAAGGAACTATTGATGATATATCCACTCTAATAAATAATTTAACGTACTAACCTGGGTTTCCCTCAAACATAGAACCCAACCCAATCTATCACATAACCAAAGGGATTTCCTGATCCCCATGGGCTAGCAAAAAGCACCAGGGCATCAAACAAGAAAACATATGGAAAAATTTCTCCCCACATGATTAAAAACATGGCCTATATTTACTAACAATGGAAAAATAAAAGAAGAAGAAGATATATATGCCAGAACTATAAGAGAAAAAACCATAAATAGAAAACTAAAAATGATGAACAAAAATCCAAGAAAAGTCCAACATTAAATGACTAAAAACCATACAGCTACCCTAAATTACAGAATGAAAGAAATATGAACGTCTCACCACTAGCTACCCAGCCATCTAACACGAACCTCACCACCTAACTGGGGTGCCTTGCATTTCCATGTAACAAAAGATAAAAAAAGGACTACGTACCACTGAAGAGGTGCAGAGTGTGTGAAATAACATGCTCAGTAAGATCCCACACAAGTTTTCCATATCCAATTTCAATATTATAAATTATGTATTTTAATTTTAATAAAAAACGTGCCACAATATGAAGTGAGTCATTTTTATAGAAAACATGGTTAACAATTCCACTTTTCCATAGTTCTAATAAAACGTGTATATAAATTTCAATGAAACTTTTCCCCATCATTTTCGATGATCATAAACATGCATATCAAGGTTTACTCAGAAATCCAAGAAATAAAAAATATCACATGTGTCACAACACCAATGAATACTATAGGTCTTGGCTACAGACTACCTATACCAAAATAATCAACTACCACAAAATTATCTTAAAACAAAGGTCTTAGGATGTAATAAAATACCACATCAGTAACCCCTACCCCCAAATGAAAATATTGGTCCTCTAGAACAAAAATCCTATGAAATAGATGAAATCCCTATTACAAACCTCATTGATAATCATTAACAATTGATTAAGGCCTCAAGCCAATCCTTACTCCAAACTACCCAAGGAAACCCATGTCCTCATTCACATAAATAAATTTCCATACCATTTCACATGCCATGTACTGCCTTAAAAATCCCACTTTTTATTGAATTTATCAAAAAGTAGGGAAAACCCGATTTCTATAGAAAATTATTTTCATCAAACACAAAACAATAAGGGTAATTTAAATATAATAAAAATTTAATAATGAAAAAAACAATAATGTTCATCAACACATGCTTTGGACGAAACCATATACCTTAATACCTGGGACTTATATTACCATAATAGAATCCACCAAAAACTCAATCCAATGATGATAAAGAAGTCCCTTGAATAAAACCATGAAATATTAATATTTATTAAAATATAAATATAAGAGTTTGGAACAATTGAGTAAAACCATACAACTCAAATAAAAATGTTTGACACACCACGTCCAAAAAAGGAAAAGAACATCTGAATGATACATCACTATGGATATATAAGAAAACAAGAAGAACCATCCAACATATAAAAATAGATTTGGTACCATAAACTGAGGGTTCTATCATGATCATTCATGATGAAGAACCAGATTGCACACTTACTCAGAGAGATGAACCATAATCACAATAATGATCCAAAGAATATTAGATCGGTCTAGAAGGAGATGATCCTGTATAAATCTCCTAGTAAGATCCTCTATTCGATAGAGAAGGAGTATTCAAATAAAGGAATAAGAAAAACTGCTAAATGCATGATTGGAACATGGACGTTTGTCGGGATACAACATGTAAGCCCTGGTCATGTCATGAAGCCCTTGCTGGAAAATAATGCCAAAAAAACCCCTCATATCTTAATAAAAATCATTCATTTAAAACCTATATACTTGTACCCACAATTCACAATGTGTACTAATTAATTGTGTGATCTCCCCTACCACAATTTGTACACAACAGCTTGTAAATGATGTGTACCTTATGTACATGACATGTACCTGGTCTATATCCTTCAGAAAATCCAAAAAAAAACACCTCTAAAGACATTGAACAAAAATTAATATTAGATAACTGAAAAAACATACACAATTAATAAAAAAATGATGTTATAATATTAAACCTCAGTGACTATATTATTAGGATAAGTTGACTCCTAAGAAGATGTTATACGATATATATAAAAGAATAGGAATAAAGAAAATAAATTATTAAAATCAATTATTTTCTAGAAAAATTATTATTCATAATTAATTAATTTACTTTATTTTCAATAAGTTTACATGTTATAATATATAATAATAAATTCATTGAATAAAAACATTTATTATGTATTTATTTCCATTATAATTTCTCTATAATTCCTTCCATGGATATAAATATTATATGTAGATCCATGTCCATAACCACCATATATAGTCATTCGTTGGTTTTCCATGAGTACAAAGTAACAGTAGTTATAGAACTGACATTATAAAGAACCCATGTATGAACGTAGTTTTCATGGTCTTTAGAAATTACCATGGTTAGGGGGGGATATTTTATGTTTTTTAACAAAAGTAAATAGATCAATTTAATTTTTTTAATGCAAAAATTTAATTCATATGATTTATATTCCCACTCTTTGCATTTAAATAAACATATAGGGATAAAAAGAGAGACAAATTTTACCATCTCTACTGAAAATCGACGAAAATTTCGCATAAATAATTTTAATTTTTTACAAATATAAACGGTGAATATGAGACACATGAAATTTTAATTTCTCAAAGTTTTCCTTATTGAATTCAATTTATTTTTCATATATAAAATTACAAAAAAAATATATTAAAAAATGCTAACATTTTTTTGTGTGAAAATTTCAAAATCATTTCATAAAAACATTTCTCATTTATAGGATTAAATGAGAAACTATAATTATCCTTGAGGTTTTATGATTGATCAAAACAATATCTGAAATATTGATTTTATATTAAATAATGGAGTATGGTTTTTACATATTGTATAACATTAATTGTCACTTTTCCACAATCACCCATTATATTTATTCATTAGAATTTGTTTTTTCACAAAATTATAAACAATACATTAATATATTATATAAGAGATTAATAATGAATAAAATTATTTTTTACTACTTTTGGATCTTTCTATTTGTCATATTTAAATAAATTATTATCAAATGAGCTAAAAATGATGTCATTTCAATGAAATTATTATAGATATACAATGGTTAGTTAAGTATTTTATAGGAAAACATAATTTCAATTCCATTATAATGTGGTTTCATTGGTTTAATGTGGAGTTTTAAATATTAAAAATTTTAATTATATTTTAAAAATTATTTTTAAAAGACTAATAATATGAAAATGTTGTTTATTTTTCATAGGAAATTATAAAAATATTCCATTCCTAATTTATGTTCTACATGCATGAATAACATGATAATTTTTTGATCAAATAGATTTCAATGATTATGAATTTTTAATAAAAAAATAACATAACTATAATCACTAAATTATGATTTAAAAAATAAAAAATGGATTAATTTAAATTTTTTTTCTTGAAACCTCAATAAAACTAAAAAATAGTTCTCTTCTTATCTATATGAATAATAACTTTATAATTCTAATAAAATATATTTAATGAATTTTCATATGTTATTTTTGTATTATATTATTATATAATGTATAAACTTAATAATAAATCTACAAAAAAAATTAACTAATTTTTTCTGTTAACATATCACAAAACACATTCACTATTAATTGATGATAATCCCTTTCCCCCTTTTAATTGGAAAATTCCATGATATGACTACCAAAAAATAATAATCATATACGTTTGGTCTTGTCCTAAATAACATTTTAATATAAATGTATATCCAACACAAAATAATAGGATAAAATAATATAATAAATTACCTTTTATAATAATACATGCATGGAAGTAATGTGTTTTATGATATTTAAATAGAATGAAACTAAAAAGGAAATAAATTTGAAGATGGAAAAAAATCCTATTAATACCAACCTTTAAAATTGGACAACACCTCCCCTTTATGAGCCCCCTTGAATGTAGTCCAACTATTTCCATCTCAACTATGATATATAATTAGCTAGTATAGAAAAAATCCGCCAACTTCAATTACCCTTTATCATCCATGGTCTGTGTATGAATCCATTATTTAGAATGTTGGATATGATTTATGTTACTATTTAGTTTAATTTCTTCCATTGCTCTCTTTCTATTTTTTCACATGGAGAATGATTATGTGTATGTGATGTGGTAGTTTGTTAGTCCTTGATGAAAATGTTTTCATTAGGAATGTTACAATGTAATTTCATTTGAGGCTACAATGTGACCACTATAGTAGAAATTGTCATATGACACAAAAAAGACAAATGATCTATTTGGATATATGGGGTCATTTGCCTGTGGTGCAGATTTACAACCATAAAGTATTATCCTCACACAAGGGTCAAAAACATTTACAATTTTTGTATATAAGTATTGTATTATGCATACTGAAATGTAATGCTTCCCATTAGTGAGAAACAAACACACAACGTGTATTGTTTCTCCATAATCCACTAACTAGGTCATTTTTATGTATCTGGTTAGTATTTTGTTTGGAATCACCCTTTTTTAACATCTAATTTTTATCCCCATAACCCATACTAGATTTTGGAAATGTAACATATATTATTTGATAGTTTTTTCTCCTCTATTACTACGACTTATACTTTTGATTCACTTTTCAGTATGTTATATTTTGAAGACTATAATACTGCCTATAACATAGATATGTTTTTGGATCCCCAAATAGGGACCCTTGGATCTAGTTCAAAAAAATATATATCCTAAACATTCAAATCAATACCCAGTGAGATTATCTATAATATGCTTATATATATATTTTTTACATTAATATTGTTTTGATGTGGATGAGAAGACTGAGGAACCCACACTATGCCAAATTTGGTTTGGTTCAATGGTTTATTAGGGGGGGTTTTATTGTTTGAAAAAGCATCCACAATAGATAAGCATTGTTATTCTTAATGAAAAATAACAATGATTCCTTAATCCATTACAAGTTAAAAACAAATTTCCCAAAGGTAAGTGGTTACATGGGGTTTCAGCACAAATTACAAATAGAGAATCAAAATGTTTGAGATGATGGGTGGTTAGGATCATGAAAAATATAGGGAGGGGTCTATTGGATACTTTTGAATTTTCAAATAGACTTAAGAGATGTTCACATGGAATTTTCTAATACTATGAAATTACTATTTAAACTAAAATATTTATTATAGGTGGACTCTCGTTATATACAAAAAGAAAGGGGATCACAATTGTGGAAAGGGGAAAGGGGATCTGAATAGTTAATCCATCTACATTTCTCCAAGGTTCTTCATCCATTTCTGAGTAGTGGATAACTCCTTCTATATTGAGTCCATATAACCAGGTATATTGTTATTTTTTCTATGTTGTGAGGCATTTATTAAACTAAAGAGATTATTAATCCATTATAGGGCATCCTACATTTCTTTCTTATTAAAGGAATCAAAATTCATTTATTTCGTTATATACATGTTTCTTACCAACATGTGGATATGGAATAATTGTTGTAATTGAGGAATCATATGTTTTATATTGAGCATTGAGGAGTCATACTATACATCCTAGTTATGGGAGGAAGCATAATTATCATGGTGAGATCAAACCCTCAAGATGGGACCCCTGATAGATTCCCTAATATAAGGGATATTTGTATTGTTACACTATATAGGGTGTAAATAATGATACCACCATAACCATTAGAGATTCAAGATGTAAATTATGTTTCAATTAGAAATACGTTTTCCCACATGTGCTATGCTCGGTGTGAGAAAAAAGGGATATAATATGGTCATTTTGATTTCATATGGATGTGTGAATTGTGTATAGAGTCCGACCATATTAGTTAATATAGACCTAGGCCCTTAGAGAGGCATCATACATAACCTTGCTATGGACAGAATCAGAGTCATTATAGTTCAATTGATTTATCAATCCAATGAGGGGTGAGATACAATTATCATCCCATGGAAATGATCGGGTCCCGATAATTGAAATATTAGTGACATAATTATTACATTAACATGTATTCTTTTTTGAGGTTATAAATTTGGAAGTAATCCTATATATCTTATTTATTGATGGAATCAGAGTTCTCTTAGTTCAGTTTACCATCTATTACATGATGATATTTCACCATACGAGGGACAAATCATATTATTCTACTAATCATGGCTTACGTAATGAGGTTGAACCTTGATTGATAGTGGACCATAGTCAATATGATATAGTTATTACCACTCTGTAAGACCACGTGGGCTATGCTTTTTGTATGAAATAAGCATAGGAAAATGATCATTATCACCACATATGGATATGAGACTTATATATTGAGACATCTATTTGTAAAATAAATTTAGATCCCAACCCTCAATGAGTTTTCCTAAATATCATGGTTTTTATAAGAATCAATGTCATGGTAGTTAAGTTTATTTGGGATTAAACAATGTTGTTTGACATTGGTATGTGCATAGACACTAAGGGTGGAAGTAGTTACCTTTAATTAGGATGCCCCTATGACATGGCCTTCTTGTCTCCTAACATGTGTTGATTGTCAACCTGATATTCCTTGATTGTCTTCATGACATGTTAGAGGATGTTTTTGTGACATGTCTTAAGGAAGTCATATAATTGTGATCACAAATCTATGGGACAACTCATATATTGGATGGAATATCTGAGGGTTTTTTCAAGATCAAGTCTAACTCCTATAGAGGACATGACTAGACCTAGACTATTGACCATGGAGTCTATCACATGGTATAAAGGGTTTTCTATAATCCATATGACATTCCCTGGTGTCAATGAATGATCTAGCTAGCATTTTTTAGAGGGTGTCGTGACATTCTATATAACATGTCTCGGAGGGTGTCTCATGTCCCCATAGTCATTTTTGGAGGGAGTATGGAGACATGATTATTGTGCTCAGAGGGCATCAAGAGTGCTAATTTACAAAAATAGTGGAATAATGAGGCTCATATGACATATGTCGGTTCCTTTATTTGAGTCATGAGACATAGCTAATGTACATCATGATACTTGAATGGAGAACCCAGTGTAATTTGGGAGACATAGGTAGAATGACCAAGGGGACCACGTGACTTACATTGGTTCTTCTAAAGGACTTCACATGACCCAAATAAAATACCAAAGGATGACTGAAATAGCAGGGAGACCTTTCCTATTGCTATCATGCATCCTTGGTGGATAATGAGAATAATGTGAGGACCATCATGTATGTCCTTCAAGTATGTCTCCCAACAATAGTAATTTATTAGATTTTAATTAGAGAATTAAATATATTGGTTAAATTTTAGTTTATCTTAAGTCTTGTGAATTCTATAAGTTGTTCAGGATGTTCCTCGTGTGTCCAAACATAATTTCATTTCATGATCCATGATTGATCCCATGAAGTGATTTAAGAATGGTGTATGATTTCTCATGTTTTTAGTATATAATACCTAAGGATATATTTTTCTAGTTGCAAGATCAGACAATTCAATAAATATCCTCTAGATCTGATGCATTTGAATTCAATAATGAAAAATACTCTTCTAGAGAATTGTGGTCATGTTAGCGTGCTATTATTATTGTTCATTTTTTATCTCGTAGTGTGGTATTTACATACATTTCTACCCAGAATGGTCACTGAATTTATTTTAATGCAACATTCAATTCTTTGATGTTTTTAGTGAAGAGATCCTCATCAGATACCTTTGGGAGTCTCTAACGTGGATTACTCTAAGAGATTCTCCTGATTTTTAGCTACCACGACATCACCCAATCAATTCATCCTTTATTAGATCATTAACTATTTATGGGGACATTTTTGAGTAATGTGAAAATGTCAATAGACATTCCTGTTGTTGGGTTGAATTGTACAATGTCCTTCACGATACCAGGGTGCCAATCGAGAGGCCTTACCATGATTTCATGTGACTTTTCTAGGTAATTTTATGAGAAAATAATGCTTCTCAAGGGGCCTTCACGTGACCATGCTAAATTATCAAGGGGTCGTGAGAGACACTTTTCTAAACAACTTTTACATATCGCAAGTATTTTATGACCATGATAGGATTCTTCCACCTTCCCTATTTTATTTCCATTGTCTTCTTTAAAATGGTAAGAGAGTTTTTCAGGTTTCATAGGGGTTTTCAAGGACATCACATTACTACTTGGTGATGAATCATGTGACCAAAAAAGGACATGTGGTGATGTGATATCATTTAATAGACAATTCCATTTTTTTTATAAATGAGACAAAGGGGATGTGCAAGATCATGTTGACATAACTAACACCCTTCTTGTTTTAGGGGTTACATGTCAATGGTATTTCCCAAGGTGAGGAGGAAAAGTAATCGAGGTCTGGCATAATTAATGTTATTTGAACGGGTTTGTATCATTTCTTTTACTACCGCATGAGGATCAGACCTCCTTATTCTCAATTTCCATCAATGTTTCATACAATGGATACATGATCTCATGAATTTACTTGGATTTTCTGGACATAATCGTCCTCAACATTAGTGATCTACAATGTACGATTTATGACTACACGAGGCCTACACCTTTTAGATATTTTCCTCCTATTTTATAAGGATTTTTAGATGATTTATTGGGTATCTTCCAGATGACAATTCACATGTATATAGTGTGTTATTTTTAGAATCTTATTCAAGAATATTGATTGAAAAGAGAAACATCATGAGAGAATAAGGTCTTCATCAAATTAACTTTTGTGGGAACTTCCACAAAATATTCATTGTTTATTGTATCTTCATGTGACCTCATGATGGTAACGTTATTGTATATCCCTTGTAGCTTCCCATGATCCATGGGACTCAGCTACATTCTAAACTTATTCATTTTAAAGGAGAATGTTACACATTTCTAATTAGTTCTTTTTTAATTTTATGATGCCCTTTTGGAAGGAATCTATAGATTCCCCCCAACAAGAGTGATGTCCATGGAGACAAAGGCTCGGTTCGATGGAATGTAAATGCCCACATTATTCAATAGATTTGTCATGTGTTTTTGTCCTCAGTATTGTTTGGTCTTCTTGGACAGCTATTCTATTCCATGGAATTCAATATATATAGGAGAGAATCGATTGGCCTCATTCACTAGGAACTCAATATTCAGTTTTCTCTCACCTGGCCTCTATCATGTTCCTTTATTGTTAGAATGATCTATAAGACCTAATCATGAGACCGCATCATCATCCCGTTTCACAAGAACCCATCCACATGACTATTTTTCTTAGGAATCCACTAAGTCCCCAAGAACTATACCTCATTAATTTATTAAACATTTGACATCATTATTATTTAATTTCATGAGGTTTTCATATAATCTATGGGATTTGATTACATGATATTTTGCCTATATTCTACCATGTGTGTCCATGTCCAAGTCAAGTGATCATGATTCCTCTTAGGGGTCATGCGATTGATCAATTCCCTTAAATTTTATGTGAACCTTGATACTTTTATAAGTCAGAGGATTTTATAGACCTCTATGAAATTTTTGAATTCCGATTATGATTCATGTGATGTTCATTGCGTTGCTTGTTTATTTCTTATTTCTTTTTATAAGAATTTATTTTTTCTGTCTAACATATGCCACATACAACTATTCATATGGATTCAATTTTCCATCCCACTATATATAGCTAAGATAATATCCATGATCACTAGAAATTTAAATACTACCCCATTGATATCACATGTGTTTTGATAGGGAGGCTATGAACTGGAACCTCTCATCTAAGATCTAAGATTATCCATTATCACATTGACATCCTCTATATTGGATCTACATGCAGTACGATGTTATTATTCTCTTATCAAACTTAATTCTTCCATATCATTGGGTATTATCTTCCCTTGAATATGTTTAGACATCAATATTTGAGTACAGATGGCTATATTCACCTCGATCCAAAGGGTTGACTTATTTGTTTGAAAACACTCCCTTGGGTCTAGATGGATTGATTTCACAAAAGAATCCAGTTATCGATGATACATGAGTATATATACCACTAATATAAGAAATACAAGAATTATATAGATTATTTAAGGGGATATACCTCCTGAAGACAACTTTTATAATCAATGGGCATGACACTTCTCTTTGGGAAAAGCTGCAAAGTGTTTAATGATAATTTTTACAGGGCTCATCTTTATGAATCCATGTGGGTCTTTGAACATATTATATATTCCTAGAATCATATTAATCAGTATATGATCATACAATAGTGACTTAGAACCAACATATTCAACCAATTCCATGGTAAAATGGTAATAATCCTAGGGGAATCTACAAACAGGGTTGGATTCCCCCTCTCAGAGAGACGTATGAGGAGTTTCTCCCTACAAAATATGATTGGGAAGATCCATTGAATATTCAAGTGTTGTTTAGTTATATTATCATATTCATGAAGGGGAATATTATAATGTTTCTAATGATGTGTTCACACATCTCCTTGATGGATTTGATCAATGTTTTTATTTATCGCAGCAAGAAGATGCCAAATGCAATATGTCCCCATTGGTTCCCTTAACAGAAGTTCTGTGATAGTTCTATATTGTGTTAGGTCATAATGGAAGACGAGGACTATACATCAGGGGAATGTTGAGTGAATTTTATTATATATAATATCCTTAGGATTTCAGAATTTATTTCCATGTTTTTTATTTGATTTATTTTCCCAGCATTGGATACTTAATCTGGGATCTGCCTAAACACGTTAGTGATGGCCGCAGAACCCGAAAAAGGTCAAAATATCAACTGGGATGTCCCTATCCATTCATTAAATTACCAACTTCAATCCCACAATCAACATGTTAGTATCCCCTAAAGGATCAGTGTCCCTAATCGACATCTATTTGGATGGATAAGGGAGAATTTCTATACTTTTGAATAATATAATTCCACAATGATCTCAAATGAATTATCTCATCCCATATTTCTATAAATATCTATGGTTGGATCTTGGTATGTATGATTCTATGAGGATATAGACACATTACACGGACTCGTAGCTTTAATTTCAATACTAATCGTGCACTTACAAGGCCAATCACTTCTAATGGGAGAGACTGCATCATTGAAATATCTTATATGACCTCTTTTAGGGATGGGGCTCTTGTATCTGGGATGGATGAGATTGATTTTATGATTTATACATGCCTTATTGTTTCCATCATCAGTTTGGATGAATCCAACTGGTCTGTCTTCTTCCTTTGATCATAGTATAAGGAGATTGACACCCTAGGATCATCCTCTTGTTCATCATGATATTGTAAGAGGAAGATAATGATTCTAAAATCAGTATTCAAAGTACCCTAACTTCTGGATTTATTACCAAATAATATTCCAAGTATTTTGTAGAATATAATCTATGTGGAAGATAATGACGACTGGTCCATCATGTAGACATGTGGCCTAATTCCCCAACCCCTCTATCTATGGAAACCATGGAATTTGTTGATTACTTTGGAATGACATTGAGGAAGTGGCATCATCTTTATGATGATAAAATATATAGTAGGATTGACTCTTTTGAGTAAATTAGAACTCAAATATTTCAATGGATGATACACATGTCGAGAGAATAGAATAAGAGGATTCTTCTCCTACTTCCTCACTAGTTCCACTAGTTATTCCTCCTCATGTCATACCTACCCCATCTATCTCATAGGATCAAATAAAATGACATATTGTCTTGAAAAAAATTCATTCCATGATTAGTGAGAATCCTTTGTAAATATTCATTTACCAGGGGGTATTCCTTCCTCATCTATTTCATTACATGAGGGTGGATTCATTTGATTTATATCCCTTATATGAAATCATGAAGAATATTTTTCTGAACTAGTAGGTTTTGGAATCCAATTACTGGGACATGAATGATTTTGAAAATGAGTTTCCTCTTAAATTGTAGACATATGAGACATTAGAGAAAACTGATATGGGATTCTAGTTGATATCTAAACTATAAGAGAAATTGAAACATTTAAATGAAAATATATAGATAAAACGAGATAATAGATTTACTAAAGTTCTACAATTAAATTTCATCTTCCTCATTGGAAACTGATCAATGGATAGTGGAGGATATGAACAAATTAGTGGATACTCTAAATCCTACGGACGAAGTAGATGATGCAAGGTAAGCGACACAATAAAATTAAATCGATACTTTTCACTATAAAATGTTTGACCTCGCTAGATCTACCATCAATTTTTTTTTGTAGTTCGATCGTTGATATGCACCCCATTTTTAATGAGATTAAAGAAAAGTCCCTAAATTATATGAACTCCACCTATCATCTATATTCAATTAATGGATCTTCTACAATTTTTCATCTTGTCATCTAGTTTGGTTTCATTTATGGTTTTCATGTCATTTCATTGACCCTGTATTATATAGATCATCAACCCAAACCATCCTTTTCATAATATCAAAAAAACAATTCTATATCTCAAATATTTAAATAATAATAGATTATTTGTTAGATTTGATCTTGAATTAACACCAACATGATATTCCCTAAAATCATATTTTTTTGTTATCTTGAGATCACCTGATTCGAATAATGATAAATTGATTGAATATATGTCCCAGATAGAGAGAACTATTCTTTTACAAAATCTGATAGGCTTAGTGAGAATAGCATGTGTTTTTAAGGCCATATAATGTTCATTGAATGCTTTTCTATTTCTACAGATTAAACATTAATAGTGATGTTTCTTAGGTTCTTTTACATTAATCTTTTATATTATTATCGTTTAGGTAAATTTAGATAATACATTATAGTAATGTAGTTTTGGTTTTTTCTTATATCATTATTTGTTTGGAATTTAGGTTACATTAACATGGGCCTCCTATTGTTATAGTTTAGGGACTTTTATCTATAACTTATATATTGATTTATTTTTGGTACTTTTATCTCGTAATTTTCTATTGTTGTAGTTTATATTATTTGTGTTGAGACTGTAATATATATATACTTTAGTGTCTTTTATCTTGGGCTTTCTATAGATATTATTTATGGTATTTTATCTCATATATGTTTGATGATCACAGAATACGGTGAATACATGCCAAGACTACCCCAAAACACATTGAGGTTCTCAGTATCTCCATTCTGTTTCTATGACTAACATGGATATGGAAGATATTTTTGTAGTGAGAAACATTTGGGTGATGACCATAAGGGCATATTAAAGATCCATAGGCATAAATTCATAGTCAATAATATGGTATTTTGAAGATGAGAATCTTTTCCATAGGATATGGAACATTTATAGAGTTAATTCTAATAGAGCATTCAATATGAGATATTATATAGCTTAAAAGGTAGTTGAAATATAGTTAATTTAATTAACAAATAAAAAGTTTTAGACAATAAGTATGGGTTGTGTTAGACATACCATGTATGTACCATAGAACTCTGAGATGCCAGGTTTTTTATTGTTGTTTCCTTGGTTAAAAAAGATTGATATAATTATTGGAGAGGTGGAAATTCCTTTATTTAGTGGGTCAATGACTTTATGCATCAGTTTCAAGGTCATGAGAAATATGTTCACCACTCCATTCGAAAAGACACAAAGGATTTTCAAGAATAAATTTTCATGATGATGAGGCTGTGTATGGGATGAAAGATAAAAAGGGTTTTGGAACCCTTTTGTGGTTCAACTCTAGATTATGAGGCTCAATACCTACAACATGTGGTTTAGAATCATGAGGTGTTGGATATCAAAAGTTCTATAATGTAATATCACATTCCTTAATTGAGAAAGGGTATAAAATATAGTGATTTAACATTAAAGATGTCAAATCGATTTGGATAGTTTGGTGTGGTGAATGTAAATAACGGTTTGTAGTGCTCGGTCTGTAGTGTTATGTGATAGTCATACTGGGGCTAGTTCATCTCCCACTGAGGTGTTGAGTTCCATCATAAATATGTTAGGGATCATAATGATTTGAAAGACCTTTTTCATAGTGTTTCCTTTGGTTGACCAATATAGGTGAATTTGTATGATCCATAAGTATAAATTCATAGTCAAGTAATGGGTACTATTATTTTGGGTATTATGATGTTTGGTACCTATAAACTCATAGTCATGAAAAGGGTGCTGGATCAACTAGTTATTCCTCACTACGTCATCTGATTATTCTTCTCATACTCTATCTCTAAAACCTAGCCTTGGCCTTATAATAGTTTAACTATATTGACTATTATTACAGTTATTTCTATCATATTTTATTGAATCTTGTAGACCCTCTATTCTATTACCTCCTAGAATATATTATCTTCTTATATATAGAGTTACTTTTGTTTGAGATATTTTCCCTTACACAATTTTATTCCGATTTAGGATAACTCGAGGGTCAATACTAGACAAGTGTTTTACCAAAATCTTATGGTGTTTGGTTTAGAACATTTTACAAAGTCTTAATCTTTTATAAATCTTTATCCATTGATATGTATGTGAATAATTCTTGATATTTCTCTTAAATTAAATAATAAAGACAAATTAATTATTTGACCAAGTTTGTGATGATATAATATCAGATATAATTGGTTGGAGGTTATAAACCTCAAATCAAGCCAAATATTAGGTGTTTCAACTTATTATTATATTTTGTAAGCAACCCCAATGTGTGTGATCTTTTCATTATCTACTAGGATATAATTATAAATTAAATGAGCAGTTAAAGATTGACAAGACTCACTTTCCATGAAATAATTTTTTAAAAGTAATTCAATTGTAGGTTTAAATAAAAATATAGAATGAGATTGATATTATCTTGGGGTTTTCCTTATTTATTGATTATTTATGTTTGGTATGGAAACTATCATGGTAACTAGAATTTAATATTAATTTTGATGTTGTTCATTATGGCATTGAACCAAATTACTATTAAGGTACATCACATATTACATAATGGTATTGAATTAATTTGTGGATTACATAATGGAACCTATAACCAATATTTATGATAATTTATGATATTTCACTAATTAGGTGATCAAGGAATGGACCATGAGAGCTAGTTGTATAGTTAATATGGTTTGTCAACGACTTACTATAAAGATATGAACCGACATCATTATGGTATGGGGGCATCTAGGGTATTGAGGTATGGATTTTATGACCACTATGAATGATTTTATTGGATATGGAACCAGGGAGGAGGATAAAGGTAGGGAACCTATAGCATCTATTGACATTCACATCCACATATATAGGTCTCCCTAGTTATCAACATGTGACCTAGACCATCTTTATATATTACTCTATTCCCATGTGGTGTATACAAATATGGTTATTACGTAATATTGAATCTTCATATATATATATATATATTGAATCCCTTATGATATAGCATTTTTAAATAGTTTACGAGTTATACCAATATAGGGTACATTTTAAATGCAGACAATGTATTTCTCATAAACACTGTTAGTGGTGGCCAACAGATTATATATTATAACACAGCTAGGCCACCGATTGTTACTGAATATACTTCATGAATTATTTTAAGTATATAGTATAATTCTCATTCTCTGATGCATGGTTATTTATATAATGGGACTAGGGGAGTACATGATTGAGCTATGAATTGTGATGCAACATAGATATAATATTTTTAGTATTTGTATTTTTTGAAACATATATACATATGTGTGACTAATACAATGTTTTCAAGTTATTATGTGTTGCCCCATGAAAAACTATGCTTTCATTATATAGTGCCACTTTCTTCTGTATACATAATTACTGTGTGGATGATTTATTTAATCTTTTTTATGTCTTTGTTGATATCATGCTTCCTCTAATTATAAATTTATTTACAAAATACATTACTTTGATTATGATGGAATAATATTCCCATTCTACCACCATGGCCAGTTCCTAATTGTTAGAAGCCTCTATCAAATAATGATACATTTTTGAGATCATCATACCTACCAGATCAGAAATGTTTTAGGGTATTCTGGGTCTTGATGTTACATATATTCACCATGAGAGTGTGTAGGAATATCTAGATCGTGTTCCATATTTTTACAATCTATTCCTCTAAATGATGCTTTTGAGATCCTATGATGATGAGATTAATGAGAGTTATCTCATTATGTTACTATTTTTATAACCCCCTTTCCTTTTCATATCATAATGGTTATTTAAATCCTCAAGGAAGATAATTTATTGAGAGTTATCTTATTTAAAATAATAGATCTCTCTATCATGTTGATTTTATTATTCCATTGATTAGGGTCTATATATTATCTCTAGAGTAATATCATTGTTTTTTGAGAGTTATAATTTAGAATCATGAGATGTTCATAAGGAGAAATATAGTTCAAGGCATGAGTGTTCAGTTCATGGCTCAAATAAAATTTATAGATAGAAATAGAAATTTTTTATGATGTGATTTAGGACATAAACTAGGGGTCAATGGTCTAAAATAATTGTAGATTAGCTTATATGAACTTGTACCTAAAAACCCATGATGTAAACATGATATTCATAACATGAATTAATCAACGATAATTGGATCAAGGAAATATGATATTCATAATGTCTTCAATCATGGTCGTAACATCCCACCCTTATGAAATGGCTTGAGTTAATGATTTTTTTACTTGGCCTTAGGCAACATCCCTAAGATGCCAAAGGCTGGGAAAAAATTCAATGTACATAAATATAATTATCAACCGATTAGATCATTAAGAATTAAACATCCAAAACATAACATACCATAATGATAACAAATATATGATGGTAACAAATAAATTAATAAAAAAATGTATAATAGTTCAATCCAACTATATTTGACCAATGAGAAGAAACACAAATCAACATTAAGTAGATAGAGAAACCAAATACCAAAAAGAGATTAAGGGTCTCCAAAGACACTAACACATCAACTTCCAATAAGCTTCAATAACCAAATCATCTACCAACACCGAGGTATCATAAGATATAGCTAATGAAATGTTATACAATCCCTTTAACCATGTCTTGATAAAAATAGCTACAAAACCACCAATGTACCAATTGAGGGGTCAGAAATGATGCCAAGTAGGAATTAACCAAACAAATTCCACACTAATTCAACTATGATACAAAATGTTAGCAAGTTTCAATAAAACTATTTCAATAAATCAATTCAAAAAAATTAATGAAAAATTCAAACCATTTCTACGTAATTTTTTTTTAAAGCAACCCAATTTTACATTCCAAATCAATGTTCAATGAAATAAAAAACTGATAATTCTAACCATTATAAGAATTTATTTGGATTTACCATTTCATTCCAATCATCCTCCCTAAAAACATACTCAACAATGTTAGTTTAGTGTTTCCATTGATATTGGAACTTCACATCCATAACCTATCTGATTGATGGGGTTACTTCATAACCATAATCCATACAATTCAACTCATAATTAACCATTTAATCCAAAAAACATTCCACATAGTCTTGTTAAACAACATAAATAAAACAACTCAGTTATTTAAAATAATTTTTCATACATCAAGACAAATCAGCCATTTTAAATTCATCATTTTGTAATCATATTATCTATTTCACATTGTAATAAAATAACATATTATAACAATTTCTTAAATGATTACCAAATAATGATTACATAGTGAATTAGAAATTAATATCACAATCATTTTCAATAAAAATAATTAATCTAAATCAATCATTCTAGTTTTATTAATAAGAGTTATGATGGATGCCACCTACCTCTGAAATCATAGTGTAAACAAATAATAAAATCAATTCTACAACTAAATGGGGTTGAATCATTAATAAACCTCAATATATCTCATTACCTAACATCTTCACATCCATATTATATAATTATTGTCATCAAATATCATATATATATCCATAATGGAGTAGTTCAATGAATCCATGATAAGGAAGAGATGTAGATCTAAGAAACCCCTATATGAATGTAGACTAACCAAGGGAATTCATCTTCAATTCCCCAATATTTCCCAAAAGATCTCTCCTAGGTAAAAGGGGAGTGTATCCATTACCATTGGGAGGAATGAAATCAATGTTAGTTTCAAAATAGGCAAAATGGGTTTATTTTGGGTAAAGCTGAGTAAGATCCTCTTTTTAAGGATCTTACATTTAATCATTCGTGGTAAGTCGAATAGTTAGGTAAATTGTGCTCAAACAATGTTGTATTAGTGTGTTGACCTATGCCTCAATAAGAACCTAACATTGTTTTCCCAAACCGTTAAACGAACCATGTGACAACCCTGTATATTCCCATTACCACACTTTTCAGGATTACTAATATGGTGGTCACTTGGATTTCACATACCATGCACATAATCATGTGTCTATATAGAGGCTTCAATATCAGTATGCACTGTTTCCTATGGGAGATACATAGTTTTTAATTACATTGATCAAATCATGAAACTTTACAACCCATAGATATATTCCAAAAAATTCTCCAAACTCTCTTAAAATTCTTAAAAACATATTACAAACATCAAACATATAAATAAATGGTTACATAAAAATTATGGTAATTCATTATCCCCATTATTGGACTTTATATCCACAAAATTTGAGAATTACTACTCTCCTGAAATATCGGAGACCATTTCTGAACCATTTCTTTCTCTCGATCACTTGATTCTTCCTGATTCCACTAATGTTTACACATAACATAAAGTAGACCAATTTTTTTAGTGAAATAATTTCTATTTCCTTTCCATTATCTGTACCAGCATATGAAAAAATGAATCATTCAAATGAAATTCAATATGATCCCATATAATCGTATTTTTAGGATTAGGGAGAAATTTTTTCAATTTAGAAACATGAAACACATTATGAAATGAACTAATTCGTTGTGGGAATGACAACTGATATTTCACCTCACAAACTCATTCATGTATCACAAAAGGGGATATGTATTAAGGAGATAATATTCCATGATTCTAAAAAATATAATAAAAAATCCTTGGAGATATTCTCAAGAATACATGATCACTCATCTCTAATGAAAATGTGAATCAATTATAATCCAAAAACATTTTCAGAAGACTCTGACCTATCCCCAATCTCATATTGATCAACTAAATCTTCTCCATAGACTCTTTCATAGGGCTCGTCCCAACCAACATTGTGTCACCTATTTCAAACAATTGTTGTAGATAATGACTATGACCCCTATAAAATGATTGAAAAGGATCCATATGTATTGATTCCTAATAACTATTGTTATATGATAACTCAAATAATGGAATGTTCTCCTCCCATGAGCAACCAAAATATATTAGACAAACCGATAATATATATTCAATCATTTGTATCACCCTCTTGTATTTTCAATACATATGAGTTTGAAATGATGTACTCATTGAAAAATATGCCCCATGGGAAATCTATATGGATTTCTGAAAATGATACTTAATGATCAGATCTCAGTCAGATACTATCAAAACTTGTATGCCATAATTTTTTACCAATTCTTGAATATAATTATAATACATGACCTACAATATATCAGATCAAATAATATGACTCAAATGGGTAGAAATTATGATTGGATCCACTATCACCTATATTGGATCATGTTTCTGAACTATTCATAGGAGATCTATTATGAATTCTATAGCTATCTTCTCCCATTTCCCAATATGGATTGATAAATAATTCAAAAAACCTTCTGTCTACTGATTACCATCCTTAACCTACTAACAAGTTATGAATGTTTAAAAAAAAACTCAACTACCCTTATTTTCATGAAAAACCAAAAAAATGTGCTTTCAATACCTAATACATATTCTCTATTCTAGGATGAACAACCCATCTAAAATGGTGGTAAATATGAAGCAGTATTTTATGAAAATAAAAGGGTACAACAATATGATACTGATACTATAAAACTAAACTCCTACCTATCTTCCATTTATAAATGGTCTCCACACGATGGTTTTTTTCCTCATCACAACACATTTTTAATCGAATGTATTTCAATATTTGACCATGTTTACCAAATCAACAAAAATTATAACTAGAATGAAAACTGCAAACATAACCTCAGTTGTCATATTCATCACATATGTATTCTATGAATGACATCAAATGAAAATAATTTGAAGACTTTTTTTTTCAACATACCATATGAATATATGCATAATTTATCTTCCATTGAATTTCCATTACACGATGTATACATCAACTGAATGTGAAACATTTTTTAATAGTACATAAATCTTCATTATCTCAGGTTTAATTCCCTTTGTTATAAAATATTT
Source organism: Viscum album (assembly GCA_963277665.1). Classification (NCBI taxonomy): domain Eukaryota; kingdom Viridiplantae; phylum Streptophyta; class Magnoliopsida; order Santalales; family Viscaceae; genus Viscum; species Viscum album. Next base: position 967,546,881 of record OY728129.1, read on the forward strand.
CTCAATATATTATAATCAATAAATACCCTAAAGTTTTTCACCAATGTTGTAATGATTTTATGTCTAGAAATCATAGTCTTTGATAGCTGTGTTGAGTAGTTATTCTCAGAAATCATAATGATTGTGACCCGTAATAAATAAAATTATCTCCTTACATGATAATTGATCCCAAACTGGATCCCAACAAATCATAACAGTTTATATAAACATTCCTTTATTGAAAAAATATAATGATCAGTGCTTATGTACGGGGAACATATTGCTCTAAAAAATACTTATGACATTCCTTAATCAATTGGAATGGAACATTTTTTCTTTATCAACACTTTCATAGGTGAATCTAGTCATAATAAATCCTAATCAATGAATCAATAATATAATTATATAATAAATAAATTACATATCTCAAGGAAATTATTTTATGGGTTTCAATATATAATGACCTCTATATTTTTTGGATGCATAGAAACACCACTATCAGGTATTTCATTCCATTTACTATCTCTAGATGTTACTGATGATCAGAATTGATCCTTCAATTAACCAATATTCCATCCCAAAAAAACACCACAAAAGAATCTAGATATCTTTGATATATCTGATTAATCAGTTCTATATTATAGTTATTGAATTCGTAAGGCCAAATGGCATTACCAAAAATTTTATTTCCATATTCAATCATAATTTGTCTGAAATATCAACTTTTTTAACCTGCAATTGGTGATATACTAATCAAATATAACAGTTTTAGAGTCACTAGTGTCTCGTCAATTTATCAACAAATGACTAAATATAAGTATGTGGGTGACAATTAGTTACTATGAACTAGTTATGCTTTTGATAATTGGCACAAATATGAAGAGTTCCCTCATACGTTTTCAATAACAAGACCAATTTTTCCGAAAAAAATACATGCTAGGATTAATGATAACATTCTTTCCTAGCTATTTCATTATCAGTTTCAATTAAGTTATGTATATTAGTCACATATATTAAAAGGGAAGTGAGATATGACTACTTCCTAGGGGTAGATAAATTTTAAACCCCACTTATGTTGTATGGGGGAAGCATGATAAATACTTGGAAAAAAAATCTAGAAACTGATCAACTATTATTGGAAAACTATTATTCTTGTTATCTTAAATTGATTCCAAAATCATGGATTTCAATTGGTAGGATATCACTCCAAAAAATGGGCTCAACAATCCTATTTCACATTCCTTTACATTCTAAACTCCACTAGATAGATGCATGATTCCATCGTCAATCATAAAACTCAACATTCATGTATTAAAATTGATGTGATACTTGAACATTGTCAATAAACCCATATGTTTTTTATGTCACAAACATCCATCTCATGTATAATAAAATCTCATGTCAACTAAAATAAATTAAAAATTATGGACCATGTTCTATACATAACAACTCAACATTATCATTGATCAAAAGAAGTTTGATGTTCAAAAATAGAAGGTATCATATGAACATTTAAACCTAGAAAACCAATATAGTGAGAATAAATAAATGAATGTGACTAAACCACATCATACAAATATATCACAAGGGTATATTTGAAAATAATCATACCTATAATGATCGATGGTCAGATTGATCATCAACAATTATTTTCTTATCTCCATATGACTACTTAATTGATTTAAATTGATTAATATTTCTATGTTGAGATTTTACTCAAGGAGGGGGCATGGAATTCCTAGAATCACCGTGGGTAGATCGGTTTTCGGAACAAGATGTGTTCCTATACCATCATCCCATGGAGGAATATGACATTTGTGACAAATGAGAAGAGTCCTAACCAATAAAATTGGAAGCACTATGAGTACAATGCTAATGATTCCCCTTTTGATTGAAATTGTGTCATGCTCAAGGAGGATTCATACAATTATTCTACAGGGTGTCTAATGAAACATATTGGAAACATCTGATTTTGACCTTAGGTTTTAGAGGATGATTTTCTGATCTATTCATCCTATTCTGAGCCATTACAATGCCCTAGAAAATTTTCACCCACTTCCTAATGTTCCCCATAGTATAGTTCCCTATCTTTTTCATAGGTATCAACATACTCCCTCCCCAAATATCTCTTGAGATTTTCCATTCCTCAACTGTCACTCTACTGACCATCTGCCTATAATATTTTATTTAAAGCACAAAAATCTCCAAGAAAATATCCTTCCTCAGAACCTGTTCAAAAATTTGTGCCTTCAAGGATGCACTAGTCGTAAATTCAGGTGAAAAGCGGACTAAATTCATAAATTTATCTACATACACTATCAAACATATATTCTCCAGCATCTTAATAAATGGTCTAGTGTTTTCTCAATACTGAACATATGAGGATAGAATGTTTTCTGAACAATTAATAAAAATTCTCTAATTCCATAACTTGGTCTAATTTATACTAAATTTCTAAATTATACCACTATAATGAAATATATTATAGTATATTGATTGAAAACATAACCTTCATCAAAAATAGTGTTTTAACGAAAGAAAATATGTGATTTATTATATTCAATAACACATTTTCCTTCTATTATTCTGAATCACCCAGAATAATTGGTTTATTCTCGTTCTGGAACAAAACTGAATGATCCACATTCATTAGTTCATCCTTTTGGTTCCCAATATCCATAAAATAAACATTATTCAGTTTTAATTGAATTATAAATTTGTTCACCTATGGATAAAGTGAAACAATACTCATAGTATCCATTTTTAGTTGTTTTCTACAATTCCTATTTGGCTGAAATTCTATTAACACATCAAACAACACTTCTCTTACTGTATAGATACTGATGCCTTGTCAATTTCAAATTATACCACATCATATCTTATAATATTTTCTTTCAAAAGTTCAACATTTATCCAAAATAAACCATATTAAACAAATCATACTAAGATTTTGAAAATAAAACCATTTTCAAAATACCATTACCATGACCATATCCAATTTTTACATTTGAAAACAATTTCTGAATACTTTGGAAAAGTCAACATGTTTTTCAAAACACATAAATAATTAATCAAAAACAAATATGAACACCAATTGGGAATTAATTTCTAAAATTCATGACATTCTATTCTCATTGGATAAACCCATGATTAGGATATTACTCCTCCTAAAACATCCAATTTTTACCATTTCTTGAACTATCTCTAAAGAGGGTTTCTATCAAGAATTGACAAATAATTTCAAAATAAAATTCTGTTAAAAAAATTGACATCAACAATTGTTGTTATTTAAATTATAGATGAGATTTAAGACACCAACCAAAGAAATTATCGAAATAATTAAGAGCATTATATATTCTTCAGAAAACTAGATAAATCTCAAAAGACCCTACTTAGATCTCATTTACTAGCATCAGACAACCCTATATCATCATGATTGAAAAACAAATATCATGGATCTGTCCCCAAAAAACAAGATCTATAATCCATGACATGGATGTGTAATAGATCTATGAAAATCCACCAAGAATAGAGACTTACTCTAGGAATAGGGATTCAACACACCTTAATTCTCTGAAAGATCACATTTGGATTGAAATGGAATGTCTAAACAATATTTTGGGGGAAGAAAAACAATGTTAGGGTCGAAAAAGAGAATACACTAGTAGGTTTTTTTTAATCCAAGTTACATACATTTTTTTTTGAATCTATCATTTAACCTTGAATGATTGGTCGTATAGAGATGAAAATCATGCACTAACTATCTTACATTCCTTTCCTAAAGAATGAATTACCATTTTTGTCAAAATTTATTTGAAAACTCATTCCCAAAATTGGAATAATACATCTTCCCCACTTTTCCTAGATACAAATTAGGTGTTTGCACAGTTTGGCCAAAAGATGCACTTTTCTAGAGGAATGATTATTATTGTAATCATTTTTAGTAGTTGTTTCATGGTTTCTACAAACTGTGATCAAACTGTTAATCTTCATAAAATCTCAAAAACATTTCAATAATATTCAAACCTCTCTCATACATCACCAAAATACATTACATTCTTTAAATACAAAATGAAAGGGTTACTTACTTGAAAATAATTGTTGTAAAATGGGTCATTCATTACATGAATAACCCATTAACTATATAAATATAACTCTTAATATGATCCTATAATGGTAATAGAAACATTTGTTTTATGATAATTCCTATATGTGTGTACCAAATGCAAGAAACTAGAGGTGCTTACAAACGATGTTTTGAATCCTTTTTGATTTGGATTGAACCTTAATTCCCATGTAATGACCGTGATTCCAATAGATTAAGGCCAGTTTTAGAGAAAATACATTGGAAATAGATACTATAAATCTATTTCTGAATGACTAAATAGTTTATTCATCCCAATACAAGTAAAAAAACATTTACCGCATCACCATTTTTTATGTCAGTTATATATAACCGAAGTGAAAAGCCGTAAAAATTGGTTTGTCACGTTAGTTATTTTATAAACGACATGATAAAGGCACGAGAATAGATTTTTAGGTCTTTTATTTTATTATCGATGTCACAAATACTGATATTTGATAATTCATGCCAGTTATATAATAACTGATGATAGGGATCGAACGTTGGTGCTTTATCATATCTGTTATATAATAACAAACATGATAAATCAAATATGGGCGAATTGTCAAGTCAGTTATAAATTAACTGACGCAATAAAAGATTTTCTATGTAATTTATTAAATAACTATTTTGATTCTAATAAAAAAATATTGTCACATCGGTTAATAAATAACCGCTGTGATAAATTTTTTTAATTATTTATCAGTGCACGAAGTTTGTCATTATGTTTTCTTCGATCGGTCAACCTACAACATGTCTCTTTTGAGTGGAAAATCTAGAAAGGATTCTTCGAAGTCATGCCATCCAACTTCTTTTTTCCATCATCATTCACCATATTTAATATCACCTAATATATCACTTCGACTCACAACACTCTAGTATGCCTCGCGTGCCTTGGTTTCATTCTTTATTTTTCATGATTCCCCAAATTTATGTTTTGAGATATTATTTTTCTATAATTTTTTTCGTATTATAATAAGTGTTATATTGTTCTTTTATACCATGATATGTTATTTATGTAAAATAAACCATAGGAGTGATATCATGAATGTTCTATGATTTTTTTCCACCATGTGCATTCTATAATGTGTGTGTGTGTGTAATTTCATTTGTGTGCTACCACGAAATCATTATCTTTCCATTTATTCCCTATTACATTACACCCAAGGATGTTTTCCAATACATTTTTTTCCATCAATAATTATATCATTTTGTAATTCTTAATTTTTGTAATATATTTGAATTAATTTTCATTATATATTTAATATTTTATCATACCTTATATGATAAAACACTTTATTTAGTGTTTTAATATAATCCAACATTCTCTACCATTCTCTTTAAAAAAACTTTCTTGGGAACATCCCCCAGGAAACCACCACCGGACACCCCCTACCCCATAGATAGCCCTCCCGGCCCCATGGATATCTCCCCCACCCCCTAGATAGCCACCACCCAGTTGAAACCTCCACCCACCCTGGATGCCTCCCCAACCCTTGGATATCCCCCACCCCCAGACACTCCACGCCCCCTGGATACCCCTACCCGCTTGGACATCCCCCTCACCCCCACCCACATGGACAACCCCTAGACACCCCCACCCCCATGGAAAGACCCCACCCCATGGACACCCCCACCCATCTGGATAGCCCCTACCCCTGGATGCCCCCACCCCTTGGACCCCACCCCCTGGAAATCCCCTCCACCCCCTATATTGTTATATCATGATCCATATGAGAGAGATATGTATTCCTAAAATGATTTTCATATAAATATAATGATTTTATATCTAACTATATTTTCTTTTTAACATTAATTCCATGCAAATCATTTCCAAATATGGATATAATTGTTTTATATTTCAAAATATTTTTACATTCAAATTATGATATTTATCATATAAATATAAAATTCTCTTATCTTAACCAGATGTATAATTTTATTCTTTTTTATAGGTAATAATGAGTCTATTTTGGACTATGACAATTAAAATTTTTAATGAATATGTGGAAGGTGTTGACACATTTATGGAATTTTCTAAATGAAATGTTATAATAAATGAATTTTTTTCTACCCATGACTGAAATGATTGAATATGAAGAAGTTGAAAAGTATTGAGATCAATGATAATATGAGTTTTTGTGTTTTTAATATAAGTTACATCCCATGGATTTGGAATGGTGTAACTGGACTGAATGTCAGATATATTTATGATAATGAATTGAAATATGGTAACTGTAATGGAATTTAAGAAATTATTTGTGGTATTGTAGGAGAACAAATTGAGATAGAACTGACATTTACACGTCTATATGGGGATGCTGAGAAACCATTGTATCATAGTTGTACAAATTTTAAGGATTTTTTTAGGGTGTTAAGATTGATTAACCTGAAGGAAAAACATTGATATAGTGACAGATGTTTTACAAAGATTTTACAGTTGTTGAAAGACATTCTTCCAAAATACAACGATCTTCAGGATTTATATTATAAGGCCATGATAATATAATTCCTTATGAGATTGGGATACAAGAAAATACATGCATGTATGAATGAATATATGATATATTGGAAGGAATATGAATTTATATCAGAGTTTCCAAAATGTAGGACAACACGGTATATGTTAAAATAAAAATAACAGGCTGATGTAGAGATTATAGAGATCTCGGCCAATGTATTTTGGTATCTACCTATAATTCATTATTTGATAAATTTATTTTTGAATTACTGTGATGAAAAAAGGCTATGATGGAATGCTGCTGAGAAGATATGTGATGAAAAAGTATGTCATCTAGATGATTTCCTACAATGGAACAAAATTGACGAGTTGTATCCAACATTCAAAAATGTAATTAGAAATATCATACATGGGTTGTGCACAGATTGAACAAATCAATATCGAACCCTCAATATCACAAGTAGTTCATGACCTATTTTTCAAAAATTTACAACCTCTCTCCTGATGTTTGTATGAATCAAAAATATGGCATGTTGAGTATAATGATCTGTGGTCTGAAACAATGTGGAAATGATATTTTTTTTCACCATTGATAGATGATTTAAATCTTTTATGGGGGATGGTATTAGGGTATATTATTCTTATAAAATGGAAAATTTCCAACTACATGAATTGATTTTGTTAACTATAAATGACATCACATCCAATGGAAATTTGTATGGATACATTGTTAAGGGGCATAACACATGTCCAATTTGTGAACAATAGACATTATATTATTAATTTCATCATGGGAGGAAAATAGTATACATAGTTCATCGAATTTTTTTGCTGATAAATCAAACTTATAAAATACTAAAAAAGGCATTCAATGGATTAGAAGAATTGGGCACTACTCCAAAACATTTATAACTTAATGAGTATTTTGGGATGGTGAAAAACCTAGATGTGAAATTTTGAAAGACACAGAAATCTTATAATGATGGGCATATTTGGATGAAAAGGTAAATATTTGTTGAGCTACCATGGTTGAGATATCATGATGTGAAACATAATATTGATGTCATGTACATTGAGATGAATATTTGTGATAGTTTGATTGGATCATTGTTCTATATTAAAATAATGACTAAATATGGGTTGAATGAAAGATAAGACATACTATCAATTTGATTTTGTTTGGAGTAAGCTCCCTCTCATAATGGAAGATGAATATTTCATCCCCCATCATGTAATAAATTATCCAAGTGGGAGAAAATTAGATTTTGTCAGTTTTTTCATGATATCAATGTTTCAGAAGGTTATTCTTCAAAAGTAAAAAATTTATTCTCTTTCAAATACATTAATTTTATTAATATGAAATCTCATGATTGTCATGACATGATTCAACAACTTCTACTAGTGGAATTGAATGGTATATTTTTCATCCGTGTTAGAATGACTATAGTAAAGGTTAGTCATTTTTTCATTTCAATTTGTATTAAGAGATTTATGTGAATGATTTGAATATTTTTATAATAGGATGAAGTTTATATACATTGTAAATTGGAAATGTATTTTCCTCCATCTTTTTTTGATATAATAGTTCCTTTAACAGTTCATATGGTCCCGAAAATAAAGCATTGTGGAGTTTTATATATTTGTTGGATGTATCCTCTAGAATGGTGTATGAAAATATTAAAGTGGGTACGTTAAGTATCCATATCAACCTAATTCCTCCATTAATGAAAAGAATATTTCTAAGGGGGTTACGGAGTTTTGTACAAGTTAATTGGATGCATAAGAGAACATAGGTTTGCCTATGTCTCTCCATGAATGAGTTAATATTTAGGGAAAAGGGGATTCATGGATTGAATATCAAATCATTGTCACGTGAACATATGGAGAAGGTACAATTACACATATTGAATAACATACCTGATGCTCAACCATATATCACATTTCATATTAATGTTATGAAATAATGTCATCCAAATAATAAGGAAATGTGTATTTTGAATGAGAACATGAAAAGAATTTCCATTATTCAAAAAGACATTGCATAGTAGATCACATGTATCAAAGACATTTAGATGGTTAGTGGTTGGTCCAAGATTAAATGTGGTAACATGGTCCATGTATGACATTAATGGATATACATTTAATATGAAAGCTCAAGACAATAGAAGTGTGTGCAGAATAATGGTGTATTGGTATATGAAAAAGTAATTCATTTTTTGAGTTCTAAATACAAAAAAACCAATTTCTACATCAAGTACATATTACGGAGACATTGAAGAAATAATGGTGGTTTATTACATTAAAATTCTTAATTGGGAATGGTTTATTGGTAACAATAATGTCTGACAAGATGAATTTTGAATTACTATTGTTAATTTGAATATATTAGAAGACACATATGATTATTATATAATGTAAACAAATGAAAAATAGATTTTTTATGTTTTTGATCAATCCTATATATAGTGGTATACTGTTTTAAAAGGGGAAGAATAATATTTTGTTGAGGATCAACTTTAATAAGATACTGATTTATGTGAGATCCCTACATCCATGGAACAATAAGTAGAAAATAATGATGATCATGTTGAAGACATGGTTTTTTCCATAAGGAACGACCATGACGAAGTTTTTTGGGAAAATAATCCATTTTTAAATTCATAATATATTTTGTAGCATATGTTTATTCCATGTTTACATTTTTTAATTTCATAAAATATTAGTTATTCTAATTGTTTTCATTAATAAAATTCATATTAAAAAAATATGTTGAAATGTATACTTATTTTAATTTTTTTAGTTTATATTATCCTCTTTAATATTATATAACTTTTATATCTTTTGATTTTGTTGAATGAAAATTACTTTACCATGTTTACCATGTTTACCATGTTTACCATAGTTTACCATATTTTACCATAGTTTACCATTACATAACTTATATATTTATTTGTTTTATTGAATGAAAATTAAATGACCATATTTACCATCATGATCATACCTTTAGGAGGAATATGCACATTCCCCTCTTTATGTACCCCAATATTCCTCATTTCCTCTCATATTAACAAACAATATTTCAAGAGTTTATAAATATAGTGGGGCATGTTTACCAAGATTAACACTATCATGTAGCCTGGACCAAAGGAGACTCGTTGAGATTGATGAGAATGATATTCCTAGAGGTTCAAATGAAAAATATTTTGAGAGTTTTATATCAACTAAGGGTTAAAGAAAAGTAATAATTTTGTATAAAGATTAGAGAAGAGTAAAAAATTCAATGATATCTCTGTTATGGGAGAAACATTTGGTAATATCTTTTGATCTTTTTTGACTAATAATTAAAATTTTAAAGTAAAATATGTTTTACCTCTTCTTTATCTGATAAGATTATATACTTCAGACACTGGAGGAGTCAGGAGGAATTATTTATCGATGGAAGCTAGGAGATGGAGGGATTTCAAATCAACCCCCACATATAATTTCAGGGTCAGTCATAGGCAACATGACCATCCATGTCTTATAAATATTATTTTATATATGAAGACATGTGGAACAAATTTTTTGAATGTTGAAGAAAAGAATAATTTTTTGTAAGGGAAATGTAAATTTTAATAATCATTCTTATATAAATGATTGTATTAATGATTTTTTATTCATAATTTAAAGAAAACATTGAAATCTCATAAGGAGATATAATCTAAAAATTAATACCCACATTTTTTTATTATGGGGAGGGTATATTTTAATAGAAGAACCAAATATGGTAGAAAAATTACAAAAACATAGAGCTGGTCCTTAGCTCTAGAGAGGTTCCCCTGCATCCCCGGTAGGATGAGAAAAGGGGGAAATATCTTTCGGACGATTCAAGTATCATTGCTGAGAGGGTTGTAAGAAATTTTTTTATTTTAGTTAATTCTATAATATATATACATTGAATCATTACAAAATTGTTCAATTAATTAATAAATGATTCTCTTAAGGAGAAGATTACACAGGGAATATTTATAGCTACTGGGAGACAACATATTTTATCTATATCACTGGGAAAGGTCGAACTCCTGGGTCGTGTACGAGGATACCTGACGGGTGTATCATTAAGAAATGTGTTTCCAAATTTTTAAACTATTCCATTTAGGGTGTTAAGAAAATATAATCCATGGAGGATGATTTTATAATATTAATGCGGCGATTGAGTAAAATATTAGACCGTTGGTACATTGTTTGTTTGTAGATATGAAAAAGAAAATTTCAGACTACAACTCCCACTCCTCCTCCTCCCACTATAGTCCACTTTATTTATCGTCCACCTCTTCCTACAGACCCCATTTTTTATCCTACTCCTCATCCACAACTTACTACTATTTTTAATTGTATTATGAGGATTGTAAAAATAATATTGTTTTATATGGGTGGGTATATTGTAACGGAGATACAATTTCTAATCAGAAGTTAGAGGTAGAACATCATAGGGTAACTGTATAGGATATTATATATAGATCTGCTCGAGTACCATTACCAACAGTTTAGGTGATGATAGTTGTATTGAAAAAATAACATTTTCATTATAGTAGTCTTGATAGATTTTCATGATATTCATATTTGTTGGCATAACATTATTAACTTCCAATGGAAGCTCGTGTTTGGGGACATGCAATAAATATAAGGATTGTGAAAACTAGTATCATGGTTCTTGTTACTGGAGATATGTTGGGCATCAATGTGGTTTATATATTTTCTATGTATTAATAATAACCTTTCAAGGTGTTATATTTATTAAATATATATACATATGTATATTTTTTATTAGTTATATTTATAACATTTGTGAGAAGAATGATTGGAATGATGTATATGGATTCATGGACACACATATGATTTTTTTTGAATCACATTAATTTGATGAAGAAAAAATAAAACAATATATTGCTAAAATAATTGAACAAAATACAATCATGGATTGTTGGATAATTCCTTTTTGTGAGTGGTGTGAAGAAAATATATATAATTTTTTTCATTATCTTATAAAACAAATACCCACTAACCCTAAATTTTCATTCATATTAGTGATCAATGGATGTTAGGTGTTTTTTTCCATGGGAGAAAACACATTATTTGATATACTCTGTATGTGGATATGAGCGGGGAAGTATTAAAAATATGTTGGAAGAGTATGATTCAATTTCTTAATAGTATTTTATATTATAATGAAATTTAATTGTATCACATTCATATTATTTTCTAACAATGGATGGTCATACTTTCAAAAAACATAATTAAAGGGTCTGCCAAGATCAAAAATTTAACGGTAATTGTAAATATTAATTTATAATTTTTACTTTTAGATGTATACAATAAATATGATATTTTTAATTGACACTCATTTAAAAATAATATTCATGAACCACATGGCATCATTGAATGCAGATTTTATAGGATAAGATTTATTTATGAACTAATTACAAATGGAATAATAATAAACATTGACAGGGTTATATTTCATTATAAACATTGACATAATATTTCATTTTATTTATTTATTATACCTGTTAACTACATTAATTTTAATTTGTACCTATTTGATGACCATTAAACCTATAATGCTCAGAGGTCAAACACATACAAGTGGAATGGTCAAATTATTTTATAGGTTTCATTGGATTTTAGTTTTTTTATAGTGTAAAATGTAATATTAAATATTTTAATTGTAATTGTCTCTTGGGTAGTTGTATTTACGTTTTTAGTGGAAATTGTATGTTTTGAATGTTATATATTTGAATGTATAATTTTCTCTAGTCCCTGTTTCATCTAGTATTAATGTTTTTGTGGTATGGACTCTGGTTTGGTTTTAGGTCAGCATTTAATCTGGTTTGTATGTGTTTCAGGTCATCTTTGGATGAGCATAGTAATGGTTTCACTATTTTCTAAAAAAATGGTTTTTAAGTCGGTTATTTTAAAACCAACTTAATAAATTCCTAAAGAAAGTTCTTTACGTATTTTATTTAATTACTGACATTGTATATAAATTTTCACATTGATTATACTGTAACTGACATGAAAACCTATTCACAAACAGGTCAATAAGTTAGTTATTTTATAACCGACATAATAAATTCATGGGTATAGTGTATTACATTGGTTATTACATAACTGACATCGTATATAGTTTTTCTTTTTGGTTATAATATAACAATTTTGAAAAAAATTCTAAGGGGGGATATATTATGTTAGTTATTAAATAACTACCAAAATATTCCTTGTACCTAGTTTGTTATTAAATAACCAACATAATAAATTGAGCCTCCAAAGAATTTTTCATATAGGATCTTAAATGAATAATGTGAAGAATCGATTGGAGGATCAATTTTTTACGTTAGTTAGTTAATAACAGACATAATAAACTATATACCACATTAGTTATTTAATAACCAGCTTAATAAATCGAGCCTCATAAGGGTTTTACATGTCAGTTATTTATTAACCATCAAGAAAAACTACATGGATTTCATCTTTTTTACATCGATTATAAAATAAGTGATGTAAAAACAATATTTATAATGTCGCCTTTAATAACGTCAGATAAAAACTGACGTAAAAAATAAAAAATAACCAATGTAAATAATGTTTTCCACACTAGTGTAGTAATCTCTATACACACTAGAAAATCAATCAACATTTCAAAATAAATATAAAAATGTTTTCATTAAGAATTCTATTATTCCTGTTGTCATATTTATTCATATAAATAATAAAACACATCTTGGTATCTTGGCTAAAATAAAATATAAATAAGGTGTGAGATCATTTTCTAAGTAAGGGTTTGTGTATAGTAGAATCTATCATGATATAATAATCCTAATCAATATGGAAATGTGATTAAATGAAAAATATTCCATTTTAATAAAAACATAATCATAATATGGAATGAATATAATATTATCAATTATCTATATATAACTAATAACTTTATCTTTAATCATATCCATTAATATTACAAAATATCAATGAATCCAAATGAAATTAATAACTACTCTCACATAGAGGTAGTGCATGATGAACGATATCATAAAAACTGTTTCAAGACCATAAATAAGAAAATTTAAAAATACATTTCAAAAAGAAGTGAATAATTTATTTTTAAAATGTAAAAAACAAATTTGATATTATTCTTAGAAAAAATATACTTTGATGAAAAAATATTTTCAACTGAAGTGACAAATATAGGTTGATTATGATAAAAAAGTCTCAATCGTTGTAAGTCCCAAAGAATGAATTTTTTAGGAGATAGAAATGTTCTAGAATAATCATATTATTAGAATTTATATTGAGATTAAGATAGAAATATCATATAATCCCCTCATGGGATAGATAGACATTATCAATCATAAATAATGATGGGCTTTTGAAATAAACAGTTACCTATATGGTAACATTTGAATCATTAGCCTTGAGAATGAAATAAAAATAAATATATGTTTTAATACCACTTAGATAAATGTATTAATCAATAATATATCAATGGGACTGAACAAACACTACATAATGGAAAAAGTGATTAATATTTCATATCTTCACCGAAGTATACGTGAGATAAGAAACCCTTATGACATTTTAGTATTCAATATTATGTATTATAGCCTATGGTATATTATAAAGGAATATTTTATATTATATAAATATGATCATAAATATCATGACATATATTATTTATTTATAGTCACTTACGACTAATGTATAAATAATTATATAATAAAATCATTGTTTTGAGTTATAATTGCTTTAATTTTCATGGGTTTTGTGGATCATAAATTTCTGTAATTTTATTATAATAATTATTAAATTATATGTACAGTGATAAAATTAAATAAATATAATACATATTTCTTACACATTTATTTATAGTAATCTATAAAATACAGAGAGAAAAAATTGATTACACTATTCATAGAGACTGTATTCCATATGTACCCCTACAAACAGTTTCAATTTTTCATGACGGATCAATTGTACGAAAGGTAAAAAATTTATCAAATATTATAGATTAATTATGATTTTGTATATAATATGTATTAATTAAATTTATCCTTTGTAACATCAATGTAATGTGTTATTGAAAAACGAGTCACATGGCAAGTGAGGTGATAACCATCAGTACAAATTAGCGTTGTTGTCATATCTATCTAAAAATAGATGGTTTGTTAGTTTATCTGAGATCAGTATTCCATTTGGATTACTATGTTAAAAATAATATATATATATATATATATATACATATTAATTTAATATATCCTAATTACCATTCATGTAAACAAGAAATAGAATAAAATATCACATTGGGTTCTTAAATGGTAGTTTTCCTTGAACTTGAGTAATGTTATTATTTTACAAAGGGATCAAAGGAAAGATGTTACATATAAAATATAATTTCATAGGTCTATAAATTTTATTAATATCTTTTTTTATTTTGTCATGATATCCATCCATGATAGGCGTTGATTGAAAAAACTATTATTTCGAGTTGTGAGGAAGTTGTTCACTATAAACAGAATAAACTATTTTGAATACCATTTAATGGAATAGTATAGAGATAAATGAAAATTTGTAGAAATAATAATATATTGGAATATTTATGATACTAAGGTTTTTAAATATTAATTTTAGATATTTTTTAATGAAGTGGAAGAAAAAAAGGCTCATTTAATAATGTTTCCACTTATTCATAGAATTTATATTGGTTTGCACCAATATATTCTAATGATATATTAATAATAAATAAAAGTAATATAGTATGTTTTGTGGATTTTAAAGAAGTTATTTTGGATGGGTTGTATAAAATAAAGGGATTTGGGAGTGTGATGAAGATGATATAGAATGTGGCATTTTATAAGTGAAAGAGAAGACACATTTTGAATTTTTGAAATGAAGAAGTGATAAACATATTTTTATTAGAAAAATTAATCAAAATAGGTCTTTAGGAGACCTTTTATTTGATATATTTTATTTATGGAAATATAAATTAATTTGGAAATTTATTGTGTAATATATAACTGTTATCTTTTTTACTTTAACAACATACATACATGTTATAAATCTAATCACCATAAATAACTTGTACTATTTATACTATTAATTATTACAAAATGTAGTATGAATTTATTATATAATATATTTTAATAATATTATAAATATAGAATCTATTTTTTAAATATGAAATTCATATAAGTGGTTGAATTCATTTTATAAATTACACCAACGACACATCTATAAAAAACCTTTCCAATGAAAAGCATTCAATAGTTAAATTTTTTTATATCATAATAATAGATTAAAATGATTCAATTATCCTAAATTAATAAAATTTAAATACAATAAAACTAATTTTACATTAAAAACAATTTAAAATAGAAATTTTCATTATGAATCACTTTAATGAAAATGGAGTATGAAAAAATCCCATAATATTCCCTTGTCATAAAAAAACATTTAACAAAATTAAAAAAAATGATAAATATTATTTTAAAATTTATGTTTATTTAATTTCTATTAATATATAAAATATACTTTCTAAAATTATTAAAAAGTAATAATTATTTTTTTATGAATCATGAAAAAACCACCTTAAAAATATATAAAGGTTTTTGAAAAACATTTCCTTTTCAATTAAATGATTCTCATTTAACATAAAATCAATTAATAACCACAAAATTTATTATTCAAATGTGTAAACTATATAATTTTGATTATTTATATAGTCATATTCCTACAAAAAATTAAATGTATAGGTTATGAAAATATTCTATATTATGGATCTTTTAGACTCTAAGATGCATGTTCAGCATTCTATAAGAGAGATAAAATTTATATAAGAAGAATTATATAAAAATGTCATAGGGTGTTATATTATCATATAACTATGGTGTATCATTATATATACACTATCTATCATGATGTTTAAATGTTCAAATAATAGTTTTTTAAATTATACCGACTTAAATAAAATTTTCCCTCATAATTTTTTCAAGATATCAATAACCAATGGGGTTTTATTTAAATATATCATTACAGGGAACCCCATTTATAATAAGGGACTATAAAACATCATGTAGATTAGAGGGAATGGAATGTAAAATGTTCAGAAATAATAACACATAACTATGTATTTAAATATTATAGAATTTGTGGGAATGTATGATATAAAAATGGAAGAAAAAAAATAAATAATCATTGATAGTGATAAATATCATTGATCACAAGAATTTAATTGATCATGAGAATGAAATGAACCACAAAACATTAAATATATGTTTAGTAAAAAGATTGTTTTTTCATAAAATATGAAATTTATATGATTTTTTGAGACTAAGAAGTGGTTAGGTTCCACTTACTGGTATAGGGGAGATTCAATAGTACCATAAATATTTGAAACTTTCCCCATTAAAGAAAACCCCTATAAAATTTAAAGTGATTGATACACCAAATGTTCTCTCACAAAATTAAGTCATGTGAATGTTTGAAATAATAGAGGAAAAAAATTATTTACAGGGATCTATAATGAATGGACAACTCCTTTCCATGTTGGATATTCAATTAACAAGGACTCTCTAAACCATCTACAAAAGTTAATTTAACTGGTTAGACACCCCTATTACAATTTTTCCACAATTTGGGAGACATCCCAATTATAATATCTACATATTTGGAATGAATCCCCAATATAACCAAGTATTTGGTTGGTTAGACACCCAAATTGAGAGGCCTCTAAAAGATAGTTAGACACACCAACTACAAAATTTCTCTTCATTGTTGATCCATAGCTAGAATAATATTCTTCAAATATATTCATCCTATACAAGAAAAATGGATTCCCCTATAATTTCCCACAATTCATTGAGTAATTAATGAGATTTATTTAACAATACTTTTCCCCTCAAAAATTCATTCAGATATTGAATTATTTTAATTCTCTTCTTTAAGTTCTCTTGTATGCCTAATTGAATTCGTCCCGAATAAACCAAAATTTATTTACTATTAATATAATTATATTACAAAGGATAGATGATGTCTCAATATTCTCTAGTGATTATATACATAACTCATCACTTGTATGCATGTATTTATAAAAACAATTTGTAGTTCATGGGGTCTCATTTAATTAAATGATTTAAATTTTACATATAGGTATGTTTCAAAATAAGCAAAATTTTCCTTCATATGTTAATACTTGTTAGTTCTCAGGTATTATATTTTTAAAATTTAATTCCCCTTTTAATTTGGGTATTATATTGTTTTATTGTATTAATGTACCTTAATGGTTTGTGTTTTTCCATTGTTAAGTGAATCTCAAAGACCCATTTTGGTATTTAATTTCTTCTTCAGGTTGTTCCGTGTTAAACCACATATCAATAAAAACTCCCAAGGGATTTGGAATTACTTCTCATTATGGGGGATTCAATAATTTTTTCATACATTATATATATTTCAAATCAAAATGCACCCAAAGGAATGTATTATCCTTCTATGTTCACACTCATGGATCATTTCATGTTAAAATGAATGCATATCAAAATCCAAAATGGTATTAGAATAAAATATTCTTTACAAGGATATATATATATAGTCATGGATATTTTCTCATCAATGGATCACTGTGAATACATTTATTCATTAAAATTTAATTTAATATTTCGAAAACTCCTTTGGTATTGAGATCACTATGAATATATTCATCATGATGTTATCAAATTCTAACAGATCCCAACACCAACAGATTCAAATTCACAAAGATTAAATATTTCAATATTATTCATATAGTCTCAATATCAACATTGATGTGGGTTTTTTATTTCTTCATTTGTAATCACAATTGAAACACCTCATTTATTTTTTCATGCACTGTACTGAAATCACACAACAACAACATATCTTCATTCAATTTTTATTCATGTAATTCAGATATGGATGTATGACTTATTTCAATCATACAAGTTCCTAAATTTTAACTTTTATCATTATCTACGTTTAAGGATATTTTGGAGACCATCACACATTGAGGTAATTTATTTATGAATGTATGTTCAGGAATTCAATTCCCATTAATTGATTTAGACTTCTATAGGATCATATGAGATTTAAATGGGCATCATTAATGTGACTCTTTCCTCTGGTTGAAACATCATGGATCACAAATGGAGGAATAATTTAAAACATTTTGAATCTTGGATTGTTAGATTAAATATTTAACCAATGGATTTGATAGGATCGTCCAAATCGGTGTGATCATGCAGATCTTATGTCAAATGATATGTTTATCGTTTTTAAAATTCATGAACTGTGCAACACACTGATGAGTCCCCTAAAATAATTTTCTATTGTTTTTGTTGTGTTATATCAACCAACACAAGCCTTTGTGCAGCCATAGGTATGTTTGGGGTCTAATACATGCCATTCATCATTTTGATGAAATCCCATAGCGTAACCCATAACCTCTTCGGGCCTTATACAAAGGTCCATGCACGCCTGTATTAATGCACTAATGGGGACTATATTTATAATTCCTCCCTCTTATATTGAATTTAGTAGGATACCATTGATAGGACTTCCTATGTGGGTTTAATTTAATCCCAATATTTACAATGATGGTTATCCTTGGTGGCTCAGATGGTTGAACATATTTTCTAAAAAAGTCACAAAAAACATATAATATATTCTATGTATAGAATATATTATCATGAAACAACTATTGGTACTCCCCCTCAAACACCATCATGTAATTTAAATAAATATTTTTATTCTTCCATGGACACCATTAAATCTTCTTCCTTACTTCATGCTATAAATTAATTCATTTCATTAAATTGATTTTTATTTATAAAAATGGACATTATCACTGAAATACTATTCATTATTTGTAGTGAAAAAGGCATCATAATATTAGACATATCATTATCATTTATGATCACTTTATCAATCCTCATATTACAACATGGATAATTTCCCAAGTGTTACATCTAATTCCATTAAATTAATCCATAACAATAATCATGGAATTTTTACATCATCTACACCCTCATATAGACTCTTTAATAAAAAATAAACACATGGAAAAAATATTATCCCCTTATACGTTTTCTATCAGTATATTATCACATCATAAAATAAATTATGTAAAAAAATAATTTATCTTCCCCCTTATTGAAAATCAAATGAAAAAGATAATTGTGTTGTCTTCTTATCTCAATTTTTTCACCGAATAATAACATCTCATATTTTATAGAAAGGGGATAATATGACATGATAAATAAGAAAGAGACATTAGTTAATCATATATAATTATACATGGGTTAACATGGTTTAAATTTTTTTTTTCAAAAACCATTGTTAACTAATTTATTCATTAGACACACTCACATGTGATATCAATCTCTATGTTTCTAAATTATAAATTAACACTTTTATGAGATCCATAATTTTCTATGAAATTATAATGTCTAAAACACAACAGTAAACACATTATAATGTTTTGGTGAATACGGAAAACTCTCTATTTTTTATATTTTCCAATCCCCAATGAGCTCCCCCATATTGAATATAATCAATGTAAAAAATGGATTTGATTATGATTAAAATACCTTATGTGTCATCAATGATCCACCTAAATAGATGAACTCACTCATTATCATGGAAAATTATATACTCCAAGATAAAAAAATATACATCAATTCCATAAATGTTATCCCATAACACATAATATAATATTAAATAATGAGGGACTTAATTATTCTTTAATATGAATAGCATGCTAAAGATGATATATTCAACATATCTACTCTACATTATCCATTCTTTATGATTCCACACCTAATAAAATAATATGATTTATCCTTTCATAGAATTGATCTTATCATATATATAGTTTTATTTTTTGATATACCTTATGACATTTTAGACAAAGAACTATATAGGGCCTCTATTGAATCCATCATTATCATGAAAGATTATTATTATGATGGAAAGGTAATTAAATACATTATTACATTAATTCTAGATTTATTTCACATATCACATAGAAACTATTCAATAAAATATTTATTATTTATTGATAACCAATCATGAAATTAATCTTATTTATGTGAAATATAAATTTTACATTTATCACTATTTTTTACTTCTTTTAACATTCAGGAATTCAATAAATTAGTTATAAAAATAAAAAAAATGTCTGAGAATATTGACATATTGTTTGGAGTTTCCATATTCCTTTGGAATATTCATTTTATTCACCTAATTATTCTTGTTATCAAGCTCAGAATAGGAAGTTCCATATTTATTTTTAGAATGATTCATTAATTGGGAACATATTGTTTGGAGTTTCTATCTTCCTTCAGATTATTAATGTTATGTTAATGATTTTTTTTTCTTAATTTACATCAAATAAGGACATCTCATAAGGAGATCTAATATAAAAAATTATACCCTCATTGTTTATCATTTGGATGGTAAATTTTATTGGAAGATCAAATAATGGCGGAAAAACTACAAAAAACACAGAGCTGGGTCTTCAAGCTCTGGAAAGGTTCCCCTGCATCCCATTCATCTAGGCATGAAAAAATGTAATAGAGCTCGGATGAGAAAAAGGGGGAAATATCTTTCGGAAGAATCAAGAAACAAAGATGAGAGTATTA
Organism: Viscum album; assembly: GCA_963277665.1. NCBI lineage: Eukaryota > Viridiplantae > Streptophyta > Magnoliopsida > Santalales > Viscaceae > Viscum > Viscum album. The sequence goes on from OY728129.1 coordinate 967,568,125, forward strand.
TAAGATATTTATTATACTTATTTTAGTTTATTTTATGCTTTATATACATTAAATCATCACAAAATTGTCCAATTAATTAATACATGATTCTCTTAAGGAGAAGATCACACATGAGATATTTAATTCAACATGGAGACAAGATATTTTATATGTATCTTTGGTAATGCTCGAAATACCAGGTCATGTACTAGGATACTTGATGGGTGTATCAATAAGAAATGTGTTTCCACATTCTTCAACTATTCCATTGAGGGTGTTAAAAAAATAGAAATCATGGAGGATTAATTTCATAATATTAATGCGGCGATGGAGGAAAATATTAGAGTGTCGGTACAGTTTTTTTTTAGGAAATGTAAAGTCAATTTCAGACTGTAGCTCCCACTCATCCTCCTCCCCTTACAAACCCCATTATTTATCCTCAATCTCATCCCGCTGACCCCATTTTTTATCCGACTCCTCCTCAACAACTTCTTACATATATTGAATTGTATATTGAGGATCGTAAAAAACTTATAGTTTTATATGGTTCGGTATTTTTTATAGGAGATATAGTTCTTCATCAACAATTAAAAGTATTTCATCATTTGGTCACAGTATAGGATATTATAGATAGATCATCTCAAGTACCATTACCTATAGGTGAGGTGTTGATAGTTGGATGAAAAAAATAACACCTTCATTACAGTAGTCTTGACAGATTTTCATGATATTCAAATTTGATGGTAGAACATTATTAATTTTGAATGGAAACTTGTGTTTGTGGGCATGAAATAAATGTGTGGATTGTGAAAACTAGTATCATAGAGCTTGTTACTAGAGGTATTATGGTCATAAATGTGGTTCATATTTTTTCTATGTATGTATTATGACCTTTTCATGAGTTATTTATTAAAAATATGTATTTTTGTCTATTATTTATTAGTTATATTTAGAACATGTGTGAGAAGAATTAGTGGAAGGATGTATTTGGTTTCATGGACTTGCATATGATTTTCCTGGAAGTAAATTCATTGGATGAGTAAAAAATAAAACATTATATTTCTGAAATATTTCAAAAAAATATAAACATGTTGTGTTGGATAAATCCTTTTTGTGAGAGGTATGAAAAATATATGTGGAAATATTTTCTTAATCTTATAAAATTAGAGACCAATAACCATAAATTTTTCTTTATATCTGGGATCATTATATGTTAGAATTTTTTTCTAAGGGAGAAAACCCATTATTGGATATGATCAGTCCATGGAGATGCGTGGGGAAGTATTAAGAATATTTTGGAAAATTAAATTTCAATTTCATAATAGTATTTTATAATATAATGAATTTAAAATTTATCACATTCATGTTATTTTCTAAGAAGGGATAGACATACTTTTGAAAAAAACACAATGAAATGGAGTGCCAAGATCAAATGTGTAAAAGTAATTGTCAATATATTTTTATAATTTGTTCTTTTATATGTATTGCATAATAATTAAATTTTGAATTGACACTCATTTAAATGGAATTTCAATGAACAATAAGGCAACATCAAATGTAGATATTATATCTTAAGATTTATTTGTGAAATAATTATAGCTGGAATAATAATGAACATTTACCAGGTTATATTTCCTTATAAACATTGACATAATATTTCCATTTATTTATTCATTATACATTTTAACTACTTTCCTTTTATTTTGTAGTTATTTGATGACAATAAACCATATAGTGCTCAAGGTTTCAAACACTTACAAATGGAATGTTTAAATTATTTTTTAGGTTTCATTGGATTTTATTTCGTTTTTAGTGTAAAATGAAATTTTGAATATTGCAATTTTAATTGTGTATTTGGTAGTTGTATTTGTTGTATTTAGTTTCCTGTGTGGAAATTGTATGTTTTGAATGTTATGTATGTGAATTCCTTATTTTTATTTAGTCCTTCTTATTTTGTCTACTTTTGATGTTTTTGTGGAATGTATTCTGGTCTGGTATTGGGCCAACTTTGAGTCTAGTTTGTATGTGTTTCAGGTCAGCTTTTTCCGATCATAGTAATGGTTTCACTATTTTTTAAATGTTATTTAAGTAAATTTATTTATAACCGATGTAATAAATTCCTAATGAAACGTCTTTATAGTAGTTATTTAATTACTGACAATGTATATCAATTTTCGAAATCAGTTATACAATAACTGACGTGAAACCTCTTCGCAGATAGGTTATCAAGTCAGTTATTTTATAACGGACATAATAAATTTCCGGGTATAGTGTTTTACATTGGTTATTACATAACTGATGTCATATATAGATTTTCAGGTCACTTTTAAAATAAATGATGTTAGAAAATATTCATAGGTGGGATATAATACATTATTTATTACAAAACTAATGTAATATACTATATACATCATTGGTTATTAAATAACTGATGTAACAAATTGAGCATCCATAGGATTTTTCACATCATATCGTAAATAACCAATGTGATGAAACCATTAATGGATTGATTTTTTACATTAGTTATTTAATAACCGTTGTATAAAATTATATACGACATCAGTTATTTAAAAACTAACATCATATATTGAGCCTCTGAAGGGGTTTTAATGTTTTTAATTTATGATCCAATGTGAAGAAAATACTTGGATTTATGATTTTTTACATCAATTATAAAATAACCACAATAAAATTAAATGTTTATAATGTCTCCTTAAAAAACTTCAAATAAAAACCTACGTAAAAAATAAAAAATAAGTAATGTAAATAATGTTTCCCACACTAGTGAGTTAACCTATATACACACTAGAGAATCCATATACATTTCAAAAAAAATACTAAACTGTTTTCATTAAGAATTGAATTATTCCACTTATCATATTCATTCATATTAATAATAAAACACATCTTGGTATCTTGGTGGAAAATAATATACAAATAAGGTGTGAGCTGATATGCTTAGAAAGGGTTTGTGTACAGTGGAATCTATTATTAATTAATAATCCTAATCAATATAGAAAGGTGAGTAATTTAACACATTCCATTTTAGTAAAAACATAAGTATAATATGGATTGATAATATTATAATCAATTATCTCTATATAAATAATAACATGATCTTGAAACATATCCATTAATATTAAAAATTTTGAAAAATCCAAATGATGTTAATAACTACTCTCACAATGAGGGTGGGCATAATTAAGGATAACATAAAAACATTTTCATGACCATTAATAAGAAAATTTAATTCTAAATTTCAAAACATATTGAATAATTCAATTTTAAAATGTAAAAAACAACTTTGAGAACATTTTTAGAAAAAATATACTTTGATGAAAAATGATTTTCAACTTAAGTGAAAAATATAGGTGCAGTATGATAAAAAAATTCTCCATCATTGTAAGTCCCAAAAAAATAAAAAAATTTACAATGAAATGGAAATGTTATAGAATATCCATATTATTAGAAATTATACTGAGTTCAAGATAGAAATATCATATATTCCATTCAAGGGATACATAGACATAATCAATCCAAAATAATGAATGGATTTTGAAATTAACAGTAACAAATTTGGTAACATTTGAATCATTAGATTTGAGAAAGAAAAAAAATGTACGATTTAATACCACTAAGATAAATGTATTCATCAATAATATATCAAAGGGACTAACCAAACAGTACATAATGGAATAAGTGGTGAATATTTAATATGTCTCACCAATGTAACAGTAAGATAAAAACCATTATAAAATTTGAGTATTCTTTAGTATTTGTAATAACCTGTGGTATAATGTATGGGAATGTTATATATATTACAGAAATATACTGATTAATATCACTACATATATGATTTACTTATAGTATTTTACAACTAATTAATTAATAATTATATAATAAAATCACTCTTTCGAGTTACAATTGCTTCATTTTTCATGTGTGTTTTTGTTAGAAATTTTCCATAATTTTATTATAATATTTAAAAAATAATATCTATAGTTTTAAAAATTAAATAAATATAATACATATTGATTACATATTTTTTTATAGTAATCTATAATATACAGAGAAAAAAATTTATTATATTGTTCATAGAGACAGTATTCCATATATAACCCTACAAACTATTTCAAATTTTTATAATGGTTCAATCGTAGGAAATGTAAAAAATGTATCAAATATTATAGATTCATTATGATTTTTTATATCACATATATTAATTAAATATATTATTATTACATTCATTGTAATGTGTTCTTGAAAACAAGTCACATGGCTTTATGAGGTGATAACCATCAATACAAATTAGTGATGTTGTCATATCCCACACAAAATAAATGGTTTGATCGTATATGTGAGAACAATATTCAATAAGTATTATTATGATATATATATATATATATATTCATTCAATATATCATAATTACCGTTCATGTAAAACAAGAAATCGGATAAAAGATCACATTGGGTTATTAGGTGGCAGTGTCACTTACACTTGAGTAATGTTATTATTTTATAAAGGGGATGAAGGAAAGATGTTAAATGTATAATATGATTTCCTAAGTATATAAATGTTATTATTATCTTATATATTTTTTGAATTTATCATGATATCTATCCCTAATAGGAGTTGATTGAAAAAAATATTATTTCATGTTGCGAGGAGGTTGTTTTCCATAACCAAAATCTATTATTTTATATCCCATTTAATGGAATAGGTTAGAGATAAATTAATATTCATATAAATAATAATATATTTAAATATTTATGATACTAAGGTTTTTAAATATTCATTTTTACATATTTTTAAATGAAGTGGAAGAAGAAAAAAAGGCTCATTTAGTAATATTTCCACTTATTCATAGAATTTTTATTAGTTTTCACCAATATCTTCTAAGGATGTATTTATAATAAATAATAGGACTATAGAATGTTGTGTTAATTTTAAAGAATTTATTTTGGATAGGTTGTCTAAAATAATGGGATTTGGGATTGTGATGAAGATGATATAGCATGTGGCCTTTTATATGTGGGGGAGAAGACACATTTGGAATTTTTGAAATGAAAAAGTAATGCCCACATTTTTATTAGATAAAATCTTCAAAATAGGTCATTATTAGACCATTTGTTTGATATATTCAGTTTATGGTCATATAATAATATTTGCAAATGTATTGGGTAATTTTTAACTCTTATCTTTTTACATTAACAACCAGTAAACATGTTATAACCCTAATCACCATAAATAACTTATACTATTTGTAAAATTAATTATTACCAAAAGTATTTTGAATTTATTATATAATATATCTTAATAATATTGAAAATATAGAATATATTTAATAAAAATTAAATTCATATAAGTGGCTGAATTCATTTTAAAAATTACTCCAACAACACATCTATAAAAAAATTTCCAATGATAAGCATTCAATATATAATTTTTTTATAGCATAATAAAATTTAAAAATGATTCAATTGCCATAAATTAATAATATTTAAATAAAATAGAACTAATTTTACTTCAAAATTATTTTCAAATATAATTTTTATAATAAATAATTTTAATAAAAATGGAGTTTTAAAAACAATCTGTAATATTCCATACTCTTAAAAAATCATTTAACAAAATTACAAAAAATCATAAATATTATTTTAAAATTTAAATTTATTTAATTTGTAAACTTTTATAAAATATACTTTCTAAAATTTGTATAAATTAAAAATTAAAGTTTATATGAAGTATGCAACAACCACCTTACTAATATATAGTTATTCTGAAAACATTTCTTTTTCATTAAAATGATTATCATTTAACTTAAAATCAATTAATAACCACAAAATTTATTTATGAAATGTGTAAAACAAGTAATATTAATTTTTTATATAGTCATATTCATACATTTTATATTTTGGTTCTTTTAGACTCAAGGATGCATGTTCTTTCTTGCTATGAGTGAGATAAAATTTATATAAAAATTATTATATAATAAAGTCACCGTGTTTTAAATTCTCTTATAACTATGGTTTATAATTTAATATACACTATATCCCATCATGTTTCTATGTTCAAGTATTAGTTTTTTAAATTATACCCACTTAAATAATATTTTCCCTGTTGATTTATTCTAGATCTCAATAACCATTGGGTTTTCATTTAAAAATATCGTTATTGGGAACCGAATTAATAATAAGGGATTATAAAACATATAATAGGTTATAGGGATTCGTAAGTACAAATTTCATCAAGAATAAGACATAATTTTGTATCAAAATATTCTAGAATTAGTGGTAATGGATGATATGAACATGGAAGAAAAAAATTCATAATCATGGATAGTGATAAATATCATTGATCACTAGAATTTAATTGATCACGAGAATGAAATAAACAATAAAACAGTAAATATATGAGGAGTAAAAAGACCATTTTTTATAACATATGAAATTAATATGATTTGTAGAGACTAAGAAGTGTTTAGGATCCACATACTAGTATGAGGTAGAATTAGTGGTACTATTAATTTTTAAAAATTTTCCCATTTAAAAAAAACTCTAGAAATTTTAAAGTGATCGATAAACTAAATGGTCTCTCAAAAAACTAAAACATGAGAATTTTCGAAATAATACTGGAAACCAATTATTTACATGGATCGATAATGAATGGCCAAATCATTTCCTTGTTGGTTATTCAATTAACAAGCATTCTCCAAACCATCTAAAAATGTGAATACATCTGATTATATACCCCTGTTACAATTTTTCCACATTTTGGTAGACACCCCAATTATAATATGCATATTTTTGGAAAGACACCCCAACTTATCCAAGTATTTGATTGGTTAGACACATGAATCAGAGGCCTCCAACATATAGTTAGACACACCATATACAAAGTTTCACTTCATTGTAGATCCATATCTAGAATGATCTTCATAAAATATATTAATCCTTGATAAGAAAAATGGATGCCCCTTTAATTTCATACAATTCATTAAGTAATTAATGAGCTTTATTGAGCAATATTATTGGCCTCAAAAAATATTTTAGATATTGAATTATTTTTATTCTTTTCATTATGTTCTTTGGTACGTCTAATTGGATTCTTCCTGAATTAACCAATAATTATTTACCAATAATAGAATTATTTTATGAAAGATGGATGATGTACCAAACTTTTCTAGTGATTATATACCTAACTCATCAATTATATGAGTGTATTTATAAAAAATTGTGTAGTTTATGGGGTCTCATTTAATTGAATGATTTATTTTTTCTATATAGATGTGTTTTAAAATTATCAAAATTTTCATTCATATGTTAATACTTTATGGTTATCAAATATTATATTTCTAAAATTAAATACCCCTTTTAATGTGGGTATTATATTGTTTTCTTGAATTAATTTACCTAAATCGTGTGTGTATTCCCTATATTAAGTGAACCTCAAATACATATTTAGGTATTTAATTTCTTCTTCATGTTGGTATGTGTTCAACCACTGATCATTAAAAACTTCTGAGGGAATTGGATTTACTTTTTCTTATCAGTGGAGATTCAATTATTTTTTCATACATTATATATATTTCAAATCTAAATTCACCCAAAGGAGTTGAATATCATTCTATGTTCACTCTCTTGGATCATTTCATGAAAAAATGAATGCATCTCAAAATCCAATAGGGTATTAGAATAAAATATTCATTACATGGCTATGTAAATAGTCATAGATAGTTTATCATAAATTAATAACCCTTCATACATTTATTCATTAATATTTAATATAATATTTAAAATACTCATTTGGTATTGGGATCACTATGAATTTATTCTTCATGATGTTATCAAATTCCACACCTCATCAACACCAACATCTTTAAATCCATGAAGAGTCAGTATTACAATATTCTTAATATAGTCTCAATATCGTCTATGACATAGGTTTTTTATTTATTCTTTTGGAATCACAAATAGAACCGTGCATTTATTTTTTCATGCATAGAAGTGAAATCACACAACAGCAAGATATCTTCATTCAAATATCATTCATATAATGAAGAGATGTATGCATGACTTATTTCAATCATACAAGTTCTTAAATTTTAAAATTTAACATTATTTATGTATAAGGATATTTTGGAGAACATCACACATTGAGGTTAGTTTTTTATGCTTGTATGTTCATGAATTCAATTACCATTAATTGATTTAGACTTCTCCAGGATCATATGAGATTTACATGGCCATCATTAATGTGAATGTTTCCAATGGTTAAAACATCATGGATAAAGAATGGTGGAATAATTTAAAACATGTTGAATCGTGGATTGTCAAAAGAAATATATAATCAATGGATTTGATTGGATGGTCCAAATTGGTCGGATTGTGACGATTTGATGTCAAATGATATATTTATCATTTTTAAAATTCAGGAACTGTACAACACACTGATGAGTCCCATATCATACTTGTCTATTGTTTTTCTTTTGTTATATAAATCAACACATTCCTTTATGCAGCTGTAAATATTTGTGGGGTCTGAAATGTTCCATGCATCATTTTGATTCCACCCCATAGCACAACCCATAACCAATGTTGGCCTTATACAAAGGTTCATGCATACCTGTATTCATACACTCATGTGGTAAATATATATAATTACTCCATCTAATATTTAATTGATTAGGATGTCATTGATAGGACTTCCCATGGGGGATGAATTTCATCCACCTATTGATAATTAGGGTTATCCTATATGGCTCATATGGATGAACATATTTTTTAAACAAGTCACAAAATAAATAGAATATATTCCATGTTTAGAATATATTATCGAGAAAACATTATTGGGAATCCACCACAAACACCGTAATGAAATTTAAATAAATATTTTAATTTTTCCATGGACGTCATTAAATTTTCTTCCTTACTTCATGCTATAAATTACTTCATTTCATTCAATTGATTATTATTTGTAAAAATGAACATTATCATTGAAATATTATTCATCATTTTTTGTGAAAGAGGATTATTAATATTACACATTTCATTGTCATTTTTGATCACCTTATCAATCATCAGATTACAACATGGATAATTTCCCACTTGTGACATGTCATTACATTAAATGAATCCTTAACAATTAACCTAGAATTGTAACTTCATCTACACCCACAAATTGACTCTTTAATAAAAAACGAAACACATGGAAAAAATAATAACCCCTTTGACTTTTCCTATTTGTATATTCCTGCATCATAAAAGTTATTATGTGAAAAAATAATTTATTTTTCCCCTTATTGACAATAAAATTAAAAAGATAATTTAGGTGTCTTCTTATCTCATTTTTTCACCCTCAAATATCATCCCATATTTTAATGCAAGGGGATAATATTATATGATATATATCAAATAGAAATTATTTAATCTTATATATGTATACATGGGTTAACTTTGTTTAAATTTTATTTTGGAAAAACCATTGTTTCTTAATTTATATATTACACAGACTCACATGTGATATCAAGCTCAATGTTTCAGAATATTAAATTAAAGAATTTTCTAGATCCATATTTTTTTATGAAATTGTAAAGTCCAAAACAAATCATAAACACATTATAATGTTATGGTGAATAAGGAAATCACTGAAGTTTTTATATTTTCCAATCAGCAATGTTCTACCCCATATTGAATATAATTAATTTAAATAGAAATTTGAGTGTGATTTGAATACCTAATGTGTCATCAAGGATCCACATAAAGCGATGAAGTCACTAATTATCATGGAAAATTATGTACTCCATGATAAAAAATCATATTATTCAATTCCATTCATGTTATCACATAACACATAAAATGATATTAAATAAAGAGGGACTTAATTATTTCTAATATAAACAACATTCTTAAGATGTTATTATCAATATATCTACTCTAAATTATCAATTATTTATGATTCCAAACATAATAATATAATATGATTTATCCTTTAATATAATTGATCTTATCAAAGAAATAGTTTTATTTTGTGATATAACTTTTAATGTTTTAGACATCAAAATATATGGGGATTCTAGTGAATGAATCATTATTGAGAAGGATTATTATTATGGTGGAAATTTAGTTAAATATATTCTTACATTCTTTCTAGATTTATTTCACATTTCAGATAAAAACACTTCAATACATGATTCATTATTTATTGATAACCTATAATGAATTTTATATTATTTATGTGAAATATTAATTTTACATTTATAACTATTTTTAATTTTTTTAACATTCTAAAATTCAATAAATCTGTAATAAAAATAACAATAATGTATAGAAATATTGACATATTGTTTAATGTTTCCATAATCCATCAGATTATTAATTTTATTAACATAATTATTATTTTATCAAGCTCAGAATGGAATGTTCCGTCTTTATTTTTATAATGATTCATTAATTAGAAATATATTGTCATATGATGGATCATTCTATTTGGAGGAGTTTTTTTTAAAGAAAAGTATTGATGAAATATCATATAGGTGAAACATTATCAACTTTTCTATGAAGTGTCTTGAAACTGACTATTGAGTCCTGACTTTTTTTCAGTATTGACAAATATATTTTTTCTAAAAAAAACTCATATATAGATTTCCACTCTTCTTTTGGGTTCTCATGTTTCCTATGATATTTTTTTCATTATTTATCCCTAAATATCTCATTGGTTCTCTCCTATTTCCAACTAATTTCATATAAAACAAAAAATAATATGATTTTTAAAAGAAATATATTAAAACTAGAAAAAACACTACATCCTGATATTCAACATTCCTCACAATAAGCATTTTTTATTAGATGTAAATGATCTTTTTGACCTCCTTTCATTCTTTGACACTAAAGAGTATCTATTGATATCTTTTGTGGACCAAAATTATACAACATTATCATAAATACCTACATAGTTATAAATAGAACATCTATTTTGAGAATCCAGGTTTACCATTTTATTAGACCCCTTCTTCTCACTAACATTAACATCCATTTATTTTCTTGAGGACTTATCTAGATTTATCCAACACATATTGAACAATGAAAAATATGGAATGTTCCTTTAAAAAATAATCTTCTATTAGAGTTTCTTCCTGATATAAATTACATATTTTCTTGTTAAACATTCGTATGATTTTTCATCCCTCAATAATCAATGTATATTATTTCATTTTTTATGAAATATTCCATATCATGAAAGGAAATAGGATTGATATCATCTCTGAATTGGGATTACAATGATGAAGAAAAATTTATTTATTTATTTCATTCTTCAATTTATCATTATTTAAAATTAATGTTATATAGTCAATCAGCCCTTTGACATATTTATTAGATTCCATCATCAAAATTTCATGGATATTTAGATGCACCTTTCACCTTGCTACCACTTATAGAATATAAGTAATAAATAGTTTCATTGAGAGGGGTGGGGGATAATGAGTTGTTATAGAATTTTAGGAATTTTATTCACTTGAAATTCATTTTCATGAAATGATTAATTTTCATGATCCAAAAATTTTCCTATAAATCGTCACATCATCCATATTTGTAAAATGAGGCGGGGATACATAGTATTTTTAGTGTCGAATAATGAAAGGAATAATCCTAACTATGTTAAATAGAACCAAAACAAGTATTCCATTCACTATCTCTGCAAGTTATTATAACTTTTTATTCACCCATGTAATAATTTATCTGTAGTCATTTATATACCCCAATTTCAATCACTACATAGTTAGATAGAAATCAAAAAAACTATAATTACTTATTTGGATTGATACTCCAATTAGAATCCTCTAGAAGATGTATGGACAACCCATGTTCAAGATTCGTATTTATAGTTTATATAGAGATATTAATATTTTCTACATGGATAGTCTTCCATAACAATAAATATGGATTCCCATTATCTGGTGTACAATTCTTCATGGACAACAACAGTTGTCTTGAATAATCATGTTTCCCTAAAAAATAATTTCATATGTCCAATGATCTGAATTAACTTATTCAACTACTCGGGTACAAGAAATAAATTTTTTCACAAATTACAATGTTTTGGTCCACTTTCATTGTTATACTTACAAAATAAAAACACAGCATCTCGATATTATATTGAAATTTTGTAAAAATTCATTAATTATATACACATATTTATAAAAAAAATGTTGTAGTTAATGGTCTCCCAATTAATTAGATGATGTAATTCATGCCTATTAATACCCGTTAAAATTTGTTTATAAATAAACACATTTCGCCCTTCAAATATTAACTAATAAAGTTACATAGGTTTAATGATTATCAAATAATATACAACGTTAAATTTGGGTATTACGTTTATTTATCATTTTGATATACCTAATGACATGGGTAGTTATTTCATGGAGGGAATCTCAAATATGAATTGGTTTGTTTAATTTCTTCTTATTCAGAAGGTTATGTGTTCTCCCATTATAATACCCCAGCCTAAAATAATGGAACTGGTGTATTATTTTATTACATTGTAATATTTATAAGGAGTCAATAACAATGGATTGTAGAGTATGCTAGTTTTGGAAATACAAATAACATATATGATACATGGAATACATTGAATAATTGAAATTAATTAATAAAATATGTAAATTATTAGCCTAAATGAACCTCATTCGAATTATTACCCTTCGAAAACTGGGTAATGGAAATATAATATGGATGAGATCAAATGATTATTATGGGTAATAAAGAGGACAAAATAATGAATTGATGAAAATAAATCTAAATAGAAAGGTAAATAATGGATAAAAATGATATTAAAACTATTAGATGAGTCATTATTAGCATTCCAAGGTTAAAAATAGTAAACAAATAATATTAATTAGTAGACTATGAAATAAATACATCAATAGATTTTATAATATGAATGTATCATGGATAAAAAAATTAATAAATATAATATTAATAATGAAAATGACAAATTTTTTGGATGTCTTGTGTGAGGCACGGCAAAACATATACCATAAAAATCATTTAGAATATGGTTTATAAATATGGGTAGAAACCCATTTAATTTTGAGAAAAACATTTCTCCAGAGAACTAGTCGATGTATTGAGGGGATACATAAAATACGTAACACATCTATAATATTCAGTCCAAAGCACTCTGTCTCTCGAGTAATCAATTTAATTAATAGAAAACATCCCTTATCAAATATCATTATTTAATAATGAATATAGATTTATCTGGGCAATCCAATATTTAACAACATAACCACCATATATTAAAATGATATACATTTTAGGAAATAAAAATATCCACGATTATTTATATTAATAATTATGGTAAATTTCATGTATAATGATAATAATAAATTTAATATTTCAATGTGGTTAACAAACAAATCAACTATGTGAATGTCAATACTATACTAGGGAAAATAAATCATAAACCATACATAAGAATAGTTATAATGTGATTAATAAAACCTATCCCAGGTGGAGTTAAATAAAATATTTTTTTTTCATTTATTAGTGAAAATATTATAAAAATAATATTCTGAAAATATTCTTGAGAAAAATATACTATTTATTATGACACATATTTTCAAAAACATTCAATGAAAACCACTTTTTTAAAAAATATTTTAAAAGTTTTTCTTTTAAACAAAAAATATAATATTCTATGAAATTATGATGGAGATATAAAAAGAGGATTTATATGGTAAAAATTTCATTCCTTTTTTATTTTAATTTTTTTTGAAAATATCAATTTCGGTAAGTGAAAATTGTTTTCCTTCTAAAAGTTTTTTAAATAAAAATGGTTAAATCATTCATTAATAAATCATTTTTAATAGTGATAAATATTTTTAATTCTATTGAGAAATAAATAATTTTTTAATAAAATATGTTCTTTGATTAAAAATTCAATCGGAACTCCGTTTTCTTAAAAACATCTACTTACGGATTTGAGTACCAAAGATTGGAAAATTTGTCATATTAAAGGGAAAATGACATCAATAAATAGGGTAAAAAAATTAAATTATTTATTAATAAATGATCCATGAATATTTTCTGATGGAAATTAATGTGTAAATAATCCTAAACCAAATGAGTTTATAAAGGGAACCGATGAGTAGATGATAACATTGATGTGATAATAGTTAAATAAATACATTATATTTGTGAAATTTAAATATAAATAAAAATACCTAATTTAAAATTTTAATACGGAAACAATTTTGTAATATTAATGTCATCGATGAAGATACATAACCCAAAGAAAATAAATTGGAATATGAAATTATTTTTCACTAGGTAAAATTAATTCTAATAACCTTAAAGAAAATAATCATAATTTAATATAAAAAAATTATCATATATAATTCATGATATAATATAACCTAAAAAGTGGTATATACACCACACAAAAGTTGTTAGTGGTGAAAAATACATTAATTTCAGTGATTTAAAATATGATATGAAAATCCCTTTCCATGCATTTAATTTTGTATTAACATCTATTAAAATATTTTAATATGATTTTTAGAATGTTAATAACACACTAGAAACCCATATTAATATTTATTATATCATCTATGATTCCATGATAATATATTTTAACCCATTGTTTATTATTCTAAAGTTATATTTACTATCTTATGTGTTAATTTCAATGTTTTACTCAACTATGTTTAGACTTTTTCTTTATTATTAGTAGTAATTATATTATGATTTAATATTATTTATAATGTAAAAAATGAATTAATTATCATGTATTTTCATCATATATTAATTTATTATAATCTATAATTTTTTGAGATATGAAAGCAATTTCACTATTCATGGAGACAATAGGTCGTACAAAAGAAATATTTCTACATTCATTACATTTGTATATTAATAAAATGAAAATTAAATTATATATATGAATATTATAAATAATTTATCATATATGTGTCATATATTTCACATATATTTATTAAAACCATCCTTTATATGTTTTAGTTCATAGTGTGAACAAATCATATCACTTTTAAGAGGCTGTAGTAAACAAAATCACAAAAGATGTAATCATATTTACAGAAAATGTAAATCCTAAAGGAATATGTTAGGTAAAAAATATATAAATAATAAAGAAAAATAAATTCAATTAATATAATATAATAATAGTTATGCAATCATAATTCCCAAACAATACGTGTGGTCACGGAAAAACGAACAACGTCGTTTTGTGAGGCGGTAGTTCAAAAAACACAACACTAGATAGTTTGTTACCCATTGGATGAAAGTGAGTTTATGTATAGGTGTAAACCTTATATTAAAATTATCTATGTATATATATGAATTTAGTTGATTATATATTCATTTAATAATGAGATATGAGGTGGTGTAGAAAGAAAATAATTAAATGAGATTAATGAAGGATAATAACTCTTCATAAGATAACTATTTTTTGGTTCCACCAAAGTGAATCCTCAGGTAGATCTAGGCATAGAGGGTGAGTTCTAGTATGATAGTATGGATTTTTGGAGCTTATTTGTGAATATTTTGGTCAAGAAAAAGGATTTGAGTGGTGTGAATAATGGATTGGGGTGAGTTCCTTTTTAAATTTGTGGTGATTTTCATTCTTGTAAAATTTAGAAAATAGAACTCCACCCATGATTTTTGAATTTCATATATATCCACAAATGTAATTTTTTTCATAAATGATCGTATAGGGTCTAAATATTAATAGAATAAGGTTTTTCAAAAAAGAAATTAGTTTTAGTCTTTTTTATCATTCAATCCATTGGTAAGAGAAATTTCTACTCAATCGTTGTAATAATGTTAACAACAGTCACTAGTATTTATGATAAAAATAATAATTTTACCATATTATATATTATAAATTATTTTTATTCAAATTATAGAATTTATTTTTCTAAATTAAAATCATAGAATTTGAATATAATAATTTAAAACTAATCCTGGAGGTGGGATCACCACTCATGCTTTTCCAGTAAAAAATTTAAAATGATCGCTAAATTTTAATATAAAATATCAAATTAAAAATGATTATAAATAAAATAAATTGATTAATTTACTAATAATTTATAAAATATTAAATTAATGAAAATGTAAATATAATAAAGCACAATAAATAAATTAAGGTAAAATTAGTTTTGAATTAAAATTAATTTTTTTACATTTCCTCAAAAAAGAATACTTATCCGAAAAATACCAAAAATTAATCCTAACTCTAATTTATGATTAAATATTGAATCTATATTTTTTATTGTATTGAATTTATAAATGTTTCAATATTCATATTGAAAATATGTTTACTACTATGAGGCAACAGAACTACAATAATAAAATATAATATTTTATACATAATAGAGGTTTTTTTTATATTATGAATGTAAAATATATTAAATTTATTTCAGAAAAATTATTGGATATATAATATATATACATAATACATAAAATCTTTAAAATTTTTAGATTTTAATTTGAAGTAAAAAAATGTAACTAAATAGGGGTTTGATAAATTCAGGTTTTTCATGCACTGAATGGTAACCCAGTATTTCCTGTTTTCAAGATATCAAAAAAATTTATGAAAGAAAAATATCATATATTAATATAGTGATAAATTATTACACCATGAAAAATTTATTACAAAAAATTATAGGGGTGTTATCCTAAAATATATTTTGGGATCTCTCCTTCCAATGATCCTCTAGTTCCCATGATTTTTCATCTATATTGTGATATCTCCATAGTACCTTATCTAGATGATTTCCAAGATTCCTTAATACATGATATTTTTATCAACAATCATATTGAATTTTTCATATTATGAATGATCATGTTCTAACTGTATTTCATAATAGGTGAGGACATGATTATGGGCATGCATGTACATGTATATTATAGATATGTGGAACACACCATGTTCTATTAAGAGATTTGGAAGCATCTCCAATCAATAATAAATATAAAACACTTTCCAAAATACCGAATGGTAAAATGTACCTAGGACAAACTATCCCTTTCTAACCGAACCATATAACACCCTTCCATGAAGATACGTTCACAAGAACCTGATCTCCCACATGGAATGACAAATATATCATCTTATTATCAAAATATCTACAATTTCATATTCTGTGAGATTATTTTCCTACGCTTCATCAAAAAATGATTAAGTATATAACTTATTTCAAAATATTTCTTCATCCAATAAAATTTTAATACTTGAATTAAAATTAGTTTTTTAGAAAAACTCTACAAAAGGTATTTAATATAATTATACACCATGAAAGTATAGTGATAATGACCATAACATTTCATTAACTATATTAATTTTTCTTTCAGACTTCCAATTAGTTTTAAGATGGTATCCAGTGCACAAACAAAGCACAATATTAACTACCTTCAAAAGACACTTCCATAATTTCAATGTAAAGAGGGGATATAGATCCAAGAAAAGTGTTATAGGTGGTTTGTGATGTCTTACAATAATATCAATATGGACCATTTGGAGGTTCTCCTGAGGTGGGTATTCTATTATGGAATAAAAATGTGTATATTTGTATAGGAGACAAATAATAACACATATTGCATTATTTTTTCTTGGCACCTTTGTTAGTAACGTGATAAAGTCTATTGAAATTTATTTCCATTTCCAAATTGGAATAGAAAAAGGATGTATAAATAATCTTTGATTGTACCTCATGTATTTCAATTGCTTATGAACTAAACATCGTACCAATTTCCCAATTAATGTTATCACAACATAAATGTTCCTTCATGAATTTATACATCTTGGGTTTACCATAGTGTATAATGAACATTCATATAAGTTCATCATCAAATAACTCATATTCTAGCTCAAGTAAAGATGAAAAAATAGACTCCTTCCATATAATGGAACACCATCTTTATAATCAAAATATTCTAATTTTTAATCATTGAATTCTTTAATATACATCTAGAATTCCTCATCATTTGCATGATAATTATTTATTCTATTTAATAAAGGTTATATTCCAATAATTTTAAAAAATCATTTATATATCCCCATACATAGAGATTGACATATCTATCATTACTAGATTTATGAAAATAGTATCCTTCTCAATACTCATTTGTGTTAGAACTCTATGGACTTTCTTACTCAATGCATATACTGCATTATTTTCTTCCCCCTAGTTGTACTCTATTGAGAAATCCTAATCCATGAGCATCTTGATTGATCACATATGTCTCATATTGTTATATTTCTATGAGAATTTATATTTCTAGCTCTTACAATTATATATATATATATATATATATATTATATTACCATAAAGATAATGTATCCATATTTTCAAAGAAAATATTAAAACTAATAAACTAATATCATTGTATGTGATGTTTTATTCATCAGTCTTAAATTTATTTGATACATAAATTTATAATTTTATATTGGTACACAATTTTAGGTTCCATGACCAATTAAAGAGTGGGAGGAACGGTGTGCAACATTTAATTTTCCATAATCGATGAAAAATTTGGGATCAATTTAATGATGAATTCTAATATACACAAAATTTTTAATGGATTTAGATAAAGAATAATATCCTGAAGAAACAATGGAAAGGATAAATATGTTTTGAATATAATTAATTTAATTAAATCATAGAATTACCTCCTTGGTGATTCATTCTTTGTTAATGCGTTCGACCACAGATATGTGGTGTGCCTTCATTGAATTATAGAGATCATGGGTAGATCTAATATACTGTTGATCCAAATATGTTCCATGTACATCTGGACGTCGTCAATGTAGTCTATGGGTTCTATCATAGAAGATCCTTACACTTGTAATGTCTACCTTTAATTTCCTTCAGAATCACTTACAAAGAGTTCTCTTTGATCCAGTAGAGGATGATCTCTCTCGTTCATGAGAGTGTTCATAGAGAGGGAAAAACTCTCCATGTTTGAGATAGTTTCCCATATTAGTTGTTCATAACCAATCATTGATTAGATATCACTTGTCTAATAACAGAATTTTATAACAAAGAATTTAATTCTCCAGGGTAATAATAAATAATTTTCTCATATGTCATAGTTATATTATTAATTATATAAAATCCCACATGTGAAATAATAACAGTAACATTACTATTTCATGACATGCACTTAACTTTCGAGTTATAATTAAATATTATTTAATCAAATAATATTCAATATTTTTATTTCTCATTAGACTTTTGACTTAGTTTTCCAATACCCCAACATATTTAATAGACCATGAATAATTATTATTTATTAATTAAATAAATATGACCTCTTTATTTGCTAATAAATATATTAACATTATATTTATTAAATAGAAAATAAATATTTATTAATTATTCCACCAAAAATATATTATCTCAAATAAAAATGGTTGAAATAAATATGATTAGGAATCCATGAATAATTATTAAACCATAACAATTAATAATATTTATTCATCATGTTAAATAATATATTTTTTAACTGAGATACGGGACACACTAAGTGTCTGAACAACTAGGAATCTTTCTCATTTGCAGTAGGTGGAGTGGCCTAATGTCCTAGGATAACATCTAGCAACATGCCAAGGAACCTATATAGAAAGAAAATAATGTATCAATCATATGTATCCTTATACGCACACTTACCATGTAATATAATCTCATTGTCTTGATATCTCCAATCAAGCGGGTTGTATGCAAGTGTAATCATCCCATGCGATCATTTTCAAATTTTTTGACTTATTAGAAATTGAACTCAGCAATAGTACACCATGGAAATGGATTTATTTATGCTATATCATTTGTGTTAAGGGATTAAGATATGAACATAAATTATGGAATAGAAATGACAAATTCATTCTCACATTATTTATTAATTAAATATTACTCATGATGCACCCAACATATACTACCTCACTATGAACATATGTTTTTATGATTTTCTCCAATACATCTAAGTCCACGAGTCATAATACCCATTTAAATATATCAAAATGTTTATGGACCATTACACATGTCCATAGATAGGATCATTCAATGATACTTATTAACGTGGATTGCTTACTATTGAGTCTTGTTCCCGTAATATCCTCCTATACCTTACAACAAAAGTAAACCAAGATAAGGTGCATCAGAGTCTTACGAGCCTCCACCTTTGATATACTATATCATTTTCATCACGTTAAAATATATCACCGAGCTATAGAACAAATGTTCAACAATAATTTCATGGAACTTTCGGGTCTTCATCATTGTAGGGATCAACTATGCCCATCTAGTGTCACAGCTACTCTTAAGACATTATCACCTACAATGTCTTAAATATGAATAATCACTATTAGATAAGGATTTTTTTAATAACCATCAAATTAATATATGTTTATCCTAATGTACAAAATAATTTTATTCTACAGAACCAACTCCAATAGACTCCCACTTGCACAATATCAAATTACTAACATCCATCAGTTCACTAGGTCTCAAATGTTACTCATTCTTCTACTAAGATAAGACTTTAGTCAAGGGTAATTCTCTGATATCTTCCATGGATTCTCTGCTCACAAAAAATTCAACCCTTTGATAAAAATCCCACAATATTTGGTATAGCTTGAGTATGTTATTTTTCAATTAATGTGACCATTTTCCTTGGAAAATAGCCACCAATGCAGTATAATCACAATATAATGTAATAGGTTATTTACTTTTAGGTACCACATCAATCTCATTGAACACATTTTGAATTTAAATGGATTCCATGGCTATAAAATAGGCATATATATACTGAAATTATGCTATATAAATACCTACAACTAGATGTTTTAAAATTTTATAGCTCACAACACCTCTGTTGATATTAAATACATATCCCGATTGCGACTTCATATTATTATGATCTATATGAAAACCATCATCAACATACCCATTTATGACATGATTTTTTCCCTCCATACACAAAGTACATATCCTTAGTTCATCACCGATATTTAAAGATAATCTAAAAATATGTACAGTGTTGTTATCCTCGATCTAGTTGACCTATAACTACCATTCATAGTGTAAAGTAAATATCAAGTCTAGTACCTTACATAGAATACATGATATATCCTATCATAGACGTGTATGGTTTCTTACACATCATATCTTTCTCGTGTTGTGTCTTGGGACGAATTTTTATAAGAAATGTAAACAATGTGGCACTAGAACCAATACCCACTTGGATTGATCCATACTAAATCTCTTTAGTATATAGTCAATATATGTACTTTAACTTAGTCCTAGTAGTCTATTAGATATATCGTAACTAAACTAGATCCCTAGAATGTAGGTTGTTTCACCTATATCTTTCATCGAGGTGCTCCATTTCAATGAGTACATAACATATTTCAAGAATACTATGTCCTTTCTAATAAGTCATATGTCATCAACATATAATATTGCGACAATGAATGAATTCCCACTAAAACTATTGTAAACATGCAGATCACATTCATTTTTTATGAACCCAAATTAAATTATGGAGTTCAAAAATCAAATGTTCCATGACCCAGGGGCTTGAATGATTCCATAAATGGATATATGAATCTTGAAAACCCTTTTATAATCACCTGGTGTCACAAAACCTTCTTGTTGTGTCATATATACATATTCCTGAAGGTTCCCATTAAGGAATTCAGTTTTGGCATCCATCTTCCAAATATCATTGTCAGGGTTTGATTCAATGGTAAATATTATTCTAATGGATGTAAATATTTAATATGGGGTAATGATTCAGCATTGTCAATTCCATGAGGTTGTATAAACCCTTTAGCTAGCACCCTTTCATTAACGGTACATACCTTACATTACATGTCTAGATTCTGAGTGTATTCCCATTGACACCCAAAATGATATACTTTATATGGTGCATCAATATGGACCAATAATTATTCTAATACATTGAATCCATCAGAGATTTCATATATTCTATACCACTTGAATCCTTTGATCTTTTTAATGCCTTCCCATATGAGATAGGATCATCATTGTCGAACAATATTGTTTCACTATCCTTGGGGATGGGAAAAACATATCTCTATGGTTCCCTTACATCTCTTACACTCATACAAGGTAATTATGTTTCAAGAACCACTTCTACCTAGGGACAGGTGGAACTGGTTCACATACCAACTCCTATTCAACATTAGAATTAACTTCATCGACGTCAATCTTACTCCCACTATTGTCCTTGATCATGTGGTCTCTCTCAATAATGATAGCTTGTCTGGTGATAGGTAATTTCTTTATTGAGGGGTTGTATAGATAGTACCACTTTGATTCCTTGGGATTCCAAAAAAATATTTACCTCATGCCCCAGGGTTCTAGTTTGTCTCCTAGGAAATTATTTACAAACACATTTTATCCCCCATACACCTGTAAGAAACAAAACAGGTTTCATTCCACTCAATAACTTGATCTGAATTTCATTTTCCACTTTATTTTGTACTCTTTTTAACGGGTATGATCCATTTTTTAATATATATAACCCAAAGAATAATGAATGATCTATATTAATTATCATCAACCTTACCATGTCTAATAAGGTATTGTTCCTTTATTCACTTACACTATTTCACTATGGTGTATATTGTGAAGTGAGTTGAGAAATAATCCGAAACTCCCACCTAATAAGGATGAACTGTTAGTTAAGATATTACCCACCTTGATCCGATCGAAGCTTATTTATATTCTTATCATGTTGAATCTCAACATCATCCTTGAATTCCTTGAATTTCTCAAAGGACTCAGACTTATAACTAATCATGTTAATATATCCATATCTACTCAAGTAATCAGTAAAAGATATGATGTATGAATATCATCTTCTATATTATATTTGAAATAGACTCCACAAATTAGTGTGTACCAATCCTAGAAGATCTATAGACCTTTCAACCTATCGACCAAATGGGATTTTAGTCATTTTACCTTGTAAAAAAGTGTGACATATATAAAGTTGTTTAATCTCAGAATAGACTTATTAACCATCTTAATAGAGCTTCGTCAAATTATTCTCATTAAAATTATTGAGACAGTGATTCCAAAACTAGGTGTTATATTAGTTATATCCCCTTGATTCATTATCAATTTTCCACACTTGGATTTGGTAATTTAATACATAAAAA
The DNA here is from genome assembly GCA_963277665.1 of Viscum album. Classification (NCBI taxonomy): domain Eukaryota; kingdom Viridiplantae; phylum Streptophyta; class Magnoliopsida; order Santalales; family Viscaceae; genus Viscum; species Viscum album. The sequence goes on from OY728129.1 coordinate 967,591,313, forward strand.
CCATTATTTAAATGGTGCATATGATAGCATATGTTTTCCTTATAAACGAAAAAAAATTATTTCCGTACATGAAAATAAACCCATATTAATCTAATAATGATACAGAAATTTTGTTTTATTAAAACTAGGTACATAATAACATCCACATAAAACCAAAATCATTCACATTGTCAATGTGAGGTGGTCGTCACCATTGTAATTAGAATCCTGCCTCGCACCAGCAATATCTTGCAGATCCACCTATCCTAAAAAACAAATTTGTATCTAAATGGTTCTTGAATTATAATATAGATATGATCACTACATGCTTTATCTAATACCCAATGTGTACAAATGGTAATATTTCTCTTGTTACATTAGGTTCCCCTCATCTCTGGGTGAAGTTTCACTTCATGTGGTCTTACTTGCCACATGAAAATCAAACATCATCCTTTTATATACCTTTATATTATATCTTTTTCTTCTTGGTTGGATGGTCATTGGGGCCTCAGAATGTTTATATGTATTCAACACCTTTTCCATATGATTCTCATTATAATCGCTAAATGAACTGTGGGTTTTTCATATCCCATTTCCTTATCAACTCAAAGAATTAAATAATGATGAACTGATTTTCTCGTCTCATTATTGCACATATTTTAAGTTATAATAAAACTAGAGAAGGACTTGGGATGTGATAATAATTTAAGGTATGTATGCAACTTATCCAAGAATTTAATCCGTGCAACGTAAAAATGCTCAATGTAGGAAATAATCATGAAACATGTATCCCAACTGGATAAGAGTATCCATGATTAGTTGTGAGCTAAGAATTGTGGATCTAATAACTCTATTTATATCCTTTGATTGATAGTGACCTCGAAGGTGATAAACCATGATATTTTCATCCATTTCACCATGTTTCTTCTAGAGATCATTTGTCATTAATGATAACCTGAGCCATTGAACATCCATAATCTCATTTAGATGCTTCTCGTACACAGAGAGATCATCATCTATCTCAAAATTTTTAGATAGAACTAGAAACTGTTCTTACAAAACATATTGTTTCATTTCAAGGTGAAGGATGACCTGAAATATCCTTTTCCACTCTATGAATTTAGTACTAGTAAGTAGGTTTTCATTCTCAGGAATGGATCACAATTATATGATTGATGTCATTTTTAATAACGTTTTTAAAAATATGATAAACAATGTTTAGGATAAATATATGATAAAATTGAGACAATAAATAAATTAATATTCATTAATCTCCCGCTATTTTATCGAAACATAACCGCCCTTACTATTGGATTTGAAATATCATGTAGCTGGGACATTCTTGAAGGATTGATCCTTATTAACATTTTCATTATGCCAAATTTTGTTGGTTAATAAATTTGAAATGTTTTATATAGTAATTTAAAATAAAAAATGCATTAACTCATATATCCTTTATCTATTGAGTGTATTCCCATGTCCTTATATCCTTAATTTTGTATTTCCTTAACCATTTCTCTCAGTTACACCAAGTCCTGCTTTGGTAGTCTACCCTTAATGTAAATTAAGTCATCCCGACCCAAAACCTAAAATTAGAATTCACCAATAATTGAATACACACCATCATTGGATGGTCATGCTATTTGGACTATGGTTCGATTATAACCGATGTAATGGAAGGGTATAATGGCCAAACATTTTAAGGATGGATTTTATACTTTTTGTGTAAATAACCATTTATTATCATTTCACATGATTATTAATATTAATTGGTGTTATCTAATGTGATTAACCGTGTAATATATAATATTTATTCATAATATGGTTTATTTATGTTTTAAATTGCATGATTTTTTAGATGATTAATTGTGTGATCGTGACAATACATCCATATTGAATAAAACATGAAACAGAAAAAAATAAAATAATGGTTATGATCAACATATTATACTAATTGTTATATTATATTAAGATTGATAAACTAACCACTCACCTAAGAGAGACACACCTTGAACTAATTAGGTTCATTTTTATATCATTCCACATGTCCACCGTTGTATCTCCTTGGATTGGTTTCATTTGAAAACATAACTTGAGACACTTCCCTTAGCTTGGGAGCCCCATAAATTAAATACTCTTTTACTCACACTCATGTTAGGGTTAAGAGGGGGTTGATATAATAAAACACATGACAATGTCGGCCTTAAATATTACTGAGGAGAGAAGTCATGCATGCTAACAATTTAAATTAAAAATAAATTAAAAGGAAAATCAAACCCATTCAAAGGTCTAGTCTATCTCATGATCATTTACATGCATGCAATGAAGTTACACATTTAATAAAAATAGAATTAAATTTTTTAATCATTCTTATTTAAGATAAATAATTATTTAATTGATTAATTATTATGTTTTAATAATCAATCCTTTTATCATAATACTTATTCTGAATTTCCATATGACTATCATCTATTATAAATTTAAAAAAATTATAAAAAAATTTAAAATTAACACTGTACATAACATGTATATTGGAGGTGTCCTGGTGAATACCCATCAAAAACTACCAATCATGTGTTATACAAGTATATAGTTAATTCATTGTGAGATGTAACTCACGCGTAGAATTATAATTGAAATTTTACTCATACATGATGTGACGATTTTGAACATCACTCATATATTAATTAAACACACGCACAAATATCAAAAACATATCACATATTGTGTCCCATCATTAAACCCACATGAAAGGATATGAATCATGAGTTACATAATATAATAATAAATATTCAACATGCATAATCTGGAAAAATAAAACGATGTGTAGATTCGAGTACATGGTGGGTCCCTTCCTCACCGTCCATGAAAATTATATCCCTTAGGGAATGGATTATTTTGTTTACTTCATAAATATTCAGACTAAGTGACATGTCTAGTGGTACACTCTACATGTAGTATTTGCATTATAAGGTCACCAACCATGAAATCCATATATAGGATACACGACTCAACCCTGACCCATGGGGACTACATGCCTAATCGAGTGGGGCAAATGACATGTAGTTTGGTTCCCATATGATAGTCAATCCTAGATAACACCGCATAGTCTAAAGGTAATAAATCATGTAATTATTTCATAATTAATTAATGATCTAAAATTTATTAGCAAAAAAGTCGTAATGCGGTAAATCATTTTACACGACATATAATTCTAATTAAACAATGTATAGTATAGTATTGTATAACCAGGATCTTTGGAACCACCAGATGGGTTCCTTAATTAAAATTTAATCAAAATATTTTTTTTTCTTTTAAATCTGTGATAAATGATAGAGGAAGAGAAGACCTGAAAATTCACATTAAAAATAACTATAAAACATTAAATGATAAACAAAAATTTTAAAATATAAATCACCAATAAATTATTTATATAATTCTAAACAAAAACATTCCCCCTCTAATACAACCTGTATGTTCCGAGCACTCCGAAATAATGGGAGGGTGGATGCCCAGTTTTGATTTTATTGTAATTAATGATCAATACATGATTTATATTGTGATGAATGTCAGTATCCATAGAATTGAATCAAGGATTTAGAAAAAGAATAATTTTTCCAAGAACCAAGTTCGAGGATCAACATATTTTGTTTATAATAAATTTAATCAATTCAAATAATTATAGCATTGGTGATTCATTATTCATTGATGCGTTCGACGACAACTCTGTAGTTTGCCTTTATTGTCTTGTAGAGATCATGGGTAGATCTCATCTAGCTGTGACGTATATTTGTTCCATAAATATCTCGAGATCACCGATGGAGTATCCAGTTTATATTATGTAAGATCCTTTCACTTCCATTACCCACCTTCGATCACCTATATTACCGATTCAAAATCTTTCCCCTTGATTCATAGGAGTAGGATCTCTCTTGTTCTTGATAGAGTTCTTGGAGAGGGGTGAAATCTCTAGGAATGAGAGATTTTCTCTAACTCATTGTGCATAACAAATCACCTCTTGTCTAACACTTCGATAATAAGGGAACAATATAACTTGGAATTTAATTCCCGAGGGATATAATAAATATTTTTCACATGTTTCTTAATTTCCTTATTAATCCAAGTATAGCCCCCAAGTCAAATAAAAATAGAAACATTATTATTTCATGACATGCAATTAACCTCCGAATTATAATTATATTTTATTTAATAAAATAATATTAAATATTATTATTTATCACTGGTTCATTAACTCAGTTCACTAATCCTTCACCATATTTATTGATCCTTGAATAATGAAAATTATTTAATAAATAAATATCACTTCATTATTTTCCAATTAATATGTAAATATTATATTAACTAAATAGAAAATAAATATTCTTTAGTTATTATGCCCACAATATATTCTCTCAAATAACTAATGTTCAAATAAATAAGACCAGGCTTCCATGAATAATTATTAAACCACAATCAGTAATAATCATTATTCAACTTTTTAAATAATATATATTATTTTACTAAGATACTTGATCCAGTTAGCGATTGGCCTTCTAGGCCTGTTTATTAGTTGTATTTGGTAGGGAATCCTAATATGAAGTTTACCATATAGAGACAAGCCAATGCACCAATAGAGAAATAATATAATGTCATAACGACATGTCACCTCATATGAAATATATCATGTAATATAATACCTTTTTATCAATATCTACAATCATGTTGGTATTATACAATTTTCATAAACCCATGTGAATTATTTCTCATTTATTGAAATCCTGTAAATTGAACGTTCATATAGAAACCATGTCCATGGACCTATATAGGCTATATAATTTCCATCAAAATGACCTATGGTATGAAATTCCTTTATGGAACAAAATGGACAGATCCTTTCACGCATTATTCGTTAATGTAGTATTACTCGAGACCCACCAAATAAATCATAACTTGTAGAAAAAATATGACATCACAATTTTTTCCCAATACCCCTAAGTGCGCAATTCATAATACCCTAAGTACGCAATTCAAGAATAGTGTCATGAAACTTTTGGGTTCTCAACATAGCTCGGATATCCTTTGTCTTTTTAGTTTGTCAACTACTCTTATGAAATTTTAACATACAATCTCATAAAGAATAATAATAATGATTTGATAATAATTTATTAATATCTATCCAATGAATATATTACGATTATAAAGTAAAAAATAATTTGTTTCTAAGGAACCAACTCCATCAACCACCACTATCCATCTTCAATGCATCACTACATATGACAAACACATCACATCCAAATGTAAGAGTAAAAATAGTAGCATTGAATAATCTTATCTATCATTCATCATAGCATTTTCCACATTCCATTGTACAAACCAACTTAAACACATTACATATATGATTGGTTTAAAGGTTAACAAATTGGGAATAACTTATAATGACTCTCCATGGGTAACCTACAAAACCAATGAAACTACAAACCTCAGTTATGTTTCTTTTTATAATCCATTATTTGACTACATTTTTTATTTTATGATCAACTAACATTAAATCCATCGAGAAAATATGGCAATTAAAATAAAATTCTAGAATCCAGAAATTGCACTAACAAAATTTCCCGTATAAGACATTAATTTTATGATTCATTAGAATGATCTATAACTGATTATCATTGTCCTAGTATAATTTAGAATACACCAGTATATCATCAACGAATACCAAAAAAATATCATTATATTCATTGAAATTAATATTAATTATTTCGATAAAAACATAGGGTTTATTTAATAATCCAAATTGAATTAAAAAAAATTCATAATGTCATTAACTCATATGAATATCAATATTCATAATTCCTTCTTCCATTTCTCACAAATTGTGATAAATAAAAAATTAATTAATCTTTGGAAAAATATTTTTCTATATGATGCTGATAAAACAATTATCCAATCTGAGGAAAATGATAGTTTTTAATAATATTAATTACATTGATTAATCTATAATAAATTCTCAACCTGATGGATTAATAGTTCTTTACAGCAACGAGGCAGGGGATCCCCATATTGAAAAACTATGGAGAATAAATCCCCTATTACAAAAATCTCATAGATTCTTCTTAAATTATACTAACTCAACAGTTTCATTTATATATATATTCGTTTGTATTGTACTATCATCGGTGATTAATGTAATAAAAAATTCAACATAATTCTATGGGAGATGTTAATGTAATTCCTCAAGAAATAAATCAATTTATTCTAGAAGATTTTTTACATACACAATTTTGAATATTACATTCTTCATCACAAGATGATTTTTTTCATCATCCCTAAGAATATAATTCAGTGTAACTACTAGGTTTGATCCAAATAGTATTTATGTGATGAATAATTTTCTCTAAAAATACATAATTCTATATATTCATATAGATAATAAATTCCTTCCACTAGAAATAATATTTTTTAATCATATATTTAGAAACAGTCTATACCAATAGCATTAACAATGTTAACCATTGGTATGATAATAATGTGATCACAAAAATCATGTTTATGTCTTACGATGGGGACTAAATGAAACATTTTTGTAACAATTATACTTCACTTAAGAGTTTGTATTGAAATCACTCTTATTAAATCAAAATGGAAATTTTTAATTTTCTATTAAGATAATTTAGATATAAAAGAGTGTGATGATCCAGAATAAAAAAATTCATTTCATAAATTTTAATATAATATTAATTTTCCACCCACCTTATCATTGGCTACCAAAACCACATTTTTTTGATCAAAAAATATTTTCCATCCCCTATAGTATATATTATGGAATATTTCATAAACATATAGGGAATTTTTATTCACAATATTCCATGTCTATAAAATTTTTTCACTAGAAATCATTGATTTATTTATTCCCTATTAATTCATGATCATGGTGTCACATATCTTTACACTTATAACAATATATAAGTACCTTAAATCATTTCCCATGGTTCGTATTCCTATAATATTTACAAGATTGAAATGGGTCTGATTTCCACCTCTTCATTAATGTGTTACCTATTTTATGGTTCTCAGATTACCTCCTCTTATCTTTTCCACCCTTAATTATATGGATTCTATAAAATTCATTATCAATCATATTGGATCAAAACAAATTTTCCATTAGATGATAAATATTGGGACAATAGTGTCCTTCAGAGACTTGGATGAATCATTTCTAGAAAGAGATCAATCATTCACTCCTTGTAGCATTTGTAATTCTTACCAAAAGTAAATAATATTATAAATATAGATTCATAATGAACAAAACTATCATATTAATTTATATTTATAAGAATAAAATGTATGTTCAAGTCAATTTTTTAATTATAAGGGAATTATTTTTTGAATAATGTATTCTTAAAATTTTTCCATTCCCTGAGATCAATTTATTTTCCCACATTATTATTTTGGATCAAGGACCACTATTGATTATAATAACCTTTGAAAATATAGATTTAATGTGTAACCATTTCCATTTCAGTTCATCCCCAGACATTAAATACCTTCCCTAGGGACATAATCCATGTATCTAATACTTTTTATTAGTAGTTATACTAAACAAATGGGGGTTCTATCATAAAAAGTGATCCAGTATAAGGGATTCTCCCTATGGAATAGGTTTCTCACTTCCTTTAAGGTAATAATTTATAACATTTTTATTTTTTCCAAATATTATCATGTTTTTTATTTTATAATACAATATCTACTGGTTTCCTCAAGAGGTAAGACTATTAATTGTCCATGATTATTGATATTAATCATCTATATAGAAGAAATGTATAAATTTTAAATATAATAGAAGTTATTATGACATCAAAATGTATAATTCCAAAAATCATATAGTACATAACATTAGATTATCCCTCATAAATCATTGAATCATAAACATTTGACTATTTTGGGAAATTGTTAGTGTAAAATATTTCATTATGTTTTGTAAAGATTAATTGAAATATCATTAAAATATCTATTTTGTGTGTCAAACTAGGTTTCCGGTATATTTCATTGTCATGTAAAATTTTACACTCATGACATGTCTGATGCACCTTGTAAGAGTTGTTACCCTTTAGTACACCAATGAGAGAACCACATCCACTTCTAGTATCAATAAATGAATGTATTTAAAAGAAACACCAAGTAAAATTTAGTTTACAATAACCATATTATATTGTTCTATAATAACATTAAATTTCTTTCTTATTGTTATGTTTCTGAATAAATTTATTTTTTAATCTAGTTTCCAACATTATTTGGTAATATTACTCCGATAAAAAATCTAATTTCCTTACCCTAGAATCCTGTATCCAATGGATTGTTTTATTACATTGGCATGATTTCATAGAATAAAATCCCATTATAAAGAAAAAATTTTCAATTTTGGATATCAATATTACATGCATGATACCCATCATACATTGGAACATAGTAAATAAGACCTCACATAAGAGAAAGCTAATAATCCTTAAAACTATTTTAATATATTCCTCTTTATAAAATAGGGAAATTATTCATAATAAGGGTAATCTTAACTGCTAATTTAGGTAATGTAATAATAAAGAAATAAAGAATTGATGAGAATAAATAAACATGAAATAGTAAAAAATGTACAACTCATTCTATTAATATAACTATATATGTAATAATGAATATAGAAATGTATGATGTTGTCAAACACAAGCCATTTAATCAATAAACTTAGAATGAAATGAATATATATATTTAAAATATGAGAATCTTATGGAGGATAAACTAATACCATAAATATAAATGAATGAATTCATTAATTTTTATACCTTATGTATGTGGAACATGAAAACCTATACCATCAATCCCTCTAATGAGATGGTTTAAAAGAACATATAGAATCCAGTTCAAAATGCACAAATTATTTGTCTAATGGGAAGCAATCAATGAAAAAGGGGATATATAATTTTTGGACTGCACACACAACCGCCTAACACATGTATATATTATATCTAGTAATCAACATAATTAAAAATCAATATACCTTATCAAATATTCATACTAATTAATGAATTTGAATCGGTCAATATTTTCCCATATAATCAAATAAATTTCAAATTAAACACCATTTGTAAAAATGATATAAATTTTAGGCAATAAACATATCAATGATAAATGGTATAGGTAATAAGGGGAAATTAAATGTCTAATAATCATATGATATTTAATATTTCATGGGGAATAATAATTGAATCAAGTATGTGAATTTAAATACTATAATTTTAAAAATCAGTCATAAATAATACATTCTTTGAATAATAATGGTTTTAATACAACATTTCACATGTTAAGAAAAGTAAAGGGTTATTGTCCTTGATGAATGAAAATATTATAAATAATATATTTTGAAACCATCCCTAAGGATGATATCCTTTTTACATAGAAAAAAATATTGAAAATATTGTTTATTTAAAACTAAATTTTAAAAATTTCCCATTAATAGATAAAATTTAAATATTTCAATGGAATCTTCAAATACATTATGATGTTTAAATCCATATAGGTCATACATGTGAAAATAAATATTCTTTTTTCATTTTAGGAATGTTTTAAAAGTTCTATTTTTCAAAATAAATATGAATATTCCTTTGAAATAAGTTGTTATTGAAATATAAGGTAAAAATTTATTTAATAAATAATTTTATAATGGTTAATAATAATGTATATTTTTTTATAAAACATTGTATTTAGTAAAAAACTTGTTCTTTGACTAAAGATAAAGATACCATCCTCTTTTCTTAAAAACATTTCCAAACCAAATTTATTACCATATAGTGGAAAATGGTACTGTAACATGTACAATGATATTCATAACCAGTGTATAATAAAATGAAAATAATTTTTCAATCCAATATCCCTCATTTCCTCCACTTTAAATTAAAGTGGAGTAAATCACGCACCAAATGAGTTTGTAGAGTTAACCATTTGAACGATGATAATGATGATGAGATAATAAATTAGAAAATAGATTATGTTTGTCAATTATAATTCCACATAAAATAAGTGGAAATAAAAAAATATAGTAAAACTTTATTACACACAGCATTATATAATTATAAAGACAATAAAGAAGTATTATAACCTATTGAAAAGAAATTAGGTTATAAAATTCTCTTCCCCTTTGAAAAGATTCATTCAAATCCCCAAACATAAAATTAATATAACTTAAACAAAGAATAACAAGAATATAAAATAATTCATGATATAATATATAATAATAGGAATTAGATGTACCATAAAAAATATTTTATTAGTGAGTATGATAGTTATATCAGATATGTGAAAAGTGAGATGAAAATACATTTCCTTGTGTTTCCTTTTTTGTCAATATATTCTAACCTACCATAAAATTGTTTTTTTAATTTTAATAAAATTTTAGAGAACCATTTTAATAATTTTTAAATAACATATTATTATCTTATAATATATTATTACCCTTCTATTAGTAATCTTTCGTTATTATTACTATTTTTTGTGTTAATTTCATCGTTCTTAAAATATGTTTTGATATGTTATTTTTTGTTCTAATTACATACATAATGATATTATCATATCAATAATTTAATAAATTATTTATTTATCATATTTTTTAATTATATATTTATTTATAATAATACGTAATATTTTGATATCGGAAATTAAATTCAATGTTCATGGATATAATTGTCAATTCTTAGGCATGAATGCTACATTCGATAAATTTATATATATTAAATTAATTAAAATTAAATGATATAGGTGAATATTATAATTCAATAATATATATATATATATTTATTGAATATATGTTACATTTTTTTAAATCCACTCTTTTTTATGTTCTATTTATAGTGTGAATTAATCAAATCACTTTGATGAGTTGGTAGTCCACACATCCACATAAGATTTTATAATATTTAAATAATTTTGAATGAATGATGATATATTTTATATTAAAACTAAATAGGTACTATGAAAACATAAATAACATATATTTCATATAAAAAATCATTTCCACAATAATTATCAACCATTAGGAGAAGTAAAGGAATGAATGAACAACATCGTTTCGTGAGCCAATAGTTTATCATACATCAGAACGGTATATTTATAAACAATTAGATGTAAGTGTGTGTATGTGTTTTTATAAAACTTATAATAAAGAAACATATTATATTGATGATACCGAGGATATTATTTAATAATTTATTAAGAAGATATGAGTGGGTGGAAAATGAAAAAAAACACTAGAGCTCAAGGAAGGATGTCACCTCTTACTTGGGTAACTCCTTTAGGTTTTCAACAATGGATTACTTGGATATATTTATGCCAAAAAATTTAATTTTAAAATATATTTATGTATTTTATGTTCTTATTTTATCAGTGTTGTGGTGTTCTAAAGGGACTTCGAGGTGTTAATATGTGGGAAGTGCGAGTTCCTTTTTATAGTTGAGTAGAAGGGGGATTATTGTAATGTTTATAAAAGGGAATACACCCACATTTAATCCCTATAGTGAGGCACAAAGGATGGTCTATATTTTTTACAATAATTAATAGTGTCTAAATATGATTCTAAAAAGGATTTTGGACTAGTTTCTAGGTTGGTTTGGTCGTACTGATTAAGGTTTAGTCATTTTCTAGGTAGTTTTCCGAATAATCACTATAATTTATTGGAATCACATTCACAGATATTTGTTTCCTAAAAACTAATTCAACATTATTAAAATTATTTATTATTGATATTAAAAATATTATATTCATTTTTCTAAATTTATTTTAAATTAGTGGATGAAATTGATTTAAAATGATCCTTCAAACGGGAATACAATACACGTTTTTTAAGTAAAAATATTCAAAACATTATACATTTATATATCTGATATCAATGTGAGATTTATTATAATGACATCTATTTGATTAATTTATTTATAATATATATATATTTACATGAAAAAAAAATAAAAATTACTATTTATCCTTATAAATAAATTATACGAAAAAGAAATATTGATTTAAATTGAGTATTTATTACTATTCATCAAACAATGAAACTTCTCTTAATAATATATATACATCAGCCTAACAGAATTTTGATATTTTTTTTTACAAAGTGTATTTTTAGTATAAAATTTATAAAATAAGGAAAATTAATATATTTAATAGATATCCTATTAAAAGGAAAAAAACTAATTTTATTAAATATAGTATTTTATGCATAAAATGTGGTTTGTTATTATCTATTGATAATAAAAAATCATTAATCAATGTGAAAATATTTTAATTGATATATAATATTTTAATTTAAAATATAAAATCTATAATTTTTTAGTTTTTAATTTATTGTGATAGATGACTAAATATTGTTTTTTCTAAGTTGTGTGTTTTGGGAATTGCGTGGTTACTTAATATTGCATGTTTTTAATGTTAAAAAAATTATTATAAAAGAAAAATGTAGTATATTGATTTGTTGACACACCCATGGATTCTTCTAAACACCTGATGTATTTCAGTTTACTTCTTCTTCTAATTCATACTTCTATAATTCATATAGGCAGTGCATGGTTTTCCATATTAATTACAACTAATAGACTCAAGATTCCATATATAATCACACATGTGACTCACTTAATGAAATCATTCAAGAATACAAAAATAATAAAATGGGTATAAAAATATCTTCAAATAGATATTTTAACTGTTGTGGATCATTTATCATTCATGGATCCCACAACATATATGCATCATATCTTATTTAATGAAGTATCTCAAATAAATGAGGAGTAATGTGGTCATTATAAATATATTATTGTAGTCCATGAATTATTTATCCATTATATGTTTATTAATTTTCACACATCACATGAGATTTATATGGGAATATTTAGTATTAATTTTTTCATAGGTTAAATATTCATGGATCCAACATTATGGATGATCCTTGTGCACATATAATCTAGGATCATCACATGAAGAATATAATCCAGGGATCTGATCTTATGGTCTATATTGGGGTGATATATTGAATCAAACTTCTAATGATTTGTCTATCAATTTTTAGATGTTTGAATAGTATTATGTGATACTGAGTCTTATATCACAGTGTACTACCAAATGTGTCATGGTATATCAATCAATCAGTGCCTTAATGTAGAAAGAAGTGTGTATGGGGTCTACTCCCACCCATGCAATTCCAAGAAGCCACACCTACGATGTGACACATATTTTATATGGAAATTATAAGTAATCCTATGTTCATATTACATTATTCCCTATAGTGGGAATTATAAACATCCACTCCCATGAAAATGTCACAATTCAAGATGCTTATGACAATACATCCCATAGGGGTTATCAATAGTCCACCTATGTGTCATTTAGAGATTCCCGTGGTAGCTCACATGTCTGGCCATATTTTTAATCAGTACATAAAACACATAGAATATATTCTAAAATATAGAATATATTCTAAAGAAACAATTGTTGTTAAACCACCAAAAACACCTTGATGAAAAAAATATTGATTTCAATTTTTTCTTTGACACCATTAAATACTATTCTTTAACCCATGCAATAGAACATTGAATGAATATTAATTCAATATTCTTCATTTGAATCCACATTTTCAAGGAAAATCCTATTACTTAACATTTATTAAAAAACAATATTTCATATTTGTACACATGTCATAAAACATTTTTATCACATGAAAAATTATTTGATTAAATATGAATAATTTATCAAGTGGGAAATCAAATACAATAAAACAAAATCACAAAAATTATATAGGAATCACCAATCCATCATAACTTAGATATTGAATCCATAGTAAAAAAATGGAAGTCAATTTGTAAAATATAAACACATATTTAAATGATAATTTCCTTATAGTAGAAGGATTATTTTATTATTATGATTGAGAACATGAAAAAATATACATTCAATTTCATTATTTCTTTGTGATTCTGATCAATTTATACTTCATTTATTACAAAATTAAAAGAATATAAAAGAATAATTTATTATAACAAAAACTAAAAATAATATTTAATGCATCTGAAGATATACAAAATAATAATAAGATATTAATGATGTCATTAGACCTAAAAAGAACCACTTTATTAGCACAAATTATCCAATAAATGATAATCCTCAAATTAATACATTTATTAAATAATAAAATCAAGATTCATCCTCAATATGTGTGAAAATTTTAATTTACTATAATTTAGAATTATGGTCAATATATTTTGGAAATCATCATAATATTATATTTTCAAAGGGCATAATGAATATCTTAATGTAATAGCTAAATTTGAAAATACCATTATCACCATAAAACCATAATGAAAAAAATTCCCGTTTCTAAAAATAAAATTATAGTTTGTCAAAAATATTACTTAGATAAAATCATATACTACACTCCCGTGAAGATAAAATAAACCACCAAGTCATTATAAAATTTCATGGCCACCAACCTAATCCCACAACCACATCATTATTATTTTTAACAAAAAATAGAAAATAAATTAATGTTCACCCCCCAATATTATACATCTTCCAAAAAAATCATAATGCCGCATGATCACATTTCTTGGATGCATTAAAAATATTTCTTCAAATCATTTTAAGAAAATAACTAATTTATAATCCTTATACATTTTAAGAATTTCATCAATAAAATACTTCCACCACAGTGATAATGAATTTGATTACACTATTAATTTTAATCTTTCGACTATGGTTGTATTAATTGAAAAATATTGATCTTGGCCCCATATCATATTCTTGAGAAATATTCCCATGAATTTTGGGACAATAATTTTTATATTGACCCATATAATTATAGTTAAATCATTACAGTTTTTTATATTTCTTTATTCATTTGAAATAACAATCATGGTTGAAGATTTATCTACACCTATACCAAACTGTCATTCCATTCAAGCATGTTCGTGGTGTTTCATTCCACAAATAACACAAGTTATAAAATATTTATTTCATTTTATTAATTTATCAAGGATTTTATCTTTTTTAATCTTGTTCCCTTTCTTCACAAAAATTTAATAAGACAAGGATTATAATTTCTCTATATTGATATAACATGATAATATTTACATGTATGATTTGTTTTTTGGGAGATTGGTGCACATAGATTAATTTGAATTAACCTATTAATTTTATTTTCAATCTTTCTCTATGGATTATATACACTGTCTGTATGATATATTTCTTACCTTGTATAATTTTTTCATACATAGAGACATTTTATATAAGAAAACTACCAGAAAAATTACATAGTCATGGCTTTTAGGGGAATAATTAACTCTTCTATGTTTGTGAATATTTTGAGGTTTAAATGATTTGAGAATGATGTAAAACCATATACATAACAAAACCCATAAATGAAAAATATGTATCATCAAATTAATATCCATTATTACCATAATATAAAAATTTTAAATCTAATAATGAATTACACTCTGGAACAATCTTTATGACTTTCTGCTTCAGATATTCCATTCCTATATCAATCCTTAAACCCTATTAAAGTTTTTTTGAAAATGTGGGATGAGCATAAAAAGATTTGGAAATGGTATAAATAAAACGTCCATTAGACTATTTGAAGACAAAAAACCATGAAAATAATTTTCTTTAGAACATTCCTATTTTAATATAAAGGGAATATTTATTCCTTTATAAAAGTATCATTATTTTTTCATTTATAATCAATTGATTTTCATAGAGAATCATTTAAAAGCATATTAACTTATTGTAAGGGAATCATGATATCATATCCTAGAAACAATTAAAATTTAAATAATGATATGAATAACATCCAAAATAATTCTCTAGATAATATAATCATTACCTAAAACTTTGGAGTGATATATGGGGTAACCCCTCATATGAGGGGATCACCCAATGATATATGGGTGCACCCATCATATAAGCTATAATGGGATCACCTTTAGCTATAATGGACCTCAAATATTATTAATAATTTTCCATATTTAATAATATGAGAAAATTTCTTTATTAATTCACAATTTCATTTTTATGTACACTTTTACACATGTAGGAAAATAATTTTGGATGTCAAAATTATAGCTTTATTAAAAATATATTTTCAATACAAAAATAATAATAATAATTAGATTTGTTTTATTTTAATAAAACATTAAATGTTATAAATGAAGCGAATATTAAAATAATGGTTACAAGAGTAATAAATGTTGTTATTGTTGTATATGTTAAAATTAAACATTTTTTTATCATTTTTAAATTATTTCAAACATTATTTACAAATATTTATTTTTTTTCCAAAAAAAATAAAATAATGACATAAATAATAAGTTTTAAACCCTCATAACCAAAATAAAATAATTTTTAATACAGGGTTATAGAATAAAATAGAGTTATAAGGAAAATATTGGAGGAGATAGTTTTTTAATGAAAAATCCCTTAGCATGTTGGAATTATTTTAATCATAATATACAATATTTAATAAAAATAAATAGTACAACTACTATAGTGAGAATAAATTAAATCGAGTTATAAAATTTCTACGCAGTGTATATACACTTCATTAAATACTCTCAGTTCAAAACATTAATATATGCCACATTGAAAAGAAATATTTGTGATGTCTTGTACCATTAGTGTGATTCATTATTCTGATTTCTAATCTTCTTCAATATTAAACATATGTAAATAATTTACATTCATAATGTAATTTTTAATTTTATTATAAATTTTATTTCACTTATTATAATTTCATATAATATTTCTTAATTAAAAAATATTAAATTATATGTTTTCATGATATTGTTATTATGTGTGAAAAATACATTTAGGTTTAATATTGGTCTATGTGGTCAATATTTCATCATCTCAAAAAATTATAATAATAAAATATCTATAATTCTTATACATAATTTATTCATTTATAACAAATAATTAAATATGGATATGAAAAATTAATTTTGTAATGATAATGATGATGGTAGGTCATATGTGTGCACAAGTAACATTTCAATATTTAATAAATCATTATGGAATTGATATTTACAAAAATTTTTCTCTTATAGATGATAATACAAACATATATACCATATTTTGTTTTAATATAAATATATATACATTCAATGTGATGTGTTAATGAATATAATATTTTCATTGCTTCTTGATGACTTTAGACCAAAGGTACATAAACAATTTTTTATTTTTTTAGTTTAAGAAAAATGATATATTATATTTTAAATATGACAAATTTTTCATGCATAAAAATATTATTTCACAAATATCACATATAATAACTACAATTATCCTTATTACAAATCATGTGAATAATTTTTTAAAAATGAATCACATAGTTTCATGAGGTGGTAGTTTTCCATATACATGAGAAAAGTAATCACACACAACATGGTATACAATGAATGTTGGTATATGTGATTTAATTCATCAATTAGAATAAATAAGTTACAAATAGGTAATATATTATTTAAATCCATCCTAGAATCATTCTGTAAAATATGATTATTGAAAATGAATGATATCATTTCATGGGGTCATTGTCTGTCGTACCGAGGAATGATGATAATATGTCCAATTAGATGGAAGAGGACATGGATTTATGTTGTTCAATATATATAATATTATATAATTATGTGAGATACATAGGTTTTGTTACAGAATCATTCTTAATAATATTTTATTGAGTATGAT